>OZ037775.1:61060716-61120716 GCA_964035525.1 Porites cylindrica
TGATTACTTGACGTCTTGGCAATCTTCTGTGGACTCTGCTACGTATCCTGCACCACATGTCTCTTATTTTTCCTATAGTTGTGTCAACCAGCGTGAGACAGAGTTTGTCTGGGACCATTTGATCCAAAATTTTGGTCAACAATTGGCACTAAATGGTTTCCAAGAAAGTATGATTTCTCATGTTTCATTGGAAGAGAATGTTGCTAGATTCATTGTTCAAGAGTCAAATTTGTTTTTAACTATTGATGTCAGGAATCTTTCTGTCATTGTGAAATGTTGCACTATTAAGGAATCAGGTTCTAACTGTCATTGTTCCTCGATGAGAAATATGCTGACTGTTACCATTGAGTCGTTATTTGAAATTTTGAATGTTGACATTGAGTCCTCTGTGCAGCTGGGTTGTGAAGGTTTTCATGACTTTGTTCTTGGGCATGATGATCATGATGGTAACTGTAGCCAAAGTGTCGACAAAGACTTAGACTTAGTTGGTTCTGGTCCAACATTGAAAACTTCGAATTCAATGGTGACATGTCTATGTAGTATTTCTGGGGGTGTAGAAGCAGATTTGAAAAAACGGACAGTTGGCAAATTACACAATGAGGTAATACTTATCTTAAACAATAAGGATTAAATGAAAAAAATTGAAATGAAATTTTAATCTCAGTTAGTGAATAAGAAAAATGGGTTACAGCCGGTCAAGGCAGGACAAGTCTAGCACCCCCCCCCCCCCCACCCCCCTCCAAGATTCCATTAATGAATTTTGAAAAATGAATCTGTTAGTCGTTCCAATAACTAGTGCTTTTTTTTAAAAATCGGGATTCCTGCGTGTGTAATGAGCGCAGTGAATATTTTACGGCAACTTCGCTGTATTTAGTCAGATTGAAAATCTTGGAATAGATAAAACTGCTTCAAAAATATCTACATCAATTATTCTGAGAAACTGATCTGGCATGCAAGAATTCAGAGATGAATCTGAATTCTGTAATGGAATCTTGGGGGGTAGGCTTGACCTGGCTTGACTGTTATCAGTACGAACATCTAATGTGGGAGAATCCAAGTTCCTTGATTCATACAGTACATGCACATCGTATGCTCTTAACATAGCTGATTGTACATGTTACATAGCAACCTAATGGTTAGACTATGAATAGTCCTTCAATTTCTCTAGAAATATTTGAGCAAAATAAAATACAATTGCTCTTCATGCACAATCTCTGCACATCAAGATGCAAGATGCAGAGGAAAAATAAAGTGGGTCGCAGTTTTCTTGCTGATCCTACATGTACTTTGTAGCAGTGTGCTGTAATTATTACAGCAGCTTTGTAGATTTGGAGGGGTTCTTACGTCTGAATTCTTTGCTTAACCCATTCGCTCCTGGAGATTTTGCCGAAAAACGCATTTTGAAGCTAGTCGAGTGGTTTTCTGGTCACTGTCGTGCTATAAAGAGCTAAAACTTACCACAAAGCGGTTTACAGGTCGTACACTTGGCGGCCTTCTGATCCAGATGCAAAATATCAGCTTGCAAAGTTCGGGCATGCGCAGAAAGCAAAATTTCGACATAGTTTTTGGGTTTAAAAGTGACACGGCAGTCTTGACTTTTACTTTTCGCTTTCTCTCCTCCCTTCTTTTTTCGCTTTTCTTGCCTCATTTTTTTTTTTCTCTTGCTGGGCATTTAGTAGGCTTGATTTTGGTGGGAAGAGTTTTTAGGAAAGCTTTTAGGATCTTAGGATTAGGTGAAAGGAAAGGTAGGTGGGTAATGGAACAAGATTTTCATGGAGATTTTCAGGTCCTTGTCACGTGGTTTTTTGCTTCTTTCTCCGGTGTCCTTGACTGAATTGTGCTCATTCTGGTATGGTTTGAAAGATCTCTTCACTCTGCACAAGTTAGCGAAGAAAGTTGTCCTTGACCGTTAAAACTGATGACGTCACAAAGGGTAGAAAGGACCTGGATCCGCACGGGCGGTTACGGGCGGTTCAGGGGCGAATGGGTTAAGAGACACCCATCACGTCTTTTTTCAGGTCTTTTTATTATTTTTAATGTAGCTAAATTTTGTTCAGACTATGTTAACCTCAAGCCAATGCCACCGGCAGTGTCCCCCATTTTAGCGTACATGATGTGCAGGGTGGCCCATTTGGGGCTTTCAGTGCCAATTAGATTTATTGTTTGCTTCATCTGATGTAGCAATATATCACCAATTGGGTCAATAGTATGAAGCAAATGGTAAATCTAATTGGCCACTTTGCGGTTGTGTGGGAGACAGGGTCGAGATGGCTGTCAAGTGCATTGTGGGACTGTTTTGGGGTGATCTTGACCTGGTCTCCCATGCAGCCTCAAAGTGGCGAATACATTTACCATAAAATAAGGTTTATACACAAGCAGACTGTGTGGGTGCCCTGTGGTGAAACAAAAACAGTCAATAACTGTGTGAAATTTAACCTAATATATAAAGAGGAGTAAAGCTTTGCTCCAGATTTACAGTGGGCTTACTCTAAAGCAGCTGTGTTAAAAAAATGGTCTTTCTGCAGGTAACCATTATCACAAAAGAAAAAGAGGAACCAAACAATGGAGCTCTTCTGGGGGCTTTATTGTTTGGTTGTATTGAACGCTTTCTTTTGCGGTACATAATTTGTGCCTCGGTACCTACAAAAGGAACCTAAAAATGCTGGACGCTTAGCCAAGGACGGAAAAATTAGTACGATCCTTTAATGAAACGCAATCAGTGTTAGCATTTGTTGATCAGATGTTTGTATTCTTTTTGGTAACAGAATGCAGACATCATCCATCCTTTATGCCATCCCTGTGACAATTGTCAACATGTAGATGTTGGCCTCTGCCTTCTAGAGTGCCTTCTGAATCAGTTAAGACCTGTATTGCATACTAGAGAGAAAGAATTGGACAATGGTGAACCCACTTCAAATGATGTTAATGGGTGTGTCAGCCACATTACACATTCCAGTCTGTCCTCAAGTATCTTTTCAAGTGCTACTTCATCTTCATTGAACTCAGTGCCTGCAAGCCCGTCCACTTTCTCTTTAGCTGGCAGTAGTCTATTCACATCAACAAAGTCCCCAAGTGAGAGCTTATCTTCTGTTGACAAATTGAAGGAATGCGAGGCAGACTCTTCTTGTGATGTAGTTTATGTTTCTGAAAGCAGAAAACTCTTGTCTGATAATTCATCAAGAATTACAAAGTGTAGTGGACTGTCTGTTAGTTTACCAAAGGAGCCTTCAGTGCCTGTCGATACATGTACATTTTCACAATCAAGTTACAAGGAATGCTTAAATACAGAACAAATTTTTTCTTATTCTGAAACACAAAATACTAAACTGTCAAAACCTTTAACCATCAAAAAAATCAATGGTCCTGAGGAACTGAAGATAAGTTCTTCTGATCAGAAAGCTGCAGAACAGAATATTTCTTCAAAGGACAAGAACTCAAGTATTAGTGATGACAGCAAGCTCTCAGCAACTCAGTGTGTTGAAGATTTATGTGCAAATCAAAGTTCAAAGCTTGAAGAACCTCTTCAGAGTATTCAAGGACCATTCTCTGGGGCAAGTTCAGACAAAGGTGACTCAGGAACTGCAACTGTGGATTTTTTTAGAACTCTGCTGGCCAATTTGGAGGATGATTTGGCAGCTTCTCAGAGGGATCATCGTGAATTAGAACAACAGTTTAGAAAACTTGAAGAAAAATTGAAGGAGAGCGAGGAGGAGAAAGGTGAGCTTCAAGCTGATCTAGGGAGATTTCTGTTCCTGGAAGAAAAGGCAAGACGCCGTGGAAGGCTCCTTGGTGGAGCAACTGCAGTACAAGAGCCTGGTAAGCCAGAGATGTACAGCTGAGCTTTCAATGTACTGATTAAACTATTTATCATAACAAAAACGAAATTCTCAAATCTCACTGGCTATCAACTGGCCTCATTTCAGCACTTATTAAGACGGTAATTGGACAGTATGTGCCATCGCATTTGTGCACCTACATGTAAATGGCTTTTTTTTTTCACTGCTAGCAGCCTAAAATATCACAAATTTTGTTATAGTCATGATTAATATTGGTATCAGAACTTCGTATCGTCCAATTCAGTCTGTAACCACATTCTCATGATTTAACAAATTTTGTTTGTCCCTTGTATGATTAAAGACCGAATTGGACTCCACTCAGTCCTGTTGCCATTATTAACTTGCGTTTGCTGCTGAGAATATGAAATAACTGCTTACCTTAGTGGAGAAGGCAAAGCCAGCACCTAGATAGAGTCACATCCTGACTGCTGGTTAATTATAACCTGTGCCTTTCAGCCATGAGCCCCCATGCCAATGGAACCAGGTACCTATCACTCTTTTCATCAGTGGAAAAATAAAAGGGAGCGGGGATGGGGGTAAATGCTCAATACAATGGCTAAGTAAAACAATTGGCCACCAGGAAATGCTGTGCTAAACACATGGAGCTCATGCAATACTGACCTCATTTGAGCAACCAAACTGACTGCAGACAGACAACAAGAGATGGTGCTCCTTGTTAACTGCCATGAATTTCATATGACTTCATGAAAAAGAGAAAAAAAAGGTAGAAAAGGTCATGAAAGGGGTAATAGACAATGAGTACAGGTAACAAGTAACAGGTTTGCCAGCAATGATCTTTTTTAAAGGGTGTCCAGTGTATGCCTCACTTGCAGGTCACTGTGTTAAAGGGACAAACTAAAGAAAGTTGGAAGGCTACATTGTACAGATGTATGCATCACATGTATGCAAAATCATCACGTTGACCACAAAATTAATAACGTTATTAATGTCATGCAGTAATTTTTCACAGTCGAACATTGTCCAGTGACCGAATGTCATAATATCTGTATACAATTTTTGTGCTTATATTTAGGCAAATACCAGATCTTGCCTAGGTTTTATTCTTAGTGGACAATAATTATTTTGCAATTACCTAAAAGTTCTTAATTATTTTCGTTCCACTAGGTCTCCTCCTGCATTCAAGGCTCCTAGAGATCTCTAACTCATTGTCATCTACAGAAATGGAAAAGATCAAGTTTTTGCTCAAAAGCAAAGTCAATGGTTTCAGACTTGCACGTATAACAGAGGCGTTTGAACTGTTTGAAGAACTGGAAACAAATGGATTGTTTTCCTTAAACTATATTGGGCAACTGCTTGGTGGAATTCAGCGATATGATCTTGTGGAAAAACTTGGAATTCATGCACCCCTATCAAGGAGTAGAAAAGGTCAGAGAAAGTTCATCAAATTTAAAACAATGATTATATGAAAAAGTTTATTTTGAAGTCAGGGTACAATCACACTAATATCCAACAATGGTTAATTGTGAAGGAAAAACACCTTCTTGGTAGTGACTGTGGGTTGACTGTGGATTGTTTGTTGGCCGACTGCCCATCAACCATCTGGCCTGTTCTTCACAATATTATTATCCACCAACCTCTAAACTTGCCCTCACTGTAGAAAACTATGGAGATGAGGGTAGAAAATTATCTTACTTGATTCCCAAAGGAAAAGAAGTCTGTAAGAGGTTTGAAGTAGAACTGGCAATAAATTACATGCGAGATGTTGCTTGATATAGCCAACAGTTATATCAGCCCCTTTCATCACTGTGTTCTCCAGCGATTAGCCTAAGGCCCAGTTCAGACGCCGTACTTTTCATGAGCTGAACCTAATACATTGAATTAAGTACATGAAAAGGTCGGCGTCTGAATCAATTACGAACGCCTGTTTCAATTTGGAACAGCTAGGCCGTTCTTTTCGCCCAGCTCGGCCGGAAATTTCGCCATTGGAGCGACTTAGGAACGGCTTTGATTCAGATGCCGAACTTTTCATGTACCGAACCTAATGCATAAATTATTATAACGTATTTTGTAAGCAGTTTGACCGAAATGAGCATTTTTCGCCTTTTGAACTTAGTTCGGCTGCAATTAAGATCGGCTTCTGAAGCAGTTCAGCTGGTATTGATAATATGGGTCGGCCTTAATTCGAATTATGTTCGGCTCATGAAAAGCTCGGCGTCTGAACCGGGCCTAAGTGTTTTCAGGCTGTTTCTCAACCCCATTTCTGGGTACTACTGGATTTTAAGAAAACCATGAAAAAAAGTGTCTAAGGGCCCTGCCCCTGTTTTTGTACTAATTTAGTTACTGCAAACTTACAACTTGCACCAAGCATGCTAGCAAGTCATCAACTAAAAATAAAATTGTACGTATAGATTGACCATAGTTACTATGGATTGACTAAGTATAGCAACTCAATAAATCAGAATGGGACATTTTACGTATGTGTGTTAAGTGCAGTGGCCTTTGCAAAGAAGCAAGGCTGGAGGTGAGTTTTTTTTTTTTTTGCAAGCCTTCTTGCTTTTCTTTGGCAAATTGTATTATTCTCCTGCTTACAAGTCTGTTTACACAAACTGGAAGGTTTGTAACAGTAGAGGGTTGCTTCATTCTATTTGTTCAAAGGCCAAGGCATCAAACACAACTGTCAATAGTCTACTGACCAAATGCTAGACATTCTTACAATTCTGTAAAGAAAAATGTTGTTTATGATGAGCTAAAAAAGTTGCAATTACCATTTTTTCCTGATTCTGATTGTTCATGCTATGCACACTAAAATAACAATGGAAATGGAAATAATCCAAAATTATCACAACTGTCAAGGGAGTACAAAACAAAGGCATGTCCTTTAATTTGAGGTTTAAGTATTTTTGCACCTTTAGCATTGAGCTAATCATGTGATGTACATGTATGCAGTGCTTGACTTTCAGAAAAAAACTTGGGGCCAGCTGGCTCTTATTTGTCGATATTGCAAGTCAGTACAAAGAATCCCCTCACATTGCATAATTCCTTTTGTTGTTGTTTTTATAGGATCAAACAGTTCTGTTGAGTCAGACCATGCTTCAAGTTCAGCCAAATCTGCCCCTGTGCAAGACAACATTTTGAATGAACAGACAGATGGACCTGAAATGAAGACACAGATAAATTATGCACCTTCCTCAAAAAATTATTTTGAACTCACAGGCAGTGATGAAAATGGCACATCACTAAGAGCAGATGAAATAGATCATGGTCAAAGCCAATGCTCATCAATTTTATCCAGTGGAAGCTCAGTTGAGGAAGACAGTGACATATGTTTGTCAAGTAAGAGTGTAGAAAATGTTGTGCTGGTTGAAGACAGTCCTCAGTCACCCATCCATTCAGATGTTATGTTCGTGTCAAATTCCAGTCGCAGCTCATCTGATTTGTTGGCAAATTCTGACAAGACTGCACCAGCAACTTCTAACAGCACCTTACAAGCTTCTTGTGAAGTTGATGGCTTTCAAGTGATGTCAGATGGTTCCCAGTCAGCCGCTGGTTACAGCAACCCCAGTCCTACAAGATGGGATACCCAAGGGATCTCTCATGTGATGGCCAGACCAGACAACCAGCCAGCAGATGAAGATGGCCAGCTAAAAGGAGCATGTGCCGGCAATGGCAAAGAAAGAGTGGTTAAGTCACATGATTTCTGTGATGGAGCAGTAATGGCAGTTCAATATTGCACAAAGACAATCCCCGAGTGTACAAAAAGAGATCCTTTAATTAGTTCAGATTCATTCCTTGCCAGAACTCATAATATTGCAAATGGAGGAAGTGTTTTTTCAACACAGCAGCATGTATTGTCAGAAGACGAAAGAGAAATTACTCCACCATCATCAGATGCAACAGACTGGAAACGTCTAGGTGCTAGACCAAAGGAACCTCAACGTACAGTTGATGGACTAGTACCAAAAGAGCCTGTTGTATATATAACTGATGGCTTAGCCGGTGATTTCTTAGCGAGACACACCCAAGACAAGGCCCTTCATGACAGTATCTACCAAACTGATGTTGGTTCTCTCTTCAATGACATTCCATCTCAGGGGACTTCCTTTATTGATGGTGACATATCTCAAGTTAGCAGAGCCCAGCCTTGCTTTGGGGATTGCCAGGCTGCATCCAGGACAGAGCCACATGGTAGAACTGGACATTCACTTGTAAGTGGATCTAGTAGACATCTGGGTGGCTCTTCTTATGTGGAACCTTTCAGTGACAACTCAGGACTTTGGCCTAGCCATTTGGGAAATGATTCTTCCTCATTGTATAGTAACTATTTATCAAGAAATACTTCAACTGCTGCAAACAACTATTCTCTTCAAAGTGATTTTGTACATAATAGCGGTAGATTTGCAGGAGTTGACCATTTTGACAGACAGACTTATTTGCCATCAGCAAAGCAAACACCATTTCCTCCTATAGCAAGTGATCCTGTTCTAAATAGTTATCCAGGAATGGCTGGTTCAAGTTTTGCTGACCCTTCATGGACAGGTGCTGTGCTAACTCTACCTGGGGATCCTGTACATAATGCACCAAGATTTAGTAGCTTTTTAAGTGAGCAGCTTACAGACCCTGCTCATGATGCAAATAGGTTTGCTGGGAATGATGCCGCTTCAGCTTTTACCTCTAATCAGGGCACAAATGAGCCAGCTCAGAAACCAAATTTTGCACTTGGAAATTCAAGGACAACAACCGGAAACATTGATGATGATGGAAATTCCTCTGCACGGTATCAGCTTGGAAATTCCACAACGTTTGATGGTGTTTTGGCAGCGAGATCTACACATGATACACCTGTTCTAGAACCTCATACAGGTGACGCCGACAATAATTCTGCGTTAAACAATACAGACTTTGGTACTGATTCTATAGAAGCCTCAGACAACTCATTGCTTGCTCTTGAACGGCGTGTTGCAGAAGCTTGTGCCCTTGTTGAACGCGTTCTTCGGGAGAGAGAGGAGCGAGAACAGTTTGGAAGGGAGATAGAAAGGAAAGAACAGTTAATAAGAGAACAAAGAGCTCGAGAAAGGCGGGAGAGAGAAGAAAGAGAGTTGCGGGAAGCTGAAAACTGGCCACAACAACAAGAGGCCATCAACGCACGATCACAATGGTTATGTGAACATTATCAGCGGCACTGCAGAGTGCGATTCCCTTGTTGCACACAGTTCTATCCATGCCATCGCTGTCACAACATCTCAAAAGCTTGTGACAATGAAGAGGCTAAAGCTTGTCATGCCACTCATCTGAAATGCTCTCACTGTCAGCATGAACAGGAGGTAAGCTTTGTTTTCATGTTTCCTGAAACTTAAATTTAAAAATATTAATTTATTCTACATTATACATGTACCCAGTACACACTTTTTCAAAATGTACCTTTCAATGAGATTTTGGGTTTTGCTGTGGAAGTGTTATTTTCCTTCATCTTAAAGTATAATGGGGTTTTATGATTACTACACTGTATTTTTAATAGCTTAAAAATAGAATAATATATTGAATCTCAACATGATTATAAAATCATTTAAGTATCTTGATTACTGCTAAACTCACAAACCTGTGAACACTAGATTGGTTAATTTTTTATTTTGTGTTTTTAAATCCTGATGTTTCATGAAGTGCTGTCCTCTTAATACATTGTATCTTCAGTTTCATCAACACCATATTTTGTCTGTGTCATTTTTACAGATTGGTGAAGACAGTGCAAAGTGTCGTAAGTGTGGGGGCAAAATGTCGGCATATTTCTGTCCCATCTGCAAGCATTTCACCAGCGTCGATAAAAATCCATATCATTGTGAAAAATGTGGGATTTGTAGGTAGGTGACTTGGGATTATCTATTGTTATTCTGGCAAAATTGTGACTGTAATAATAAACATTGTTCCTGTGAAACACACAGACACTTCATAAGAAAAGGGCATAACATTGGTCTTGTATTGGTCTTGAACATTGCGAAACTGTTTAGCCTAGTGTTTGTTGTGTTCAGATAGTGGACAGGCTGCAAAGGAGAGATCAGAGTAGCAGAAAACTGCTTTTTTGGTTCTGATGTCGATCAGGCACAAACACAAACAGACAGGACTAGCAAGTCTATTTTGCACCATTCCCACTGTCTGATTGCATGGAAGCGGCTAGTCAGGAATAATTTTATCAGCAAAGTTCTTCTTTCTTGAAGTGGCTCTCTTTGGGCCTGTTTACATGGAGGTGGGGGACCCCAGGTAGCTGAGGTAACCCGCCTGTCCATATAGACTTTCTTTTCAATTTGACCACACGTTTATGTGATAGGTGGGGTGACCCACTCCCTGTTACCTCACCTATCTGGGGTCTCCCACCTCCATGTAAACAGGCCTTTATTTGATCCATTTTCAGTTTTCCATGGCTAGTAGAAATGAAATGACTTGACTTGTTTGGATGGGTTATGTAATAAATGAAGCAAAAGCTGTGTGTTGGATCATTAATATTGTTTTTTTATTATTATTTTAGGATTCATCAGGACAAATCGTTCCATTGTGAAGTGTGTAACGTTTGTTTAGACAAACGGCTTGAGGGTAATCACAAATGTCGACCAGATTCAGGTCATGACGAATGCTGTATTTGCCTGGAGGTGAGGTTTAATTTCTTGAGGAAAAGGGTACTGAATTGTTGATGAGAATGAGGTCGCCTTTTTTGAGAGTGAATAGAAAGAGGTCTTTGAATAAGGGCCTTAGTTGTTGACAAACATATTGCCATATCTATTCTCATATTATAATAAATAATATTTCAAGAAGTTTGCCATGCTAATCGTCTTTTCCATTAATTGCAGGATGCATTCAGTGGTTGCCAGATATTGCCATGTTCACACAAAGTACACAGAGAATGTGCTATTGCCATGATACAAAATGGAATGTAAGTCAATATCAGGTCATTCATTCATGACATAATAAAATTTAATGTACCATATCTTAAGAAGTGAGGGCTAAGTATCAAGTAGTACACCTGCAAAGGAAATTGAGAAGAAAATGAAAACAAAACAAATAGCTCTCATGAATGTTTATGGCACACCCACAAATTTCAAAACAGAGAGAATGTTAACTTATGAAGTATCTCAGCAATAAATTCCCCAGAAAGTTAGTTGGAAAAGAATACTTTCTGCTACAAAAACAGCGAAAAAGTTGATTACAAACGAATTGTTGTCTCGAAGGAAATTGCCCTTATCGTTATGCCTTTTCACAGGTACTATATGCATGTGAATAAGACAAAATTTGAAAGGAACAGTTCTCTAGAGGAGTGACCTTCATTGGAAAAACAAAACATACCAGCTAAAGAGGCCTGTTAAGAGCATCCCAGGCCTATTTGTAACACAGCCCTCTTTTGCTTTAGTCCTGTATTATTGCGAAGCAAGAGAGGATAAAGGGGACAGAGAAGGCATCCCCCATACACACCCTATTCCATAGGTAATTCGTCTTGAGTTATTTTTAGAATCGGGATAAAGTTACCTCGCGTGCTGCTTGGATGTTTCATGGAGGTTTCGCATGACTAAACGCCGTGCAAAACATGTCGGGCGAAAGGCAATGAAAGCGTAAAGAGATCAAGAGCATTTCTGAATATTGAAGCGAAATGAGTCGGCGCTCATCTGGGAAAAGGAAATCGCTGGATTCTTTGACAACCCGTGAAATCAGTAGCCTCAGTGCTTTAATTTAATAAAATGAGAAATTTCGCCGGTCTATTGAAACTGGTCGTAAAGCAAGTAGGACGCCAAGTATTATATTTGTTAAATAAAAAAAGACTAATAAAAGAATAAATATCAAATCAGAAATTGCTCTCTTCAAACTGTAAATTATAAATGATCCTTAGAGAATATTCAGTGTGTTAAGGTTTTCCCTGCTGTACTGTTAGCTCTATACAAGAGAGGAAGGGCGATTCTTTTTTAATTTCTGTTTCGCTGACACAGCTTTACAAATCTCTCTTTAGTCGTTTTCGTCGACAAAACTAATAGCAATATCGCTCTCAACGTCTTCCACCATTTTTTTCTGCCTCAATTCGTGAAGGACGTATTCGCTCTAGGTGATTGGCTGTTGTCTAATCCCCCTTGGGATCTGAGGTCTTAAAAATAACTTGAGACAAATTACCTATGGAATAGGGTGTGTACGGGGGATGCCTTCTCTGTCCCCTTTATCCTCTCTTGTGCGAAGTGATCACTATTGGTGAAATGTGGTGATTTACATACCTCACAATAACGTAGAGAAAATGTTTAGAGAAATGACTGTGTGGATTTCAGTGCAGGATCCAGATCTTGAAATAAGGGGCAGGTCTCCAAAAAAAATTTTTTCGGCCCTTAGGGCCGGCGGCCACAGTTTGGTCTAAAAATAAGGTGGGACCCAGACCCCTCGCACCCCTCCCCTGGATCCGCCACTGGATTGGCTGCCAGACATTGAGGCAGTTTAGGTTCAATGGTTGTCCGCATTTCCAGCTTTTAGATGTCTGTTTCCCCCTTGACCTTTGCATTTTTTCATTGGTGGTAATAGTTCAGAGAATTGTCTTGGCTAATTGGTAATGATATTATTTTTGTCTTTTTCAGTCGCACCTGCCCAATTTGTCGACATCCATTGTACAGCCAGTCCAGGGAGTAAGTCTTCTGTTGTTAGCCTGTGGAAGAGTCATTATTTTTTTATTTTATTTTCTGGTGAGCGAGGACAAAAACAAAGCCGGCATGGAGTGTGCGCCGAGCAGCAGACATGCAAGATGAAAGGGAGGTGAAAAAAACCCGCCTAACTCTTGCCCTCACTTGCCGGAAAAAATCAAAATATAATGCCTGTTCTGCAGACTATCTTATGCAGGAGTTGACACAGTTAACTTAACAGTGAGATGAGGTTTTGTATTTGAATTTCCATTAAAAGAATGTGGTGTCACTTAAGGTTATTATATTGTTTATGCTCGTGGATGATGCCTTACATGTAGCAAGGTGCTACGACTCAACTTAGTTCACAATCACATTGGAACTTACATTTGTGATTGTTGAGACTAAAGGCTGGCAGTTGTGATCTTCCAGTTGATTTTTAGGTTAAATTTTTTGATGAATGGGATATTGAAATAATCAAGTTGAAATTGATAATGTTGTATCGGCATAGATTCTGCTTTTGTTGCTTTGTTTGAAAGAATTCTAGTCTGTTAAAGTGCTACTACGATCAAAATTTAATGTCAAGTTTGTTACAAAAACGCTTTCTTTTCAGCTCATCAGAAGTGGCTGTACCTGTTTCGGTCATTGAAGTGAACTTTGGCGCCCTGTTAGTGAAAATATTGAGCTTGAAAATGTAGGTTTTTTGCGTCCGCCATTACAAATTTATGTTCCAGTGACAAAGCTATTGTTCTCTGATTGTGACGTCATTTTCTGAACACGCCAAGAAAACAAACCTGAACCGTGAGAAAACAGCGAGCGATTCTCAAAGCTTCGCTCGTCTTCGCCCGATTCTGGAATTGTGAAGGAGGAAATCATAGATTACGATGACTCTGTAGAACCAGCACCGACTGAATATGAGAAAGTCAAATACTAAGGGCAGCTAGCCTCAGAGAAGGAAAAAAACGCTCTTCACCAAGTCGTATTTTATGCAGTTTGTGCCGACGGAGAGTCGGACTACTACTGGTAGGTGTATTTGTATACATACTAGCTATAATAATAATACACAGGCAAGACGATCGAGAGTCAGCACCAATTTCACCTGCCTTCTAGCCACTCTCGAGTGCTCATTTATCCAAGTGAAGATAAAGTTTTGCTTTATAGCTCTTCAGGCACAGCGAATCAGAGTGGGTACAGTTTTCAGTTCAGCTAAGTTTAAGTTCTAAAGCAGCCAGCTCGTTGTCATATGCATGTGGTTTTTTTTTACCATTTTTAACGGACTGCTGTCCTTTGTTATTGAAAATTTAATTGTTACTTTAGTGTTGCATATCTGAGCTGAGGATTTTAAAATTAGATCTAATGTTAAGTTCTCTTTGTCAGAAAAGTTAATTTACTCATTTTCAATAAAATAAGGGGATTGCTCGCTCTTGATTTAATAATTTTCAGTGCTGACATTAAAGACTGTCACATTCTTTGTAGCTCATGTTTTTTTGAAAATGCTATGTCTGCCTATGCCTTCCCTATCGATTGACTGCAGATCATTATGCAACTTATAAATTGCAACACTAATAAAAATTCAGAGATTTCACCTCATCCAACTATTGTCAATGATATCCCCTTGTATTCCCATAACTTAATAGATTACTTTATGAAATTGTTGTATGTGACGTTTTTTTTTTTAATTTATTTATTATTCAAACCCAGGTGTGCATATTTTTGGATGCTCTCTTTACTGGGACCAGCTTTGAAGCTTTGGCTAGACAAGAAAATTAATATACAGTGGAACGGTTAACACAGACATGTTATGATGTCTATTTTAGCTGGGTGTCCGTATTATCCGGGTGTCCATATTAAGTTAGCTCTCTGGAAAAAAGTCACAGACGTGTGATCTATTTGACATATAGCATAAAGGAACAAGGAGGAAGAAGGGCAGGAACAATGACTGTAGCAAAAAGCCAAGGACATGAAACTTATTGAGTAGGAGGCAGAAAATTTATCAAAGGACTACAAACAGGGGAAGAAAGAAAGACGTATCAAAATCAAATGTGCCATGCTATTTGGCTACCGTGAACTTAATACAATGTCTACAATTGGCACATCATTGTGACAAGAAAAATAGAAAGTGCCTGGGTAACCAGTGTCTGTAAAGCTGGATTAAGAATATAATGGAATTTCTGACTTGAAACACAGAAAAGTGGTTGTTGTCCACATTAACTACTGTACTTAATTTTATTTATTTATTTTTCAAAAAGTGGGGAAGCCCCTTTGCCCTGTGTGGGTCCTGCCCTAGCTTGGTTCAGGCTATATAATACCCCCAAAATAGACTATGCTTAATCAGGCAATAAAGAGCAATAAAATTGCGGCCTTTAAACAGTATTACAGCCTTTGGCTTGTTTATTGTAATCACTGGTATGACTAAAAAATAATGGAATTGTAAACTATATTGCACACGGTACGTAAGACCAAAACTTGTCCTCCAGGTTCTTAGGTGGGGCCTCACATTTATCTTGTGATCGACAAGTGTGCAGATCAATTGTTACAGTAGGGTGGACATTGCCTTTGTATGTGGTAAGGGGCGATGAAGCTTCCTCATTTATAGGAATAACATTAGTCTATCCCATATTAAAAGATACATCAATGTTTTTTGAAGTAGCAAGGCTGTGCTCCAAGAAAAATTGAAAGGAGCCCAGTGCTCTGGACCCATGAAATCCTGGGTGCCCTGCACATGATTTCTATGTAAAAATTTCCTAGTTCCCCCGGAACAATAGTTAAGCACCACGGGCCAACTGGGTGCTGGTAGAGCACAACCTTGAGTAGTGAAACATAAAGCAGCAGTGATGAGCAGGGGCCATGAAACTATCTCATACATGTATATAACCCTCAGTTGCAGTAAATATTTCAGTGACCAAGCCTTGGTGATTATTCATTTTTAACTTGCAATCTGTCAGTCACATCGCTTCAGTGATTCAGTGCATGAGTGCCCCTGTGTTGGAGTTTACATCTCAAATTATGATATACTATAATTATAATTATTATAAGTATTCAATGCAAGATTGCAAAACTTTTCATTTTTCACTCAAAAGAATAACAATACACAACATTCAAGATAGGATCACAATTTTATTTTAAAGACCACATCAGTAAATGGTAATAATTCTTACTGTATTTTACAAAATTGCAAAAACAGTTTTTGCAATAAACTTGTGTGGGCTCTCTTGCTTTAGCTTGTGGTTTGAACTGACAATGTGTCTGTGCAGTTTAAATCAGGCTCTGAGTTTTGGGAAGACTAAAATTGAAAAAAGCATACCTTTTGTTTAGTGAGGGTTATGGCGACAAGAATGTTGGAAATACTAAGGAATTTACTGTACATTAAAATATCATACCATTCAGATTGCACCATGATCCTGATAGATTTTAATATTTTATAATAAAAATTTACAAATAGAGCTTTAAACCTTTATATAAAAGCTCAAAGGAATGTTAATAGTGGTAACAGAAAAAATAGTACACTACAAGAGCAAGGTGTGAGCAATAATAGTGTTTACAAAACTAGAGGGCTCTCTGTGATCTGTTGCCTTAGGGCAAATCTTTTTGAAAGTTTCCTAAAAGTTTCGTAGTCGTCGCGTTCCAGTCGAAGAAAGGTCTAAGAAAAAATTTATCTTCGATGACTGCGCCAGTAGTAAAAGCAAAAATCACCACCGGCGATATAAATAAACTTAGCGTTGGGGACATTCACTGCAAGTTTTGCGAACTGTAAGCTTACCTCCATGCGCTCCCTCTTTATGCGAAGATTTCTTTCCGGATTCAACATCTGTCGATTGATCTTTCTTCCATATGCTAGCAAACGATCCAAGTTTAATTTTCCGCCACTGGTTTCCGTTGAAAGCCCCGTAAATGCTATTGCAGCACTCTTCGAAGTTACCAAACCGAGAAAACAGCGAAGCTGTCAGCTGGAAACAAACCTATTCCTCGAATCTCACATTCAGTTGCTCAGACTCGCTGCAGCACAATTCTATCGATTGAAGCGGTTGCTGCACACATACGGAGCCTAATGTGGTAAGATCGAAAGAGTTTGCCTAAACAAGAACGCATCGAAGTGGGAGGAAACTGGAACATTCTTGAGCAGGGTTCTTGGAAGAAAATTATCATGCTGTGTGTGCTGCGTTAAGTAAATGACGTCACAAAGCAATTGCCTTTTGTTCTTGGTAACCGGGCCACAGGAACATGGCGTTGTAATGGCGGACGAAAATTAATGGTTTTTGAGCGCCAAAAAATACCACTTTCCTTAATCGTATGAAGCTATAATTTGCACACCATGTACTTCAAGTACTAAACTGCCAATCTAGCGAAAAAAAATGGTAGTCAAAGATTTGATCGTTGTAGCACTTTAATTAGTTGTTATTGTTAGGAGGGAACTAAATGAAATCTCACAGAAACTTGAATCAAAGAAATTAATATATCATTTTCCAGAACAATGTATTTTTGATATCTAAAATTTGTACAATATATTTAATATCTTATTTATTACGTTTTTTATTGTTGTTCTTATGGTTGTTTTTAAATAAACTTTGACTAAAGTTCGTTGGTGTAAACAATGACAGACCATATGGCTACCCTGTTAAGAGAAAGTTAGAAGGATGGTACCTTACCTTGCGGATAAAAAATGAAACATCTCAACTTGGAGTTAACGAATAGAGTACGATTGGCTTACAGAATCACACTTAAGTTTAAAACTAGCCAAATAAAAAATAATAATAGATGATTACAGCCTTATAACACCATACCACACACCTTTCGTGGGTCTTAATTTCGCATTTTACGTTATGACGACGCCATCCCGCCTGAATTGACGAAACTACTATACCCGTGCACTACCCGTTCCAGTCCACTGGCAAACCGATTTCACACCGAAACGAGTGTTTGCGTTTACACGATTCCGTTCCGAAACTTCGTACCGTAGTGAAGTTTTGCTCCGGTACAACAACTGGGGTGAACTCACGCACGTGTGACTTGCGCCTGCATGACATTTTGTGGTGGTATCATGCCACAAGAGGGAACCGTAGTGAACTCGAGCCGGCGCGAAAGTCTCCCCGGTGTTATGTTAACATCCCCCTTACTCCAAGTGGCAAATGCAGGGCGGATAAAGGTTGGGCGGTGAAACGAGCGCTCCGCTCTTCATTTAATGTGTGATACGGAGTAGGACTGGCACGAGCGCTTTTCCGCGCTTCCGGTGCGCTTGAAGGCCGGCGAAATTTTCCTTTTTGCAAACCGGAAATCCTATTTTTTTTTCTGTAATTCCAGGCTACAATCTTAAATAGATAAATTCGTTTGATAACAATATCAATAAACAGTTTCATATGTTTGTGTTTGTGTGCCTATAAATCAAACTTGTTGGTCGAAAAATGCCAAAATTTGAGTTTAGTTTGAAAGTGTTGAATACCTCCTCCTTTCCCTAAATATCACCTAATCGTCTTTCGCCGTTTCGTTTGCAAAAGCTTAACACTTCTTAACCTCAATTTTTACATATGTTGAAGGGGGATAAATTTTTTATAACATAACAAAAAATTGGTTGATATATTTTGATATAGTGGCGTTGTACTGCTTCAAACTTTGCTTCTCGCCGGTGCAACGCGCCATGGCGATTCGCGCAATGCGTGGCAACCGCATGTAAACAAAATTTATTGAGGTTAGTTGTAAGGTTTTTTCTCCGTTTTTCTCTCTAAATCAAAACAAGGTAAACAGTAAAAACTGAGGGGAAACTACTTTTGAAGTTTCGAAGAAACAGAAAGACGTATGAGATTTTTTTTCAAAATTAAAAAGAAGGATGATGGTGATTGAAAGTAGCATAATTTCATCTTGCACGAGCTGCACGCATTTATAAAATATACGTCATCTCATCTAGTTATGAAACACGATCTGCTGTCTTTTAGTTTTGACATGGATGAGATTTTCCTTCGTGTTTTAGACAGTACTTAATTTTTTTTTGTTTTGGAATGACATCGACTTTGGCGAGTAGCAGAACGAAAATATAATTCAGTGGTAGAGTCATGGAAGTAATAAAAGAAACCCTTGGAAAGAGATGTTTGTCTACTCCAACTAAACCTCCCGCAAAAAATAGCAACATTTGCCTCTCGGAGACAGCGTACCAGCACAAAGGAACGAGGAAGAAGTACAAGAAAACAAATCAAGGCGCCATAATTCAGTGACAGCGGCAGTGTCTAATGTACAAACCACATCGCAAGCCCCGACCGAAGTCGAAAACAAGCGACATTTCGAAGCATAGTCCCAGTCCACTGCATCACACCTTTTTGCTCGGACGCGCTCGTTTCACCGCCCAACCTTTATCCGCCTGGGCAAATGTCTTGCTCCCCGCCCTTGCGAATTTCGTGGCTGCGCCCGTGGCCCCGACCCCTCCCCTGAGGAGGAAACCGATGGGAGGGGCGCTGTTCCCAATTTCCGCATTCTAGATCTTGTCGCCGCCATTTTTGGATAGTCGAAGCCGCCTGCGACTATTTACGGAAAAATAGGAGACTGCAAACGGTCAAAGGTATTAGGTGACATCACTTACGGTTAATCGTCGCTGTTCTTCCACGTTGAAAGTGAGGTAAGTCGTAACAACAGCGAAATTACGCAAAAACGCGACGGAGGAAAGAAGGAGGCAATTGGGTATGGGGAGATCGCGACAAACCACGCAAGTAATACGTTTCATGTCCTCGCACTGGCCATAGTACCCCCAAAATATGACATTTGTTTATTTATCTATTTGTTTTTGTCATTTAGAAATATCATACAGGTTTTTATTTAACCTGAATACTTCAATTTAATTCATAGACGCCCAAGCGGCCATTTTGCGCATGAACACGAATTCCTCCCCTCCTCCCCAAGAGATTTGTTTTGTTCCGACTGACCAATCTCTCCTCTGCGCATATATTTGGTGGTTTTTTAGAGGGTAGTGGAAGAAAACGTTTGACACCTTGGTGAAGGGTTATCCATTTTCAATAAAATGGCTGCCGTTTTCAAGACGAAAGTTCCGCATTTAAGGTTAAAAATACATCGTTAAAAGACACAAATGGAGAGAGAAAGTTAAACAGAATGCTCAGTTTTCTTTTGTGGAGGAAGGAAAGCTTTTCGTCGGGAAATCTTCCCTCGAGGAATTCAACCTTGGTTTCTTTTTACAGCGTAGGGCATGGTATGTTTTGAAATGCAACGAAGGCAGCGAAGTTTTTGCTAAATTTTCAGGTACATTTTGTACTCTATGACCGAGTGAATTACGTGGCTTAACTGCAGTATCCGCGTATCCACTTCGATATACACTTAAGACAGCATAAAAAGGAATACAGTATGTGTATTTGTCGTTCTTAAAGCCACTGAAGGTAGAAAAGCCCATAAAGCACTTTCGGGGATACAGCTTCGAAGTGGCAGGGTATTCTGCAGTTTCTCCAATTACGTTTTTGAAAAGGAATTTATGTATTTATAAATGTTTCATAGACGTTTTATTCATTGTGTCATCGAAGCGAAAGAAAACTCACAAAATGCGCCCCGATTAGAGATTGATTTTGTGTTGAATTTTGCCTTTTACTTCACGATCCACGATCCAGATAGTGTTACGCGAATATTGCTTTGAAGGGTAAGCCTTAAGGGTTTTGAATAAAAATTTTCAAGAAATGACTTCTCTTTATACTGTTTTGTGTTTGTTCATTCATAAAAGTAGCTCAAAACAAGGTCGTGATACTACAGCATCCAAGTTGAATTTTATGCTTCTCACAGCGAACTTTATGGAATTTTTACATTCGGGTTTAGTTTTTGGATAGTTGAACACATAGCTGGTGAATTTTATTTGAAAATATGTTTTACTGATTATTCTAGACTTTTAATATTACAGGGGCACCCAACGAGGATATAGTTCAAAACCACTTAAACATAGCATTGTTAAACGTATTTTAGTATTTAAAAGGTAGATACAGGCATATTTTTATCCCCTAAAAATTTTTCATCTGTTCGGATTTCCTAGCTGAAAGTCTAGTGATCCGAAAGTTATAGGGATCAAAACTTATCTTTTCGAAAATTTCAGCCAGAAAAAAGGCTCCTGAAAATTCTAGGCGACCTTTTTAAAGTAAAAAATCCGTTAAAAATGGGCAATTATACCATTTTTTAGATGTTCAAAAATCCTAGGAGAGGAAGGCAAGCAAGAAATTTTACAACAAATGTTCCAAAAATTCTAGATCTCAAATTGTCTTCTGAACATATATTTTCTGAAAATTGACGTTTGGTGCCCCTGATATTAGGTCTTGTTCTATTTACCCTGCGAGCAGAGGCTACATTTTGACTGTGTGAGCTGGCATGTGAAAAGTAGCCTCTGCAGGCAACCCTTCATATCTGTCCTGAGCAGATCGGAGTTGTCGCACGTTTTTATTCCCGCCCAACTTTCGCCATTTGACAACAGACCTGACGATTGATTTTGCTTGCGAATTGCGTCATGTATTTCACGAAAATTGAATACTTGTCAGCAGAGGCTACTTTTCACATGCCAGCTCACACAGCGAAAATGTAGCCTGTGCTTGCCGGGTAGTTCTACCGTGTAGCATGAAAATTTTGTGGGAGTTTTATTTTGCGGATTGGCGATTTTTTGTGGTTTGCAGAAACAAATTTTTGCGGTTCGAGATGACTGAAATTTCTGGTGGGAACTAATTTTTGCGATTCTCTGTTCAAGTAGCAGAATATTTAAGTGGAAGGAACCTTAATATGATATTTTCAACTTTTATTTTACGGTATGTTGAGTCAAAGTTCACTCTACTTACATATTTAATGGAGAATAATACAGTAATCACTGTAATATCTTACTGCACAAAGGGACTGAACAACAACAAAACAAAGCAAAAGCCTATCCCTACCATACACAACAGGTCCATTAAAAGCAGAGTTTTTAATTTGACTGAAGGGAGTTAATTTTTGCGGCGTTCATTTTGCAGGTTTTTTTCTGGGGCAACTAATTTTTGCGGATCGAGGTCAATCTGCAAAATTCGCAAAAATTAGAACCTGCAAAATTTTGATGCTACACGGTATTCAGTCCAACCATTTCAACCATAACTGGTTTTGGTTGATTTGGTTGAAGTTCCCAATGAAACACTTTTCGAACTGATTTTGGTTGAAACGCAGTTGAGGCTGGGTATAGTAATTTCCAGACTTTGCAAAGGTTGTCAACATTAGCGAAAGGCAGAATGGTTGATGCGGCTATTCTTCAACAAGTGGCCTGAAAGAATGCTTCAGTCTGACAAACAATCAGATGATGAATTAGAATATATAGCATAACTGTTGTTGGAAACTAAGGGGAAACCTGAGTCTCTCATTACAGTCTATTTTTGAGAATGAAAGATTTATTGGCACTGGGATGTGTTAAAAAGAATCAAGATAGGAAGAAATGTGTTTTATATTTGGAGGTTGACAGCGTTTCAGGATAAGAAGAAAATTAATAGAAACAACCTTTTTCATTAGGCCAGAATTTCTTGGAATTAGATTTAATTTTTTCAGGTAGAAAATAAAGTTTTCTCAATAACTTGAATTGTCATTCATTTCAAATATTCATAGGGCAGTCTCAAAACAAAGACGGAGTTAAAATTCTTTCTGGCTTTCTAACAGTAAAATATTTAAATCGGTGAAGCATTGGGTATAGTTTAGATTTTAAAACATTGTTCCTTTGCTCATTTCATTTTATAAAGTGCTTTTGAAGTTGCATAAAGACTGCTATGGCTGTACATTTGCAAGTTCTTCTCTCAGTTTTTCGTTAGCCTCTGGAGCATTTCACGCAAATCGAATGCCTGCTAAAAGATCAGCAGGTGCTACCCATCGTTTTCAGCCATTTCAACCAAGTTCTGGGTTGTTTGGAAAAGTGGATCAACCAAAGCAAAAACGATTTTTTCCCAATAAAACAAACAAAAAAAACCAACCCAACCAACCAAAAAAGGTTGGTCCCAAAAGAACACGACCATAGAAATCTTAAAAACCTGTTTACTGTGCAGAGGGTCACTGAGGTATTGTTTTTGAGAGGGACAACTTGGAGAAGTCGTGTGGTTGTCAATTGACTGTTATTATCATAATCATATTTATTTTTTGTTATTAAAAGACATGTAAGCACATTGAGATTCCTTAATGCACTTATAAAAACTTTACTATTATTATTATTATTTCTTGACAAAGTTTTACGTGGGGTGATTATGTATTCAGAATAATTATCAGTAACGATTGAAATAAACAAACTTTACCCCTGCAAGCAGAGGTTTCTCTCTTGCACAGCTTTTAGCATTTACGAAGTGATTCGCATGGCTTGTCTAATTGGTTGGTAGTTGGTTTGTTTATGCCCCGCGTCTGTCCCATAGTTGGGGCATAAACAAACCAACTGTGTGACAGACAAACCACACAAATGACTTCGTAAGTGCTAAAAGCCATCCAAGAGAGAAACTTCTTTTACAGGGTGCAGAAATTGTCACATGTTCATCCTTCACAATGTAAATTTGTTGATGTGGGCTGTATGCAAACCCTAGGCTAGAAAATATTCTGCTCTAAATTATTTGAATTGCTGGTTTTCATTGTCACGCCATGAAAAATAAAAATCCCAACGATTGATGTGGGGTGGGGGGGGTGCAAGCAAAGGGTGGGGATTTGATCAAAAAGTAAAAATTTTGGTCAATTTCCTGAGGGTGGGGAAGGATACATTCGTCAATTTAATGTAGCTAAAAAATCCCCACCCACAGTGCTTTTAGTAACACGGTTATCATTAGATCCCATCGACCGTAGCCCCTTTAGACACCTCATGAAATTTACACAACATTCTTTTCCCCTTTACTAATTAGGGTTAAGCACTGCCTTTACAGATCAGGGTTGAGCACTGCCTCTACGGATTAGGGTTAGGCACTGCCTTTACTGATTAGGGTTAAGCACTGTTTCGAAACTGGTTAGGTTCTTTTTTTGGGTTGAGGTTGATGCCATATTATGTACTTAAATTTCATCTCCTTGTAGCAAATCCTCAGTGGTCTAGTGGTTAGAGTAGTATACTGGACCATCTGGGTCATGGGTTCGAATCATACTGTCTTTTTTATCAAATATTTTTTTTTCTTTCAAGTTAAAGAGACTTGAACTTTCATGAACATTTCCAGCTTGAAATATTTTCTAAGTGTGATATAACAACATTTTCATGAGAGGAGAAAGGGGCTACGGCCAATCGGATCTAATGCTGACCTAGTAATACCTGGCACTCACCAGACCTCCGGTGAGCATTATTTTGTTGCAAATCACTCGGTACATTTCAGTGGGTGGGTGCTTTACCAAGGCAGCCATCTGTTTCAAGTCTTATTAAAAGCACTGCACCCAGGGGCAAAATACTTGCTGACAGATAAGAATTTATTTATTTCACAGACCTTTCAAGTTGAATGTCACAAACCTGATTTAACCAATCTTCATACATGTTGTGTCCTACCATAAAAAAAGGATAAACATTGCTAACAAATTGACACTTCATCTTTTTACTACACAATGTCTAATGGTAGAACACTTTCTTTAACCTTCAGAAATGAGAGAAACTAGAAACATATTTTATTAAACTGTTGTGTCCTGATATATTTGTTTCATTCATATATCAGAGACTTTGTGCTTCTATTAAAATATTTCTTTATAGTTTAGCATAATATTAGAGCCTCTGTACCTTAGGGGCCCAGGTGAGGTACTCCGGATTTTAAGAGACAGGGGTGATCGAAGGATTTTTTAGGTTTGAAATTTTCGATTCTGGGATTTTTTTGGGTAGGAAAATTTGGCAAGTATTTTTGTGGGTGGCTTGATTCAATTAGGGATTTTTTTTCCGGTATTCAAAACAATCTGAAGTTTCGTGGTACCCATATCCTCGCCGCATAGTCCTGCGAATATTAAAAGTACAACTTAACTTGTTTTGCGACTGTTTAAATAATATTTTAAAAATAAAGTTGTTAGTAGCAATAGTAATAATAATCTTTTATTAGGAAGCGTTCATCACGTGAGTGGTTTACAGAAAGGTCCCAATTAAAATTCAGATTTTTTTCAGATGGTATGATGAATAAACAAACCCAAACATACAATGTCAACACCGTTTTTATTTTTCGTGTTATATCATTTTGACATTTCTGGAAATTTTTTAAGGCTCGGAAATTCAGCATGGGATTTTTGGGGGTTAATGTTTGGTTCAGGGTATTTATTGGGGTTATGTTGGAAGCCGCACGGATGTTCTTGGGTAATTGATTCGATCATCCCCGTCACTTAAAATCCGGAGTACGCCCCCCCCCCCCCTTTCCCCCTGGGCTCAGGGGTACACATGTAAAAGAATTTGAGGCAAAATTATAAAAAAAACAGCTTCCAGTCTCGACTTAACTTTCACCAAACTAGGAAACAAATTAACAATAATAAAACTAACAAACAACATGCCTATTTACAGTACATAAACGTTCAGGAGAGATGACTCTGTGAAACCACACTCAATACTCACTCTCAATCTCTGCCGAAAAAATCAAATGCCATGTCCCCCAACCTGAGGTCAGGCGTTATTTATTATTTAATCTTTTTTTTTTCGCTTCTTTGCTTCTTTGGCTCGAGAGGGAAAAAAAATAACGCCTGATACATTCATTTAACAAGCCGTTAACCGCCCCCTAATTTACATAATCTAACGTCTCCTTGACCTGTCATGTTATTAGCCAATCAGCGTTTACCAGACGGGAATCAAATTTTGGCGCGAATAATGTCTCTTGAAATCATTTAAGTACGTCTATGTACAGATGGCGCTTCCTTAAAAAAAACTTAAAATGGGTTTCTTTTGTGATGAAATACTGCTAACTGGAGCTGTCGTACATATATTTAACACGTGCAAATAATAAAGAATTCAGTTTACTGGTAAAAGCTCTTTGACTTCGTTCTGTGCCGAAAGCAGTGTAAAAAACATTTAGGCTGAAGCACCACATTTCACGAACTGAAGAGTGTTGTGAATGCGAAGATCGCTCAGAATAATTCTCAGGTTTCTAAAGGAGGAATTACAGTCATACCAGGCAGGTCAAGATTCCATTCATGAATTGATAATTTGAAAATTGAACCCGTTTGTCGCTTCTGGGCTGCATCAGTCAATTCCGCCTGCGCCCACCCCCCCCCCCCCCCCCCCCCCCTCATCCGGACAACTGCTGGGCATTTGCCTGCCTTGTCAGTCCCGGGGGTGGGGCATTTGCAAATTTTGCACTGCACGGGGGCTGGGCATTTGCCAACCCCCGGGCCATTCCCGAGCTTTTACAGGCACGCGCGGTTTCCTATAAGAATATAACTACACAGAAGGTTTTACTGGAAGAGTAGATTGGCTCATCTGTCAAGGAAAGGAATAGATTGTAGAGGGTTGTAAAGATATGTTCTCGATTTTACATGTATGTATGCATTTCTTCATTGCTTATCAAGCCAGAAATACGTAGCGAAATTGGAGCTAGCCTGCGTGGTAGGCGTTTGAAAGGGAAGGGAAAGGGGGTTTTGGGCGCGAGGGAAACGCGAGGGGCGCGCGAGTAGGGAGGGGGGAGGGAAACGCCTGCCAGGAAACCATTGTTTTCGCCATCCCGCCTACTAATTATGTATGCAAAAATAACGCAACTGTGAATGACTAGCTGTCAAATAAGTCTGGCCGCGATGCGCTTATTTAGTCGCATTTCGCGTACTGTTTTTCTTTTGTTTTCCCAAAACAAGAAATCTGAAGTGAAGGTACTATTAAAAAAAGTATAAATGCGGTCGTCCGTTGAAGGAAGAAAGTCGCAACCATACGTGGCTTGTTATATAAAATCCAGCATAAATCTATTACTTTTTTGCTGAAGGTATCGTGTTGGACTTCCCAACTTGCATGCAATGTTTGTCGAAGAAAATAATTACAAACACTTTGCCGACTCTAGAACTGGATCCAGCGGAGCATACAAAAGAACGCTGGTAGCAGGGAAAGAAGAGCTGAACTTCAAAGATCTCCAATAAGAGCTAATAAGGCTAATTCTGCAATCAATATTATTATTAAAGTAAGTTTCTGGCGGCTTTATAACGTCTATAACCAGCAAGAAGTCCTCAAACCTAAAATCGCTAAGGATTATAGATCGCTTCGTCTTCAACAATCTGGTCGTTGCAGTTAAGCGTAGCTTGCGTGGTAGGCGTTTGAGGTCAAACAGCTGATAACAAGCACACAGGCAGCATGATTTTTCCTTTCTTTCTTCTAGTGAGTAAAACAAGCCGTTGGGCGACAAGACGTCTCAAAACCAGTCAGCACAACTCATCTAGCTGACAGGTCTTTTCCTTCATACGAGTCTTTTAACTGCTTTCTTCTATTCTCCTTTCAAGCTGAAATAGATGCCTTCAGTTTCTAATCGTTCTAAGGGAAAGTTCATGTAATATGACAAGGGGGGGGATGAAGATATTGAGGGGGGGCTCCGAAAATGTTTAGACACCCGAAGGGGGGGCTCTGAAAAAATTGTTGCGCTAGGAGGGGGGGCTCCGAAAATTTGTATACTTCAAAACCAACACATGACATCATCATACAGATCGGATGGTTTTCAACTCAACAATTTAATGACCTGTGCAACTCAGCTATATCACGTGGTTTACAGATATAACAAATGTAGTCTCAGTAATTATTACACTCTTGTTCATCCCAAAAATGCTTTAGAAAATTGTATCACAACTGTATCTCAAGTTTGTCATAGTATAAACCATTGAAGACAATAACGGTAAATATATTTAATACAGTCTAGCGATCTTTTTTCAGGGGAGCAAAGGAATTGAAGGAGGAGGGGGGGGGCTCTGAAATTTTTGTCGACTACCAAGGAGGGCGCTCCTAAAAAATTGAACCGCTAGCGAGGGGGGCTGCTAAAATTTCAAGCTTCGAGTTTCAATATCTTCATCCACCCCCCCCCCCCCCCCCCCCCCCTTGTCATATTAAATGAACTTTCCCTAAAACAAATGAATTCCATACAGAAATCTCATCACGCCTCACTAACAACCAACCTCGTCCCCAGGGCTTTTCCCTTAAATTAAGGGAAAAGCCCTGGGGACGAGGTTGACTAACAACATATTTTTAAGTGATTACTGAAAGATTACTCAGTAGCGTGATGTTGATTTCAGCCAATCGGATTAAGGTATTAAGGCTGTGATTGACATGTTTTGAAGACGGACCAATCAGGATTTTAACATTTGCCTGGTGGATGTTAAAAACGAGAAAAACAACGGTCTCCTGGCAGGCATTTCCCTCCCTCCCTCCTCGCGGGCCCCTCGCGTTTCTCTCGCACCTAAAACTCCCTTTCCCTTCCCTTTCAAACGCCTGCCACGCAGGCTAAATTGGAGCTATCGATGTGAATCAATGTTTTTTGGTTATTGAATCAAATTTCTGTTGATATTATTTGAGGAACATCCTTTCATATTTATAGAACTATTCATAACATATAACTTTACAGCACTCTATTAATTTTAATGTCAATAATTTTATATCAATACTAAAACCATAAACTGGTGCATGTCGTCGCGGCGTGAAGTCTTAATTAGAATCCTAGGAATCCAAAGGAAGACGTTAATTGAAACAAAAAATCGCGCATCAAAATGCTTAAAATTGTGCGGTCAATGAAAAATCTTGCAGTGTTGACGGAGGACAGGGCATTTGCCCTCTTTTTTCGCCCCCACCCCGGCGGGGAATTTGACAGCTCAAGAGTCCCCACCCCCGGGAATTTGCCATCCAAGGCCAACAAAATGCTCCTGCCGGGGAGTCAACCCGGGGGGGGGGGCTCGGCGTAGGTGAAATTGACTGATGTATAACTTGTAGCCGGTATCAAATTGCATTCAAATGATCGGTGAATTTTTGACTCCAACTTTCTAGTATACGATTAGATGGAAAATATATCAATGTATGAAATTTCTATTTAGACATGCTTCAAATTCAAAAAAACTGAGCCGGCAGAAATTTCATAACGATCTCGTGTGTGTATTCACTGCTCATTACGCAAGCAAAGATGCAGACTGAAATCAACAACAACTAACGGATGGCGACATTTTTGCCAATCGGAACAGCGCAAATAATCCGTATTGTTTCCTATCTAATCAGAAAAAAGTTCAGATTCTGGCTTTTTTGCATGTGATCTGTGAAAGGATTGTATCGTGCCCTCCTCCCGAAAACAGATTACAGAGATAAAGGGAGAGGGCATGATCGCAGGCTACTGTCCCCCGAGCAAGTGTACTCGATCAAACCTCCCACCTACGGAGTGGATTTCTCGTCAAATCTCCGCCTATTTTCCGCAATTCCCCTCCCCCACCACCACTAGGGTTTACATTAGTAGGTGCAAGATTCAGGTCTGCAGAGCGATTTTTGTCATGCAAGGTACACGGTAAAATGTTTTAGCTAAATTCATTGTGCTTAATATGGAGATGCTATGTCAGTTTCTCTCTGTGGGGCATGCACCAACTTGGTAGCCCAAAACCTTCAGAAACAACTGTCATTCAGTTTTGCTAAAAAAGCAATTGAAACTCACACTTACACTGTATTCTAATATGAGGACTGTTCAGATAGCAAAATCTCAAGAGATGAGTTGCTTTTTTGACCTCCATAACAGTTTCCTCAGCTGCCTTTTATTTTTGGTCATGCAAAAGCTTAAAAATTTAAGCATGCTCTATCACGAAATGGAGAACCCTTTCAAAATGTTTCTTAATAGGTTTTTAGCTGCATTAATACCTCGTTAATACTTAAGAATAATTATTGATAATTATTTAGTTTGAATTTTGATGCCATCGTATGCAAACTAGCAATTTTTGCTGAAATAACAGGAAAAAATTAAAAGGAGTAGTCTTAGCAAAGCGAAAGAAGTAGAGAAGTGGAAAAAATAACCTTTGCCAGGACTTGAATCCAGGAACAAAGGCACAAGAGACCTCACCCACACCACTTAACAGGGCTAAAAGTTAATGACCAGCTAGTCTCTCATGCGACTAGATTTTTTATTGTGCGCCTAAAGTATAGTGTGATTGCCAATTGAGTTGCACACCTAAAAAGGCCGAGTTCAGAGAGACTGAATGCACTAAGCTCATCGCTACTCGAGTGACCATCCTTATATACTCAGACTGGTTAGACACAACACAGATGCTTGAAATAATAAATTAAAATGTGGGTATAACGCAACTGGCTCGAAAAAGTAAAGTTGCATTATTTTCCTTGCATCGGCCTGTGTTTTATTCACTTTTTCCTCCTGTGGTTTCTCCCAACTTGGGGTTCCATATTTTCTTGATGTCAAGGCATTTTAACTGTAGTGTCTGCACGCCATACTGGTCCTCGATGATTAAGGATTACACTCTCAGAAAAACAACGCACATTTTCAGTCGGTAAACACTTGTTTCCATATCTGAAACCGCCCTTGGATACCTTGTAATGCCTACACAAAGTTATTTCATATAAATGAGTGAGCCCTGACTATATTGATTAGGGTTAAGCACTTATGATACTAATTAGGGTTAAGCACTTAGAATAGTGATTGGATA
This sequence comes from Porites cylindrica, assembly GCA_964035525.1. Taxonomy (NCBI): domain Eukaryota; kingdom Metazoa; phylum Cnidaria; class Anthozoa; order Scleractinia; family Poritidae; genus Porites; species Porites cylindrica. Next base: position 61,090,676 of record OZ037775.1, read on the forward strand.
GAAGATTTCGGACCTGGCACTCCGAGATCGTTTCCTACTCATACTTTTGACATTTTTTTCCTTTAAAATTGAAGAGACTTCCACTTTGACAACATTTGTTGAGCAGAAACTAAGTCTCTAAGTCAGGAAAGTTAGAAATTTCATGTAAGTGTAAGTGAAAAGGGAGAGGGTGGTTTGAGATAAGGAAACACAAGTGCTTACCTTTTCAGTCCGCAATATATTCACACACTTCCCACAATGCATTATAAGCATGGGTACAGGAGACCCAATGTACGATCACTACATCTCCTCCTGTTTTTTGAAAATGAAGCAATAGACGATGAAACAAATAAACTCTAAGCTAGAACAGTAACAATCCCGTAAGGAGTGTTAATAAAACTGTTTGAAGAATCCAACGAATAGTTTCTTCTTAACAAATGTGTCTTGGTCAAAAACTTAGCAAAGTCCATATATCAAAATCAACTAGTCTCTTAAGCAACATAGTCTTATTAAGCCAGCTTGGCTCAATCTTTCATGTGACATAGTCTTTAAGCCAGCTTGGCTCGGCTTTCATGCGGGTAGACCTTCGAGGTTCGACAGCTTGTTCTGGCATCTTGGCACTAGGCTGGGGCAAGCCAGGCTCAGGCGTAGACTCAGACATGGGCCATTCTGCTGGAGTGGCACTGGGTGCAGGGTGGGTACGGATAACTGGCTCCATTGGTGGCCTCTGCTCCAGTTTCTGTGTTGGTTCTCGCTGTTGTTAAGATTCCCTTGGTGCAGGTTGGATGAACTTTTCCACATGTCGCTCAATGACCACCAGATCTCCTCTCTTAGAAACTACACTGTGTGGCTCTGGATCATACGTGTTGCAGACAATTTGTTCTCTTTCTGCCTCCTCAGTAGGACTTTGTCTCCTTCCGACACATCAGACTCCACAGCTCTTTTGTTTACACCATCAGCACTTCTTTGTTTATATTCAGCATCCTTGTCCCATGCCTTCTGGTCTGTAGTACCAGGTCTCTCTGCCTCCTCCTCAGTGCTTTCAAACTCTGGCATTTTGGTACGGATTCTCCTTCCATGCAGCAGCTCTGCAGGACTAACACCTGTTGTCGTGTGAGGTGTTGATCTGTAAGCTAACAGATATTTCTGCAATTCTCGTTGCCATGGTTTCCCTTCAGCATGGGACGCACGCATTGCCTTAAATAAGCAGTGACTTTTTTTGTCTCTCCACCCCTCCGTTTGCCCTTGGCCACAAAGGAATAGTCCTCTTATGCTTGATCCCCAGCTCATCCAAGAATTCCTCCATCTCGTGGCTTACCAGATTTGACCCATTGTCTGTCCTTAATGTCTCTGGAATCCCGTGTTGGGTGGAGTGCTTCTCTAGACACTTGATGATGCTACCGCTAGTAGTGTTTGCAACAAAATCCACCTCAATCCATCTGCTATAATATTCAACAGTGACAAGTAAGCTCTCTCCAGTTGACAGTGGACCCATCAAAACTACTGAAAAGTCCCTCCAAGGCTTGGTCGGCATGGTTGTTGTCTTCACAGGGGGCATGGTGGTTGCAGGGGTCACCGCTTGGAACCTAAGGCATTTCTTACAATGTCTCTCAACCATAGTATTCATCGTTGGCCACTGCACTTTACTTCGGAGGCAATTTTTTGTTTTCACGATCCCTTGATGCCCCTCATGGGCTAACTCTAACACCCTCTCACGCAGACTCAACGGCACCACAATCCCCATACCTCTCATGACCAGCCTTCCAACCACAGTAATTTCATCACGCAGCAACTTGTAGGTGTCTGGAGCACTATACCAGTCTTGCGGACTTCGGTTAGTTACTCGTCCTCATCCGATGCTCTCTCTATCTCCCTGGTTGTTATTGTACTGATTGCTACCATCCTCACACATATTCCTCAGGTGTGCTGTTACAGTGTGATAAAGCAGGTATCTTTATCAACTGACTTGGGCAGTCAGCAATATTCTAGCTTGATGGTACATGTAGCACGGTGTACCTGAAAGGCATGAGACGCAACATCCATCTCTCCACCCTGACCGATGGCTCGGACTTCGGTCCATAAGTAGCCTCTAAGGCTTTACAGTCGGTAACCAGCTGTAACGACTCTACCCCTGACAGATAGAGATTTAATCTCTCACAACCCCAGACCACTGTCCTTGTTAAGGGTTAGGTTTCTTTCCTGTAATTGCTCTAGCAATATCACCATATTGCTGTCATGTTCCTCAGTTGTCCGTCCGTATACAACAAGGTCATCAGCTATGTTGGTGGCACCAGGGCAATCAGCGATTGTCTGTCGAATAATGTTCTGATACTGTTCAGGAGCACTGTTGACACCGAAACTCAACCTCTTGTAACGATACAATGAATCACCAGCTGAGAACGTTGTGATATCCCTTGACCCCTCCTCAAGTTCAATTTGATGAAACCCCATGTTGATGTCAAGCTTGGAGAAAACCGTGTTACCATTCATTTCCCCCAGCACTTCGTCCACCGTAGGAATCGGCAATTTCTCCCTTTGAATTGCCTCATTGACACGCCTCATGTCAACGCATATACGCACATCATGCTTGTTTGGCTTAGGAGCTATCACACCTGGGCAGACCCAGGTTGTTGGGCCTGGAACCTTCTCGGTGATGTCAAGGTTTAGAAGCTCGTCAATCTTTATTTGGACCTTATCTTTCAAAGGGAAAGGGATCCGCCTTGGTTTCTGTGCTACTGGTGTAACTTCACGATTGATGTGTAACTTAAGCTGGTACCCAGACAACTTGCCAACCCCAGAGAACACTTTTGGAAAACGTCCCACAATACAGTTGATATCATTGCCTATGGAATGAAGAGTCGTCATGTTTACCAGGTCCGGTCCAACTTTCAGCACTTGTAACTTTTTAGCAGCTGAGCTACAAAGCAAACACCGCCCTTCTCCCTGTGTTACAAGAACAGTTTCCACTACGTTTTGCCCATGAAATTCAATTGTAGCCTCAAATTTACCGACCCCTGGTAAACACCCATTGCCATAGACACGAAGAGTAATCTCTTCTGGCATCAAATTTGCTTTGAGGCCATTCTTCACTAGGTTTTGAAACTGCTGCTCACCAAGCACGGTTGACTGTGCTCCGGAGTCAACGAGCATCCTTGTCATGGTGCCATTAATCTTCACTGCAATAACGTTGTCTTCACAGGCCCTTTCCCCACTGTAGTTAATTGGGAAGGCAACTGGTTCCTCTTCACTGTCGTAGTCCAACTGATTAACTTGTTGGCCCCTTGGTTTTAAATTACGTCCACTGTGAGCACCACAGGATCGCCAATTATTACTCTCGCTTCCTCTTCCATCACTCTTACACGACTTCCCTTTTCCATCTGCCTCGTTCTTGCAACACGTTGACCAGTGCTCTCTCTTGCCACACTTAGCACACAACTTTCCCCTCTCAGGACACACCTTGTCACGTGCAAAGCGCCCAGGTCTACCACACGCATAGCACTTGTGCATGCCTTGTCCAGTTGGCTTTTCTTTACTTGCTCGGTGCTGCACCAAATTCACGCTGCTCTTTTTTTCTTCTCCTGCACTTTTGTTTGCTTGGCGGCGTGCTGTCTCCCACGCTCTGTAGTCAAGGTTGATGCAAGCTATATGTTAGGAACCTCAAATAGCTTGGTCCGTAACTCTTGGAACGATACCTTCTCTAGCAGCTGGTCTCCTCAACTCCATAGCCACAGTGTCTCGCTTGTTTCCTTAGTCGGAGCACGAACGAATCCAGATCTTCCCCGGGCTCTTGACGTAGTTGGCGAAGAACGTGCCTTTCGCACGCTGCATTTTCTAGCACGTGAAAGTACGCGTTCAGAGCTCAAACGGTTTGTTGATTAACGTCATCAAATCAAAATCAAATCAATTTTATTTAAGCTCGATAGCGTGAGGAGTGGTTGCCCAATCTCCCGAGCCAGGGGCTCATGTATTAAACGCTCGAGCGTTCCGGATCGAATTGGAATTTAGAAATGTTGACCGGCTTGACCATCATGGGGAACAATAGAACCGGCCCGATACAGTAATTCGCTTCTCTTAAATTCCTCGCGGGATTTTGTAGGTTAGCTTTCCCCTCGGCGAAATATGTGAATCCTCGCAGCCAAACACGCCATCGCTCGCTCAATTCCGATTTTGATCCCGAAATATCATCGGTTGGATATTATTTCCAGCCATGTCGCTAGGAAATCTCGTTAACTTAATCCTCGTCGTCAGTGGAGTGTCTGCATCCCAGACTGGTCCTCGATGATTACGGATTACACTCTCAGAAAAACAACGCACATTTTCAGTCCGCCACATATTCACACATTTCCCACAATGCTTTACAAGCAAGGGTACAGGACACCCAATATACGATCACTATACTAACTTTGCTACATGTACAGAAGGTGACCAGAGGAATTGCCCTTCACAAACATCTCTTCCATCTGTTCTGTATCCATTTGAACACAAGTGACATCTGTTCAAACGGTAGTTGTAACATCATTTCAAACAGTTCTGCTTCTTGTAAGAGAGTATAAGTAACGGTCAGAAGAAATCAGATGTCCAATCCCTTTCCTGTACCACAGCAGTTGTTTAAAGTCTGATAGAAGCACATTAATCCTCAACAGATACTTGATAACTTCAGAGAATGGATTTAACCTGTAGCCAAAGAGACTAAACTTCAAAACACGGAGAAAAATTTAATAGCAGTTTGTTAAAGAACAAAAACTGGAAAGTATATTCCTAAACACCTTTAAGCTGTGTGCCTAAAATTTTGGAAGTGTGACTAGAAAATTTACACCTGGTAGCACAAGTGTTCCCAACACCAAAAGTAACCTTTGAGCCTAGCCCCGCTTATGCATGCCATTGCAGAAAATACGTTAACATTCTTTTAATTGCCATTTGGCTATTGCTTGTAAACCTGACTTTTGCATTATCACCACCAAACCACACTCTTTAAGGTGTGGTTGAAGATGAAGATGAAGATAAATCGTTTATTGTATAAATACTTTGCAGTAGTAAAACTGAATTGCGTATTTTACAAATAACATTAGTTAAAATATAAAACTAATTACAATCATATGAATAATATATAGATTTAGCCAGGGCTAAAAGCGAAGCTACCATTAATAAATTTATATTTTATATCAAACAATAAACTTGTAATCCACAAATCAGTTAACTTAAGGGCACATTCATGTGACTTTTGAGGGAAAGGATAAGTTATTCTAGAGTGAAACATGTTACATCGAGTGGATAGCCTAAATATACATGTATGTACACCCAAAAAATAGCACACATCTTCTATCACATTCAACAACCATAATGGCTCTTGATCACAGTAGATTAGGCCTCGAAAATAAATTCGTGGAAAACAAATCAGGCCGCATTTTTTTGCGTTCGACAGGTTTACTTTACAAATTCTTGCCAACAAATTTGAGGGTGTGTAAACCAACCTTTTATACTTTTTATACATCACATCTGAGGTGAAACAGTACTTTTTATCATACAGACCTCGGACAGAATACGGCATTTCACAATTTTTAAATGTTCAGGACGATCAATCGTGGGCTTTTAGCGAAACCGTTCAAAAAATTTCCAAAATCACCCATACGTCCAGCCGGTTCTCATTTTTAGTGGGAGCTGTCAGTGTGGTCGAGTGTTTGAATGAACTTTAATGGAGATACGCTTCAACATAATAACAAATTTATTATCATTATTTTTTGTTATTTAATGGTTCCAGTTATAACGATGTGTAATCTTATAAAGCGTTTGATACGCGCGACATTTCTAAGTACTCCTGCAAGCGATGTTCATGAACGATGAAAACAAACACCACGTACAAGCGATTAAAATTGCAAGAGAGACTACTAACAATCAATAAAAGAAATATAATTCGGTAAAACATTTACAGAGACAACAATTTTCATTCACGAAGACAGGTATTAAAGTGTCTCTAAAAATCCTGGGTCTTTAAGCTTTAAGCTTAAGCTTAAGTTTATTTTGTTTTACTTTCAGCCGGCCGCCCGGTGCCACGGTTTGTTTTTTTTTTTTTAAAGATGAACTCCTCGAAGCAAGAAAATCACTCAAAGTTTTCTTTCTACAGCCAAATTTATAACTAAATATTCTTCGGAACGTTTTTTTTCTATATGCCCTGAGAAAATATATCTGAAGGCCTTTTAAAGTTCTGTAAGCTTATATCAAACCTGATACTAGATCAGATCATTGACTCAAAACTTTAACAAACGCGCAAAAACTTGTCGCATAAACTGTGCTCGACTTCATGAAATTAGATATAACAAAAACAAACATCAAATACAATAATTACTCAGGCTTACCATTCGAGATTCAGTTCCTGAAAGATATCAAGGAAGGCCATAGTTGCTTGAGACTTTTAAACCCTCTTACGCATTGAGCAGGGTGAAAGACGAAAACGAAGCCATCCGAAATCGGATTACCCAATTTTGACGAGCGACGCATTTCTCAACCAAAAACCCAATAAACAAACCAGCCATGGATAACAGAAGACTCTTGATAGCAGCTATATTTCATTTTTTTTACATCCAGTGGAAAAAGACAGTTAAAAACATCACAAGTTGACACAAAACTCTGTCAGCTTTAGCTGTCAAAGTAAACAACTTTCAAGATGCTGCATAAATTTTCCGCATGAACTCACCTGTCAAATTTTGACCAATCAGAGTACAAAAATTGGACGTAGAGCGTGACCAACGCGTGACCATGGTAAGAAAAGGTCTTCCCCGCCTTTATTTTCAAAAAAGTGGCTGAATTTTCGCTTCCGAGGTCAGTTTGAAATCAAGATCTTGACAGTGCAGGGCCATAGTGACATAAACACGACATATTTCATATGAATCATTGGAAAAAATAGACTTGAGCCTGCGATCATTTGAAACTGGTAATTTGTCAGCGGATGACTTCAAAAAAGTACTCGACCTCGATGGGTCGACACTTGAGCCCGCGCTACGGTCAAGTGATAATGGTCAGCGGATATCCTGTTTTGACAGCTGTCAATTGATCACAACATTGATGTGCAATTAGTTTTCTATTGGGCTACCAAACTAGCTAGAAAGTGTGAGAGTAAACATTGGTTTTGCCTGTGGTGCGGACGGACGGTCGGGCGTACGGTCACGTGATTACAAAATTTTCTCGGATGGGTAGATTACCACATTTCCTTAGCTATGGGGCTCCGTCCACGCGCGCGCTTCGCGCGCGGGTGGAGCTCCGCTATAAATACCTTGAATAGTAAAGCTAAAAAATATGTATAAAAATCTTACAATAAAGTCGACTTCATTGAAACTTTAAGAGCTTTATGCGCAACGCTGGGACATAGCATAAACAAAAGAGCGTCTGAAACGTTCCGTATGGGGACGTGGCAAATTATATAAATTTTGACGCCTTAAATTATAGCTGGATTGTTTTCTTGGTGGCAGCAGGTGGTATAACTTATGTCCGGGATTGATAACAATGGAATAGAACAATCGTCTACATAGTCCGTTGCGTCTATCATATAGCGTTGGCAGGTCTAGGCTATCAAGGCATTCCCGATATGACATGGCAGGTGAAATTATGGAAAGCGCTCTTTTCTGAATTCTTTCTAGCAATATCCTCAATAAGATAAGCCGGGAGTGCGTGATGGAAAACCGGAGCGCAGTATTCTAGTACTGGTTTAAACTTAAAACTTATAAAAGTTAACTTAAAACATAAAAGTTTCTAGTGCAGTGAGCCAAGTTGAAAGTGTACTCCGCACAAACAGTAGAAATACAATAAAAAAAAGTTATTCTGTCCACAAATGAGACTTAGTGATGAAATTATATTAGCAAAATCAATGACGGGTTATTATTTGCATACTACCGTAGTATTATTTGCAAGCTTTTATGTAATTACATGTACAGTTTGGTACGAAAAATTTGCAGTCTCAAAGTCAAACTCTTTTGCTACATCATAGTGTTTATCATAATAATTTCAACTGTAACCCACAAATGAGAACCTGTTTGATCTTGCTTGGCGAAACAGATATATTTTCAGGTATTAAAATGGCAAATTTCTACCAGCAGGTGCTTAAACCACTAGTTTCTTACTTGCAGGTTTTTACAGGACCACTATGTCCACGTCCGTCACTATACTACCATCACCAGGGCTATGTTTTTTTTTCCAACAAATTTGACCGGGTTGTGAAAAAGTACTGGGTAAACTTAAGACTTGCCCAACCAAAGCGATAATTCTTTTGGAATAAACAAAACATGGAAAATAATAGCCTGAACTTCATCCGATTACTTCGATTCGTTATAACTCCCTCAGTAACGTCTGAATTGACCGGTCGTTAATGCCGTCCAGTGACGTCACTCACTACCCGAAAACGGGGTAGCGATTTTGATTGGTTGATTGGCTAAACATTCGCATAATTATTTATAAAAACGAAAAATTTTAGCGGGATTGTCGCTTGATATTCAGCGGATCGCATCCCTGGCATTCTTTTGTGTAGTTCAAACATTTCGATAAGCTTAATCTTTATGTTAAACAGCAAAATTGCACTTGTCTTCGAAACTGAAATGCTAAATTGATCTGCGAATGAAGAATCATTGCGTAGAGTCGGTAGGTCTTTTATTTAGAGCGCCGCTTTGTGATTTCGGCGGCGGGGGATTTTGTTTATGCGAAGCTTTCTGAGATCATGCAATGTTATAATTCGACCTTCTTGCTATTTTCACCGTCAAGTGTAATGATTCTGTTAGCTTTTCTTTCTTGTTTCCTTGTTTTTTTCTTCGTTAAGGACCAAATAGCTTCTTTTCAATTAAAGCAAATCATTGTGTTTTTGAACTAAGTATTCTGTGTGTGTGTTTTATTTCATTGCGTGATTGCGAACGAGTTTGGTTATAGAACTACGACCTGTTCAGAGTTGTACTGCAAGCAGTTGATAGTTTGAACGTTCAACATGAAGTACGATCGCAAAAAATAAAGCAATTCTGTGTGCAGACATTTCCAAACGATGTTTCTCGGTTTGCCACTTGAAAATCGTGTTTTACTTTTTGCATGAACTAGAGAAAAGGTCAAGGAGTAGTGACGTCACTGGACGGCATTAACGGCCGGTCAATTCAGACGTTACTGAGGGAGTAATAACGACTCGAAGTAATCGGATGAAATTCAGGCTAGGAAAATAATTAACAGCAATACTTGCATGCACGTATGTTTGCACTGAAATCAAACTGTTTTGTACCTGATTCTTCAATATTGCATGCTGGAAAGTTTGTTAGATGTGGGACATACCACACAAGTGAATACCGCGAGTCTTCTGTTGTCTCAAAACAGTAAAGGTTGGATCAAAGGTTGGAGTATGTGATAAATGCAAAGGATAAAATCCAAATTTTTTACACCTGATTCTTTAATATTGCATGCATGGTAGAATGTTTGTTCATGTAGGACATATCACACATTAATTAGTGAAAACTGCAAGGCTTCCATTGTTCCAAAACAGTGAAGGTTGGAGTGTGTGATGAATGCAAAGGATAGAGTCAAATGCTTATATTTACCATTCATTAAACGTGTTTTAATGTATAATTTAAAAAATTATGACAGTACGGAAATATGAGTTCTTCTTTCCTTTTCCCTGGGATGCTGCATGATGAAGTGTACTATGTTCAAGTTGTGTTTATAGTGCATGGTTAAAATTAAATCACTTTCACTTTTTGAATTCAGCAAATTTTATCAAATTTTACGCAGAGTGGTCTTGATTTTGTCACGTAAAACTATTTTTGTTTTCAGCGTAAATGACCGTTCAATTCAGGTCCTGGCGTCACACACTGTGGGGGCATGTTTCATGCAAATTGCAGATTTGTTTTAACCTGATAAAGAAAAATTTAACAATACAAATCAGAGCAATGTTTTCTTTCCTTCCTTTTCACCACCTAATATAATCAGACCATCACTTGCTGTCATGAATTTGACCCTAGCTTTGCCCAAATTTTAATGGGGTACCCCCCACTTTGCTACACTATACCACACTATACGTTGGGAAAATATGGTGCCTTTTGAACAAAACAATTACACCTACAAAAATAACATTTTTTCATAATTTGTTGTTCAATCCATTATTTAATCCTTTTCAATTTCTGATTATCTTACACGCAGTACCGACATCAACACGTCTAGGTATCGATATAATTGTAACAGTTAGATCAAGTTACAATTTTAGAAGACAAAACTCATTTCTTTATAGTTGGGAAGAATTTAAGCCGGGGGGAGGGTGCGGCTACACGTAGGCTGTCAAGCCGGGGGATTAAAGCCAATCAGGGTTAAATAATGGTATCAAATAAACCCTGTCAATTACTATTGGCAGATATAGTCAGTTGATTTAAGCACCTGAGAAAACACAGGAAAATGAGCCTCTTGAAAGTAAACCACAGATATAACTTTTAAAACAAAATTAGATAAGTAGAATTTTTTATAGTTTATCAGTGTTAGTTTGCTTATTTTACTTTCCAATACTTTCATACTTTCAGGATACTCAGTAACTTGTGGTTGGCCTACAATGGAGGAAAAATTAAAATCCCTATTTTTGAAACTTCAGGATGTTTTTCATCCTGAGGTTGGATGTGAAAACACTGGGACAAAAGAGAGAGCTAAAATTTATCGAACTGTTCCTGGTAACCTGGCCGTTTCCCAAGAGGATAAGTGTGCCTTTAAATCATTGCTTTCCTATGTTGAGGAGACCATTTTGAAACCACTGAGTGACAGCCAAGCTGAGCTCCTAGTTCTAACTCGCTTTGAGGATGACGATCTAAACCAAGTGAACTACATGTCAGTCCTAAGTTCTTTTGGATTTGCCCGAGGTGACAAAACTTCATTGGAAATGGTGAAAAGCTACATAAAAAATCATTGTGACCAATGCTATCCCAATTCTCCCCTTCTGATGAATAACCTTGGGGTGATGTTCAGTGAAAATGCACTTTATGAGGAGAGCGAAGATTGTTTTAATATGGCCAAGGAAAACTGTCAACATGAGGACAATATTAAAGATGCAGTAATTACTTTGAATCAAGCAGTTCTGAAGAAGATCTTGGGTAAATACAAAGAAGCGGCTAATCTTGCTACCACTGCAGCTTCCTTGTGTGATGACACCTCTATGAGAACAACAAATTATACTCAACTACCAGTGAAGTTGCTGGGAAGAGCTGCTGATATGTTACAAGAGTTTGGAAACCAACAAATGTTGAAGAAGATTCTGAGAACTGCTGTTCACTTTGACATCCCAGGTGCTGACAAAGCTGTTACACCTGTTTTATCCAGACAATTGATGAAAATCCAGCTTGAGGGAATGGATAAAAAAGTTGAAGCCAAAGAAGTGAAAGATTTTATCTCCCATTTTCTTGCTTTGCCGGCTAAACCAGATGCTTTTAAGATGTCCATGAATGCTGAGCTCATAAGAACTGTTATCCAGGCAGCAAAGATTTGTCGCAATGCTGGTCAAAGCAAAGAAGCTTGCGAGTTATTAAAGAAGTTGCAAAGTATTCTCCTTCTTGTCCATGGTGAAAATAGTTTTCTCTATGGATCATTATTATACCAAATGGGCCTCTTCCTGCATGGCTCCGGAAGGTTTAATGATGCTGAGACTGCATTGAGGCAGGGTGAAGGTATCTTGATTTGTTATTGTGTAGAAAATCATCATTCAGTTGCCTTGTGTCGGAAAGTCCTGGGTTCCTGTATTCTGCTAAAGGGCAATGCCAAAGATGCCTCAGAATACCTAAATAAGGCCTTGACAATTTTCAAGAAGCTAAGTCCCTTTCATCCAGAAGTAGGAGAGATTCTTTTGAAACTTGCCTTCTTGTATTCTGAAGAAGGATTAAGTTTTCAGCAAGCCCAAGAAACCTTGCAAGAAGCAGAAGCTATTTTCAAATTATCCTGTGGTGAGGTATCTTGCAAGACAGCTAATGCATACTTTCAAGTAGGAATGATCTTGCAGAGGTTTAAACAGTTCCGTTTGGCAGCTGTTAAGAAAATGCAGAAAGGCATAGATGTGATGTTAAATCTTGGATTGAGTTTAAATCATCCTGATGTCACGTTTTGGAGCAGTTTTCTGGGCGTCTTAAAAGAGTCCTTGGGCATGGTAAAAGAGGCAGAAAAGTGCTTTATTGATGTCCAAAACAGTGTTCCCTTTTCTGATGAGCTAGGCAGCAAGGAAGCAGAAATCCGTACATCCGAAGACTGGTTCCTACACTACAGAGACAAAGCTGACGATAGAGGTGACAGATCTTCATCAGTGAAAGCTCAGGTAATGGACCAAGTAATGACAAGTAATGGACCATTGGGAGCAAGGGACTGGGAGAGTGAAGGTGCTAGACCAAAGCAGGTCAGCAAGAAAGGCCGTTCAGAGGTGATGCAGATAGCAAGTGAACCCCCTGTTCCACCATTTGGTGCTTTTTTAGCAGAGAGCTCAAATGATTCATCACTATCTCAAGGAGGACGTGTTGAAAAAACTTCAACGGAAAGAGAGCAACATGAACAGTTTGACAGAAAAATGACCTGCCAAGAATGGTTGACAAGAGAACAAACGGCTAGAAAAAGAGACGAGAGGAACGATAAGGACATGCAAGATGCTGGAAGGAGATCAGAAGACGAAAATGCTGGTGCGTCAGAACAGTCGACAGAGAGTCCAAAGTTTTCAGAGTCGTCCTTCGTTCAAGTAGTATTGAAGGAAGAGAAGAGACGTGAACAGGTTGTAGGGGGAATTAGCGAACAGAGAGTCAGAGAAGGGATAAAAAGAGAAGAACGTGAGATGAAGGAAGCTGGAAGCTGGCCACAACAAGGGGGAACTACATACTCACAACAACTGCATGAGAATTATTACAACCAAAGTACATCATCTTCATCCAGCACCCAGAGTGACAAAATAACTGTGGAAGACATGTCCTTTGTACAACAAGATGCCTTTCTAGATGCAAAAGTGACAGGTAATAAACCATTGGGGGCAAGGGACTGGGAGAGTGAAACTAATAAATCACAGCAGGTCAGCAAGCAAGGTCTCTCAGCGGTAGTGCACATACCAAGGGAACCCCCTGTCCCACAGTTTGGTGCTTCTTCTGTAGACAGCTCAAATGACTCATCCCTTTCTCAAGAACAACATGTTGAAAGAACATCAAGCGAAAGGGAGCAAGGTGGACAGTTTGAAAGGGAAATAAACTTCCAAAAATGGATAATAAGAGAAAAGGGAGCTGGAAAAAGAGGAGAGAAAAAGGAAAGGAAGATCCAAGAATCTAAAAGGACATCGCAGGAAGAAAATGCTGATGCTGTTTCAGAACAGTCGACAGAGAGCTCAGTGTTTGAAGAGACCTCCCTGGTTAAACCATTATTGAGGGAGGAGGCGAAACGTGATCAGTTTGTTGCACGAAACAGTGAACGGAGAGCCAAAGAAAGGACAAGAAAACAAGAAAAGGTTGTACGCGAAGCTGGAAGTTGGCCACAACAAGAGGGAACTACATGCTCTCAGCAACTGCGTGAGAATTATGACAACCAAGGTGCATTATCTTCATCCAGCATCCAGAGTAACAAAATTGTGCAAGAAACTCCTTTGTTACAGCAAGGTGCCTTTCTAGAGGAAAAAGTGACTGGTAATAGACCATTGGGGGCAAGAGACTGGGTGACTGAAGGTGCTAAACCAAAGCAGGTCGGCAAGAAAGGTCGTTCAGAGGTGGTGAAGATAGCAAGTGAACCCCCTGACCCACGGTTCGGTGCTTCTTCTGTAGACAGCTCAAATGACTCATCACTTTCTCAAGGACGACGCGTTGAGAGAACTTCAAGGGAAAGGGACCAACGTGGACAGTTTGAAAGAAAAATTAACTGCCAAGAATGGAAGATAAGAGAACAGAGAGCTGCAAAAAGAGGAGTGAGAAGGGAAAAGAAGATGCAAGAATCTCAAAACAGATCACAAGATGAAAATGCTGCATGCTCACAGCAGTTACGTGACCAATGTTCATTGAACACATCCAAAACCCAAGGTGGCATTGCGGAAAATATCCCTTTATCACAGCAAGATGCCCTTGCAGATGCAGGGACACCATCAGCTGCAACTGATCGAGAACGTGATGGTTTAACTGACGAGTTTTTGGCAAGACACAGCCAAGACATGTCCCTTCGTGGTAGTCTTAATCAGAGCATTGGCACAGATGTGTCATTGCCCCCTGACATTTCAGCACAGGGAACTTCTTATACTGACGGTTACTTTAGGGATAGCCAAAATCGATACCACTCTGATCCCGAGCAGAGCGCAGGACAAAACCCAACTTTGACACCTGGAAATTTATACAGTGCAGCAGACAATGAGAATGCAACAAATGATCCACGTGGATATATACTGAACCAGTCTGTGTCTGTTTCCAGTACTGATTTTGCTCTTGGATCGGGAACCAGACGTCAGCGGCCAATACACTTTTCCTTACCTAATGCAGTTATATCTGCTGCTGAAGTGGTGGCCCAGGAAGACGTACCTGTTGATGAACCATGTCATGGTGGTGGGAACATCACCAGAGGTGCTCCCATAAGAGATTATGTTCCTGACTCTCTAGACATCACAGGCAGCTCATTGACATGGGAACCGCATCAAAGGGACACATCTCAGCAATATTCCAGAAGGGTAAGTGAAACATGGCCAATTAGTGGAGAACTTGTGATCCTCTATCTCCTCAATGTGCCATAAGAGTGTCTGTTCCATTACTTTGATGAGAAAGAAGGTTTGCCAATTAATTATAATGTCTGTGATGTTGTGCCTTTGTATCCTGTTCAATTTATGATTCTGCAGCACCTAACGAGGCTTTTTGGCAGCCAAGGCTGAAATAAGTGGCCATAAGCATTATGATTTTTATCTCAAAACTGCCAGAAGTTCCACTTTCCCTGAGCGTGATGTGAATTAAAAGATGTGAAATAAAGTAAAGTAAAGAAAGAAAAAATAAATTAATGTTAACGTAAAATAACGTTAAGTAAAGTAAAAGTTTTTCTGCTGCAGAAAAGGCTTGTTACATTTTCACGACTAGCTAATTTCTGCACAGAAAAGTTAACACTTGCTAGTTGATTGAAGTCTATTAAAGATGGCATAGTTTATTACTAAATTTTGTAGAAATGCGCGCGCGGTGGTGGATTGTAGGGAGAACCCCGGGCCCCTACCTTATTTTTGGACTCAACTGAAACCCTCAAAGCCGAGAAAAATTCTTTTCCGAGGATGGGCCCTCTCATTATCTTAGAATCTGGTTTAGCTCCCCCCACCAACTTAAAGAGATCTGAATCTGCTACAGAAATGTCTAGACAATACTCTTTTCTGACTGTCATTGCTGCTGTCTGCTTTTGATAAAGGTATCCACCGTGAATTGTGAGTGGTGCGGCAGCTGTCTTTATGAGCAGCGAGAGGGGACAGCTCACCAGTGTCATGGAGCTGAATGTCATTTTTGCCTTGGGGTAAGTTGGAAATTTTGTCAGTGATGACAGCCTTCACAAGTTAAACTTTTTAACCCAATAAAACAATTGACAAAAGATCTGATTTGATTACCAAAGGTTAACAGCTCAGATGATAAATAAAAATAAATTAACATTATGGACTCGTTCGCTTTATCAATGTCTGGGTTGCTTTACCTTACAACTTAGCATTACCTCTTGCTCTTTTCTTAATACTTTAGGAGAGAAATTAAAGTTTCCTTTTTTTCTAGGGCAAATTACAAACTTGTGTGGAAAATAAAATTGACTTATCCATGTCAGGAAAAACTATTAACTCAGTAATCTACCCGCGATGTCTTTTAACATGCTGTAATTTTGTTATCATTTCTTGTGCTGTATGTGGCAATGTAAAAAGCTCCATGGCCTACTGATATATTGATTTTAGTGTTGTTCTTAGTTGATAGATCCCTCCATCAGATGCCGCGTATTTCCGTGTGGGCATAAGTTCCACATCACATGTGCTAATGACTGGATTCTACGAGGCCAGTAAGTCTCTCAAATTCTCTAATTCTTTACATCCATCCTTTCTTTGCTGCGTTTGGAAACGCTTTATTAAAATAGTCCGCGGATAAGTATGTTAAAGGCAGTTAAATGTTTAAAGAAATTAAGGCCAAAGAAATATTTTCTTTTCTTGCTATGTTTTTACGTAGTATTTCTGCTATTGTTTCTTCGCAAAGCGTGTGAAATTTTCTTTTCTATTTTCTAGCTCAACCAAAAAGCTGCGATAATGAAACTCTGCCACAGGGTTTCTCCGTTGCCGTCCCTTTTTTTGTTGATGCTGTACTCTTGACGTCATATTGCTTGATATCGCCAATTTCTTCCAAATTTTGTTAATGCGAGCTGGTTATGAAGAATTAACGTGGGACCTGAGCCAATCTGAAATAGAAAAATGTTTTGAATGAATAATAACTTCTCTTAGGTCTGTAATATGGACGCAACACAGATTTCATGACTAACAATGTAATACATTATAAATAAACAATCTTGTGTTTACCTCTTTACAGTGACACCTGTCCAATTTGTGGACATCCTTTGATCTACCAACCTTCCCGCTGAAAGAATAAGCAAGAAATGAAGGGATGTTATTCTAGCAGATATTGCAGTCTTCATCCGTTGAGTGGTATTTTGTCTGTTTGTAGCTCTGACATTTCGTCTGTGTATATCACCGTGTGAAGGGACCTTTTTCACGATACTAGCTATCTTTGTACGCGTTTAAGGACTGATAGGATAAAACAATTTTATAATACTTGGTTTGGGCAAACCCCTTAAATACCGCGTGACTTTGCTTTTGTCCCATTAATCATTCTTCCGCCATTTTCGCCAGCTTTGGTCAACGCTAGCTGGTTAGAAGATTTAGGCCTTACAGAAATCGTGAAATAGTTTGAATGAATTAGAGACTCATTCTTTAATTTTTTTTGCCAGCTAGTATTGTCCAAATTTGGAAGGTGTTTGTTGTTAAGGGCCTATCCGCATTTTGGGGAGCAAGGGTGGCGCAGTAGTGAGAGCACTCGCCTCCCACCGATGTGGCCCGGGTTCAAATCCCGGCGTCGACGCCGTATGTGGGTTAAGTTTGTTGTTGTTTCACTCCCTTGCTCCGAGGGGTTTTTCTCCGGGTACTCCGGTTTTCCCCTCTCCTCAAAAACCAACATTTCTAAATTCCAATTCGACCAGGAATCAGGTAGACGAAGAACCAATATGTGGATGTGCTACCTGCAAATCGTTATCTATTTATTTATTTATTTAAACATGCACATAAAGAATTGTCTTTGAAACATCTAAGCCAAAAATTGTATGGTGATGATTCATCCGCACTGGAAACTATTTACTCCAGAACAGGCCGTTACATCTCACAAACTTCGTGACTGTTAATGGAAAAAATAATGGCTTAACAACAAATGCTTTACAAGAAAAGCACATTTTTGTTTATTTAGTCGATTTTTTTCCAGTTTTTACCCCAAGGCAAATTTCTGCGCGGAGCCTTTGAAGATTGTCTGTTCTCAAACAAAATTTGAAAAAACGCGAAAAACCATCCGCATTTGTTAAGAGTTGATGATGACAAAATTTGTTTCAATAACAACTTTTGTGTGCAGATAGGCCCTAATTTACGATTTTGAAGTCGTACAGTGGTTCAGCCTGAAGGAGGCCCGAGGGGGTGCTCCCTATAATGGCCTATACGGGCAGGTTGCGCAAAAAAGGGGTGCATTTTTCTGCCTTTACGTATATGAAAACGTACTAGTTTGAGCAAATGAAAGGGTAGGAAAATGTTCATTTCGGTCCGTAAAGGACCAAAAAGGGCGAACATGTACATTTTAGGACTGTGAAAGAGACAAGAAAACTTCGTGGTTTTAGCGATTTATTCATGGTAAATAGGCGGCTCATTATTATTATCATTCTAATTATTGGGAAAGGTTTTTTATTATTATTTATTTTTATTATTATTTATTAAGCGGACGCGGACACTAAAATAAATTTTATTTGGCTAATTTCTATTGTTAATAACCTCTATTAAGGGACGGACCATTAGAAAACTTATGGGGGGTAGGCGGGCGAAGTACAAAAAAAATATTCGCGAAAGGGAAATTAAATGAAAAAAAATTCTTGCACGCCAATTAATCCTAAAAAATATTCATGCTAAGGCCTAAAAAAAATTCCTGCGGCTCGAAAATTCCCCTCCCTCCCCCCTCCCCCCCCCCCCCCCGCATAACTTTTCTAATGGTCCGTCCCTAAGCGGACACAGGACTGAATTGACAATAGTAGTATTGGATTATATTACGTCCTCGAAATACCTACTGTAGTCGATTAATAAAGATGAATCAATACATTTAGCTGTCCATAAACTGTAGATTAGACCGAAAGTCTTGCACAAAGTACAGCGCAGCTTCCTTAGCTTCCTTAACAACATGGAACTTTATCACAGTACAAACAAAGTAACCGTCGAAAGTTAATCGCTAACAGACATTGCGCAATTTTTACAAACCTCTATTAAGCGGACACTTGGGAAGGTCCCGAAGGTTTCCGCTTAATAGAGGTTTCTCTGTATAAAAAAGGTACGTGGTTGGACCTCGGGGCGGAGCCTCCCCGTATAAAACGTTATAGAGTAGCCCTCCGGGGAGGAGGCAGGATGAAACATTAAAAAGGTCCGGTTAATGCATTTTTTAATATCACTCAAATGGAAACAAAGTTTTTTCTTAACACGTAAACGGAAGAATAGTTCAGAGAATTAACAAGAATACCAGAGTAATTTGTTGATGTAAACGATTGTGACAGTATAGACTGCGATCAGTCTCTCGTTTTCTTCAGGTTTAGTGAGGGAAGTGCGAAGCCGCGAAATGAGGGAAAAGAGCTGGGGCAGTGACCTCCCGCGGCAAAGAAATGTACAAAAATAATTCATAAAAAAGTGTGATGCATTGGCAAATTAAGGATTTCCTTGTGTTTTACTAGCCCTATTCATTGTCATCCCTTATCCTCTTTCACGTCAACTGTATTTTGTGTATTTGGCTGTATTTTGTACTTGGGTATCGTGCCTGATACCGAATTTCCACGTAAGAGAAGAGTCAATTGTCACTGCAGTATTCTACCGATCTTTTTTTTTTAAATTTGCATGCTTAGCTTCGCCAATTTTTGGCCTGGTTATCGCAACGCCATGACTCCAATTACTGCGGGTCCGTAACAGTTCCTACCACACCGGATACTACGTTCCTTACTCTTTTCGAACAATGTTTGGGTTCTCTAAAATCCAGCAGAATTTATTTGCCCAAAGGTTGTGAGACGGGGCCTACGGTTTATCGTCTTTATCCGTTTGCAGATGCGTTCTTTACAAAGGCAGCACTTTCCTCAGTACGTCAAGTATGTCATAGCATAGTTTGTGCATTTTCTATGCAAAACGTTCAAACGTTACGTACATGGCTTACCATCTGATAACCTGATTGACGAGAAAACGCATGACTACCTAATCAAATAGGGGCTAGGCCCATCTCTAATGGTCGCCCCATTATATTTGTTACTGATCATCCGAGAGAAAGAATATCTGAATTTGTTGACTACCATTTGAATCCTGAAGCTCCTAAACTCCCATCATACATTAACGATACCACTCACTTTTTGAATAAACTTTACTCGCTAAAAGACATACCGGTCGACGCTACTGTTGTGACTCTGGATGTACCTTCGCTCTACACAAACATTCCGCACAGTGATGGGATACAAGCATGCAGAGAGGCCCTGAACAAACGCAAAGACAAACCAGTACCTACGTAAAGACTTTGTGACCTACTTCGCATGATTCTGACGATGAACACCTTGGAATTTAATGAGGAATACTGTGTACACCAACACGGGACGGCTATGGGGACCAAAATGGCTCCAGCGTACGGAAACCTTTCATGGGAAGGTTAGAAGAACAAGCCTTAAACGGAGCGAGAATAAAACCCTATGTTTGGTGGCGTTTTCTGGACGACATCTTTATGATTTGGACTGGAAATACGGACGAACCCAAGGACTTTATTGACTATCTCAATAACCTACACCCAACAATCAAATTTACTTCAGACCTATCAAAGACTTCAGTGGCCTTTCTTGATACTACGGTCTCCATAAACAACTGTAAGGTTTCCACAGACCTCTACGTAAAGCCAACCGACACCCATCAATACCTCCTGAGTTCATCTTGTCATCCGTACCACACAAAAAGATCCATCCCCTATAACCTTGGACTACGCCTTCGCCGCATCTGCTCAGGCGACACTACATTCAGAAGACGCTGTGATGAAGTAAGCGAACAGTTACGAACAGAAACGGGGCTACAAGCAATCACAGGTACGACGCGAAATCACCAAAGCACAACCTGTTACACGAGATCAAGCCTTACAACCGAGCCGCTCACAACAAAAACGTAGCCTTTGCATTCCGTTTAGAGTGACCTACAATCCCAGCTTCTCTTCTCTATAACTTCGAAGATCATCACGAAACACGTGCCCATACTTCAATCTTCAAACAGATGCAAAGAAGCCTTTTCTGAACGTCCCCTTATCGCATACGAAAAACGCCCACGAAACCTGCCTGACCTCCTTGTTATGGCAAAGCTGAAACAAACAAAGACACCTACTTCAAACACACCTTCCATAAAAAAATGCAACTCCATCAGATGCAAAACCTGCCCCTTCATTAAAGACGGTATATCATCATGTACATTCAAAAAACTGGCTAAACTCACCTCATCAAGCAGACGATCAATGATCCAATGTCGTAAATGTAAAAGCACCCCCAACACACCAGGGGAATACATAGGAGAGACTAAACGAGCCTTAGGGAAAGTTCATTTAATATGACAAGGGGGGGGGGGGGGGGGAATGAAGATATTGAAACTCGAAGCTTGAAATTTTAGCAGCCCCCCTCGCTAGCGGTTCAATTTTTTAGGAGCCCCCTCCTTGGTAGTCGAAAAAATTTCAGAACCCCCCCCCCCCCCCCCCTCCTCCTTCAATTCCTTTGCTCCCCTGAAAAAAGATCGCTAGACTGTATTAAATATATTTACCGTTATTGTCTTCAATGGTTTATACTATGACAAACTTGAGATACAGTTGTGTTACAATTTTCTAAAGCATTTTTAGGATGAACAAGAGTGTAATAATTACTGAGACTACATTTGTTATATCTGTAAACCACTTGATATAGCTGAGTTGCACAGGTCATTAAATTGTTGAGTTGAAAACCATCCGATCTGTATGATGATGTCATGTGTTAGTTTTGAAGTATAGAAATTTTTGGAGCCCCCCCTCCTAGCGCAACAATTTTTTCAGAGCCCCCCCTTCGGGTGTCTAAAAATTTTCGGAGCCCCCCCTCAATATCTTCATCCCCCCCCCCCCCTTGTCATATTAAATGAACTTTCCCTTAGGAGACAGGTTTGGAGAACACCGCAGAGCGATACAAAACAAAACTGACTGACGACGCAATACCACAGCATTTTAATCAAACCGGAAACCAACTTACGGACATCGAACTTATCCCACTCGAACTTATCAACACCAAAAGAGAATCCATACGTAGAGCCCGCGAACGTTTTTACATTGAAAAGGCACAAACTATGCAGCCACAGGGAATAAAAAGAGAGCACGACCGTTGAACCATTTATGTCGTTAGTGATTTCATTCATTATTATATTCTTTATTTCATTTTAATTCATTTTCTTGTTATTTTCATTACGATTATGCATGATTATATTTGTTTAGATTTATTCATTTATTTCTAATATTTTTATTTATTTATTTATTTATTTATTTTATTTTATTTCATATATATTTTTAATTTTTCCAGTTACCAAACTATCTCATTTGTCTGAATCGTTTCTCATCATTGGCCCATTTAGTTCTTTACATTACCTTCGTATCAAATTTCCAAATGCTACTCGTCCGTAATATTTGAATTGTAACGACTTTCCGATTCTTCATTAAAAACCTTGAAGAGGGACGGCTTGTCCGTCTGAAATGTCGGGAAACCTCAAGTCGCTTTTCTCTTTGCTGTTTTGTTATTTATGTCTATATTTATAAAGTGCAACGCGACTTCATATCTTAACAACTGCAAAAATACATACAACAAAGTGAATCTATTTAACCATAGAGTTCCAGTAATTGTGACAATATTCTGAGAAACGTAACGCCTCAATACACCACTAAACAGGATTTCCCCGCTATAATATTTCCTCATCCTACTCGAGGGATTTACTTTTTAATATGCGTGCATAATCACACGAAAATCAATGACCTCGATTCGGGGAAAATGACATGATTGCCAAAAAGCCAAAACGCGAACCTAATTTCAGTCATGACAGAAGATAAACCGCATGCTTATCATGAGACTCATTTGCATACAATGAAAGTCATCACGATTCTTGTCCCCATTTTCCACGGTCTCTGCTAGGAACGCCTGGGAGTATGGCCTACTATTTAGGGACCACAGAAAAAAAAATAGATAAAAAAGAAAGGCCTGCATTTTTAAAGTCTCGCTCTGCTAAAGCAAGCTCGACTAATAAGAAGTAAATCTTAAAAGGCAGATTTTTGCAAGACAAGAATCGCCGAAAAGTGATTTTATCTCTGCTGCCAAGGGCGATTTTTCCTTGGGGAGGGGTGGCTGTACACATTCAGGCCACCACATGTCGCCGACCATTGCGTGTCGTAGCATCTTATGTGAGGTTAAACATAAACTCATTTGAACACTGTGCCCTTTTGGAAGACGTTCGCAACAAGACAAATGAGTACCATTTTTAAGTCGGTTTACAAATTCCAGCATTAAGGTTTTAACTTCGACATAAATCGAAGAGAAACCTCGAAAGCGACCCATCCTACCATCTTTTAAAGAAGGCACTGAAAAAAAATGCAATGATAGCTTGAAAGACGTCTTTATTCAATGGATGCAGACACACACACACACATACTCTGTAGCTACAGACAGAAAGAGATTTGCAATCACGTCTTGGAAGGAAGAAAAATCATCAAAAGGTTTATACTTCAACAAAAAGTGAAGAAAAACCCCAAAAGATACTGATCGTAGAATCTTTTGAAGGAGACGATGAAAAAGCACAGTACGCCAACTTCAAACACATCTTCATTTAATGGCTGCCTTCGCTTAACAGGGGTAAGTACTTCATGTCAAGCCATCATATAGTTGTGATAGTGTTCATTTTGACGACATAAATTCCCGGGGGTACTCTCTTACAAAATTTCTCTGAAATAGTGTCAAGATTAGGAGAGCCGGACGGTGCACCCCCACTACGACTTCCCAGAAATACTCCCCCGAGAAAAAAAAGGAACTCATTTTATAAACTGGGCTCGGCACAGGCCACCCAGTTAATAAGCACGTTTTAAGGGCGAAAAAACGTCATTTTAGGTTGAGCCGAGATAAGAGAGCTGTGTAGTTCAAAAACAGACTATTGATGTTATCCACAGTTGAGAAGGTATGCATGCGATGTCATCCATCCCACAAGAATTTTTACAGAGCGGCCGAGAGGTTGATAACACTGTGATGATTGTTGTAAAATAATTTGTTAAAACGAATTTTTTTGGTTTTACTGATATATGGTAGTAATTTGGTTACCCTAACTAATTCTTCAAGAAAATGTTTAAGTGGGAATAATTTTCGTAGCTTTTTTGGTATTACCTTCTGTTCTGTTCAGTAATCAAACAGTACCAAGCCGATATTTGCCCGCTACAAAAAAGATACAGCAACGAACAAATAACCCACCTAACGTACATTTTATTAAGTGTCAAATGTCTGAAAGGGATCTTCTCGTTAGAGCAATATGTAAAATCTCACACCGGCTAAAAAATGAGCCCGGGAGGGGGGTACTCCCTTATATAAGCCATATATGGTTTCTGGGTCTTTTTGGTCTGAAAACGGGTATACATTTTCGGTATAAACTTTCGAGCAAAAGCAGTCTAGCTAGCCGGCCGTTCTTTGGATCGTCACGAAATCCTGCCCAAAGAACGTCTGTGTGGGAGGTCAATGCTTATTTAAATAAGCAAGCAGAGGGGCAGCCACGTATTTCCGAATGGGCGTGTTCCTTTTTCGCATCGAAACTCAAGGGACTTTTCCCTTTTCAGGCAAGAATGAATGCAAAAAAAAAACAAACCAGAAAAAAAGAGAGAGAGAAAGAAGAAGTAAAATTCAGCCGTGTGCATTTAAGACAATGTAGAAGAAAAAAGAGACAAATTAGTTTCATCCCTTGTCTCTTTATTATATGTTAGTCGCTGTTATTCGTCCACAGTCATTATACCTTCAGCGGTTTTACCGAGCATTAGCTAATATTTTACCAGAAGGTTATTCAGAACGATTTCTTTGCGCTTCTATCTAGGGTAAAGACAGGGTTCGAGTTTGGTAGCAGCGCTAATGACATAAAAGGCCTAATAAAAAAACGATTGACTAGCGATCTTCAGATGAACGAAAGCCGAAGACATCGTACACAGAAAATATTTTTAGTCTCTCGTTGAAGGGAGCAGAAAGGCGTTCTTTGAACTCTATTTTTGAGCGGCTTGGATTTACAGTATTCCAAAGTGACTCTCTTTCCCATCGTGTATGCAGAAAATGTGCAACCAACAAGAGATTTAACGTTTACCCTTCTATTACAGGTACATTCGTAGCGGTACAGGAACTCAATCGGGAATAAAATTTGGCGCAAAAGTTATGCAAATCTCACACTTTGCAGACGAATGACTTTGGAGTCAAACATGACATACGGATCTCTTAATTGTACAATTTTGATTATTGTTTTTCACAATATGTCAAACATTTTTAAGTTTTGAAGATAATGACTAGCCGTTGTAGTTGGGGGGGGGGGGGGGCCAAGTTATTGTTGACGAGTTGTTTATGGCAGCGTCATTGTGGTCCAGTATCGATCACGTGTCCGGCCATTGATCCGTCACAAGAGCATTGTCACAAGAGAGACTGTTCGCAGTCTAAAGAACGGCTATGTTGGGAGGCTAATGTTCAACATAACTGTGGTTGTTCTGGGTAAGATTTTCGGCATTCGTGCATGTCATGGATCCATTAATACATCCTGTGTTCTACAAAAGGGCTGCAGCTGGATAGAGGTAAGATAAAGGTTACGATATTTTACTTTTGAAATTCGTAAATGTTGATAAACGTAGAGATGAATCTTATTCACAAGGAGCTCTTCAATTCTCTAGTCTTTTCTTGTTTTTGCACGTACTGTGCAAAATCGTACATGTTTGATAGAACAGAGAATGGTTTGAACCACATGTGGCACAATCTGCCTTGTATAACTGCATGGCTGAACATAAAATACATGCACTTGCTTATGTATTAAGATTAGCCACCAAACTCTGATCTTCAGTAACCCGGAGTAAACCAGGCCATACATACACTTGATGAGCTTTCTACTGCGTACAAATGTTGATTGACTTCATGTTCATAGATATCTGATTTTTCTTTACATACATTAGGATACTTTGTTTAAGTGATTTTGAACCGTTGTAACACACCTTTTGCCTTTCATTGTTGGGACATAAATGGCTATTAGCGTCAAAAGTTAAGTCATTAAAACGAATATGTAATCATTGTAGAAAAGTAAACTGAATCGTTTTAATATTTGTTTGATCATTAAAGCATTTTACATATGTAAGAACATTCATTAATAGTTAGTATTATTCATTCAAAATATTTCCCCAATTCTGATTGGCTAAAAGCACACGCATAATTCACCATTACCAGTTACTTCTGACAAAATTTGGAAGTATTGTGTTTAACGAGGAAAAGACGTCAGCAGCCCGCTACAGATTAAGACACCGTTAACCGAGAAGACCTGGGGACGAGGTTGAATTGTAACTCGTTTCAAGATTAAGAAGTACAGCTGGAACGACGCAAAAACAGCAAGAAGACAACTCGGAGGGCGCCATCTGCTATTTGGAGAATATTTGCGGAGCTGGACAAACCTAAAGGTACACAATCGAAGAGGAACTTAACATCCATGTTAGCTGTTTTTAAACTCGGCTAGGAATTAGTTTGAATGCCAATATAGAGGGTCTATTATAGCAATTATAGGGGGTCGACCCAAAGTACGACCATCCCGCAAACCATCTTATTTTGTAGTTCCCAGACCGCAAACCGCTTTCGTGTTCTCACAACGACCGAAACCGCCTTTCAAGTGTAGTATGGCAGTACGAATATCACAATAATCACCGATCTTTTACAATTAATTCTTACATTACGAGTTAACACAATCGTATTTCTTCTCACACACCTCACAGGATCTTAAGAACAGAACATCTTGTTTCTAATTTAATCACTTTCAATTACATGCTATCAAAAAGTTTCGACGTGAATAAGCATGGACGTCGTTTATGACGAAGTGTAAAATACGTGGCTCGCTTGGACCATGTCGTCTTTCTGAAATAAATTTGGTGACAAAACACTTGAAGTGTGGAAATTTAGGTTACCTATATACCCGGCATTTAATAATTCTTGTCTCACGATGAAGTCACTTGTAAGGACAATGAATGAATGGTTCCGCGTTACCTTGTAAAGCACGATGCTCCGCTGCGATTGGTTACTTTTTGACAGCTATGACTGGTGCATTTCAATCGTTGCTGTTCCAGTCGGGTGGTCAGCACTTCCCAAAATGTGGCGGTCGAACCTTTGGTCATCATATATTGACACTTAGCCTGTCACAGGCTCTCAGATAGTGGGGAAGACGCAAAAGTGAAAGGTACGCGAAAAGCGCTTTCTCAATCCCCGCTGACCCGACTATCTCGGAGCCTGGAACAGGCTAATTGACACTCTATTGCATAAATCTTCCATTGAAACAATAATCCCTCCGAACCTTGTTCGGCGTCCAACAATAAAAAGAGCTTCAGAAGCTAACTGCTGTTCATCATAGCTATGGAACCTTGCCTTATCCTCGACACCAACATTCTCTTCACTTTCATCTGAGTCAAATTCAATATCGTCATCTTCGCCTTCACTTTCATTACTGTTTTCATAGTTTGATTCGACGGGCTGAGGGGGAGCGTCCGGTTCGTCATGGATACCATGGCCCCTATTGAACTGGCAAGCTGGTTTCATAACAAGCGGATGGTAAAGTTCCAGCCTCTGTTTCTTGGCTCACGGACGTCTGCCTGACTGCTCTCGTTGCGAATTCTATCATCTTCCGGTACTCCGCAGTCATTTAAGCCCAGCTCACGAGCATTTCTTGAAACTGGATCGTGCCTTCTGTTAGAGGACGCCATCTCCGAGGTTGGGTGAAGAAGAATGCACTCCACGTTGACAATCTCCGTCTCATTCTCTTTCAGGTAGCCTCCAAATGAACGACAATACTGCAACATGGACAAACCGCCACCAAACACGCAAAATCCGAAAACCGCTTGATAAAGTTGTAATTTTCCGCAACTGCATAACCAGACGAACTACAAAATTTTTGCCCAAGTTCGTCCAGACGGATAATGCGTCCTTTGGTATAAAAACGGCCAATGATTTCTTAACCATAAACTGCCACATAAATATCATTGTGACCTACAAACGACACTCAAAATTGCCTAAAACCGCCAAACCTCCAGAGTATAACAGACCCTCAATATAGTTTCAACTTCGTGGAAATAACAATCCTTTAGAAGAATAATCAAACATTTGCGACATCGTAATACTCAGTTAACAATTAAGAAAAGAAATTCCGTTTAACATATAATGTTTTTTAACAATCAAGTTTTTGCTTGTTTGTCCTTCAATATTTTCTCCGTTCAAACATCGCGGTATATAGGTCTGCATAAACCGAAACCACGCAACATATTTTCTGACTATTTTTATTTATCCTCCTGCTCCTTGATTTTTGCTCTCAATTTTTCTTATTTCAGTTAATTTTTGTTTTTCTTTTGTTTCAAATTCATTAGCATATATTAGCATACCCAAAGACAATGCAAAAATAAAAATTAACTGATATAAAAAAAATTAACCACAACATACACATTGCGTGTTTGTTTGTGCAAGCACCGCAGTAAATTACAGTTTGTACACTGTATAAGCAGGGCCCACGGAGCAGTTTTTAAAGTGTGGGGGCCAGTTACCACCTTTTTTGAAGTGGGGGTGGAGGGGATGGGCAAATTTGGCTGTTCTCTCTTTGTGGCTGTTTAGAACTGTCAGATTACTGAACCCTTCTTGAGTCATTGTAGAGCGGAGTCATGTTAGTCTATATGATTTTCAAGCCGCTGAAAAGTACCTTTCTCCTGCTGAGCCTGATTGTACACGCAGAGTCCACCAGTGGAAGTTTGCAGTCATGATATTACTCTGTATGTCATCGAAATGCGTCAGAGACCACATCATCAGCCAATATAATTCATTTTAAGATTTAATCGAGAACCTTCATTAAAAAAGACTCTATTCCGCATCGTTGCAAATGCTATATAGCCTTGCTGGTTTGAAAACGCAGACTGGACTAAGTGCAGTTTTGTAAAGATAGGCGTTTTGAGGCTTAAAAGTATCAGGCTGATGGGATAGAAACGGACCAACAATAAGTTTAGACGCTGGAAGATTCTTATTCCAAGAAAGATACCATTTATATGAAAATATATTTTACAGTGGAACCTCTATAACGAAGTCCTCGGTCTAACGAACTATATTTTTGACTCCAGTAATAGTAAAATATAAGGCAACATGAAAAAAAGAACCAAGATATAAGTTAACGATCCTCGTTATAACGAACATATTTTGCCACTCCCTTGTCCCTTCGTTGTATCGAGGTTCCACTGTACTTAATTTTATCTATTTATTTTTCAAAAATTGAGGGGGGGGGGGGGGGGCCTGCCCCCTCCCTTCCCTAGCCCCTCTTTCTTCGCGGGCCCTGACAAGCCTAAAGAAATGATTGCAACGCACTATATTTACAGACTATTGCGCACTAATTCCATTGTCTTCTTTTGTTTACCTCTTGCTAATTTGCACTCTTTTGTTAGTATCTGTTTCACGGTTCAAGTAAAATCACTCTATACCACGTAGTTTGCATTAAACAACGTAGGAGCAAACTTATCACATGTAAAGGTTTTGAAATAAAGTATTGTATTGTATTGAAACCCCCAGTACATTCTAAAGCGGAAATGCCATAGCTATAATTTATTAAAAGAATAATTCAAGAATATCGTCAGTCTATAATCGACAGAAAAATAAGAATATCCAGGCTGGGCCGGAGTGTACCTCCTGAAGGCATGTAGTTGTGAAGGAATAGGACTATTTACGTCTTGTCTTGACCTTTTAATCGCCTTGATTCCCCTTTTACAGAGGAATGTGCAATCATAATCATTTTTTCTTCCTAGGAAAGAACCGCGTGACTTTACTCCAAGCAAGAGTCGACGAATCACTTCTAACGAGGTTTGTTTTAGGCATCTACTTTGAGTCTAAGAAAATTACTGTAGTATGACGTAATTATTTCTTATCTGTTCGTGCAATAACTAGACGGGCAAGAGGTTCTGTAGAATATGTTACTGCAACGTGCGTATATATTATAGTTATGTCTTCTGGCGCTGAAAACGTTCAAATCAACCGATTTTTAAATTCCGAGCTACCTCAAGAATAAAAAGTAGTAAACTCCTCGTCTCTTAGCTTCTCTTAAGACACTAGCACCCATCAGGTGACCTTACAGTCGCAGATTTTCACACGTTTGCATTTGGAGAGAGGTTTGTAATTTTACTGATTCTATATTCTAACACATAAAAGATAGTTTAACCCCCGGGGGGTACTCCCGCGAATTTTGGATAGGGGTGTGCCGCGAAGGTTCGTAAACCCTAATCCTATTTAAGGACTAAGAAAGCAAATACTGATACCCTTTTTAAGACCCAAAGCCGAAAAATGACACCCTATTCAAGGAAAAAACAAACATCTGGCTTGAAGAGGCGTTACGTGTATTTACCCCTTAACGGCTATTAAACATCTGTTGCAAAATCATTTTGTTAATATTTAAATGGATTCATCAAGTTTAAAAAAACCCGTTCGTTTAGGCGGGCGTTTTCACACTCCAGTATTACATAATACAATTAAGCTACCCTATTTAAGGACCACACCAGGGACACAGA
>OZ037775.1:61125716-61183216 GCA_964035525.1 Porites cylindrica
TTAACAGATTTTTCATGCCTCGAGGAGTACCAGAAGCGATTGCGAATGATTTGTGCTAGAGGCAAAGTCAAAATTGTTCGATGGAAAAAATGCCTTGCCATTTTTATTGACGACATATGTACACAGTTGTCTTGGCTTATGGGTGACAGGAAGTCCAACGGCTTGACACAACCGAGAATTTGTCAGCACATGGAGATATTTCTCGTCGCCTCACGCGTAGGAAAAAGAATTCGGGGGAAAAGCAGGCCAGTTTCCGGTAAATAGTTGTACTCATACTAATTTTAAAGTTCCAGCCTTACATATTAAGAATTGACTTTAAAAGATGTGGGTTTAGAAATTTAGATTCGTCTGATTGGGAGTGAATATCATGTCCCAGTTTAGCCTGCGAATATAGCCCTCTCTCTTTGCTCCTCGCCGGTAGTGACGTCTCTAGTGGCGAGGAGCGAGAGAGGAGACGCCTGACTGTATTCGCAGGCTAGTCCCAGCACAGATGATTGCATCCTTGGCAACACATTGAAGCTGCTTGCCGGTCTTCTACACTAATATTGGCCTCGATTAGGACGTTAACGTCAAATCACATACCGCTCAGAAAGAGTGGAATATCTAGTTCCCAGTGGTGGGCCCTTTCTCTTGCGTACTTGCAGAGCGAGATGCGGTCTACGTGGTCATTTTGGTCCTCAAGTACTCCCTGTTTGACTTGCTCTAAATTTGATAAAAATAGGTATCCCATAAAAGACTTTTTGCTAAAAGATTTCAGGGGCCAAAATTTTTCAGTTCATAAAATTCATCGTAATATAAGAAGAGCTGTTACTGTCTCTCTTTTAAGTCTAGATTCGGAAAGCATTTCTCCTTAGCTTATTCTCCACTTGTAAATATAATTTGTTTTTTTGCTGTTTTCTGTACGCTTAGTGTGTTTTGTTTTACTTGCTTTTTATCCTAACTTATATTTCAACATGATTCCGCTGCTCATTTATTGTAGTTATAGTCTTACTGTCCAGGGGACAAAAACGCGCTTTCACAACACAAGGGTCCCTGAACACAAGTTTAATAATCGAGAGTTGCACACTCAGCATATTTCCTCAACAACACAACAGGATCGAATTTGGAGTCTCATCTTTGGCTAACAAGCTTCACCTCGCAAGTAAAAACCTACAAAACAAATACTTAATCACTGCTGGAAAGGGATTTGGAAATAAACGAGCTCCTAAGACTCACCATACGATGAGAAACTCCCGGCGACTAGCGCGTTACAAAGCACATGGTTTCTTTCTCGCTCCACGACGACACTGAGACGCGCTCACTAAGCATGCTGGGAGAATAAATTACAAAAACGGAATGGAACGGACTAGGAAAACAAAAAAAATGTTCTCTTGTTGAGGATTGGCCTCAACATCCCGGGGGGTAGGGCTGAACGAGCCCCCGTAGACAATCACTAATCAATGTTAAAGTTCTAAACCGACTTTTAGTTCACGACAATGTTTTCAGTTCAATCTTGCAACGTTCAGTGCACTCTACGGCAAACCCGTCACGCAGCTTCTTCAAGAAGACACAGCTTGGTCACAGGACGAGTAAGAGAAGAGTCCTTTGTCTTCACTTCGGCGGTGCGGACACGTGAATCTTCACCAGGAAACACTTTCATTACGCGACCCAGCAACCAGCGGGATCTCGGCACAGTTTTGTCCACCACAAGAACCAGGTCATTCACTGCCAAATTCCTCTTGTTTAGTAGCCACGTGTGGCGTTGCTGTAAGGTAGGCACGTACTCTAGAACCCATCGCGACCAAAAACAGTTAGCAAGGAATTGCGCATGTCTCCACTGCTTGCGTGAGTACAGCTCTTCCTTGGCGAAGACACCGGGGGGTATGGCGAGATTTCGTCGCTGTAGAAGTAGGTGGTTTGGAGTGAGTGGCTCCATGTCACTTGGATCATCACTTGCTGGGGAAATGGGACGACTGTTTAGAATGGACGTGACTTCGGCGAATACGGTGCGCAGGGTTTCCAAAGGGATTGCAGCCCCTGGTTTGCTCAAGACAGCATTCATAGCCTTCCGCACGCTTCTAATAAGCCTCTCCCACACGCCTGACATGTGGCTCGCGGTAGGGGGTTGGAAACGCCACCTTGGCAACACATATTTGAACCACTCCGCATCGTACGAATGTAGCTCTCTCCTGATTTGTTCTTCATTTAGTTCTCGAACCGAACGCCGAAGTTCCCTCTCAGCGCCAGTAAAATTCGTGCCGTTATCTGACCAGATTTCCTTAGGGCAGCCGCGAACAGAGATGAACCGGCGGAGAGCCAAAATAAACGTATCTGTTTCTAAGGAACTAACATCTTCGATGTGGACTGCTCGGCTGTTAAAGCACACGAATATGCAACCATACACTTTGATAACACTACGAGCGCGCTTCACGTAGAAGGGGCCAAAGAAGTCGAGGCCCGTAAAGGTGAACGGGGGATGATAAGGTACCAGCCTTTCCTTTGGCAGGTCAGCCATCGCTTGCTGTAAGGCAGGCGTGTTCCGCTTGCGGCAACTTATACACTTGCTCAGGATCTGACGCACCAAAGCTCTGCCTCTCAGTATCCAGTAACGCTGGCGGAGGACGGACAACACATGTTCACGGCCTGCGTGGCCCAGCACATGGTGGTAGTAACGAACTATCAATACAGACACAGGGCTTGACTTTGGAAGAATCACTGGGTGGGCGGCTTCAAAGGTAATCGGAGCACGGTGAATTCTTCCTCCAACACGTATAATGCCATCAGTTAGGATCGGACTAAGAGTGGCCAAGCTACTGCTACATTTCACCTGTCTGCCTTCTTTCAAAGCCATGTACTCTTCACGGAAATGTTGGCGCTGCACCAGTCGCGTAATTACTTCGCTTGCTCGCTGAAGCTGAACAAGGGTAAGTGTACCTCCGACGATACATTCAGGTTTTTCTTCCTTTAGTGCCTTGACAAAGCGAAGCACCCACGACATAACTCTCAGCAAACGGGACCACGACGAATAGCGCTTAAGTAGGAGATCGACTTGGGACGTTTCAGTGGTGAACATGATTGTGGCTGGTTTTCGTATTTCTTTATCATCACTTCGAATGTCTTCCACCCGAGCATTAGGCCACTGTTGTACAGGCTGCCACAGAAAGGAAGGACCTGACCACCACCGACATCCGGGTTGGAAATGCTTTATGGCGACGCCTCCTGAACCCTCATCAGCGGGGTTCATAGTACCTGGGACGTGATGCCATTGTTCTGGGGTGGTTGATTCATGGATCTCGGCCACGCGATTTGCAACAAATGTTTGGAAGCGCTTCGTTTGGTTTTTGATGTATTGAAGGGAGGTCATCGAGTCTGACCAGAAAAAGATTTCATTTACTCGCAGATCGAGCTCCTTCAGAATTGAGTTACTTAGCCGTACCGCTAACACTGTCGCCTGCAGTTCTAGGCGAGGTATAGTCCACTCTTTGATGGGCGCATTCCTGGTCTTCCCCATAACGAAGGAACAGTGGATCACTCCTTGCTCGTCAATGAACCGTAGGTAAGACACTGCTGCATAACCATGCCTTGACGCATCGGAAAAATTGTGCAACTGCACAGTGGCTTGTGCACTAGGGCACTGGGCCTTGTAACACCTTGGTATCTCGATTGTAGTAACACACGGCAGCTCTTGCAACCACTTCTGCCAGAGGGACGAATACGGCTCTGGAATTTCTTGATCCCAAGACAACTTCTGCCTCCACAGCTCTTGTAACAGAATCTTGGCTGTGAACACAAAGGGTGAAAGAAATCCCAACGGATCAAACAGGGAGCTTACGACGGAAAGCACTCCTCGCTTGGTGGATGGCTTGTACGCTTGTAAGGCCTTGAACTTAAAGGTATCTGTCTGTGCGTCCCAGTAGACACCCAACGCTCGCTCTAGGGGTAACTGGTCTAGATCTAGGTCCAACTTGGGATTCGCCCTCGACGCGGGAGGAATTGAGGCTAGCAATTCACGACTATTGCTCGCAAACTTTGTTAGACGGAATCCTCCTTCTCTCAACAACTTCATAAGATCTGAGGCCAGAGGTACGGCTTGATCAATATTTGGGACAGACTTCAGGACATCGTCCACATAGAAATTTCTACGAACTGTTCTGATCACTTCAGGTGGGTAATTTTCTTCATTGTCTTGTGCTGTCATGCTTAACGCCTTGTTGGCACAGCAGGGTGAAGACTTAGCACCAAAAATATGGACCAACATTTTGTATTCCTCTGGAGGCTCGTCAATACCTTTAGGCCACCACAAGAACCTCAGAGAATCTGTATCACTTGGGGATACTCTGGTCTGGTAAAACATGCCCTCGATATCCGCTGAGAAGGCAATTTCTTCCTCACGGAAACGAATCAACACTCCAGATAGGTCATTTGTCAGATTAGGTCCCTGCATTAGCTGTTCGTTTAGGGATGTGCCGCTGAACCTTGCAGCCGCATCAAATACCACTCTCACCTTGCCTGGCTTGTTCGGATTGCTTACTGGGTGGTGAGGCAGGAACCATGTGGTTTTGCTGACTGTTTCTGCTTCCTCCTTTGTGAGCTTTCTTGCATATCCTTTGGTCACACAATCTTCAATCACAGCTCTATACTTGACTTCAAGTTCTGGATCTCGAAGGAAGCGTCTCTTTAAGTGTTGCAGTCTCGCTTCAGCTAGTGTTCTGTTGTAAGGAAGCACAGGATTGTCACTCTTCCACAGGAGGCCCATCTCATAATGGCCATCATGTTTACAGATTGAATTGGATATCAAGTTCATAGCTCTTTGGTCCTCCACAGACAGGGGCTTGGTTTCACACTTGCTCGTACCATAGGACTCGACTCTCCAGAATTCTTCAAGCTGGTCACTTAGGGTAACATCCTCCCCATTAATGAGATTGACTTGCACAGGAGTGGAAGAAGGTACACTGGGACAGCCACCAAGTATACTCCAACCAATACAGGACTTGATTGCGATCGGCTCATTTGGTTTACCTCTTTTAACTTCGAGCGGTATGAAGACCTCTTGGATGTTTGTACCAAGCAGGATAGAAATCTTACTTCTCTCTACTTCCGGGAAGCACACTTGCTGCAGATGTGGCCACTGCCCAACAGACCTTGTCACCTTTGTGTGCTTTAGGGGAATTGTAAGATCCTTTACAGCCCAGGCAGATTTGACATCAATCAGATGGTCATTCTCGCTATCTACTGAAGCAATTTGGAAGTCAACTCTCAGGCCCTCTTCTTCTGCATCGGTATTGTTTACAGTCGTGAGTGACAGCTTACTTGGTGAGCCCTTAATGTTCAGCATTTTCACGAGAGACGGGTCAATCATGGTTATGTCGGAGCCTGAGTCCAGTAGACCAAAGGTAGTAATCTGGTTGCCAGACTTACTAATCACTCGAACTGGGATGACTTGAAGCAACACTTCACACGAATTAACTGTGGAGCACATAGAAATAGTGGCTTGATCAGGCCTTAAGCCTTGATTAACGTCCTCACCGTTAGGACCGTCCCTTTGCTGGTTCCCTCTGTCTCTAGGTTCAGTGAAGTGTAACAATGTGTGATGTGACTTCCCACAACCTTCTACCCTGCACCTGATTAAGGACTTGCACTTCCTTGAGTTGTGTTTAGTTGAGCTGATACAATTGAAGCAAATCTTCTTCTGTTTTACAAAGTCATTTCTCTCCCTTGGAGACTTGGATTTGAATACTTCACAACGGTACAGTGGATGGTGTTGATGGCACATTGCACAGGATTCAGGGTTTGTTGCTGTCAAAGAATAGGTAAAACCCTTAGGAGTTCCTGACTTAGTAAAGAAAGGGTGGCTCAGGACAAACGCTCGCTCCTTCAGGAAGTCTACAACATCCTTGAAATTTGGCATCTTCTGTCCCTTACGCTCGAGATTCTTCAAATGTTCGGCAAATTTGGATTGCATCCACTTTGGCAGCCGCGCGATGACTTTCTCCAGATTATCTATATTCATCTCACTAAGGTATCCCATTGACTCTAAGGTATCATAGGTAACTTGTGCAGTATCAGCATAGCGCTGCAGGCTGTCCTTATCATTTGCTTGTATAGCAGGTCCCTTCGTAAGAGATTCAACACATGCTCTCACTACTTGAAATGGCTGGCCAAACCGTTCCTCTAGTGTCTTGAGTGCCTTTGCCAGGCCACCAGGCATTGGCTCATATCTCTGCACCGCAGTCAGGGCAGGACCGTTCAAGAACTGTAACAAACGGGTCATTTTCACAGCATCACTGAGGGGCCTGGTTTCAACCAACTGCTTAAATCTCTGACGAAAGGCTGGGTAATTTTCAGGGGATCCATCAAACTTCTGAACTTGTACGTGTGGTAGATCATAAGCGGCACTCATTTTCTCCATTGAAGACATAATAGCAACAAGACTGTCATTCATAATTGAACCAGCAGCACTGGGTGTGGCTGTACAGCGGTTGGTGCTCGTGAGGCATGGGGTTTCTTCAGTGGGTGGGTCAGCAGGTTGCGACTGGCCGTTGTCTTGAATACGGGGTTTAACAGTCTCATGTGTACCCTCATCTGTAACAGTAGGGGTTCTAAAACTCACACAAGTCTGGGCATTTACTAATCCTGGTGTTGATGTGTGAGATGGCTTGGTTACTGGTACATCATTGGCACCAACCCTTGAGGATTGAGGCTTTGAGTCCTGTAGGTCCAGATTTGGAGACCATTTGATACCCTCCATTTCCTGTTCTGCTAACAAAGCCTCTAAATTAGCTAGCTCCACTTGATCTCTAGCAGCCATAACTTCCCTTTCTGCGTCCAATTTGGTGAGTTCTAATCGGTGTTGCAATTCTAATTCTGTTCGTTTTATCTCCATTTCGACTCTTTTTACCTCCAGTTCTACTAGCTTCTTACTCCTTTCTTCAGCTTGTTGCTGCATAAGTAGGGCCTTCGCTGCTTCTATTTTTGCCCTTTGGGACCTGGAGCTACACACACTTGATTTTGAGACACGACTACCATTGGATTTCACAGATCCTGGAGGGGTACACTCCTTGATTGATTTCACTTCTTCTAACACTTGGCTATTATAAAAGGCAGCGGCACTGGCAATAAACTGATCTATTCTCTCATTGTATCCCTGTATCCTTGACTGCTGAACCGCACGGTCGCTCAAGACTCTTTGGTACCTTTCACAGCTGGTATCGAGTAAATCACCGTATTTCTCAACACAAACACAATACTGCTCCCACGCGGAATTAAGGCTAGTTTGCACGGTTCGTATCTTGACGACGTTGCTGAAGTCTCCGAGATTTTCATCCAGTTGATGACACAATTTCGTAATATTAGACAAATATCCCCTTCGAGATCTGTCCAACACCTCCAAACGCTGGAGTAGAATTCCTCGTTGAGTCATGACCTTTGATGTCACTTCGATTCACACGCACAAATATTTTCACAGTTAAGACTTTGGACGTCCAGTAATCACAGGCAAGATGCTCGTATGGTTTTTACGAAGATGTCCAGGGGACAAAAACGCGCTTTCACAACACAAGGGTCCCTGAACACAAGTTTAATAATCGAGAGTTGCACACTCAGCATATTTCCTCAACAACACAACAGGATCGAATTTGGAGTCTCATCTTTGGCTAACAAGCTTCACCTCGCAAGTAAAAACCTACAAAACAAATACTTAATCACTGCTGGAAAGGGATTTGGAAATAAACGAGCTCCTAAGACTCACCATACGATGAGAAACTCCCGGCGACTAGCGCGTTACAAAGCACATGGTTTCTTTCTCGCTCCACGACGACACTGAGACGCGCTCACTAAGCATGCTGGGAGAATAAATTACAAAAACGGAATGGAACGGACTAGGAAAACAAAAAAAATGTTCTCTTGTTGAGGATTGGCCTCAACACTTACGTTAGGAAGGAAGCTCACAGTAATAAGCCCCCATGGTTTCCTTTTGAGCTTCCTCGCCAGAAGAATATTCTTATCCTTTTATGTTATTTGCGTCAAATTTAACCTTCAACCTTTTTTCTCATGTTATGCAACGTATTGAAGGAGTGATTTTTTTCTGGCAAATAAATTAACTGAAACTAAAAATTTCCTTATTCTGTTCACTTTGCTGATATTGTGAACTTGTCCTTTGTATTCGCACACAGGATCTGCAAGGAAATTATTGA
Organism: Porites cylindrica; assembly: GCA_964035525.1. Lineage (NCBI taxonomy): Eukaryota > Metazoa > Cnidaria > Anthozoa > Scleractinia > Poritidae > Porites > Porites cylindrica. The sequence continues at coordinate 61,133,888 of OZ037775.1, forward strand.
CTGGCTGCACCATGTCAGAAGAAAGCGGTACGCAGTATTTCGGGATGATTAGGAAGTTTCAAAATGGCACTTTGCACCCTTCAGATGGGTGTCTAGAACTTAATTCTTTTTCCAAAACAAAGAAAAGCGTTGGAATCGTTCTTATTCCTGGGCTAAGTAATCCTGACGACGAGTTTTGGTATATTTTTTTGGCTGACTCACTGTATTATCGTTTCCTCGGGATACCTATGTCTGACAGACGTATACTCTTAAAGAAACCTTTACATTGTAGTCCAGTGAAAAAATACGATCCGTTAACTGGTAAATCACCTAAAGGCCGCAATTCTGGGCTGTTCTTGCCTTTATCTTCAAGGATTTCATATTCCATTTTGTGTCTGAGGATTCCTGATAGATTTCGAGAAATAAAAGACGTCATTTACAACAGTGATAACGTGACCTTCTGGACGTGCTCTGTGAGATCTGTAAAACCTCCTGGACGCGTTTTTAATAGTGTTTCTCCTTTACAGAAAGCAACTTCCTTCTTTACAGAAAATTCCAGAAACAGTTCCCCTGTATCTGTTGTCACTGGAAATATCGCCTATATTTTAAAATGTTGTGGCTCAAAAGGCACAGATTTAAACAGCGTTTATTTTTCAAAAGGAGCTATTCCAGAAAACGGAACCTTCAGATTCAAAGTAAATGAACAGTCTTCATGGCATCATTGTAAAGTTGTTAGCAGTGGTAATGGTTCCGCAGAATCTTCAAAAACGAGTTTCTGTATCTTGGTGTTACACAGTGACCAATTCAACTTACAATTGAGACTGGGAACTCCCAATTCAATTCTTCTTCCAAGAAGCAAAAGACAAGGTTCAGGCTTAAGGATATTATCAACTGAAGACGTATTGCAAGACCAGGTAATCTTTGAATCCCTCTTCACCTTAATACTATTAAATGTTTAGGTTTTTGTTTCCAAATCTCCAGTTAGGCACGAGGAAAAAATCACATGGTAAACAACATCATTAGCCTTTTTTGTTTTAGAAATTGATCAATTGCTGACACATAATGTTCTGACTAGGAACAGATTCTAGGTAAATCGTTTTGCCGTAAGTTTCTGCTGGACTTTGACCTATTTGAACACTCAATTACGCCGACGTCTGAGCAGTGAAGGGTCAGCTATTTGGGGGATCCAGCTGAAGCATTCTTTAGCATTCTTGGGGTCATCACCTCGAGAAGGTTCTTAGTCAACATTTGTGTATGATGCCCTCGGTAAGTTGCTTGACCTTAACCTGAATTTAATCCCTAGATTTATGATCCTGCTGAATGACTACCCTGTGTATACGGTTAAGATTCACTTGCAGTGGTGACCTGTGACAGTGTTTGAAAAATTATTACTGGTACACAGTAACTTTGGTTTTCTTGCTCCTTTGACAATCTCGAGAGTACAGGAGATATATCTGATGCCCCTTTCCTAGACATTTTGACACTGACTTATATCTTTGGGTGGTGAGAGTCACGTTGAGGAGGAACAGGACGACAATAGAATTGTCCATGAAGGAGTAGGAAGAGAAGGCGGAGCAGGAAACCGAATGTTTCCTTTTTTCTTCTCTCTTCTCGTTATGAAGTGTTTCTGTAACAAGAATCAACGAAGCAGCACCATGAACTGTCAGCATCCAACCAAAAAAATAAAGTAGACAATAGTAAAACTAGTTTTAAAAAGACTTGTTGGTCAACCGCAACAGAATATGACAACAGTCAATTTTCTGTGTGCCAATGACATTGGTCAAGGTCACACTATAGAAAAAAACAAGAACTAGACTGCATTATGTCAATCAAACGGTAACTCGTGATAGATTATATTCCAGATTTCAAGAAATAGCGAAAGAACGTGTTGTTTGGTGTATATTGTAGCCTTCTGTGAGCAATTTAATGGCAAAAACGGCAAGTGTAAAGGCAGCGAGCGGAGTTGTCTTATCCGAGACCTCAGAGAGAGCTCTAAACAATTCCGTCAAAACTCAACCTTGTCCACGTTGTGGAAAAAAAGCATGTAAATAGCTAAACTGCAACTGGTCGAGTTTATTATGGTAACTGATATAGAGCCGGTCAGATTTGAAAACCTCTTTACGAAAGTAAGTTTACCTTCACCATACTGTATTAAAATAAGCACAAGTGGCTCAGTCACACTCATGACCCCTCTGACGCGATCAGTGGTTGTTTATTCCTCCGATGAGGTAACGTGATTACATTTATTGAGGCGCCATCGATCCTTTAGGAGACTCATGTCTAGATGACGGATAATTCGGTGTTCGCTATACTACTGATAACGATAGATTTTGTAAAACATTTAAAAATAAAAAGCAACGCTATTAAAACATGGCGTTTCGGTGACGACATGTCACCTTTATCAAACGCAAATGAAACAGACTAATGAACCGTTTTAAGATCCTTCAGAAATGCTGAGGAAAATTTGAGTGCCTCATTTTTGAGCCAACTCTATTCCAGCAAAACGTTTCACTTAATTATTTCATTGTTTTGTCCTTCAAATTTAATGTTGTGTTTCACACCTTCGTTTCCTTGACATGTATTTCGGTTCATAGTCTGTTTCATTTGCATTTTATAATGGTGACATGTCATCGCTGAAACGTCATGTTTTAATAGCTTTGCTTTTTCTCTGCTATACTACTGATGTAAAATCGCCGCTTGTTTGGGAGTTTAAATTCTTCATTCTATTCTTCATTCTTCATAATCCTTTTTTTGAATTACCTCAAATTTCTCTCTATAATGGGGTTAACCTTTACTTGGCTTTACTCAGTGTGTAAGAGGTTTTTCATGGATGGTCGAACGTGCATAGTATGAAGCCGTTTTATTAGAGGGCTTTCGATTCTGAGACGAGGACGACTACCAGAACGAGACTTTCTCCGGCAAAATTAAGTAGTGCTCGCGCGCGTAAACCAGCGTCTTTTTGGCGAGAAGACGTGATAGTAGTCATCATTCTACTTCAAGTTTTAGAGAGAGTGTCGTAGTGGCGGGAACAAGTTATCAAAGTTTAGAAAGTTTAATCATATTGTGACTGGGAAAGGGCTTAACCTGCTCCAATAAAGATAACCTCACTAATTTTTCAGACGAAAAATAGTACTGTGAAGCTTTCCGGGTTGAATATTTTTCGAGAATACGGGGAAAACTTAAAGTTAAATCCAGTACTCGTACTCGTCTTTATCCTCAAATCTAAAGCTCTATATTACATTCAACTAATTAACGAACAAATTTTACTTTGTTTTTGTTTTTTTTTTCAAAAGAATGAGGAAGATGAAGAAGTCCACATTGTTAGTAATCTCTTCGAAGAGTTTCATACTGATGTAGACGTACCCCTGTGTCCTCCAAGGTGCCCATCGTCTAGTGAAATCGCATGTCTTTATGAAAAGTTACCAGAAAAGCCTTCACCTGATGAATGCTACCCGCCAAATCGTGTAGAGGGTTTAACTACGAGCGAATGTTCGTTTGGCTTTGTTAAGAACCAGGACGACCAAAGAGAGTATTTGCAGTCAATACAATCATCCATCCCTGGAGACAGTGAAAAAGAAAAATTTAATGGGGCTGTCGATCCCAGCTGTAATCCTCAGGATATTGATGCAAGCAATTTTGAGTCAAGTCTTGGGAATCACTGTGAAGTCCAGTGTAATGCTTGGGATGAAGATTTGTCTGGGCAACAAAACCAGCTAAAGGACTGTTCCGATGCATGTCGTCAAAGTGTTCTAGGGCTATCACCTTTGACAAATTCGGAGAAGACTGTCACTGGAACCCAGACTGAGGATTGTTTTGGGCCTGTCGTGGCAAACTTGGAAAATGAGTTGGCAGCTTCTCAGAACATCTGCCACAAATTGCAACAAAAGATAAAGTGGCTAGAGGAGAAACTGGAGCTCTGTGAAGGGGAAAACCATAAGCTCCAAGCTGATCTAGGAAAATACCTGTTCTTTGAAGAGAAAGAAAAGCGTTTGTCAGCAGTGTCGGGCAGAAGAAATGAGTTACTGGGCCATCTTGTGTCAGGAGAAGCCACAACAGATTATGATGGATCATGTTCATTCAATAATCCACCAGACTCTACTTTGTCTGTTATGAATGAGGGTAAGCCGCTAATCATCCTTTCCAAGTAATTCCATGAAACTGATGCAAGAAAGGCTGACCGCTGACCGACAGCTCGCGACAGCGCTCCTTTTCGTTGCCTGTGTTAAATTTCAATTAACTTTATTTAACTTTGGGAAGCTACTTGGAGGAATAAATCGTTTTGATCTTGTATCACAAATTGGAGTTGATGTTGAGGTTTCAGGGTCTTGTTGTAGTCTTCTCTATTAGTTTTTGTTTCAAAAAATAAAACATTTTAAGACGAACTTTTGAGGCACAGTAAAAGCTTCAATGTAGTATGTTTACTAGCTGACGCAGCTCATACGTTGCAGTGGACAGAACAATATCTACTGCTTGATCTGGAAGGAGACACAAAATAAGGATTTAGGGCATTGTTTTTTAATACTCTTCGACCTCTATTATGTTATATTTTCGTCGTTTTATCATTGTTATTTGTGACATAGCTTCCGGTACCGTATTGTACGTGCTAAAGGTTACAAGCAGTCCCCAGAAGAAAAGTGTCCACCATGCTAGAGTTGACTCAAACCTGGCTTGATCGAAATGAATTTTTTAGTAAGTTTCGATGTGAAGAAACTGCCTTCCATTTCCAGAAGTAGTAACGTAAGCTTATGTGTTTATTTCTCTCAAAGCATCGAAGCATTCCCAAGTAAGGAGTTTGTCAGGAAGAAAAACTGAACCACAGGAGCAAGCTCCAGGTTCAGCTCCCGATGATTCTGTTGCTTTACAAGACAAACATGTAGACAAGCATCTAAACAGACAGGACAGGAATGGGCTTATCTTTTATGGGACTTCACTTCACTCCTCAAGCAATGCTGAACTCTTTCAAGAAAACGATACAACATCAAGTGAAGAGAGAGCAGATCACGAACACAAACAGTGTACACTACTACCTTGCAACCAAAGTTCAGAAAAAACCGACGACGTCCCCCCAGAATCGAGTATGAACGTAGATTGTCATCTCCCATCGTCTCAGGGGGCTGTTATTGCCAACGATTACCCTTGGACATCCAAGCCTTTTGATGCTAGCGTCTCATCAAATTCCAGTCAATGCGTAGCTGTAAGTTCAAACAGTCAGTTAGCTATTATCAGCACCTTTCACAAACCTAAGGTGATCAATGAAATAGCTTACAATGTTGATATTACACTTTTGATTCCGTTTTTCAGGGCAGCAAAATCTCATGTGACAACAGCCACGACCTAACTTGCTTTGAGGAGAATCCTAAGCCTTCAGTAGGTAAGGGCGTGGATTGGAAAGAAGAAAATGTTGAAATGTCAGGACCACATGCTGCCAATGGAGAAGAAAGGGTCAAAAGAGCTGTTGATTCAGTTGGTGATGCTGTAAGCGTAGGTAATAGACCGTCGTCCTGTGAAACAAACTGGGATCGTCTTGGCGCTAGACCTAAACAACCTCAACATTCGCTGGTGGCAGAAAGACCAAGGGAGCCTCTCGTCTCTGCAACAGATGGCTTGGCTGCTAATTTCCTGGCAAGACACACCCAAGACAAGGCCCTTCAAGACAGTCTTTATCAAAGTACCGGTACACCAAGTCCCGTTTTCAGCGAGAATTCGCACGGCACTTCCTATGTTGATGGTTATGCACCTGACCCAAACCGAGCTACGACATACTGTGGAGGTTTGTCATTTCCAGCTGAGACTGATCCACACGGAAGAAAAGAGAACCCATTCTTGTCTGCATTGAGTGAGGAGTTTGACAGAGGACGCACAGAGGGTAATTTCTCTTATGAACACCTTTATGATAACACGACTGATGCAGATGCACAAGGTGGACCTTTCGACAGCCACTTTGGAGAGGGTAACTTTTCAAGATTCAGGAACTGCTCATCAAAAAGTACTAGTAGTGCAGTAAACAGCCATACATTTCAGAGTGGTTTTGTCGAAAATATCCTTGTGCTCGCAAGAAACAATCACCATGAGCTTGTGCAGGATCAGTCTGTTTCACCAGGTTCGTGTTCAGCTTCTCATTCGGAACCCACGAACACAACACAGCAGAACTGGTCAATACCTGGTAGGGTTTCAGTGGTCCGTCCCAGTGGATGCACGACAACTTTTGAAGATGCTTGTTTGGCACAGGGATCTACTCACGATACATCTTTTCTTGAACCCCGTTATGGTGATGCAGACAGCTACAGAAGTTCTGTGTGGAACAACAGAGACTTTGGTACAGATTCAGTCGAGTCCTCAGACAACTCATTGCTTGCTCTGGAACGGCGTGTTGCAGAAGCTTCCGCTCTTGTTGAAAGAGTACTGCGAGAGAGGGAGGAACGTGAACAGTTTGGAAGGGAGATAGAAAGAAAAGAACAGTTGATCAGAGAACAGAGGGCCAAAGAAAGGAGAGAGAAGGAAGAAAGAGAGTTGCGAGAGGCTGAAAACTGGCCACAACAACAAGAGGCCATCAACGCACGTTCGCAGTGGTTATGTGAACATTATCAGCGGCACTGCAGAGTGCGATTCCCTTGTTGCACTCAATTCTATCCATGCCATCGCTGTCATAACATCTCGAAAGCTTGTGACAATGAAGAGGCTAAAGCTTGTCATGCCACTCATCTGAAATGTTCTCACTGTCAGGAAGAACAGGAGGTAATCTTTTTTAACATTGCACTTTAAAACTAACTGTGGGGAATGTGCGCGGCCTATTTGTCAATCAGCAGTCAAGGAGACAGCACAGTCAAAGGCCGTTAATACGGACACTGATTGGGCCATAGAAAGTGTTCGTATTCACGGGGTGTCCATATAAAGTGGGTTGACTTTAGAGAACATATAAGGGCTTTCCTCCCCCAGGGATTTGACTGTACCTTATGCTGGCGAAAATTCATTCTTAATTTTCCAAATTCTTTTGTGGCTTCAGTCGATTGGAGAAAAAAAAGACATGTTGCCTTAGCAACAGTCTCAACACTTACTACAGGACACTCAAGTTAATAATGCACACACAGAATACTGAAGAAGCGAGTTTGCAATGCTTCTTGCTCTTTTTTTGATTGTTTTGTAACTCTTGCTGTCTGTTGTCAAGAGCTTATTTCTCTTCAATAGAGATCCCATGGGTTTCGACGAGGGTACCTGAATTAAGGAGATCAGTACCGTTTAAGTACTTGTGCGAAAGTAAAAGCAATACTTGCGAGTCTTATTTCCTTTTGACAGACATTTCCGTTTATTTAGTCTTATTTTTTTGGCCCTAAGCTGCCAGAGTAATCCTTAGAATGAATCAAGTGTTGAGAAGTGAAACGTTTTACAACTGTATTTTCACAGATTGGCGAAGACAGTGCTCATTGTCGTAAATGTGGAGGGAAAATGTCTGCTTATTTCTGTGCCATCTGCAAGCATTTTACTAGTATTGACAAGAGTCCATACCACTGCGATAAATGTGGAATTTGCAGGTAGGTTAAACATTATTTTTTTCTTTCCAAAATTATGATAATTAGTTATTGAGAAAGAATTGTCATACCTTCAAAATATTGAAATCTTTATTACAAAGGCAGTTATATACCCTCAGGAGACACCGAAATTTGACATTCTACCTCCAGTATACGAATTTTCACCCAAGAAGGACAAATTCGGTGTATCAATTGAGTTCGAATTCATCTATGGTTTCCTAACCAACATCAGTATCACTGCGATACGATTGATTGAATTAATTGAATACCTGATATTTTCTACCTACATGTACTATAGATTTGGCCGTGTTTACACCGAAAAATTTTTAAATCCGTCAAAATGGACGTTCCTCCCAAACGAAAACCGTTATTAGAAATGCAGCAAGTACGCGGAAAACTCAGCCATTTAAAGGGGGAAGAATAATAAAGAATCTAACTCTTCCTTTTTCAGGACAAGAACATTTTCCCACGCTTCATTATATAATGGAAATAACTATTAATTGGGTCCTTTCAGGTTTTTACTATTAATAACCTCATTGTTTTTAAGTACATTTGAAAATATGTTGCGAACTTCCTGAATGTTGCTGGTAATAATGTTAATTTCCAGCGGGAGATTTCCTAACTTTTCTTTTCTGGGAGAGAGCATCTTTCGTTTAGGCGTAAATTAAATCAGAACCATATGACTTAACCAATTTTTACCCATTTTGTTTCAATCAAGGATTCATCAGGACAAATCATTCCATTGTGAAGTTTGTAATGTGTGCTTAGACAAACGCCTTGAGGGAAATCACAAGTGTCGACCAGATTCAGGTCACGATGAATGTTGCATTTGCTTGGAGGTGAGTTTAAATGAGATCGCCTGAGAAAACAGTGGCGACATTTCGCGACGCCACTGACTCCTAGTTCTTTTGCAACGCCTGAGGAAGGAGCACAGAAATTCCATACTGATGACCAGTCACTGGTCCAATCTGGGTAGTGCGTTCGATTGGTCGTGCAGCGTGGAAAATTTTCTTTAACCATGCTGATGTATGGAATTTCTGCGCTCGTTCCTCACACGTCATTTCTAGGGAAAACCAGTAGTGGCGTGGCGAAATGTCGGCTGTTTCCTCAGGCTAATTATGAGAGAAAGTTATTTTAGTGCTTGTTTGACTTGGTCACAATAAACTGCATTAAACATTGTTTTTTTTTTTTTGACTGAAAGGATGCATTCAGTGGTTGTCAGATATTACCATGTTCACACAAAGTCCACAGAGAATGCGCCATCGCTATGATTCAAAACGGCATGTAAGTCTTCACGTTTACTCACTTACTCACTTTTTGTTACAGATAGCTACAATCAGTTAAGTATAGGATAATCCTAAATGCACCTTGAAGCTTTTAAGCTGCTATCTGTCTAGGATTGAAGTCAAATGTCCCCAGCCCTCACTTCTAGGGGAGATGTGAATAATGGCGGAAGACTTTGCCGCCATGTAGTTGACAGGTACCCAGCGACGCCATATCCCTTTCTACCAGGGGGGAGGAGGTTGGGGGGTTTGTTTTGAAAGTGCTCCCTTCTCGTACCATGTTGGCAATATGTATTTAATAGAGGAAAATAATAGCTGAATAACCTTTTCCTCTCTTGTTGTTTTAGTCGTACCTGCCCGATATGTCGTCATCCTCTGTACAGTCAACCAAGGGAGTAAGTGTTACAAGGTCACTTAGTACCTTTCACCTCAAGATTGATGGTAATGAGCTAACAAGCATCAAGAATGAGCAACAACGTGTTGTGGTTACTACAGGTTCTTGTCATCAATCGCTTAAAAAACTTAGTTAAATTCCACTTCCTTACGGATTAAATTTTCAATTAATACGATAATCAAAAAGTTTAGAAAAGCACTAAGGTGTTATAAGTTACTTGGTGCACAGATACAACCAAAGTGTTTTGTAGTATTGGCGTGTCAGTCATGTAATGAATGGCTCATAAATTCAAAACCGATGATCTTTAACTGATCACAACCGGTTGCCAATAAATCTGAGAACAACGAAGAGCATTTGTTAATGCAGCTCCCAATGCTGTTTCCTACAGCTCTGTGAGGGGTGCTGAATCGCTGAAAACTTATTTTTCAATATTTAGCTTTTAACAATCAATATCGTAATTTTATTTTAACTCTAATATAAGTGTACTTTATTTTATGACAAGTGCTGTCTTATTTTTGACGATTATTTTTGGTAATTAGTGCGTTAGGTCTATGTATCTAATTTTACTAGTTAGGATAGCATTTAATCAGGAGCACTTGATTTAGGTTATATTTTTACACATGCGAATATGCACTTTCTAAATTTTACATAATAATTTTATTTTGAGCGCCACCCCGTTAGCTCAACTGAATATGTGCCGGTTAGCCGAGCGGGAGGCTGCTGCTACAAACCCCAAGCGGACCAACACTCAGGGTCTTTAAATAACTGAGGAGAAAGTGCTGCCTTTGTAATGACGTCTGCAAACGGTCAGACCTTCTAGTCTTCTCGGATAAGGACGATAAACCGTAGGCCGCGTCTCACAACCCTTGCAGGTATAAATTCTGTGGAGCGGAGCTTCACGTGCGCGCGAAGCGCGCGTGATCGTAGGCCCATACCTAAGAAAATGTGGTAATCTATCCACCCGAGAAATTTTGGTAATCACGTGACCGCACGCCAGACCGACCGTCCGTCCGCACCACGGGCATACCAATGTAAAATAACTCAATCAACAGGTATGGAAATCCAAATGCAACTCGAGGTTATTTCGGCGGGAAATCGCATAGTCACCCCCGTCTTGTGAAGCAGAGACAACTGAAGAGTCAGTAAAGACGAAAACGGAAAGCAGAAATTGTTTCTCTATCGGTGTTGTCTTCGTCGCTTAGCATTACACAATTTTTAATTTTTTTTTTGGCAAACTATAAATATTATCGAGAGCTTCGCTTCTAGCCCTGGCTAAATCTATATATCATACACATGCTAACATATACTTAATGGCACTGATCTGCAGACGGTCAGACTTTTATTTCCGGTCTTCTCGGATAAGGACGATAAACCGTAGACCCCGTCTCACAACCCTTGCAGATGTAAATTCTGTGGGACGTTAAAGATCCAACACACTGTTCGTAAAGAGCAGGGCACGTAGACCCTGGTGTGGTGCTCTGATGGACTGTTACAGGCCCACAGTAATTGGTACCATGCACTGTTGCGGTGACCCTGCCAGAACTGGCAAACCTAGGCTTTTTTTCAACATCCTTATTATTAAAGCAATATAATTTTCATTAAATTCTCAGGCTAAATTTGAATTCCTAAGTTTCTTAGAAATATTTCCAATAAACTTACTTTAGTTTCTTTGTATTACAGCATTTTTATAAGCAAGTAAGTTATTAAGAGGGTAGCAGTAGTGTAGAGTAATTTCTAAATGGCGTACTGGTAATTTAGTTTTATTTTCCACGTATAAGGCTGAATTTTAATTTCTGGAATAATTTAAAAATAACAGACTTTTAAATGTTTTCTAAATAAACGATAAACGAATGGAAAAGGCACTAAATGCTTTATCGATTTTACAAGTTTTGATAGACTATAGAATTACTGTTGTAGTGTTGAGGATTCTCGCTTCTTCAGTCCGTTAGTAGCAATAAAAAATAAACCAAATTCGTCTCAGGTTGAATTTAACTTCACTGGACAAAAAATGTAACGATACACTCCTTTTTCACACAAGAATGTTGTTTTCCGGCCCAGACTGAATGTTCTTATTTTTTCCGCCGATTTTATTCTTGTATTATTCTTATTTTTAGAATGGAAAGAATTTGTTATGTACTTTTTGCCGTTTGTTTATTTCTTTTGTGCTGCATAGCATTTTTTTTTTATTTTTTTAATAATGTGGTCCGTTCGTCGAACTGTCATTAGCATTGGACATTTCGCTATAGTTGTGCAGATTTCTTCGTTTTGTTCGATAGTCTTGCCGCCGAGAGGAAGCAATGATTCAAAACACAAATTTATATTCTTTCCAAAATCTCACCCTCGGGTTTATTGCCAACGAGGCAACCGAGCTAAGAAGCGAGGTTGACTCGGCGGCAGAATTATAACGCCGCGCAATGTAGGCAAAAACTCTCAAATTCTGCGTAACCCTCTAAAATTTGCATTTTTGACCATATTTGGGTGTAAGTAAGACCCCATATTTGGGTAGTGACGTCATGGTCTTATATTTACAACTCGTGGTCTGCAGCTGTTCGTTGTCTGTTCAAGAGGACCTAACAGGTGAGCAAGCTTTAATACCATTTCTAGTTTGAAAGGGCAATTCAGTGCTCTGGTTTGCTTTATAAATTGCGTTTAAAGCAGCAGCTTTAAAAAATAGGGTTTTATGCTCAAATTTTGAGAGAACCAGCTTGTTCTTTGCAGCTCGATTTACATTGAAGTAGCGTGTTTGCTCCTTGACTCAGAACCAGGGTTTTCAGTGTTCTCTTTTCCTTTGTGAATTGAATTTTAAGCGGTAGTTGATCAAGGCATATAGGGTTATATTCTCAAAACTTTTATCAGAACCAGCGTGTTCTTCGCAGGTTGATTTACATTGAGCCAGTCCTCACCTCCTGTGAGAAATGCAACGTATTTGCGGACCTTTTATTTTAGAATTTGTAAACCAGCATGTTTTTTTGTTGCTCGATTTACATCGAGACAGCCCAAAACTCCCGTGAGGAATGCAACGAATTTGCGGACCTTTTGTTTTGAAGACTCTGATTATGCCTTTCAATATACTCTTTGTCCTGTAACATTCGCTAATTAGATCTTTGTATTTTATTCAAGTTTATATTTCTATACCTCTGATACATTCCGCCCCATTCTTGTGCTTTTCACACATTTTACTTTAGACCAATTTTTTCCTAGGTATATTACCACGCGAAACATTTTAATTTCTTATCCCTGATGACGCTGTTGCTCGGAATTTCATTATTGTTTATAATTTCAACAGTCAAAGGCCTCATTTGAACTATCTTTTTCTTTCTAACGTTTATAGTTTTGATACAATTGAATTTTTCATGAAACATAAGTACTAACCTGCTCATATTTACCTGTCGTAAATCGCGTGTTTACATATGTAATCAAACCTCATATCGCATATAGAATTTGATTGTTAAGTGACCGGAAAGAGATAGGCATCGAATCTGCCAAATCAAAGGAAACATAAAACGAATCGCTTTATCTTTCGTTGAAAAATTATCAGGAGTTGTGTTGTAATAAAACTAGGGATGCTGTGAGTGAAGAATATATGTTTAAAACCTTACATCGTGAGTGAGTGATTTAGGACCGTTTAGCGCGAGTTTATCGGGACAACAGTGTGTTGCAAGCAAATATCCCATTCCCAACACAAAGTGGCACCTCCGACGGGACTGAACAGAGGGAAAACAAACAGATCTGACGCCGGGATTTTACAATGGAGAAACTTACCACGGATCTAGACACACAACTACAATTGCTCAACTTCACAAGGGATAAGAGTGAAGGAATCACCGCAAAGGGAAATGTGGAAGCTGTGGACCGCCAACTTCAGTCCTTGAGATCTATCGTAACGAAGGTGGAAGATTTTAAGCTTCAAATCGAGCAAGCGAAAATCGCGAACGGAGAGAAACTTGAAGACGTGTCAGAATGGAGCCTCACAGTTGAAGCCGCCCAAACATCTGCTGATGAGAACATCGCGTACTTGCGGAAATGGTTAACAGAATACAAGCAAAGAGAACGCCTTTCGGAAAAGGAGGGTCAACAAGCCTTTCTGGAGCAGTCAAGAAAGGATCAGCTTGAGTTTGAACGAACGCAACTGGAGATGAGGCTGACATATGAGAAGAAGATCGAGGAGACAAAAGCAAACCATTCGAAGACCACGGAGCCGACCTCAAATCAAGCAGCGAAGACCGCCAAACTTCCTAAGCTCGTCATTACAAAGTTTAGAGGTGAACTAACGGATTGGCCACGGTTCTGGAGTCAATTTGAAACCGAGATTGACAAGGCAGAAATAGCTGGCGTGACAAAGTACTCATACCTAAAGGAACTCGTAGACCCGAAGATACGAGCGGAAATAGACGGCTTGCCCTTCTCAGTAGAGGGATACGAGCGTGCGAAGAACATCCTGGCAAGGAAGTATGGACAAACAAGCGAGGTCGTGAACGCGTACGTAGAAAACATCATGTCTTTGCCTACAATTGGAGGAACACAGCCAGCCAGAATCCATGATTTCTACGAGAAGCTTCTTTTCAATGTGCAATCATTGGAAACAATGGGAAAACTGCGAGAGGTGAATGGATACGTGCGGATGACTATTGACAAGCTGCCGGGGATAAGAGGGGATCTTGTGCGAACAGACGATTCTTGGCGAGAGTGGAATTTTCCAAGGTTAGTGGATGAGCTTCGAAAATGGACAGAAAGAAACCCGATCCAATCCAAGCAAAGCGATAAGCCCTGGCGTGTCGACAAACCCTGGCGTGACAAGAATTTCCAAGTCCAACAGCAGAGAGATGGCAAAAATCGGGGATGCGTTTATTGCGAAAGCCAAGATCACAGATCGGTCGACTGCAAAACGGTAGCCAGCCTCGACGATCGCAAAAGGATGCTTAGCAACAAACGCCTTTGTTTCAATTGCACCGGAGGCAAACACAGGGCTGAAGATTGCAAAAGCCGTTCCATGTGCCAGATTTGTAAGAGAAGGCATCACACGTCCATCTGCAACAGCGTCAGTAACCAGTTAATGACAGCGACTTCAACGCAAAGACCAACTGTGATCTATCCAGTCGTCGTAGTGGAAGTGATGGGAGTTAAGTGTCGTGCGTTACTAGACACCGGCGCCGGAAGTTCCTACGCTTCAGCAGCGTTACTTGATCACATAAAGATTCGCCCTCATCAACGAGAAGTACGACAGATCGAAATGATGATGGGAGTAGTCACTAAGCCGGTGGAAATCTTCAAAGTGCAAATAAGTTCACTGCAGAGCGATTTCATCCTTGAAACGGACGTGACTAAGGTGAATAAGGCACAGCTTTTATCCCTGGAAAACCCTCGCTACCAGCAAGTCCTGGAAAGGTACGACCACTTGAAGGGAGTGAAGATGGACGATATGGACCCAAAGGATTACCTTCCGGTGCACCTTATCTTGGGAGTGTGTGACTATACTAAGATCAAGACTGTAACAGCACCTCTTATTGGAGCCGCAAACGAGCCTATTGCCGAGAAAACTAAGTTCGGATGGACCATTATTTCACCGGGCAAAGAAGTGGATCTGTCTCCCATGTTCCTGACGCAGACATCAACGGTAGATTACGACAACTTGTGCAGACTGGACGTGCTTGGACTGGCGGATTGTGCAACTGGTGACCAAGACGAGGTGTATTCAGAGTTCAAAGAGCAACTAAGACGAGATGATGAGGGTTGGTACGAAACTAGCCTACCATGGAAAGGGAACCACGCACCTTTACCAACCAACGAAGCAGGAAGTCTTCGCAGATTAACAGGCCTCGTAAAGAAGCTGCGTGGCCAAGGAATGATAGAACGTTACGATCAAGTAATCCAAGACCAAATCAAGACCGGGATAGTCGAGAGAGTTAGCACACCCGCAACTGGGCAGCACGAATTCTACATTCCTCACAAGGCAGTGGTACGCGACACAGCAGAAACCACTAAGCTTCGAGTGGTCTATGACGCGTCAGCACGGGCCTACTCTGGTGCACCCTCGTTAAATGAGTGTCTGAATCCTGGACCACCTCTTCAAAACAAACTCTGGAGTGTCCTAGTTCGTTCTCGATTTCATCCAATAGCAGTCGCAGGAGACATTAAGCAAGCTTTCCTTCAAGTACGAATCAAGGAGCCAGACCGTGATGCGCTGCGATTTCATTGGTTAAAGGACCCAAGCAGTCAAACAGTGGAGACGTTGAGGTTTACAAGAGCCCTCTTCGGTCTCACATCATCGCCATTCCTCCTGGGAGGCGTGATCCAGCACCTGTTGGAGAGTTGCAGACAAGACCACCCGGACATTGTCAGCGAGATAGAACGCAGCTTATACGTCGACGACCTCATCAGTGGTGGCCCTACCTGTGAAAAGGCAAAGGAAATCAAATCAGCTTCTCAGGAAGTATTCGCCAAGGGCACCTTCGAGTTGCATAAATGGCATTCGAATGTGAGAGAGTTGGAATCGGCCGCCTCTGAACCAGCCGCTTCTGAACCAGTCTCGATTGAGGAAGAAACGTATGCAAAGGAGCAGTTAAACGTCCCCAGAAGAGAAGGAGCTACCCTGCTTGGTTTGCCATGGGACAAAGCAAACGATACCATCGGAGTAAGTTTTCCACAAGAAAAAGCTGATCCCAGCAAGCGGGGAATCTTAAGCAAAGTGGCACGGATCTATGACCCACTGGGATTGGCCTCTCCTATCTCATTAGGCGGTAAGCTCCTCTACCGTGACGTGTGTGATGCCAAGCTAAACTGGGATTCAAAGCTACCAGGCGATATGATGCAGAGTTGGATACGATGGGAGAAGCGACTTCCCGAGCAGCTTACAGTTCCGAGATCTTTAGCAGCCCATCAAGAGGACATTCAGTCAATAGAGTTGCACGCATTTGGTGATGCCAGTGGGAAGGGCGTGGCCGCGGCTGTGTATGCTGTAGTCAATCAAGAGTCGGGCTCAAATCAAGGGCTCGTGGCAGCGAGAGCGAGACTCTCCAAAAGGGGACTGACGATCCCTCGGCTAGAGTTGGTGTCCGGACATATGGCAGTGAATCTCTTGGTAAACGTGGCCTCCGCCCTGGACGGATTTCCCCTTACCGAAAAGTACTGCTGGCTCGATAGCACCGTTGCCCTGCACTGGATCAGATCCCCAGGCACATATAAGCAGTTTGTGAGTAACAGAGTCGAGAAAATACAAGCACATTCAGGCGTGACTTGGCGGCACGTAGGGACCTTGGAGAACCCTGCTGACCTTGGAAGCCGTGGTGGAGAAGTGAAAAACCATCCCTCTTGGAGCAACGGGCCGAAGTGGTTGAAGAACAAAGCGATCTGGCCTCCAGACATTGTGACTAAGGCATCAGAGGAATCAATGGCAGAAGTGAAAGCAACAAGAGATGTTTTTGCTGTGGCGATAGCAACTACAGATGAGCTAGACAACCTTCTTGAGAAGTTTACCTACTGGAGGACAATGAGAATCTGTGCGTGGATAATGCGGTTCGTTCACAACGCTCGTTCAGAGAAGATACAAAGACACGAAGGACCGCTGACAACTGAAGAAACTAACAAAGCGACAATCTTCTGGGTGAAAAGAGTCCAGACCAGAGCCACAGCAGACAAGCATTACGAAGAGGATCGGTTGCAACTGAATCTGCAACCTAACCAAGACGGCGTGTTAGAATGTCGAGGCCGAATACAAGGGCATTATCCGGTGTATTTGCCCGAGAGTCAGCGCTTCACAGAGAAGCTCGTAACACAAGTACACCTTGGGACGCTCCACGGGGGAGTCGTCAGTACCATGGCAAAGGTACGAGAGCTGTACTGGGTTCCGCGCCTTAGAAGATTGACAAAAGGAATCGTGAAGAGTTGCCACGGCTGTCGGCGGTTTCAAGCCCAAGCGTTCTCGTCCCCACCCCAAGGCGACCTGCCAAAGGATCGGACAGAAGGTTCTTCACCCTTTCAAGTTGTTGGAGTGGATTACGCGGGACCCATTAAGTATCGTATAAGCAAGAACAGAGAGGGCAAGGCGTACATCGTTCTGTACGCTTGCAGCCTGACCCGCGCCGTGTACCTCGAGCCGACCAAAACCTTGGAGACGGAAGAGTTTATCGGAACTCTCAAGCGTCTCATCGCCAGGAAAGGTCGCCCGGAGAAGATATACTCCGACAACGGGAAAACATTTGTGGGAGCAGCAAAATGGCTGAACAAGGTGATGAAGGATGAACGTCTACACGACTTCCTTGCCAAGATAAACGTGAAGTGGCAATTCAACTTGTCCAGAGCACCCTGGTGGGGTGGACAATTTGAGAGACTGGTGGGACTCGTGAAGCGAGTTTTCTACAAGACAGTGGGAAACGGAACGCTCACCTGGGACGAGCTACAAGACGTCCTGCTTGACGTCGAGGTGACACTCAACAACCGACCGTTGAGCTACCTAGAGGAAGACATTCAGCTACCCATCCTGACCCCGAGCACCTTCCTTTATGGTCAACCGAACATGCTTCCAGAGTTAGAACCTCATCACGTCCAGGAACACGACCTGCGGAAGAGAGCTAAATATTTGAGGAAGTGCAAGGATACACTATGGTCACGCTGGACAAGAGAGTACCTCCGCGGACTGAGAGAGAGACACCGGCTGAAGCACAAGGGAGACACGACCTATCCATCCAAGGGAGAAGTCGTCATCATCAAATCAGAAGAGAAGAATCGAGCACAGTGGAAGTTTGGAGTCGTAGAAGACCTAATCACCGGCCGTGATGGCGTGATTCGTGGGGCAAAGCTGAAAACTGGAAAGTCACGCCTGGAGCGCCCAATACAGCATCTGTACCCTCTAGAGCTGAGTTGTGACATGCCGATGCAGAACCCACCGGAGCCGCTGAATCCAATGGCGCCAATCTACAGGCCGCAAAGGGATGCCGCAGCAGCAGCCAGAGTTCGTATCCAGGATATGAACGAGGACGAACAATGAACTGAACAATGAACAATGCATAAATTTAAGAACCCCAAGAACTATGAACATTACGAGTGAACTTTTATATTTTTTGAGCATTTCATGCCAGATGGCACATTGATTTTAAAACTCTAATATTTGTTATGTTATGATGCTGCTTGGTCAACAGACTGCAGTTCGAGACTCTTAAATTCAACGACTGATTTTCTATCTGTTGATTAAGTTCTGGACATTTGCTCTCTCGAAGCAAATGGGGGGAGGGTGTCGTAAATCGCGTGTTTACATATGTAATCAAACCTCATATCGCATATAGAATTTGATTGTTAAGTGACCGGAAAGAGATAGGCATCGAATCTGCCAAATCAAAGGAAACATAAAACGAATCGCTTTATCTTTCGTTGAAAAATTATCAGGAGTTGTGTTGTAATAAAACTAGGGATGCTGTGAGTGAAGAATATATGTTTAAAACCTTACATCGTGAGTGAGTGATTTAGGACCGTTTAGCGCGAGTTTATCGGGACAACAGTGTGTTGCAAGCAAATATCCCATTCCCAACATACCAACAAAGCTTCAAGCCATGTTGTTATTGTTTAATAATTAAAAAGTGAAAGCCTACAATGTGCCAAAGTTGTTGTTTTGAAGTTGGGTGCCATCCTTTTCTATGGCGGAATCCATTTTAAACCTCTAAAATTATGAAAAATATATATATATATATATATCGCGAAGATCTGAATAGGCACATTTCGCAAAAGATAAACGAATTCGCCTCGTTGGCACTTGCCGGAAGGTACCCCTAGTTCTTAAAATACTTTAAAAATTTCGCAAATTTAAGCTTCGATATTCTCTCTATAAATATTTTTCTTTTAAAAAAAGAGTGTATAAATGCCAATTATTTTTAGAAACAGATGTAAGAGCAATACAAATTTGCTTTGGCTCGTCTCGTATTCTCAACTGTTTAGTGAAACAAATTTTAATTCACAAGATAACAAAATGAATAGGCCAATTAATTCTCCATAAGTAATTGTATCTTCTTTTATAAGACAAATATTAGGAGAAGTTTAAGCAGTATGGGCGAGTCTGGAATTCTCAATCACTTATCTTTTTTTCTAAGTTTCTCAGTGAGACAAGTTTAGGGGTATATTTTTCCTACCCTAAGGTTTCAAAAATTCAATTAGACAAATAGTTTTTAGTAGTATGAGCTAAGTAACCTAAGATAGTTTCGTATTCGTAATCGCTTATCACATTTTCTAAGTCCCCCGGTAAGCAAATATAGGTTTTAAATTGATAACATAGCTTTTTCCTGGCGATTAGTAAGGCTTTAGTTGACATAAAAATAAAAAAGTTGCCAATTACCACCATCCCACTAATCTGGTCTGTCCCGCGTATTGCTTTCTTCATTAGTATTATAAAAAAAAATATGTATAATCATGATATATCGTCTGAGTAAATCAGATTTTCCTTCTTGGCGTTGATGTACAATCATCTCAAAGCTAACATGTATCTTTAGCAATTTCTCATAAGAAAAGGGTATTTTTACGAATTGTCTTAAACGGATAACTGGATCGAGGCAATTTGACGAGTATTTATAGAAAATACGTCAGATAGAACACGAAAAAATTCCTTTTATTTGGAACATGAGGATAGGCTATAATAAAACCCCCGCTTGATTCTAGGTCACCTTATGCAACTGGTTCGTAACCGGGAACTTGTCAAACATTGGGCTAACATATCACTTACGAACGATTATTTGGGCAAGTTTGAGTGTGGATTTTTTGGATTTTTGTGTGTTGAACGTCTTATCATTTATGATTAGCCTGGTTTGGAATGAACTTAAAGCTTATCTTAGGCCCTGTACACACGTATATCAGGATATTTTTGAAAACGGGGATTTTTTTTTCTCCGTTTTTTAAACGATACTGGTCCACATGCAGCGTACGTATTTGAACCGTCGATGAAAGCGATGGAAATACGGGATAACATCCTTCGTAGAGCACAACGTAATGCAAACAGTGTTATATGATGTATGACATCATATATTATATCAGTTTTCATTTTTTTATGAACAGATGTATCTTCTGATACAAATCAATGAAATCGGTAAAAATCAAGATAAATCGATGAAACGAAAACAGTATATGATGTATGACATCATCGTTTTCGTATTTCTGAAACCCGGACTTTCGTGCCTTCATGGGTGTAGACTTCCTTTAGCTAATAGTATAAACGTGCATATTTATTATCTTAATTAAGTTAGCTCGTAGATTAAAATTGTTTAACACGAGGCTGTGCTGGTAAGCGGACAGAATAAAAACCACTTTTCTATCAGTAAACGTCAAGTAAAAGAATTTTAAGGTTAGTCATCTTCCAGTCGAGGGTATATTTCGAAGGCAGGTGGTAAATTCTGCAAAACCAGTGGATCCAGTTAAATGTAAGTATAATGTTTTTGTTTGAAGGATTATAGCAAGACGTAAAATTCCCTTACAAAAAGCTACCAAACTTTTTTAACCCGTTTTAACGGCTTAAAATTAAATTAAAATTCCGTAGTAGCCTAATCGCCACAGACGAAACTTAACTCTGGTTAAGTGTGTTTACCGAGGTTAAATAACGTCTGCGGCGCGGGCTAATTCAGAAGATCTGATTCAGAGAAATTGCCTTTCTGGCCGCAATAAATTATATTGCAAATTAGTTAAGAGAATTCGGGTTCATATCAAAAGCGCATCCTCTGATTGCTATATTTGCTTATTCGCATCACCTTTCTGCTGGAAAATGTTTTGGATAATGTTTTGGATATTAAGTTGATAATATTACAAAACATTGTCAGTTTCGAGAACAATTTCGTTCTAAACCATAAGAAAATATTTAATTAGAAGTTGGAATTTTTTCCCTTTTCTCTTCCACTTTTTACATAAGTTCAAGTTTTCTTTGCCGGTAAGAAGGCCCTAGAAATTCAAAGGTTTGATCAATTCAAGCTCACTCGTGATGGTCTTTTGTTTTAAACTTTTTAGAAGGACATATATGTAAGCAGGGAATAAGTCAGCACAAAATTTGATTGTCGGCGAATTTCTGTAATCGTCCATCGTTCTGGTAGTGATAAGCTAGCCGTTGATTTACTCGTCTTGTTTGTTTGAGGACTGGGTCTTATTCCCGCAAAAAGAGAGAAAGAGTGTCTGACAAACTTTATATATTCTTGGTTTTCACATGACGTCACCAAATTCAAACTAAGAAACTATCGCTTCTTCTGAGTTTCTACTATCATGTGATATGATGTGATACTGGAGCACCTTAAAACCTTTATACAAACAAATTTTCGGTCCAAAAGGGTTCTTTGTTTTGCGATACAGGACGCTTGAATTTCCAGGCTTTTGCGTGACGCGGTATTTAGCTGGGGACCGGGAAAGCTCTTACGTGGGTTAATAACATTGCGGATTTTTGGAGATTTTGCTATCTAAACATCCCTTGTCTTAGAATAAATATTACTTTAATCTTTATGAGTTCCCCAAGCGAAGAATTCACGCATAAGTAGGAAAGCTCAAAAACAGATGTTTCTGTTGGTTTCCGGCAGCTATATTTGTGCCTCTGAAAGGGACACAAATATGGCGTCTCCATACGCAGCTTTATAAATTTGGGTAAAACGTTTTTCCGAATATCTCGCGTATGAACCATTGCATAGACCTGATTCTTGGCAAGGCTTTTTATATATTTATCTTCTTTCATTTCCCAGATTCTAGACTTTCTGTATTAAAAGGTTTCCATTTTTATTTCTACTTTCTCACGTGAGTGAAAACCGAGAATACGCAGTTATCAGTTATACAAACCTCATAACTTCATATCAGGCCTCCTTTCACGCCCCGCCGCCAAAGCGCCCCGGAGAGCTTGCTAGCAAGCTACCTAAGCGGTCCCTTCGGGATTTTCTGTTTGACGTCATCCTAACCGTCTCTTTCTTGTGAGCGCGAACAAAAGAAACGTCATCATTACCCAACCCTTCCACGCGGCCCCTGTTCAAGCAAATCGAGATTTTTTGTGGGTGACATACTGACTGTATATCTCAACTGTAAGTACTTTCCTTGATATACGCGTGAGGTACTAGAGTGCCTCCTCGCGATTCCGCCTTATTGCGTGAAAAACACTATTCATTTTTCAAAAGCTTTAATTAGTTAAAAAAAAGATTTTGGAGCCCCTGAAAATTTTAAAGTATGTACGTGTGACCACTCAAGGTTTATTGAAATTAGCAAAGCTTGCGGGCGAACGCGGATGTTGTTGTGGTTCAAGACGGAAATTCAAGGCATGGCTTGCTGTTCTGTTAAATTGCAGCTAGTCTCTTTAAGGATTTTTAACGTGTGTGGGTTTTTATTATCACTATTCGTCGAGAAGGTAAGTGAGAGCGATACTGAACCTCATAAAGACTATCATTATAGTAAATACACTGAGAAGTGATCCGGAAATAACTAAACTTTGGCAAAATGAAAGGCACAGTGTTAATATATTACAGCTACAAGCGTAAAGGAAGAACATTTCTCTAAGTCGTTTATGTAACTTTTCTTATAATAGTGAAGTAGGGTAATGAAACGAGTCTGTGTTGCTACGGTGCATACCGGAAAAATAACAAAAACTAGATAAAAAAGTCAGCTAAGTTATCTAAATTGTCTTCCAGAAGCGGAATATTCCTGCCACTACTGAAACAGATTAATATTCAATCTCCATGAATTGAATGACAGCCACTTCTCCGCTTGCATTGTTACTATGCAGGTATCTACATCAGTTGAGAGCGCTCGCTAGCTCGCTATAGGCGGAAATCGAGAAAGATACATAACTATTATTGATCTACCTGTTAGTGAAGCTGGCCGGACCCTGCGATTATTTTTGCAGGTCCCCATTCCAACTTTGAATCTGTTATACTATGACAAAATGAATCTTTATTATCTTTATTGTAAAACCATCACAACACATGTATTACACATAGATGAAAATTTGTTATTAAATGAATTTTTGGGAGATCGGGATAAATATCACGTGACAAGGACGTCACAATATAGTTTTAGCTCTAAATCGAATTTGTATGTGTAATCAAATGGTGACGAGTGAAATTAGGGAATAATTTCACACGCGTTTTGTCCAAATCCTAATAATTTCCCTAGCCTTCAGGCGAGGGAAATTATTAGGATGATTTGGACAAAACGCAAGTGAAATTATTCCCTAATTTCACGAGTATACCATTTGATTACCTATTAATATCATTGGTGAAGAATTACGTTAGCAATCTTGGATTTTTGACATGTTTATCCCGGATCGTATCGATCGAGAACTCCACTCTCTCAAATGTTTAGACCTTAAATTTGGATTATAAAGTTCAGAATTTTTTCAGACGTTTTCGGCAAAATACCTGTTAGAATCCTTCCTGATGTTCTCTTGTGTGTTCAGGTTTTCTAAAGCGTCTTTTTGTGCCCTGACATCTTCATTCACGGCATTTTAAAACTTCGTCGCCATCTTGACACTGAGACGTAAGGAAGGGTTGCCATGGCAACTTTGTAATTTCTCATGTGAAATTACAAATTAACGCTGAAATTTCGCGCCAAAATTAAAGAGTAATTCGTCACCTATGATATTACAGCCCTTATCGTTATTTTCTTTGGAAATACTTTATGCTACGTATACTTTTGGTGCTTGTCTTCTGCTTTGCAAAGTTTAACAAAAATCTATAAGAAAAATTTTGATATATCTTGGAATTTCTACAAAAGGGTAGACGTTATGTATCAACTGAAGACAAGACTTAGAGCAGACGAATTTGCCACTTTTTGGCTGTTTCCGAAAAGTTTTCATCACTCATTCGTTTTAAAAATGACCTTTATACACTTTACCAAAAACTAAAAGCAAGTAGACTTGCGCGATTTCAAAAAACAGAAAACAGGTGAATCGAGAAAAAATCCAATGCTGAGCTTTTTCGTAATTTCTAAGGCTTCTTTCACGAAAACAGCGATGGAATCAAAATTCGTAGATACATTTTCTTTAACTTTTTTTTCGGTGCTCCAATTGATCAGTGTACTATAAAATCCCCGAATTTCGTGTCCACAGAAAACTTTTGCAGTTGTCTAAAGTAGGCGCAAAATTGAGTAAATATTGATCGGAAGCCGATGTCGTAGATTTGGATAATTTTTTGGATGGTATTTTTTGGGATTTACTATTGTCTCGAGTTTAGCACAACATCAATAATTGGCCAAAGATTCGAAGAAAGTTTATCAGGAATTTAGGTTGGTTCGCCAAGAGAGCTGACTTTATCTTAGTAGTTACCCGGTACAAGCGAAATCTCTCGACTTGGAAGTGTTGTAGAGGAGGGAAAAATGGAGGCGGAAATCTACGTACCCTTTGCCCACATATCGGGTGTTGGGAGAACGTGCTGTCCGGCGAGGATGGTTAAACAACTTACGGTATTGTCTCAGCGTCACGGTCAATTGATAAAAATTGATGGGAATCAATTGATATTTAGCGATTAATAACGGATTGGGTGAAAATGGATAAACTAAATTGCTCGGTCAAATTGATATTATCGAAGTCCCCCATTGTTGTTTTCTGGCAGAAGTTAGATAGCCCAGCTTAGAAAACACATCTACGAGTAACAACTGATCAGCAAACATGAAAATGAGAAATGTGGAAACTATTGTCACTATTGCACACACAAGTTTTTCTGTAAAACCCTCAATTGATTTTTAAATTAAAATTTATAATACATTCAGTTCTCGTAGGCAAGTATCACGAGAAATACAACCTTATAAAGAAAAAAAAGTATATCTTGCCTGATTTCAGACATCCCTTCGAATGGGATGTCTAAAATTCAGGCTAAAAAATTTCTCTCTATTAGTAGACAGATTTTCACCGTTTCCGTTATCAATCGATAAGAATTACTTTATGTTCAAGATTTTTATATCGATATAATACCGTTTTTTATCTATTGACAACTCCGGGATTTAACTACACCCCAAAGTACACCGACGTCTAATATTTTGAAAGGGCGGCAGATCTAAATCGTGAAAAACTGGGGTCTACAAACCTGGCCAATTTCAGACATCATGAAGCAGAAGAAGATTTCAAAGAAAAGATAACATTTTTTATAGATTTTTTAAGAGATTTTTTAAAAAAGTGAGAATTGTTTGATCCTTCGACTTTCAATTGCAACTTGATTGTCCATAAACTTACCGTTTGCATGAATTCAGTTTTCAGTTTTTAATGATCAGATGTACCTTCTGAAATAAATCGATGAAATTGTAAAAATCAAGATAAATCGATAAACAAAACGAGTGTGTTATCGACGATATTCATATTCCCCAACTAGAGACGGCCCTGGGACGAGAGACTTCGCAGCATGATTGCGAGGCTACTGTGGAAACTTTTTGGCGAAAACACAAACAAACATCTGTAAATTGGGGCTGAGTCGCTGCAAAACGATAGAAAGCAGAAAAAATGCAAGACTTAAAAGCTCAAACACAAGGGGTTAGCTAAAGGGATACCTGTTTCAATTAACAAAACTGTGGGAAGAGCTGGTCGTACTAACAGCAAAATTAAAAAAGCCACAAAGCCAAAAGATGAAACAAGAAGTTTTCTAGAGAACGGTAAATTCGTGTCAAAATGTCAATATTCGAATCCTTTTTCACCTAATTTTATACTGCTTATTATCCTTTTTCACTCGTGTGTTTATGTAAAATGGAGTTTAAACTGCTCAGTATTATCGCCTGTTCAAAACTCTGTGTTCAACTACGTGCATGTTTTTGTACTCTCACACAGTTGTGATCGAACATGTTGATAAATAATGTAACCTAAACTCATAAATAAACTTTACCTTTCAAGTCATCTTCGTTCAAGTCGATTTAACTTCCTTGAAATGCATGGACTGTACGCAGAACGCTAGGCTCCGTCCTGATAAGTAATTATCCACCGAACGTAGTTGTTCGGTTTACTTTAAATACACAAGATTTGGAATCCGTTACAATATTAGTACAGGAGATGGCAAAATCTTGTTGTTATTAAGCAAATGCACCACATATTAGCCTGCAGTCATCCGCTGTCACACCAATTTCCTTTTGACAACAACCACACCTGCAGGAAATCAAACAGAGTGAACACGACACGTACAAAACTTTGCCTATGCTGCCTTAATAATGGTAATAACAGCCCCATTTAAATCCCATTTGCCCCTTTTTAAGCCAGGGCACTCGGTTCGAGTTTACTCCAACCAAAAGGAGATTGAGTTATATCTGCTTCCATTATTACAGTCAGGCTGTTGAAACCCACCCTCCCCAGTGGCACAATTTACTCCGGCATTTCTCTCCCTCCCTCCCACCCCTAACATTTTACGAGCCTCTTCCCCCGAGCTTTACTTTATTTTATTTTATTTTATTTTATTATTTTGCCACACACAATGAATTACAAGCAGAATAAAAACGATAGTAAATAGGTTAATTAACATTAAGTTTAAAATTTGTACATTACTTGGGAGGAGTGACTGTGGCGGGGAAATCTCCGAGAAGCCGAGATTATGAGGAATAGAGATTTCCCCCCACGGGCAATTTAAGTACTAGGCGGCATTTTAAGAAATAAAGAAAAAAGCTCGTTTATTTAAGTATATAAGTGTGTTTAGAGGAAAATATAGATATAAGGTGTTAAGGTATTTAGGTTGCATTCTGCCTGACCCTTAAAAATGGTTTGATCACACGCTTGAATATATTAAAAGACGGGGCATTTTTGATGTCGTTCGGTAATAATTCCATATTCTAGGACCTTGAAACGGGATCGAAAATTTTTTAATATTTGTTCCACAGGTATGAGGTCGGTAAAAGTCAGAGTATCTTGTTGAATATTGATGAATCTGGTTTCCAGTTTGAAAGATTTGAGTAAAGGAAATAGGTAAAGCATCATTATGATATAGGTACATGAAAGAACTTACTTGGAGAGAGTAGATACTAAAAACATCAAGAATTTTTAAATTTGCAAAAAGAGGTTTACTTCGCGAGGTTCTGCGATACACGTATTTCTAGTTATCCACCGAACGTAGTTGTTCGGTTTACTTCAAATACACAAGATTTGGCATCCGCTCGGTTAGAAATTTTCAACAGCAAAGTAGGTGTGATAACAACACTGTTACATGCTGTTAACTTAATCTGTTTATCGCAGGCTTTCGATAAGTACGTCCATTTCAATTGAAGACGTTCTTCAAAAAGTTTTAAGGACGCTGAAAATCCTATAATTTAACTGGCTTCGGGGATTCTGAGAACATCTTCGCGTTTTTATTAAATTATAAATTCGCTCACCAAGCACTCTTCCCATCAAAATCTGGTTAGGATCGATGCCTTTCTAAGTAATAACAAGCAGATCTTCCTTTTGTTGTTTGAAATAATGATCTCTCTAAGCCCTCTGGAACTTTACAACGTTAAAAATCTTCCTTGAATTCGGCAAACTCAGCCGTAGTTTTCTTATATCTGTTTGTCCTCTTGACGAAAAGTTCCCCGCATTAGCCATTGCATTAGCTTCGCATTCACGCTCAAGGCCTTCTCGTCCCAAGACCGTCGGAGCAGAAAAATTAGAAGAACGAAATCAATTATTATAGTGCAATTCCAAGAATTGCTTTTGTTATTAACAGATAGGTCTCAATTTTCAGTGGTTGTTTACAACCGCAATCTTTGACTTCGCTGCAGCTAAAACGACGCAAAAGGAACAATCAATAAAGCATCCCGCTGCGGGCTGTACGGAAAACAGGAACACTGGGCAATTCAAAGCTTTACTGACATAAAGGCCGGAATGATACTTGGTGAGGCGGACTGGGCAGTTACAGAAACAGAGGAGATAATCAAATCAGGTAGATATCATAATGTAAAGTGAAACAATGCTCACGATACGAACGTATTTTGGGGTGACATGTTATGGTAAATGTTGTCTTCTAACTTAACTATTGAATTAAAACCCGTTTATGCATGAGTTCTCTTTTCATTTTGCCCCGGCTTTAAGACATAAAAGCCTAACAAAATCGCTGTTCATCTTCTTGCACTTTAAGTCCGGATTGCATGCAGACAAAAGAAACTCAAAGATAAACTTATTAACTATTTATTCCGGCCTCATTATCGATGACCCGACCAAGTCAGCTTACTAGGCAGACATAATCAGTGGAGCAATTAATTAAGGGAGGATTTCCTCTGGTTTTGAGCCCCCTTCGGATGGAAAACTTAGTCTAATCTGCCATTCCTCTGTCTTTCTAGCCACAACATGCAATAAAAAAAAATTAAGATAGTATTCATTGGGGCAATTTCTTCTTCTCTGTTAGTCACCAGCGTTTCTCCACGTTTCTCCGTCCCACTCCTTTTTATTCATTTACAGTTGCCATACACCGACATCCTTCTGTTCACAGCTCCTTCAGTCAGTTAGGAACCAGTCATTATTTATCGCCTGAAGGGGTGGAGGGGGGGCGGGGCGGAGGATTTGGGGGCTAAACAAGGTGAAATTTGAATGTTACTTCACTGAAGTGATTCCCCCTAATAACTTTTGATGACTTTCGCGAAACCCCACCCCCCCCCCCCCCCCCCCTCCCATGTCTTCCTTTTTTCATGCAAATATGAGTGGTCCCCACTCTGAACCCTGCCAAAGTTTTCAGCGATCCCCGACCCTCTTTTGGGTTCTCAGTTACGACCGATCCCCCTTTTGTACTCGTAAAAATCAAGTGATCCCCCAGGCGATACCTAATGACCGGTCCCTTATTTCAACTGATAAATTAGAAATAGCAGCACCCTCCGGGGCGGAGAGATTTCGGATAGTTTGATCAATCAGCAGTGTCTACTCAATCGAAAACTGGATCCACTTTCAAGTGCCCCGGCTAGCTCTCCGGAAATTGCTCCCCATTGTTAAAAAAACGCCCTCTTTCCATTTTGTCAAACAATTTTGCTGACTATAAATTTCGCTCATGTGGTCAACCTTAAACAGCAAGTAGAATGGAAACTCAATAGATCCCAGCATCTTATTTCACTGACCAAAACATCTAGATAATCAAGATTTGGTTGGTCTTGCTCACTTGGGTGACCTAAACAGGGGACAATTCCGCTTTGTTATTCCTATCTGACAGTCACTTCTTCTTTATACCTCTTGTACAGAAACGATACCCCTTAATCAACTTCCATTATACCACAACATTACTCGCTATGAATTTCTGAAGAGAAATTTCGAAGAAAGAACGTATTGCCCCCGTCATCTTAATCTTGTTTTGATTTCGTTTTTTTTTTTTCTCGATAAAGACGGAATAATATTTTCTGTTCCCTGAGAAAGCAAGATAATAGAATATTTTGTTTTGCCTACTCGCGTTACTCATGCTGAGATTAGATACCTCCTAACATCAATAATCTTTTGAATGACGCTTGACGTATTCAGTTTTGTTGTTTTTGTTATTGCCTGTTTATTTTTGTTTTTCTCATTCTCACGGGTCACTGAGGTCTTTCCAGTTGTGTTTGTTTCGATGAATAGTTTTTTTTTATTCGATTCAAGGTTCATGTTTACTTACTCATAACACTTGTGGTGTGGCTAGTTGTTAGCTAAGACGGTTTGTAGGTAGGGTTAAATTTTATTTCTTCTCAATAGTCGCCCATGTTCACATAACTTCGAAAAAAGAGGGCAATCGTTAAACATGGATCTGTTACCCGACCGCTTTCCGCAAAAATCATCGACATGCTGAAAAAAAAAAAAAACAGAAAACGTCAGAGAACCATCGAAAGTAATAGCGCACCTTATTGGTGTGATCTCCCATCGTTTGTGAGGTTCTCAAGCAGGAAATGGCCGACGTCTTTTCTTCCCGGGAAGAGCATTTCATGCCCGAGAGCTCACGCTATTTTTCCTCTTAAGAAAAAAATTAACCGTCGCTAAAGTACATGTGCCAAAAGCGGATTCTACATATTCACCTCGTTAGGCAGTGAATAGGTTTTAAGCAAACCAAATTCGCTGTCGTGAATTTGATGTTTTGCCAAAGTTTCGGAGTAAGGTTTTTTATTTAACATACTAGAACAAATTCATTCTAGCAGACACATCATGCCAACGTGGAAAGCTGCTAATATATAAATCCTAGAACAAAAACTTATGTTTCAAATGGGCACTCTAAGCCCCCCTAGACTCAGCGAACGCTTTTCATTCCATAACTAATTTATTTACCTATTTATTTATCATTATTTCACGTGGCCATGACCTCTCAAAAGCATAGCTGCGACGCACACACTACCGAGAATCCACACCTTCATTCCTTCTAGCGAGTGAAACATCGGCATTCTCAATTTTTTAAGGTCAGGGCAGAGCACAGTTTCTCGAAAATTTGCCACTCCAAGCTTTCGGCGCAATGATTTGTGGGATCGTTTGAGTGGACAAGCGTTGTTGCCTTAATACCATCGACCAATCATCTATCCAATCCATTACTCTTATAATTTCTAAGAACTAGAGGGATTTTAAGAGAAAAGGCGGACTGCAAGCAGTCTATTGACTGGTCAACTGTTGTGCATCTTAACTTGGTATGCACGAGTTTTGCTACGGCAACTATCCTCGGCTGACGTTAAACCTAATAAACTTAATGTCATGAATATACTGTATTTTCCTCTTGCCAAATTTGAGCTTTATACCGACAACGAATCTTAAATAATACCCCAATGAATAGTAATTATCCGCAGCCTATCAAACTGTTTTCAGGTGGCCAAGTTTGGCTGGACTCAAGCGGAACATGTAGCCCAGCCAGAAACTGGAGAGAATCCTGTCTTCTCCGTTGCGCGTTTGCACGTAACATATGCTTACCTACGCAACAATCCCGATAATCATAAGCTCAGTTGATATAAAACCAGATTTTTGTGTTTCATCCCCACCGAAGAAAAAAACAGTTTCTTGATTACCTTACCTGGCAATTAAAAAGCGGCGGTTTTCGAGGCAATTTTAAGTCATCATTGAGTTGACGATTGCAAAGAATTGGTAGCAAACCGAGAGAAATTGGTATTTTCAAAGGCAAGAATTTACTAGTTTTGATCACTGGTTCATTAAATGCTTTTAGGTGTTTTCATTATACCTTGTAACAATCCGGCCCAGTTGGTAAATGTAGTTGTAACATGAGCTCCTCCCTCTCCTATCCACAGGAATCAGCTGTCGGCCTACTCATGTTATGTTAATTTTGGCGACTTAGCTTTCATAAATATGCTAGCCTACATTTTTAGGATCTCCCTCACTAAAAATACTCAGCAGTGGTCAAAAATCCTTTGTCTGTCACAAGGTAAAGAAAAATAGGTAACGTCCGTATGCTGTTCAATCTGATCAAATCGAAAACGATGGAAATAACCACGTTTCAGTGAATACAGAGAAAAAAACACATATCATCAAACAAATCAAAAAAGCGTTATTTTTGTCTTTCAAAAGCCTGTGTTGACTGTTTTAAGCGTTGAATGTAACAATGCACATGCGAATGTTCAACGTTGAAACTGAGCCTAAATCACGTATTACCATGGAGGCTCCGCAACAGAAATCCCTCAAGGCAGCCTTATTAAATTCTTGCCTTCGATGAAGGCTGTATCAGAACCGTCAAAGTCAGTGAACGAAACAAAGTTGGCCCACACAGATTTCTCTGCGGTACTGATAAACTAGTGGTTGTGAGCAGATACTTGGGAAACCGTCATGTTTCTCGATCACCAGTCGAGATGAAACTGTTGTGTGGGTGATTGAAACAGGTCCGCTGCCTCACTATACGCTTTCAGCAAAAATAAATTTCTTCCTCATACATCAATGAAATCGTAGCTGATTTTAAACTGAAACTAAAAACTCGTTACCTTGACCCATACTTTCCATTTTAAAAATATCCATAGTCGCGGTCCATTAAGGAAGGATATTGGTACAGCTGTACGCAACCTGAAAATACTGGATTTGAGTATACGCGCCATGATTGGCCAGTTAAAAAAGCACCTTGTCAGTTTGCAAAAATGACAGGTTGAAGAGAAGGGAACTATCGGCGCTGCGTCATCGATGTTACTTACCTAGACTGCTACGAATTGTCGATGCGATTCTAAGGCCCGGCTCAAACTGAATTAACTGAATTCGACAGTTTCAGAGTAAGTAATACGTTCATCGAATCTGCGACTGAAACAGTCGAAGATTCGACTTAAACTAACACTTGATTCGGAAATCACATTTCGCACATGCAAAATACATCACATAAATTCCCGGATAAATTATGTGGTGGATAGATAGACACTCTGCACTTTTATGTAGAAAACACAAGTCTATTTATGGAACTTACAAAACATCCCTGAGTTCTATGACTAGACACTATAGGTACACACAACAACACATGAGAACTTCCATCAAGAGATGTGTAAAAGATTATGTACATTTACAATTATTATATTGAAAACCGTGCTTCCATAGCAATAAAGACGATGTCCAAAATTACTCTGGGGGATGAAAAAGCACTGATGACTTTAGAAAAAAAAATTAATGGCTTAGCATAAAAACTTTGGGCGCCGTATATCCTCACACGTTTAAAGCTGTGTTCGTCGCGCCTGAAACAAACGTAGGGAATGTTAAATGAAAATTGAATACAGTCGACTCCCGATAATTCGAACCTTGAAGGGAAATAGAAAATACAGTCGACTCCCGATAATTCCAACCTTGAAGGGAAATAGAAAATAGATCGACTTATCGGGAGTTCGAGTTATCGAGGGTAAAATTATATAGAAAACGATCTGAAGGGAAATGAAAATTGTTTCGAGTTGGCGGGAGGTTCGAATTACAGGGGGTTCGAGTTACCAGGAGTCGACTGTAGATCGACTTATCGGGAGTTCGAGTTATCGAGGGTAAAATTATATAGAAAACGATCTGAAGGGAAACGAAAATTGCTTCGAGTTGGCGGGAGGTTCGAATTACAGGGGGTTCGAGTTACCAGGAGTCGACTGTATATTAAAACAAATTGCAATTCAAAGGTTAGCCTGCGAGCAAGCTCTCTATTTGGGGGATATCTTGAAACTCGACTCGCTTCGCTCGCCCAAATAGGAGAGTTTTAAACAGGTTTGCTGGGTCTGAAAAGAGAGGTCTTGATCCCGCTTTCTCGTTCCCTCGACGAGTACTCAAATATTAACGGATCCAGCTTCCCGGGTAGTAGTCAAATCTCGTATCCGGTAAACGTCTTCGGAATCCCGCTCCATGTTTTGGTCAAATCCTGGATCTTGGAAAAACCCTTGTCATTTATAAATTTATTTATCACAAGCTGATGCTGCAAAAACTGTCCTTCGTAGCAAACGTTGAGTTCCAGTAAGCCAGCAATTAGAAAATTTAGACAGAGAGTGCCAATATTGCCTATATGACACAGCTAAATGATCGTTAACAATATTGATCAGATGTGCCCCCTCACAAGACAGCACTTATATAAGAGACCTCTACTAGCTATGTACTTGCATACTCAATTAGCTGGATCTGAGGTCTTCCTTTTCTAGTCAGTTTCTAGTAAAACACATGCTTAGGGAGTCTTTCAATCAAGCCCAGCAAGCTATTCAGTTTCGATGTGGTCATTACAGTCTTCTGATTAAGATCCAAAAAGGCGCCAAATTGGCCTTCTGCCGTGGTAATATGACTGTGTTTTTATGTGACTAATATATCGCGACATGCGTATGACGAATTAAAGATATTATATGCTGAATTAATGATTATATTTTGTGTGTTTTCCCAATGACCGATAACACAGTGAAAATTCAAGAGAGCTGGTGTTACTAAGTTTCAGAAAAGGTATGTACAAGCGCTTTTTTTAACAGTTATTACTGACAGTCCATTTGCGCCTGACGTCTTCCTGAATAACATAGGCACGTTAAACGTGCATAAGCTATTTTGAATGCTTCAGTGTAACCTTACCGAGAGTGATGAATCTACCTTTTTCGTCCTAAATGTAGACTGGATTTTTGTGCGAAATAGAGTGTTGCCGTACATAAATGAAAACGCGAAACGCTCAGCTGCGTCGATCCTCATACTATATATTCACTTTCCTCTATCTTTCCCTCTTACATTTGGTGCAAGTTAAACAAATTGTTAAAGTAAAATATATATCTACTCACCAAACGTTGATTAGAAGGAAAACTCTAAGATTTCCTCGGAGTTTCTTAAGTTAAAATGTGAGTCATCGAATTCGAGTAGTTACGAAATACCAGGATTTTTATCATCGTGGTAGATGGTTGCATCATCACAATTCACGAGGATTTCACGTGCGATTCTACTCAGTGAAACAGTGTTTAACTCCGGCAACTTAAATCTTCACGTTTTAAAAGCTATTGCTTCTTAAAACACAAGAGACTTTTTTAAGGCATTGGTCACAAAACGAAACAGGTCTTCATACGTTCAAGTTACTATTATTATTGTGAAAAGCCAATCTGCATGAGATGTACAGTCACACAACTGGCACGTGAAAGTGTTGGACTTTGCCCCCTTTCGTGGCTCGTACGTGAGGGAATTCGAGTTATCACACAGTAATCGAGTAAACAGAATTATAAAAATAACTCAAGCACACAATTTGCACGTGAAGATGTTGGTCTTTGGCCCTTTTACAATTCGTACGTAAGAAAAAACGCAAATTGTTTACTACAAAATTTTCTCGAACGATTTTAAGAAATCACCTCGACTTCATTACAACATTTGCAATTAAATTATGTTTCATGCAACGTCAAGGTTGATAGCCTTACATTTATTTCCTATTTCTGCTCATATCATGTTACTCCACTCAATAAATTAAAACAGTATCTAATTATTGTGTCAACTAGCTTCTGAAGCTTCTTCCAATTTTATTCCCTAACGCTACTGTTTCTACTTAAGTTACGCATCTTTACTAAATAAAATACGTTTCAATAACTATAATACTTAGTATGCAGGAAGGATGTATCATGTTGTTCACTTATAATTCTTTTTTGTTGTTGTTGTTTTGCCGGAACGAAAAAGGTCTGTTGAACTTTGTAAGCGAGAGAATAATATTTCTACAGCTTGTTTACAGGATTAACAATACTCGGTACAGCTTTAAATAAAATAAGCTGCCTTTCAAACTTCTAAAACCACATTTTATAGGCCCCATATTTTCGAATTAAAGTCCATAACTAAATATCAATTATTGCTTCACTGGAAGAGCTTTGAAAATATATGATCTTTTATACTCCACCTTGAAGCAGGTTAAACACAACTCATAAATACGTGCGTGGTACCGTTCGCGATAGCCGAGTTCGGTCAGAAATGTCTTGAAGTAGCATCCACACTAAAATATGAACCCTTAAACAGCTGCATCGCTGTACACAGCGTTTGAATCATGAAGATATTTAATATAATGTTTCCAAACACCTGTAGTCGTAATAAAAGACGAAAAAATTGTGAAGAATCAAGATGGCGGTCTTAAAGTGCCCTTGTTCGACCTTTAGCAATGTCATGTTTAAGTAGATGCCAGGATCTCATTGGTTCCTAAGTATCAACTCATAGTACCTTCAACCTTATTGGCTCTTGCAACAAACATCCGAACATACAAAGATACAAAGATACAAAGCCACAAAGATACATACGCTAACACCACTGACATCATGATGAGCTATTGAAGGCAAGCATCTCTAAATGAAACTGAAAATAGCAATATTAATGCTGAGGAAAGTGTTTAAACACTTTATTCAAAATTACTTGCAGAACTGGCGTATATCGAAATGGAAAATTCCCAAGTCTTATTTACAATATTTTTGGTTGTACGTGAACAGTGTTCACTGAACAGGCGTTGATTTTATTTCTATTCTCGGTTTTCACTCACTGTGAGAAAGCAGAAATAAAAATGGAAACCTTTTAATACAGCAAGTCTAGAATCTGGGAAATGACAGTAGATAAATATACAAAAAGCCTTGCCAAGAATCAGGTCTATGCAATAGTTCATATGCGAGATATTCGGAAAAACGTTTTACCCAAATTTATAAAGCTGTCTATGGAGACGCCATGTTTGTGTCCCTTTCAGGGGCACAAATATGGCCGCCGCAAACCAACAGAAACATCTGTTTTTGAGTTTTCCTACTTATGCGAGAATTCTTCGCTTGGGGAACTCATAAAGATTAAAGTAATATTTATTCTAAGACAAGGGATGTTTAGATAGCAAAATCTCCAAAAATCCGTAATGTTTTTAACCTACATAAGAGCTTTCCCGACCACCAGCTAAATGCCGCGTCACGCAAAAGCCTGGAAATTCAAGCGTCCTGTATCGCAAAACAAAGAAACCTTTTGAACCGAAACTTTGTTTGTATAAAGGTTTTAAGGTGCTCTAATATCACGTGAAAGTAGAAACTCAGAAGAAGCGATAGTTTCTTAGTTTGAATTTTGGTGACGTCATGTGAAAACCAAGAATTAGAACAAAAAGTGAAAATTAAAATACACATATATATAAATAATGATCAGCTATAAATGATCATGCCAAGCAGCTAAGATATGTTCAATCCTATTCTGTAATGGCAACGTGCTTTTCAATGTTAACAAAAAACCTCAAAATATGGTATTTCTTGAGAAAATGCAAGCAACGTTTGACATAATTGAACTATTGGGACTGTCTCCTGTACTTGCATTTGTTGATAACATTTATGAATCCGCTGAGCTATGAAGTAGTACAAATGGCGAATGAGGACTTCAAAATAAAGGTAATATAACGTGCATACCCTTAAGCAAATTGGCTGGCAGTGCACATTTCCTCGTTTTAAAAGAAATGCGGTGTCTTAAGTGATAAAACGATTTCGGTGGGTCATTCGCGAATTCCCTCGCGAAGCACAAATATTCCTTTTAGTGGTCGTTATTTCCGAAATACTTTTTACCACTTGATGAATAAGTCATGTGGCGTTACATCGTACATCCACATAAAATCGTCAAAATCCCCCAGAATGAGAGAGATCTCCGCAGGGCGAAATAGTATGAAACATTGCATCGAGTAAAACTTACTGAAATGAACCTGTTTTTGAAAAGCAAAATTTGAAGTTTGATACCAAATAAGGTCTGACTTGTTTTACAAGTTCTCTCGCTGAATCACCACTGAAGTTATGTCCTGGAAGACGTATAGCGCTGCGCGTAGTTACTATTTGTAGAACCGAATTTGTTCTCTCGCTGAATCACCACTGAAGTTATGTCCTGGAAGGGTGTTGTGCTTGCATGACTGCTCGTCCGACGTGGCAGGCCAGTCGATAGTGTGGCCTCCAGCATATAGGCGCCTTTTCGACTGGTTGTCTGTTAATGTGGGCGCCTTTTCGAGTAGTTGTTGGTTTTGCTTACTGCAATCATAG
Organism: Porites cylindrica; assembly: GCA_964035525.1. Lineage (NCBI taxonomy): Eukaryota > Metazoa > Cnidaria > Anthozoa > Scleractinia > Poritidae > Porites > Porites cylindrica. Next base: position 61,171,333 of record OZ037775.1, read on the forward strand.
TGGTCGTATCAATTTGTTATGGTGGTTGATCCTTGACGGATCTCTTATTCTGAACAGAATCGGCCGTGTGGCTCACTGAGGAATTTTCTTGATCTGAGGTATGGGTATTTTCATCTCTCGTTCGGAAGGCTTTCCATACTTCTACTCCTCGTTCTATGGATGGCAGAGAAACCAAATTTAAAAAAACTTGTCTGAGGAGGTGACTACTTAAGGAAACGAAGGGACTTTTTACGTTTAACGGGAAGAAAGTGCTGAACTTAGTTGTACACTTGAATCAATTAACAATTAGTTCATGCGTCAGCGTGCGTATGTCGAGATATTGAGCACGCGGGAAGTTTGGAGAGCACGAAAGAGGCGTAAGAGTTGCACGAGGCGCAGCCGAGTGCAACTCTAGCCTCTTGAGTGCTCTCCAAACTTTCCAAGTGCTCAATATCTCGACATACGCACAGCTGCAGCATGAACTAATTGTTTTATAACATTATCAAAGCGATCAATGCAGCAGTTAACTTAAAATTTTATTATTGTAGGGCGCGCTCAAAGCAGTACGCGTCAATGTTTACGTGACTATATATTTTTTTTCCTCAGAGTTAATCTTGTGTTTTTATCCTGAAACTGAGAGAAAGTGTGCTCTAAAATGATTATAAAATCCATATTTAGGTGCCGGAAAACTATTAATTTACCGAAAAATTGTTATTGAGAGAAAACAACTTTGCAAAGAATGATCTCACGCCATAGCCCTCACAGCTCGCGGAGATCACAACAACAACAACAACAACACTCACCTCTCTTCCTTACTATCGGTTAACAAATTCAAACGTTTCCTCTTAAATTTCCTTATAAAACACATGGTAAACGCTTCATTGTCTATTGCTGAGTTATGGATGCACTCAGGAGACTCAGGATTGCTAGGCTCACAACAACTCGAGGAATTACGAAAAGTTTATTGACGTCATCAGCGTGCTCAATAGGAATATGAAGCACGCTCGCGCTATTGAATTTGATTAGGCGAATTTTCTAGCTATGTTATAATGCTAAGTGAAACTTAGTCTTGGATCTTGAGAATCTTTTCAACGTTTACATGGAATAATTCTCTAAAATGCATAATAGAAATGCATCGAAGATCGTTCCGTTGATAGTAGTATAGCGTGCATAAAATATTCCGTTTTTTCAAGTTAGTGTGCAAGAGTTCCTACACTCTTCTTGAAAACTTTGAAGAAACGCCCTTTTAGGATAAGCTAACAATTGTATACGGTATACGAACTGCTATACCCTGTACTGCACCTCTATCAATTTGGAGATGATTTGGTATTATCTGTCAACAATGGCCTAGTTGACTCGTGCTCCTCCCAGACTATTTTATGGTCATACAGTGTAATCAAGGTTTTATCTAACAAAATCGTGTTGGCACATTTTCTTTACTCGATCTGAGTAATTCTTCAGAGTAAACGAAAGCTGACCGATTTATTATTCATTAAAAATCATTCATAGTTCAAAAACAAGCTAATAAAACATGCATGCTTGCCTTTATCGCTGTTAAGTTTTGGCCTATAAAGAGATGCTTGGTCTAGCAGATATTCTTTAGATAGCAGTTGTCATCCCTGGAGTTCTATTTTTGTCTTTTTGTTATTGCAATATTTTTAAGACAGTAGTTCGGCTATTGCTACTCAGCAAAACGCGTAAAAGTTTCCGCCATTTTCTCGGCAAATAGCAAATGATCTTTATTAGTAGTATATGGCGCACCGAATAGACCTCCTTTTGCGCGAGAATCTCATTATATTAACTTGCGCAGCGATACATTTACGTTGATGACGGAACAAACCTTTTGTCTCAATGTCTTGGATAAAATGCGACAGAATCTCATAATCTTCCCTCTTTGTAACTGTAATACGATAGAAACAATAAACACATTTAGCCTTGACCAGTTTGAAAATATTTTTACTAAGGAAACGTGACATGCTATGTGACAAGTTTTCAGGTCAAAATATTAGGGAAGGTGGACTGAAGAAAAAACATACAGCGAGAGGCAGAGTCCATGGGCAAATCCATATCACCCCAAAAAGTAGCTTAATCTAGTAGGCGCCAATTTAGTTAAAGTAACATCTGCCAAATCCCTGGGTGTACTGTCGTATCGATGAGACTCTCACATGAACAATACATATAGAGGAGACCTCAAAGAAATGAACAAGCTCAATAGCGCTGCGCGTAGTTACTATTTGTAGAACTGAATTTGCAGTTCAAAGTACAAGGCAGAATTTAAAACAATAGTTGTTTGATTACAAAAACACCTATAAAATCACTAAGCCTAATTAAAGTTATCCACTGCCAAGAATTCGGTTAAAAACTCAAAGAAACACGCTTAAAACTCTTTAAAAAAACAAGCAGGGTAGTAGTTCCTGGTAAATATCGAAGGGAGACCAGATTAAGGTCAAGGATGTTAACCTAGACAAAATACTTAATATACACAACGCTTGTCAACTGCCAAAGGCTCTAATTAAACATATCTCATGAACAGAAGTGTTACCGCGGAGATGCATCAAATTGGTACATCTCCTTTGCACCGAATTCATGTCAGGAGAAACTTTCTATCGATTATCAATTACCTTAGAAAACCAAACCTACTAGTAGTGAAGTAGCTTACTCAAACCAATCAACAAGAACGCTTATAACAACTCCACTATAAACATATATTGTAGCAATTGTCACAAGTGGCTAACGTAACTCTTCAATCAACATTTTCCTTCAACAAGACCAAGGAGAATGAATCAACAGAAATCATTTTCTAATTCGGGAGAGGATGTCGTTTGATCAGTGCTGATGCGTAGAAGTTAACACCAAGTAAAATGAGTCAAATTGCTTTTTATGATATTTTTCCTTAACCTATAAATATTTCCCGAAACGAATGAATTCTGCAATAAATCCCAAACACCGAATAAAATTCCTTAATAATTTTAAGTCATAAACGTGCGCACTGCGAACATTTTCCATCGCTTCCATTTTTATTGTTTAACATCTTGTTACTGTCAAACTCACAAAACAGTGAACACCTGAAAAGTTTGAGGAATGTTGATTGTGTACTGGCCAAACACAATAAAGTTCAGGATACGCAAGCAAACCTCAAAACCACAAATTGATTACCGTCGCTGTTTGCGGTTTAGTTATCTCGTGCCTTATTGGCTTATTTCTCGCAACACAATAGCATTCCATAAATATTTCTGGGGTTCACGGTTTTGTGAGTTTCACAGTAAGGTTTAATAAACATATTTAATTATATCATTGTCTACGATGAAACAATGCTCCTTTCCCGCCTTTTTTGTGTCGCCTCTCCAAACACGGGTCAAAGACAAGAGACGGCAGGTAGGCATTTGCCGATTGTGCTAGTAAAAGTGGCATATTATGCTAGTGGCAGTGCTCGTTTTTTGCCCAAATTATGCTCAAATTATGCTCGCTTTTCAAAATTATGCTACTTTTTTAAAAAATTATTCTGTGCACAAACTTCACAACTCACAAGACAAGTTTGAAAATGTATTTTATTAACCCTGGCCAGACGTTCTGGGCCCGGTTGTTCAAAACCTGGGTAACTTTATCCGGTGGTTGCGCCTATACGGCAAATAAATCTGCTATCCAGGAACAAGTACCTGACAGCACTTCCTGGGCGCCATATCCGGGCAAGTTGTGCAGGCTTTGGTCTATCCTCTCTGTTCTCGCAACCTTGTAAACTATCTGGATGTAAGTTCACTGCACTTGACTGGTTTGGCGTGGCGGCCGCCATTTTGAAACGAGCACTGGGAGAAAGACTAAGGAGTCTGGGACCGAGACACAGACTTCCGGTTCCGTTTCATCGAACTCCCGCGGTATCTCAACACAAGTAAAAAAAAATCGAAAAATAGGAGTGGAAGCAACTGTTAATAGTAATCTATCGTTTTTAGTAGCTGAGATCTTCGTTTTCTTGAATTATTCTAAAATTGTGCTATTAAGACAAGAAAATATACGGATTATGCTAGCAGTGCTACTTTTGGAAAAAGGGCAAAAATTATGCTCAATTCCTCAGATTATGCCAAAAATTATGCTAGCACAATCGGCAAGAGCCTAACGGCAGGGTCTATGATGATACGAATTATAAATAATGCAAGAACAAGGAAGTGAGGCCGGCTGGAAGCTTTTCATTGGGCTGTCGTTTTTTATTACCTTTTAACGAGGAAGTAGAACTAGAAGAGTTCCTGAAACGCTACATGAAACAAATCGATAATGAACTCAGGAACATATCCAAAAATCAATTACATCAGCATAATGTTCTGCTCTGTTAATTGAGATAAGCCCATTAATGCGAGGCATCTCATCGTATCTTATTCCGACGCCTAGTAAAACGTCTGAGCTGACAACTAAACAGGTAGGCAAATATTTTTTATCTTTACAGTCCCAATCTATTATGACCTCCTACATCGCGAAGCCAAACCCGCAATATATGGAGAGTCAGTCATCATATGAACTAAAATAGAATCAAGTGCGATGATTAATGCGCTTCATGGCCACTTAGTCATTCAGCTGGTTCTATAAAGTCACAGAATTTTGCGGGTTGTTGTCGCAAAAGAGTTAAAAATAGCAGCCCAAAACCACAGAGCTTCATTGACAACAAAATGGTAAAAATATTTAGTATTCTTTACTTTTAATACACCTCTGATGCAAGCTTTTCTATATACTCGGCTAAATGGGAGCCTTTACCGTGACGAACTCACGAACGGACTTGTTGATATTATTTAGTCTAGAGAGTTGTAAGAAAGGGAAAGGAAACTACAATTGTTTTAATAACCATGCTTAATTAATCAGTCAGCAAATCAGTTTTTAGTCCAGTGAATACGTATCATCACGGTAACTAAAATATCGTAATTATAGTCCTTGTCCGTAAGAAGCAGCAATTAGCGGATACAGAAAAACACTCGAGGCGAACATGGAAATATGAAAGTAAAACGATATGTTCCCGAAATTTTCAAAATGCCGAACAAAGTTGATTCAGACACCGCTCTTTTGCAGTACTTATTCATCGGTAAGGTTCAGCACAAGAGTGGAGCAGCGTCTGAACCGAGCCTCAGTGGGTTAGTATTGGACGCCATCTGATTATCCGATTACTACGATAAAATAAGTACGACATGTTCATGTTCAGTATTCGTGCACTAATTAAAATGTGAAATGAATTGATACGGTTAATTGACCATTTTCAGTTACGAGGTTGAATACCGACAAACGTAATCACGTAATTTACCACGAAAGCTATTATCGGAAAATGCGGCTTATAAGTTCCCCCACTTAAAGCTCCCCCTCCCAGTCATACTCCTATCCTATATCTACCTGTAAACAAAAACAAATCCGATATAGACTAATAATAGTCCCCCAAGATATAAACTTCCTTCATAATGTATTGAAATGAATTCTATTCTTATTATGACATTTTGAAGTTTAATTAAAACCATGAGTAAAGCAAAACGCATTTTGATCATCACCGTGATCATAGTTTCGAAGCGTTTTTTCCATTCCGGTTATAAGCCCCTCCGTTTATAAACCCTCCTAAAGACTCTTAAGAAGATATATTATAACTGAGCTGTAGGTAGTTCACTGTATACAACTGTTTCGAGAAAGGTTGTGCACGCGACAATCCCGAAAGGTTATTATATGGCATATGATCAATACACTGTTCCTAACACTGGCTGTCGAACCTACTTTTAGCACTCGCAAACATAGGTCCATTGCCCCTCGTGTCACTCTTTCAAACTTCTTTGAAGAACAATGAACTCAAAACCACCCACAATACCATTCGGGGATGTCGCGTGCATTTTTTCCTAGAACCTTTCTCGAAATAGATGTGTAAGGATTTCTTTACTCTTCTAGTTTTTTGGCATCGACGGTACATTCATACCTGTTTCTCTACCTTCTTCCGTATAAAACTCCCACCAGTCCTGACTCGCGAAATCTCGTGACTATCATAACGCTAGAACTGAAATGCCCCTTAAATATCCACGATTCGTTAGTTAGTTGTGGTCCGTGAACCGTGCAAGAAACCCCTCCCTTTCACCCTGTACGACCGTCACAAATGTTCTGGGAACGGTGAGGAGCCGACCCATCTGCCTCTTGAGTCATACATTGTTCGAACACTGCATGCTATGAAATTCACGGTAGGCTCAAAGTTCATCACAGGGTAAAGAGCTTTTTAAAATACTGATCTCCCTTGCTGCTCACATACAACAAAGTCCTTCTTTTTAACGTCTATCTTGTGATTCCGGCCACTGATTCCACTTGCATGATCACAGCACACGATCTTCCCTAGAGCTGTCGACACACCACCGTTGTTTACAATTAATTCTTCCAAAGCTTTTGTCAGGCTCCAGCTCCATGCAGGTGAAATCATTGCGGTATATTCCCTTCTACCTTCTTAGAAAAGAAACTTAAAATATACTATCTCACTTAACGCCCTTTATTCTGAGGGATCTTCTTTTAGGAGTGTGTTTTTTTTGTCAAGTAATACAGACCTGTTGGGCGACCGGTTACATAACCCTGCTAAACTCTTACTACCCACCAAGGCCTAAGCCTTACTTTCCATTAGTAAAGAGAGCCCAGGAAGTATTAAGTGTGGCGTGGATATACTGCCAGACTTAAGGTATCTGCCAGTCCGACTATAAATTTCTGCACTAGGCACCTCGAGTAAGTTACTTAATCATCATTAAGTCGACCCTCTGCAATGCGGACACAAAAGAGACAGAGGTCACTACTTTAAAGAATCATCTCTGTTTTCTTAAGTGTTAAGTAACTAAAAATAGGCATCTAAATTACTACTGCTACAGTTCAGTTATTTCTCTTCTAAGGCTTACTTTCCCAAATACTGTACTTTCCCTTTTCGCCTTTTTGGTGTCATTATGTGGAATTATATTTCAATTTTCAAAACTGTTGTCGAATAAAATGACTCAAACGTTCGTGCCGTTGATGTTTGCATTGCATAACCCGGAAAATCGTTCACAAAGTATCATCACCTGAACTTCGGATTATGATTGTTTGTCATAAGGAGGGCGTTAAGTGTAATGGGGGTGTACTTCCTTATATATGAGGAGCTGTGCCGCTGAACAGGGAAGGGTTTCTGTCCTCGGGCCAGTATATATCACGGGGAGTATTATGGCCGCCGGGAAAATTGGTACCAAAATCGATAAGACCGGGAAGACTTTTTTATTCCGAACTGACTCTATTTAAAGTTACACTCAACTAGGCTTGCTGTCTTATTTGAAAACGAGTACTTTTTTTATTTATTACAAAGTCTCGATTGGAGGAAGACAGACTCCTTTCCCAAAAACCACGATTAACGACTCGTGAGAGTGCGCCAAAGAGAGTGGGCCAAAGAGCCAGGGTCGGGCGTTAATGCTGTCCAAGTACACCGTGTAGAGTCGCCTACTCCTCTCAGTCTGCCAGGTCCGCGTAAAGGTCGTTTATGTTATGCAATTCGTAATCAGTATGAAATTACAAGAACAACATACGCACAGCATGCCTGTGAAATTACTTTCTTGCAGAAACGCGGGTTTTGCAGCAACATGACCACCGCGAGGGAAGCTAGGTTAAAACATTTGAGGTAAAAATTAGCTTTTGCTTATCTTTATGTTTATTAATATTTAGTACATAAACTACGACGATATGAAGCTTTTCATTTCCTCCGAAAATCAAATATTAATATAGTGAAATCTGCAAATAAGCGGAGACCGTCAGAAGTTAACGAACACCTCTTTGACCTCTATTGAACGAACGATCGATCCCCAAATTTGTTTCCCTTAATTATGACAGTAAATGAAAACTTTACTTAGCAGATACCTGAGACACCTGTATCAAGCGAGCGCCAACTCCCTGAAAAGTAGTTGAAATGGTCATTTCTGTTATTATTTTAACAAAATGGACACTTGTAATATTAGACTGCACCCTGACCCAAAATTTCAGTCGCCGGAAATATTAATGCCAAAGATTGCAGCCCACACGTTTGCCGATTTTTACAACAAGTTACGTTATTACCTGTTTATGAGGGATTTAGGAGGGCTTTTAAGCGGGGGAGCTAAAATCCAAGGGGACTTTCCGGGGGGAGGGCTCATACCCGAAATAAAAATGAAAAAAAATTAAAAATTAAAAATTAAAATTAAAATTAAAATTAAAAATTATTCCACGAGTGCGCGATTGATTTGAGTTGGCTATAATCATCTCATATCCAACAAACGCGTGTGGAATAATAATTTTGTGGAATAACGCCCACAAAATATCGAAAATTCTTCCCGACTTTATTTGTAAAAACAACCGATTTTCAGCTTGTTTTTAATTTTGAGCAGACGCGTACAGTTACCATATTTGGAGAACATATATAGTATGATGGCTCATATACCATGCTGGCTAAAGCACAATCAGAGCTCTAGAATTGCATTATCCAATGATTCAGTTTTTAATAATATATAACAGTCGATTGTGAACGAAGAGAAAACGAGAAGGTTAAAAAAAACCAAGACCCGGATACTTTAACGCAGCTTTGAACAACCCGGCCCGGTTGGTAATAACTTCCTAGCCCGCTTGATCGCTGCGCAACCTCGTTGAAGCTTGCTTCGGTCGCTTTTTCTCGTTCGCTTCGCTCCCTTAAAACTTATGAAAAGGCGACTTGTAGCAAGTCTAGTTACGGGTAATAGTTTTGGCGGTCATATATCCGTAGCTTGCGTAGCTTACGTAGCCTGCGTGCAGGCTTACTTGTGCGAATAATCTTGGCGGCGGAGGAAGTTCGCAGGCTATAGCTTGAAAGGCTTTAATTGAATTCGTTCAACTTAGGGAAAGTTCATTTAATATGACAAGGGGGGGGAATGAAGATATTGAGGGGGGGCTACGAAAATTTTTAGACACCCGAAGGGGGGGCTCTGAAAAAATTGTTGCGCTAGGAGCGGGGGGGCTCCGAAAATTTGTATACTTCAAAACCAAAACATGACATCATCATACAGATCGGATGGTTTTCAACTCAACAATTTAATGACCTGTGCAACTCAGCTATATCACGTGGTTTACAGATATAACAAATGTAGTCTCAGTAATTATTACACTCTTGTTCATCCTAAAAATGCTTTAGAAAATTGTATCACAACTGTATCTCAAGTTTGTCATAGTATAAACCATTGAAGACAATAACGGTATATATATTTAATACAGTCTAACGATCTTTCTTCAGGGGAGCAAAGGAATTGAAGGAGGAGGGGGGGAGCTCTGAAATTTTTTCGACTACCAAGGAGGGGGCTCCTAAAAAACTGAACCGCTACCGAGGGGTGCTGATAAAATTTCAAGCTTCGAGTTTCAATATCTTCATCCCCCCCCCCCCCCCCCCCCCCTTGTCATATTAAATGAACTTTCCCTTAAAGTTGGGAAATTATACCTCGTAGACTTGACAATAAATTTGTACTCTCATTCGGACGATTTTAGTGCAATATGATATATATACAGTTTCCTTGAACAAAAAGGAATGAGGAAACCATTGAGACTTTTCAACACAGTTCCAATGAGTGACATAAGAGGGTTTTTATATTGAACCGGTTACCGGAAAGCCTACTGTTTGCCAGCTACTCATCTGGAATGCTTGAACAGATGCCAACCGTCAGTTTCTCCATAACAAAATCTTCAAGAAAATGAAAATTTCTGATTCTTTTCAGTTTCAAGCACTGAAGCAAGTCATTACAAAACGGAATTGCAGCCACGTTGCAACGTAATTTTAGGGGGAGCCTTGAAAAAAAAAGTGCAAGTAAGAGCTAAAAAAAAGCAGAATTGATTCTGAACGATCTTAAAGGGAAACGAAACAATTTTGACAATGTCTGGCACATGCCTCGTTTGTTTACATCCCGCTCTTCCGCGTAACTGAAGTAGCGAAAGTGCAAACAGCCATCAGCATTTTGCCAAGACAACTCAAGCTAAATATTCGATTATAACCGTTTGTTCTTCAGTGATAAACTGCGTAAGTGTTACCTGAATTAGCAAGAGGGTATGTATGAACTTTAAGTCAAAATTTTTTACTTTCTTATACTCTTTTAAGTTAATCAGCTTAAAACATGCAAGGGTAAACTGTGTTTCTTCACACATTTCAAGCTACAACAAGGAACTGCTCTTGACAATTACCATGCGGTACGTTTGTTTCAGTAGTTTCAAGGACTTTAATTGCTTCTCGATTCAAATTGCACTGGTATAAAACAATCGCACTCTCTTCGTAAAATGTTGGAAATAGCAGGCGGACCCTGAGCATAACACCTAAAATTATCAGAGTTCAATTATGTTGGTTATTAAAGGACTAAGGCAAAGGCACTTATTTCTGCTTCAGACGTCCTGGCTGATTACGTCGGATCTGTCACTAAATTAAAGCACTCAGTTCTTTATAGTATTTTTTTCTCAAATCCGACGACAGAAGATCGCATATGAAAGTGTGTTGGTGCTGTGTTGAAGGGGTACGTGTGAGTCTGCGTCAGCCTCTTCTTGTTGGCCTTAGGGGCCGACCATTTGACTTTTGAGGGGGTCATGGGTAATTTGATTTGGGTAGAAATTTTTCCCAAAAAACCACCCGTGATAGAAATTTTTTTTCCTGACATACAATGGTGTAAGATTTATTTTCAGCATTACACGCCATGAAAGATAATTTTTTTTAGTGTAGGAATTTTTTTAGGTATTTCCTTGTAAGATTTTTATTTCCCTCCAAACCCGGGGAGTACTCCCTTATATAAGCTATATAGGTATGTGCCACCCCATCGGGTTGGGTTTTTGTGCCGTTTTGGTCTGAAAATGGGTATACACTTTGCCCATTTTGTTCTGTAATCGGGTATGGTTTTTGCGGGAACTAGGGAGTGTGTGAACGCATTTATCGTTTCAATTCCGAATGAGGTAAAGAAAGAAAGAGAAATATACGAATTCGAAATGGATTTGAATAATTTTTTTGTTTGCGCGCTAATCTAAGTAATGATAACATAATTTCTGCCTAAACGCCAGGTCTGAAAACGGGTGTCAAAAATGACATTTCTTGCTCTGAAATCGGGTCAGAATTTGGAGAACCGGGTGTCACACCCCCACCAAGAATTCCAAGGAGTACCCACTTCCCCCCCCCCCCCCGACCCTCGAAATCATCATGGAGGATATTTTTTCTGAAATCACCCATACCCTTCTCCCCCTTAAAAGTCAAATGGTCGGCCCCTTAGTGTTGTCCTCCTCTATTATGTCTTCTCGTGCTAACTTCTACTGCTAAAATCTCACTTGTCTCAGCAACTACTGCTTAACAAGCCGAGCAGTCTCATAACAGTAGTTAAACTGTGGATGTGTTTGTTTTCGTTCGCCGTGTGAACAAAAACAACAACTCAGTGTGGGTAATGTTTTGGTATAAGTGAGCTTCCGACACGTCTGAGGCATGAGACCACTGGTCATAAAACTCCAAAATAAACAGGAACTTCAAACACGCGACAATTGCTTTAACCTATGAAACTCGACCACCTGTGAAAGCCTCACTCTACGGATCAGGGCCAAAGTAATAATATTTAGTAAGGAAGGAAATTTCCCGAGCTAAGCATAAATTCAAAGCACGAGAAGAATCTTAAGGTAAGAACAGGAAAACTCCGAGATGGACAAAATCCTGACTAACCTTGACTGACTCAATGAAACAAAAACGAAAATCTCAGCAAAAAAATTAAGAAAAAACTTAAAACGACAACAACAACCTTCAAAATTCTTCATAACATTTAGTTTTAAACAACCACACTGGGGAATAGAAATAATAGGAAAAGAATGTTGTTCTTGGGTGAGAGCTGTTGAGCAGGCTTTTATGGGGAGGGACTAAATACGAGCTCCCCTAAAAACGCCCGCGTGAGAGGCT
>OZ037775.1:61188216-61210716 GCA_964035525.1 Porites cylindrica
ATAGTTTCAATAAACGGCATTTTGTGAGCTCCCTTGCAAACCAATAGCTGTCGGAAATTATAACAACAGATTTAATTTGGACCTTCTTTCAAAAGGGGCTATTGTGATTTGTGATAAGGCGCTTTTCACTCTCCGATCTGGTCAAGCTGAACGGAAATACACCTTTGCATGTGCTAATTCAAAACATTGAACATTAGCCTACGTGGCAGGCGTTTGAGGGCGAGCTGCACACAAGCCGAGTATTATGAGCTTGTTGAGCCGTGGGCCGGATGTGACTGGCGACGAGAGAAATGAAAGGGTCTCTATACGGTGTCGCTCCGGGGAACGACAATCTTGTGTTGAATTGAATTCGGTGTCTTTGGTGTTATAAGCAAAGAATAATGAATAATCATGATCCAATTATTCAGCTTCCACCCCCGAAACTCTGCAATTCGCCGACATTTTTTAGTAAAATCAAGTAAAAACAGGTGACTCCTGATTTAAAACAGGAAACCAACTTTGCCACCGCAAGAAAGGCAGGCGTTAACAAAAACCGTTGTAAGTCAATACGCCTGTCAACGTACGTGACATGCCATGGGAGTAGCAAAAGTGGTCAATCGAACTGTTTAGTGTTGCGGATAAGAATATAATCTGGCCACGGTTTTTGGGTATACAGTATAACTGGGTATTTAATTTCAGGTATACAGTATTTTTATGCTTAAAATTGGGTATAAAGTATTCCCTCACGACCAATTTTGGGTATAAAGTATACCGTGTTTTTCTTCATTTTGGTATTTTACGCGAGTTTTAGTGTCATTTTTTTATATTGGAAGGTTTATTTCGGGTATTTTGGTATTCCACTACCCCCACTGGCCGACCCTGATTAAACCCATGAAATCATGAGACCTTTCACAAATAGTGGCAAAAGTTCTTTCATGTTCTATCAAATTATCGAGGAATGTTACTTGATTCTTTTAGATACGAATGAGTTCGAACAAATACAGACTTGACGTTCATGACAAAGGCAATTGTATATTACGCGTCGGAACTGGAAGCTCCTCAGCAATGACCACGAATCATATTTTATTTGACCTAATCTGAAAGACACTATTCCAAGTTCAAGTAAACACCATATTAAAAAAACGTGTTTCGGGGTATGATTTTACTCACGTCACAGGTCCTGAGTGATACTAGCACTCATTCACGGTTTTTTTTAGTGCTTTCTTATCAGCGCTCTGAGACGTCAACGTGCTATGTTAGAAAAGGTCGAAAAGCTTTACTTTTTAGCACAAATGCTTTCCTTTTTGTTTGCATTGGCCATCAAGCACAGCTAGTACTTGTTTAGAGAACTCAATTAACCAACGGAGAGCAAAAAGTATGTTTTTAGCAGTGAGTTTTAAAGTAGTTACAGTTGTTTTAACCTTTACATTTTTGGGGGATCTTAATATCATTCTTGAAATGAGGATTATATTCTATTTCTGCTATTTCATTATCCCACTGCAAAAAATTAACTAGATTCAAGAAATCGGAAGGCATAGATAAAACAACGACGCAGAAATCACATTGTGAAATTAAAATCCTCACGAGCTTGTCGACAATATGTTCCTTGAACAGACCTTGGTCAAGTGCGAAGCAAGAAGCTTTCTCTCTACGGTCAAGACAATTCAAACAACATACAAAACAAGAAACGTAATTTTTTGGCCAACTGATTATTGAAGCGGTTTGAACGGATTGATACAGCAAAACAAAAAAAATGAAGGAAAACAGAAAGAAAGAGAAAAATTAGTTAACTAACTAACGATCGAACGATGAATAGGGAATATGATGTGTAAAAAAAAAACCAGACCATATTGGATATTATGAAAATGTTATATTAAGAAGAGGCTCTTCATGCATAACTTTTCCTTGCCTGCTAGTGTAAATGAAGTTACTGATCCGTGATTGGGAACTTAGATCAGCGATGAAACCGTATACGCATGGACACTTTTGGATACATGTATACCAGACTTGCACTCTTCACGGTTCTGTAAATGTAGCTTGCATAACAGGCGCTTCAAGAACCAAACTAGGCGAACGCGGCAATTTGCGCCTCTTTTTGCCTCCCTTCGCTTCAACAGACCACTGTGATCATGATGTGCTTGCGAAACTTGCTTGCAATTTGTATCAGGTCTATTTGACATGCATGGCAGCGTTTACTCATAAAAGTGTTCATTTGTTACATTGTATTTCAGTGACAAAAGGTTAATACTACACCGCGAATAATCTACTAATTAAAGTCTCAGCACGTGTATCAAGGCATTTTCAAAAGGCAAGTGTAAAATAGTTTACTCCTTCAGTCATCACTACAACTTTCTTGTCCACCCCGCCAATGAACGCAGCGTGTTCACAATTTTTGTGCGGCCGCGTGTTCAAGCTTTCTCTGCGACGTGTGTATTCAGAATGGGAACTTTATATCAATGGAAAACGCCATGTGGTCGTACAAAGCATTTTGTTGCTGGAGAAGAGTCTACAAGGATCTAATAACAATTCTAGCAGAAGAGTAGCAACTCATAAACAGCCCAACTGTAGACCGGCTTGTTTGTGTACTATATAATACTCATGAATACTGATAAAGTGAACTCCGCTACGACCATGCAATATTAACGGTCATTTTAAGGAGGCATGCAAGTAATAAAGATGGTCAAAGGAAATAAGAGAAGAGCAGCGAGAAGGACCAACTCTAGGTTTTCGTTACCATACTCTAAGAAACATTATATCTTCACCTTGCGAACAAAATATGTAACATGCAAGCCAATGCAAAACAAAGTAACGCTGGTTATAAAACCCAAACAGTAACTTTAAAGGCTCAAAGTCAGCTTTAATTAACCTCTCAAACTCGACCATATGTGAAAGTCCCATGTTGGTTAGGACGAAAATAAGAATGTTAAATTCGCGAGCTAAGTAGATTCTAGCACAAGAAGAAACAGAAAAACAGGAAAAATCCCTTATGGACAAAATCTTTACAAATCTTGACCGACTCAATGAAACAAAACCGAAAATCAAAAGATAAAAAAAAAACTTTAAAAAGAGCAACCTTCAAAAATACTAAATACTTCATCGCAGTAGCCTTTTTAACAACCACACTTGGGACTGCTCCGTACGTTTACTCATCTTGCAGCCCATCGGGTTGAAGAAATTAACGCCATTGAAACCGGTTTTAATCGTTCGTTCCTCGTTCGGTAGTCGAACGCTTGATTGCTTCGATTGGCAAAATCGGTTTCTACCATAAGTTTGATTGCCGAATCCAATCGAAATCAATTGAACGATCAAGGTTCGATTGGGTTCAATTACGAAAAGTTAAATTGGTTACGCCGAGACTGTTAATAACGGTTGTTCAAATCCCAGCAAGAAGAGGGCCTGTTTACAACTCTGTTCACGATAATGCGCATGTGTGAGTTCTGACAGTAGCTGATTGTTTTTCAACCAATCGGAAGCGAGTTAGATGCACGCAAGTAAATCTACAAAATTCAAATTAATTGTTCGCGACGCGAGAGTATTTCCGGGCATTTGGTTTGATTTTATTTATCCCCATAATTCAATTTTATTCTTTGCTACTCCTCAGATATATGTTGCAGCCGATAAGAATAAGATTTAAAGCCCTGTCCTGCTTTGAAACAAACATTTACCAACGTGTATTTTTACGAGGTCGTACCGACGCTAACAAAACAGTCACCGATCGGCAAACAAAATTTGTAAACAAACATCTTATTACTGTTCTCTCAGTTCGCCTTATATAAACCCAGAAATACCTACAAATAGCGCCGGACCGGTGACAAAAACACACAACGTATGAGTATAAAGATTATCCTTAATTGAGCATAAATTTCAATTGCTTATCAGCAAATGAACAAATTCATTCGCGTTGCATCGGGTCAGTGTTCCGCAAAACAAATGTTATCGAGTAGCACACATAAAGAAACTAGATTATGAACAGAATATTCAGGCAATAATTTATTTTAAAAACATCAATTCTTAAACATATACGATCGTAAAGCAAAGATACAAGGAACATTTCAAGTGTACCAGATCGGTGAAGGTCGCGCGGCCTGTTGCGGTATAACTACAGGTCGGAGTCAAAAATCAAATCAAAGTTGAACGAACTCATGCCTTTAACCACTTTCCAAGTGTCGTGTATTCTTTTCGTATGCCACACACTACTCCTAGAACCATACCAGATCGATAGGCTAAGCTTCTCTATCTCCAGAGACTCTTGAGAACGTCCTGTTGCCGGACGGCCACGATGCTCTTCTCAACTTCCATGATCAAAACATTGTTTTTTGCGTCTTCTTAAAACGTAACCAGTCAAACGACACAACCACACGTTAATCACCACTACCGAAGTATAACTAGACCAGCCAAAGCGACGGATGTCCGAATAAAACGAAGGATTTCAATGATTGTACCGGTAATGGCGATTTCGAATTTAGTGTCCCAACAAATTTATTCTGAAGAGACAAATGGCGCGCATGCGCATTATCGTGAACCAGTCCCTTTAATTGTTTCATTTTGATGACGTCCTTGTGAAAACCATCAATACTAATTCTTATTTTACGACAGCTGGTACTGTTTGTAAAGTATATCTTTTCTTCCTTTCCTTTCTATTAATTTATGTGTCTCTTCCCCCGCCTCGATTAGGCTCTTCTATACGCGGGTGGAGGCTATCGTGAAATTGTCAATTGTATGGGTGTATGAATGAATAAAGGTTAAGTTGAAGAGAAAAGGAAAAAGGTCCTGTTTACCACAGACGAAGGTGAAGTTAAATTACCTGTAGTGAGAGTCGTGTGAAATTTAGTAACTGATATTGACAGTTACTGTTGTCAATCCGTAGTCATTTTTAACTCGTGAATCTATTCATGAGGTTATAAGGAACACTCAGGGTTGGTCGGTTTGTTCGTTGGTTGAGAGGAGTAAACTTTCATAGCTGTTTATTTCGAGCTGTGACTTCGATGGAGCACCAGTTTGGTCACGTTTTGGTTTTCTCAACTTAACATGCTCAGCCATGCGCATGTCACTAGAGTTTTCCGATTAAAACCTGTTAGTCCAGAAAAACCTTGTCAAACTTTATTACACATTTGAAAATGACAAATTATTTGAAAAGAGCAACATATAAATAGACCATACAAAGATGTCCAAAACGATCATATCTGAATTTTCCAGTGAGGTGTTCTATTTGTTTCTCTTTTGGTTTGAGCTGCTCGGCAGCTGTAGAGCTTCCCAGCTCTGACACTAGCTGACACTGATATATCACCAACATCAACTTTGCTACTTGGAGTTACATTCAATATTTTTTCCCTTTGAAAAGCTTAATCTTAGAAAATAAATATGACTTTTCTCTCCACCTGGTATCTCTAGATCACTAGAGTTAGCTCTTCAAGCCACTTTTACGTGAAATAACCAAAGAGAGCCAAAGAGTGGTCGCACCTCTGATTCTGCGGCCGTGTGAACGAGGAAGCGCAAATCATACGCCACGCATACGCATTCAAAAAATAATTTTTGGTACCTGGTATCCTACCAACATTTTTGGAAGGTTATGGTTAAGATTGATTATAGTTTAGTAGCCTCACGAAACATAAACTGGGCATTTCACGTTTTATAAAGGAAATAAAGGGAGATGTAAAGAATCGACCATTAGAGGACACAGAAAAAATCACGTTTCACGGAAAATACAGTGAGCAAACCAGTAGAAAGTACACTCACCAAATACAAAAAGTTATGAAAAGCTCCTGTCATCCAGCTCGTGATTACTTAGCGATTTAAAAAGTTTTGAAAGTCTCAACAGCATCTTTCTTACAAAGTCTGTGACGTACCAAGGCAAGAATTTGCTCGTGCTCGTGATCTATGTACGTGCGTATACTGTATCTTTCAGTGTAAAATCAGTCGTGCATGTTTCAATGTTTTTGTAAGCACAGCAAGAGAGTTAAAACTTGAGGGGGACCACCCGTATACGGTAATTGAAAACCAAATTAAAATTAAATAAGAACCTGGCAGGATAAAATTTTCAATGAAACTTAAAATATGAACGGAGTACAGAAAACGAGAAATCAGAGGTTGAGATAATAATTGTACATTGCTACAATCATCACTACTTCTAACCAACGTCAATCATTCAAAGTCACAAACTATTGTAGACCGAACAGTAATGGGTCATTAGCAAAATGGAGTCGCGGTTATTTTCGGCAATCATTTTGATCACGTGTTAGCATTTTGGCAATGATGTGACTTCCCTCGAATCAAGGCCCTTGGTTTTCGTGTCTTGATTCACGCCTAAAAGCGTACATCGAATATAAAAAGCAAATTCGACCGTCGATAAAGACTAATAGTGCAAGACTAATAGTGAGACATGCAAGACTAATAGCGAGGAAATCCTGTTTCGTGTTAAAAGCCACGTTTTCGTGAAAGCGTTTGAAAGCAAGTGAATATTGAATAGCCAGTGTACAGACCAGATACGTTTCTCAGAATTGATGTATCAATTCCTGGAACTCTACGACAACAACAACAACAACAACAGTTTATTCAATTATCAAGTAATTTAGGACTATGTTACCCACAATTAGCGGAGCTGTTCTAGATGGGCAACAATACAATAATTGTCTCCTATAAAGTCAGCAAAAGAACGGTAAGTAAAGAGAAAGCAAAAATAAAATGAAATGAAATAAATAAATAAATAAATAAAAGGTAACAACTATAGATATAGTTCAGGTAGAAACTGTTAATCAACATACACCTTCTTAGTCTCCAAAACCTTGATCAGTAATTTATGTAATTTACGCTTGAAAGGGTCTTTGCGTTGTTCACGTAACGTAAGAGGAATAAATTCGCTGTTTTATTGCTGATTAACTTGGTTGTATGTATTTAACTGATAGATTGTTGAGATTGTTTGTGGAAAATGTGCAGTACCAAGTTATATAGACACTAATGATATGTTTTAATTTGGAATAAACCATCACATCTTGTCATGCCCCAACTTGCGACCAACTTTTCAACAACAAAACTCAGTTGACTATGAAGGCTTGCAGGGGCATAACCAGCCCACAGACCTGTAGGCCCAGGCCTACAAATTTTTGATTTTACATTATTACATGAGAAACTTCTGCAATTTGATTGGCTTAGAGCAGTGGTATTTCAGCTGAAATTGAAATACCTACATGTGAAAATTACAGACCTTTTGCGGGTAGTAGTATAAACAAATAATAGCATGATTTGTATGTGATATTTGACATAAATACCACTCGTAACATTTCAAAATTGTCTCACATTTCACTCGCCTAACGGCTCGTGAAATTACTTATAACAATTTTGAAATATCACTCGTGGTATTTATGCCAAATATCACCACAAATCATGCTATTACCTATACTTGTGACACTCTACCGCTTGTAATAAATACAGGGTGTTTTTTTTCTGTACTTAAATTTCACTGATTATTTTAAGGTAACTTTTGTAAACCTAAGCATGTTATTCATTATTCATTTAATCCATCGGCTAACTGAAATATTAGCAACCAGAATGTCTTCCTTTATGATTTCTGACATTTTCTAAGCGGTGAGGTATACCTATAGAATGTACGAGCTCCCAAAGCGTGTCTAAATTCACAATTGTCCAGGTGAAGCGTGGTCGCTGTCTTAGTTAGTCCAGTGTTTTGAGGGCTGGATCTTTGAATGTTGTTGCATCAACGATAATCCAGATGGTTACTAGGGGGTTCGCATCACGTGAGTTTGCCGGCTGGTCGTCCTTTGGTATAAAGTTTGCAAATTCTTCTGATGCCATGCCTGCATGAAGTGTGCACCGCCTTTTTTCTGTTCAAGGCTTTCCAGCCTCTGTTGTTCACATATCTCCATACCGTTGTGCTCGAAACTTTGATATTGTGAAGTTGAAGTTTTCTTACCTTGCAGTCTTGTTGAATTATTACGCATATACTTACAGCTTTTTCGATAACATTTTTCACACAGTTTGTTAAAAAAAAACCAGCCATCTACTCCTTGGTTTGTCTTGTAAGGTCTTTACTTTTGACCACTTGTTCTCTCATCGTTCAGACTTCTTCAACAATTTGACAATTTCTTTGACTAAATGGACAGAGTACCGTAAAAATAGATGCCTGAGCTCTAGCACAAACATTGTACGCCTTCATTTTCGTGAAAGAGAAAGAGAAAACAAAAGAAAACGCGAAGAAAAAAAAAATAGAAAACCTACAAAATGGGCAGGAAAAATATGGCGGGAAAAAATTCGCACACGTGCACATTTGGGGAAAAAATTTACAAAATATCATAATTTCCTCAAATTTTAGTTTGAAATTCCTTTGAACGGTTATTTAGGTAAATTTCCTACCTGAATCAGTTTACATTTGGCTAAGGAAGCATTAAATGCTTTGCGCAAAATACAATTTACAATCGGAACGAACTTTTGAAACACCCTGTAATGCGTTGTTGGGGTGAGCTACAAAGCTTATGAGCTCAATGTGTTGGTGAGGTCCGTCTAAATTGCAAAGCAATTTAGTCAGTCATTTAACTTGTTTTTAACACAGTTTGGTTTTTTTCACGCGGCTACCTTCCTGCTCCTTGGCTCTCTTTAAGGTTTCGTCTGTTTTGTGAACATTTCTTACAGAAAGATTGTTCTGAAGGTCCAGCAGGTTTCTTAGCATTTCAACGTAGGGACTTTGTCTCGAGATACGTGTAAAGCCAACTCGACCGGTCCAACTCTGTTCACGTTTCGTTTTTAATACAGTTATGTTTATCTTTCCGTGATTAATGTTGTATAATCATGTATATATTAAAGATAAAAGATCAAATTCTTAACATTGCATCCCGGATTTTTATTTTTAATGTTTAAAAACATTGTAATTGTCATGTACATCTGTCAAGATGCCACTTAAAATAGAATGCTCGTGAAATCTGACCCTACCCCTTTAATACGACCACCCCGTTAATACGACCAAATTTTCATGGCCCGTTGGTGGTCGTATTAACGGGGTTCCACTGTATGTGGAAATGAAAGTCAGCCAGGCCTAAAAGTAGTCAAAAAGCTGGCTACGCACCTGGTGTGTAGGTAGAAGCAGACCTGAGAGCATCTCATCGGTTTAATTTGTAGATATATCAGCAGGTCCAGTCCTTCTGGAACCTTTTTATCTATTGGTGGGACGGCAGTATAGTGGCTCGTTTTTTTTATCTACATCGCAGCCAAATTAAGAAAGCGTCAACCGTACAGTTTCTTGGCCTTTAAAGTTTTCTAAAGAACAAATTATCTATAGAGCTTCCATGCGTTCGAGAATCCTCGAGCTTTTAGCTACATACAATTTTAGTCAATTCAATCAACTCGTACACGGTTGCCTTGGCTTTCCCATGCGCGCCTGTGTTTGGTTGGACATTAAGGAACATAGGAAAAACTGAACGACCAGAATATCCAGTTCATGCCAGATATTTAAAATTAAAACCAACAGACACACTGCTTCGTTAGCCTTCTCCATGCTTTCAGATAGTGTAGACTGGCGCAAAATGGAGAGCGAAGAGAGAAAAATGGCGGTAGCGAGAGGGGGAGGAAATCTTTGCGCCGTCCTCACTATCTGCAGCTATCTCAAGGCTTTGAACAGCCCACAGTTTCAGTAAAAGAAAGCTCCTTGTGGATCTCTGACAGCAGAGACCATAGAAAGAAGAGATATGGCGCTAGTATGGAACGCAATAAATGATCCAAGAGAAAAGTCGGACCTGAGGTCAGGACAAAATATCGTATTTTCTTTACAAAACCGCACTGTCAAACCCAGGATCCCGCATGACTCCTGTCAAACCATACTTTCAAATGTGACAAGTCTGGTCGATATTTTTAACTCGTGCGGACGCGCGAGCGTACCACGAGTTATTGCAGGGACAGGGATATGTAAATGAGTCACTCGCTCACTTGAAGTAGACGGACTTAATTAATCGGGTCCGAACTCGAGAGTGCGAAGATTTATCGTTTCCGAAGAAGCACGCGCTCGCCGAAGTTCGGTGCTATCAAAATCTTCGCCGAGAGCGTGCATCGTTCGCTACTCAGACTCAGAGCTTTTTTTGTGGCAAATTTTCTACAGCACGGTTAGAGGTCTTGCCAAATTTAAGACACGGAGGAATCTTTCAGATGAGTAGACGGTTAACTTGGGGATTGTTAAACTTGACGAGAAGATGAGCATTTGCTCTTCCACTCCGCCACAATATCACGGGGGATATGCAAATTCCAGCTTGGTGGAAAGTGATCTGAAAGTGAGAAAATGTCATGCCATGCTTTTCTTGAGAACCTGTATGATTTTGACCATTAGCTTCAAAATAACAGCGGAAATTGAGAAAACAGAACATATGTTTTGCGTCCTACTTCGCAGGCGAGGTGTACCGGCCTTTGTTAACGCACAATTGTTCTTTCATACATTCATTGCCATGGAATGCGTTTACATTGTTTTTTCTCGGTTAATGCGGCTCGATCATCTTTCCACGGCGTCTGCCGGCGGAAGTTCATAGAAAAGGCATTAAATTAAAGGCTTTTCGCCAAGTTTATGTAATCAGCCTTAGTGGTGTAGTGGTTTTAAAGGTATAGTCGCGTCAAGCCGAAGGTGCCGTGTTTCAAGTCCTATATAGTATCTTTTTTCCCCTTCTTTCCCTATTTTTTTCCGTTTTTGTTTTTGTTTTTTTGTTTGCTTATTTGTTTCGTGGTTTTTCTAAAAAGATATACCTAAATAACTATGAACTATATTCTCGATGGGTGCCCTTTACTTCAGTCGAACGGGGTATTTGTCCAATCTTTTGTGACCTATAACAGTCCCTTTGAATAACCCCTTGAAGGGTGGTGCCCAAAAGGTGTTGAGTGTTACCAGCCTTATAATGCCGCAATGCTATCTTTTTCTTCTCTTTTTTCTTTTCTTTTCTTTATTTCACACTATATAAGATATTTACACAAGTGTACGTAGGTTGCACATATTTGAGCCCACAGCTGTAAAGGTCTTTATAAGCTCCGCCAGTTTTTAAGTTTCAATCAGGGGCCATAAAACCATCCGTTTCTAACATTAGC
This sequence comes from Porites cylindrica, assembly GCA_964035525.1. Lineage (NCBI taxonomy): Eukaryota > Metazoa > Cnidaria > Anthozoa > Scleractinia > Poritidae > Porites > Porites cylindrica. Next base: position 61,199,260 of record OZ037775.1, read on the forward strand.
AATAAAAATTTTAAGGAAATAAACATTCCTGCCAAAAAACGTCATACTTGGTTTTCCGACACGCATTTTTCTCACATCGAAAAAGGAGGGATTTATGAAGCAAGCTGGAAATTTTCTCTTTAATGTCATGCAGTATGTTGTCGGTTGGCGTTTTGAATGCAGAATTTTAAGCAATATATGAGCATCAGGAAACCACTTTGAGACCTTTGACATTCTTTCCTTTTTAATATTCTCGACCAATGAACATATTCTAGTTTTAACAAAAGGTCGCTTGTTTCACTGAACTGGGCCGCAAACCACTAGCTGTAAGTCGGAAATTATGATAAAGCCGCGTTTTATTTTCTGGCCTGAACGGGCTGGACGGAAAAAACACTAAACTACAAACCAACCTACGTGACGGGCGAAAGATGAAAAGAAGGGGGCGAGCATTCCGCCAAAATGACTCATTTTAAGTGTCGCCGCTTAGGTACACGAAGGAATTCTTTGGCTAGATGATGCAGCATACTCCGCGTATCAATCAGTGTGTGATAATATTTCACCAGGCGGCCAGTTTTTCAATAGCTGGATAGCGCTAGCTAGCGCTATCCACCAGATAAATCGTTATCCAACGGATAGGTGTTGGGGAAATGAACATTTTGATCCAGTGGATAGTGATTTATCTACCTTTTGAACAACTGGGGCCAGGTACCTACAGTTGCCCTTCTTGGATCTAAGATTTTGTTTACTGTTTCTAAATTTTTCATCGATTTTGTCTGTAAGTAACGCTTACCTCTTGGTATACTTTGCGGTAGTTCATCATTATATGAGGGGGACATTAGGGGCTACCCAATACCGCAATACCGTAAGAAAAAATGGCAAATACGGAAATACTGCGTCGAAAATCGTCTAAATACCAATGCCGCATATTTTAATCACATTTATAATCGGTTCCGCATATATACTTATGGTTGCTTCCATCTAGCGCGTTTAATTATCTCAGGCATTTATGCACCAGATGCCCATGTTTTTTTAAATATTTTGGTAGTTCGCAAATTTTTCGCAAATTTTCACTGAAAAGTAAACTACATTCGTTCAACCTTTTGGTAGGTCGACCCAATAGCTAATTAACTCCAATAAAAATAAACCCTTTCCACGCACTTCTAGTGCGAGTTTTGATAAGTGAGTTTAGTCTAACAAGTCAGTCTCTCAGGGGTCGACTGTCTCACACGCCGCGCCGGTATTAAAATTTTCTTCTTTTAACTTTACAAGGCGTTTTTCTATTCTCGAAACCCGACATCTAAACCTATTCTTGTTGCGATAATGTTCGCCTCCTTCGCCCTCTTCATAAAAAAATTGCCACACAGTCAATGATGACCACGTCGTCTTCAACCTCAGCGACCCCAGCCATTGTGAGAAAACGTGTAATACCTCGAATTACGGGCACAGGTATACGGATCGAAAAGCCTGGTAAGGTAACTTGAGACGACTAATTATCATTATCGATCATTATTTTAATAATGATTTACCGATATGTCTCAAGACCTCTAAATATTAACTTTCATTGACCTTTATGTCCTACTGTGTTTTGTTTAAGACAAGAGTGGCAGTAACCAAAATGCGAATTTCTTGCCACTTGCTACCTATTGAATCTGGGCGCTACAAGAAGATACCCAGAGTTGAGAGGCTTTGCCCCCTTTGTAATAGATCCGAAATTGGTGATGAATTCCACTATTTGTTGAAATGTACCCACTCATCACTTTCTCATATATTATAAGGGGTATCTTCTTGGAGTAATTTTACGAATATGTCTTGCAAGGCACTATTTTTATATATCATATCCATGGGCGATCAAAACATCTTAAATCTCAGTGCCTCCTATGTTGAAAATATTATAAATTGTTATGCATCCGAACTTTAATTAAACTTTCTTACCATACGAATAGCGTAGAAGCCGTACATAGCCAAGTAATTTTTTCTTTTATTATAATATTCAATTGTTCCTTTCTTTATTACTTAACTTTTTATTTTGCTTTGTCCATTTATGATTGTTTTGGTGCTGAAATCTTCATGTCCAAGAGAAAGTCAATAAAGTTGTTTTTTGCGTATTGTGTCCAAAGGAAAGCGCAAATAAACGGTACCATAATACCGTGAACAATCTTATTTCATCGAATACCGTCAGCCAAAATGATGGAAAACCGCATACCGCAGACCTAGATGATACCGCAATACCGCACGTTAAAATTAAAATTACCGAAATACCGCATGAAAAAAAGCCCAATACCGCAATATGTATGTATGGATGGATGGATGGATGGATGGGTGGATGTACAAAGACGGCAAAGGCTACGAAAACACCCCCTTAAAAGTGAATTTCCGCTGCCTTAAACTTTATCGCGCTTATTCCATCTCGTTTACTTCGTCAAACGTTTGCAATTTTTTAGAGTTTGACCTTAAGGACCGTATCACAGTTCAGGAAAAGGAAAAGAAAGTTGTTTTCTATACGCTCCCGTCGTCGACAAAACGTACATTTAGGTATTTTCAAGTTGAAGTGAAACGACGTTAAAGAAAAGTACAAAAACACATGATGCACGTGCAGAGTTGTTATTTTGCTAATGTAAGCCTGTTGCTTTTTTCCGTTCTCGTTGCCGTCGCCGTTGCTTCCGCTGCTGCGTGGAAGACTGGCGACACAATTCCGGAGTTCAAGTGTATTTTTAGCGACGTGATTTAATGAGGTCACTCGACCCAAATGTGACTTGTATAACTTGTTTTTTCGCCCTCCATCTCTCTGAAACGTGCCATGTTGGAAAAGTTCAAAAAGCTTTACGTTTCAGCACACATGCTTTCTTTGTATTGGCCATATGTATCAAACACAGCAAGTTCTGCTGGTACTGAAAACTCAACTGACCAACGGAGAACACTAAGTACGTTTGTACTGACAAATGTATGTGAGCCTCTTTATCGACTGTGTGAAATGAGCCGTATTGGTGCCTATAGACGTCGATTTCGTCGCGCTTGGGTATTCCTTCGAATCGTCGATTTTTCAACACAATCGTCACTTGTACACAAAGAATTGAGCAAACGATTATATGGGATGTCTGAAAATTTCCATATTCAGAATAGTTAAGTTTTTTAGGTCTGGAACGCATTCAATACTGATATCCCCAGTAATGATAAGTTTCGGTCAGAATGGTCAGAATGCGATCATTTGTTTAACGTAATTAGCAATCACCGCAACTTTACCGATATACATGTAAAGAGGCTCAAATGTTGTAATTTACATACCGTGCTTACATATAGCGTATTTGGAAAAAAAAGCAAAACAAGACTAAATGTCTCAGACTCTGTCAGTAAGACAGCACGAAACACTCTGAACTGCTGATTGAAACTTCATTTTCTCTTGAAAAGAGATAGTAGGGACCTTAAGATCCGAGGACGACGACGGCAGACTGAAGCGTCGCTGAAAAAGTGAATTCGCGTTCATTCAATATTCATCGCTTACTCCAAGTCACTAACTTTGTCAAATGTAAGCGAACCCTCCTAAAGTCGAGTTCCTAAGAACCATATCCAAGTTCAGAAGGAGAGAGGAAATTTCGTCGTCGCTTGTGTACTTCCTCTGTACATCGTGAAATTAGGTATTTTCACGTCATAGTCGTGCAGTGACGGCAAAGAAATGTACAAAAAAGCGTGATGCACGTGCAAAATTGTTGTTTTGCTGATTAAACCTATTGTTTTTGTGGAGTTCCCGTTGCCGTCGCCGTCGTCGGATCTTAAGCTCCCTAATAAGTTGAATGTATGATAAAAATCGGTGGGGCATGTGCTGCAGCACTATTATTCAACGAACCTTTTTTTCTTGTTCCAGTTCGGTAACAAAGGAAACCAGGCCGCGAAGAATCAACTAACAGAAGTCTGAGGAGAACGTGCTATTACTTTTAAAATGTAAGTGTAAAATTGTTTACTCTTTCAACAATCACAGAAAACTGTATATATACACCTTAGCCTCTAATGGACTCCACGTGTTCAATTAGCCCATGGACTCTATCACTTGAGGGTATTCCACGTGGTCTTGTTACGACAGTATTTATAATTTTTCAGCCTCGCAGAAAACTGAGTCTTTAATTCGTACTTTTAAAACATTTTCTACGTGCGATTCCTTTTAATAATCCCGGTGTATAGTAGCGACGGGCGCAGCGACACAACTCGGCAAACATTGGGCAACGCTGAGTTGCGCGCACGTGTGTACTGGAGTACTGGAGAGTGAATTAAAATGTTCGTCCAAGCATTTTCTAGTTTAGAGGAATCAAGTCTCTTGTCTCAAATTTTGTATACCATGTGAGACTATACTAGGTGTATTTGTATTTGTATTTGTATTTGTATGTTTTATATATTATAGGAATGTATGATCGAGTGTTTGTAAATATTATTTAGTAGTCAGTCTTCTTAAGTTCTTCATGTTTTCTGACCTTAGGCCATTTAACAGGGGCACCCAACGACTGTTTTCTGGGAAATATCTGTTCGGAGAAGCAAAAATTGCCTATAATTTTCTACAGCTTGAGGAAGGCTAAAAATTTCTAGATGACCGTTCCATTCATGTACAGTTTTCGAAGCTTGTCTAATAAATTCCCTACAATTTTCTAAAGTTTAATTTTTCCCATTTCACTGCCAGGTTAGACTATTTTTCGTAGAGAAAGGAAACCTAAAATTTTCGGAATCGAAAATGCGATGCAGAGAGGGATCAGAAAAACTATAACTTTCGTATAACTTTAAATTGCAGCTAAAATTTTCGGGAAAACAATACTGAAGCCCTAATAAATTCGAAAAGACTCAAGTTGACCTAGGATGACAGAACAGATATAAATTTTTTAGCTCCACTTAGAATACATTCCTAGAGATCTAAAAGTACTCTGGATAGCCTAAAAAGTGTTTTCAAAGCATTTAGGAGGAAACCGTCGTTGGATGCCCCTGATTTAAGTCCCCGGCTTTGGTTTTTCTTCAATCAATCAATCAATAATCTTTATTTATACACGATAAGTATTTAAAGCGACGCTTCGCTTGTGGGGTCGTGTCTAAATAATTAAATAAGATAACTAATGAATTAGAAAATAAATAGGATATACACCAGTTAAAATCATATAGCTACTTACTACTTACAAGTCTAAAACGATAAAGGCTTAAAATTCGAAAGTACAAGGTGGTACTCTAGTATCGACTAATTATTAACACTAATTATACTTAAAATCTTCCTCCCTTCTGGTTAATGTTTGAGGGGAGATACAGTCGAAATCTAGGTGTAGCAGAGCCTGTGACCGTCTTGCCATAATCGCATATTTCTTAACATTGTCTATATCGTCATTAAGTTGAGGAACCAACGTGTTCCAAACTATTACTCCTCTACGAGCTACAGAGTTCCTCATGTAGTTGGTGTTAAAACGAGGGACATCAATTTTCAGTTTCTTCCTAAGTTGATATCGCTTGATGTTATCATTGTTCTTAATAATAGCTGACATAGCGTCTGGAGTCAGGTTATTGTGGATTTTATACATAAGCTTACCTAAGCTAATTTTATACATGAAGGCTAAAGAAGACCAATTAGCCTTTTCCATAACATCTGCATTAGATATCTCCCAAGGTAGCTCAAAGATAATTCTCGCAGCTCTACAATGCAGTGCTTCTAATGCCTTAAAACCTTCCTTATTTCTTATGAATATTTCTCGAGTGTGTGATATAAAATAAAATTGTTAAGTTAAAGTTAAGATGATTTTGTCGCCACAAGCAAATCATTTACGCTTCCAATAACCTGAGATCAGGCGTTATTATTTTTTTGTTTGCTTCTTTGGCTCTTCCCGTGAGAGACATAAAGGGATAATAGGGAGAGGGCATGATCTCAGGCTACGCTTCCAATAGTGGGCGCAAGTCAAAGGACCAGGCTTTTGAGCCCCTTTTGAGTGTCGTAAAGCATTATGGTCTTTCTCTTCGCGAGACGCAATCGAGAGAGAGACTCAGCGCCGAGTGCAGGGCGAAACAGAGGATGGCTATTTTTACGGCTCCATAAACAAAGTAAGACAAAGTCTTGTCCTTCGTAAGTATTAAAGTCATGAAATAATGTTCTTTTTTAACTTGAGCCATTCCAATAAGAAAAAAAAAATCGCTTTTTGCCAACTCCCACCTCTGTTTGTCGCTTTAGTTCTTCTCTTGATAGATTCGACCTTCTGAATGAAGCAGTGGTGAATAAGTTGATAAACGTAGCATTCGTTAAATTGTTTCCATTCCATTACTGTAAGCAGCTTTTTAAATATCTGATGAAGAGTTTTTGCTGAGTGTAACAACTTTGCAGGCCTTGACGATGTATTGTTGCGTTGTATCGATGCACAAAGCAATGGAAGGAAATTACGCTTGCATTTAAGTTTCCTGACTTGATGAAGGGTGAACACAATACAAAATGGCATTGTTTTGCACAAAAATTAGTGAAGTGAAACAGTACTTACCTTAGAGCAAATACAAATTAAAATTTTAGTTAATGTAACATAAGCTGAAAGAGTTAAACGTTTTGAATATTATAAGTTATGTTTACTGGCCATGGCTCGATCCATGTTCGAAAGGAAAACGGTTGGCGAACAGAGGTTGCGTGCAGTTATTCCGCTTGAATATATTTCTTTTAACATATAACTTGTTCTTGATTTGCTCGAGTGGTGAACTAAAAAGAGCGTCGCTTAACAGAATGTATTGCTTCACCTACCAGGTTTTGACCCGGCGAGGTCTGCTGACTGCATTCATGTTCTTCAGACTGGGAGGACACAAAGTGAACAGTCTTTTAAAATGATTTCAAAACTACCAGATAGTTTTTAAAGCATGTCATAGCACTGTTTACCTTGTTTACTCGCCTGTTTGCAAGTTTGCAGTCTGCATTTGTTGCACCTTGTTCCTGACCTCATGGTGAGCAAAACAGTTTGTTTCATTTTGCTGCTGTATTGATTATTTAGCCTGTTTGACCATGTTTTGCATCACAAAGTTCCAATAGCGTATTGTTTAACTCATTTCTACATCAGTGTATAAGTATCTGAAATTAGCCTTTGGGCTTTAGTACTATGTTTTTGTGGTTGCTTTCATGATTCAGACTGTATGTGAATAACTTGTGTTACAGTGTAAGTATAGCAAAGGTTTTGCTATTTGCTGGATTGATAACTAGAGCTTGCCTTCATGCATAACTGATTAACAATAAGTAAAATTTATAAAAAAGCAAACAAAGGTGCGGTGAAAATTATGTTTGTATAGTTTGGCTATTGAATTCACCCTACAAATGAACGGTTTTAGCTGCATTTTTTGTAGTTTGAATTTATGCATGTTATTTCAATCAGTTTGAATACTTGTCAATACTGAGCAAATAATGTTTCTTTCACTAAAGTGTTTTAATCTTCCCAAACTCTCAAAATTGTTGTGCTAATAAGTTTAAAATTGGCGGGAATAGGCAGTAAGTATTGCTGGCGCAATTGGCACATCCACTGTGACTGTACGTGTCCATGAGAATAGCCTGGACACATGGCTTTTTGACTTGGGCTTTCAAATCATACATTGGATGTGGGCAGGTCCTAAACTGCAGCTGCACTTCTTAGAAGTCTTACTTTACTTTGAGAGGCTATTACAGTGCGACTACTATAACCGGGGCCACCTAAACAAAGTTGACCACTCAGATTACGGGAAAGTAACAATACAGTCGAACCTCGCTATTTCGAACTCGGTTAATTCGAAGTCCCCGCTATTTCAAAGGAAGATCGAATGCCCTTGGATTTACCCCTCCCCTTTACGCTTCCCCGGTTATTTCGAAGCCCCGCTATTTCGAACTTTTTTTCATTTCCCTTGGGACTTCGAAATAGCGGGGTTCGACTGTACATTCCGAGAAAGTTAGTTGCATATCATAACTACCACGAAATGAAATAAACAACATGGATCAAAATCAACCAATTACAACCTACAAATGTGGGCTCTTTACCCTCTGAAGAAGCCTTTGTTTCCTGAAAGGTCGGTAGGGTGAATGATGGAGGCGAAACATGTAAGCGGTAGTTATATTTTTGAAGCCATCTGATTTACCATGTGTCACAACATGTTAACAGTGCGACTACTATAACTGGGCCACCTAGACAAGGTTGACCAATCGGATTTCAGGATAATATCAGTACATAGTCATTTCAAGAAAGGTGGTTGTCAGCCAATCAGCAGCTCACAAGAAAACAGTAAGTTACTCGAAGCACAAAATTTGATATCGATAGCAAACGTTTTGCAGGAAAGCAAAATGTTGTTCTATTTGAAACTTGGCATACAACACCCAGGAGACAGATATTTCTTTGACACAATCTGTTATTTTGTCATCTACCAGCAATTTCTTCGCTCCTGTTGTCATGCTTTGCAATAAACATTCGACGGCAAGTCAAAATTTAACACTGGTATTCAAGTGATATTGTCATTTTGTTTAAGCTCGGAAGTGAACTGATAATACATAATCTGATATGTTGTGAAATATTGACATGGATCAGTGAAATTAGAAATATTTACATCCAAGCATTGTCACTTAAGTGTTCAGAGCTTGGTTATTTAAAGTAATGTACTAACTGGTGGATATGTGACCACTTTGTCGAAACATAATGTGCATGTGTTGAGCTATCAACATGAATAAAATCCCACAAAGAAAAAAGAAGGAATTATACAGCACTCAAGTACTGAATGGCTAAGATCACTTAGTTGTATAAAAGAGGTCAAATTCCTTTGTAGAGAGGTCAGGAAGCATCAAATTTTATAGCTTGCGTTGCAGGGGGGGTATTATTTTGCATCCTGTCCCTTTTCCCTTATGGCACTTGCTATGCAGGCTACGTTAAATACAGATTACCATCTAATACATATCCTAAATCCATTTCAACACTGACAAATCTACTGGTCTTATTGTCACAATTTGTAACCATTGCATGCGTGATTTGTTGTATGTAAGCAACACAATTTTCAACCTAAAATTACTATACTTGTATAGTTCTAAGTTATTAGCTCTCTGGATAAGTAGGTTAATGGACTGTCATGCTAAAGAATTTATATGCTGAAAAATAGGTAGTTTTGTTAAGATTAGAGTCTAAACTTAAAGGTTGAAGACAGTGACAGATAAAGTGTTAAATTGGCTTTATAAAAATTAAATTCAATTATTACATAAATGGCTGAGCATACAAATTGAAGTAAATTTGGCAATTAAAATTGTGCACCTGCATCAAATCATTTTTTATGTCATTCTTATGAAACAAAAAAACAAAAACAAAATGAAACAAAATGTGTTGTGCAGGCAAAATTTGTCTTTTAATTTTCTTAGATGTATTCATTTGCATTTATGTGTACTGGTATATGTCTCCACATCAAGTTACCTAACCCAAGTAGTCTTTCCCTTCTTTCCAAGAACACATTTAAAGCTTTACCTGTTAGTACATTTAATCTTCCAAAGAATTCATTTGACACCTAATTATTGTTTGTGTTGTAGCACGTCATTGCTAGCACTATTAGAGTTCAGGTACCGGTATGTGGGCCTGACAAGCTTACTTATGCCAAAAAAACATACAACAATACTCCTTAACCATGGTCACATACGAAATAAATTCGTTGCTCTCTTGTTACCTTTTTGTTACCTTATTTCGCGGGTACTTAGTTTCGCAGTTTTGGCAAGACAGTATTTCCCAGTCTTCTATTTTTGCGATTTTAGCAGGCAAATATGAAAAAAGGGTATTAAATTGTTTTGAAAAAAGCCTGAACCTATAAAAATTTCTAGATAAACTGGAACAAGCAATGTGTGAAATCTTTGCAAACTAACATTACAGGTATTTCACAAATGGCGATACAAAATGGACGTTACAAGTAAAACTACTGGTAGTTAGCAATTTGTGTTTACAGGGCTCAAAATTATTTTTTTGGCTACCAGGTTAGTGGGCATAAATTTTACTAACCAACTACAAAGTAGTTTTGGGAGGTAATTAGCACAAAGTAAATGATAGAAATAGCGGTATATTTGTAGTAAGATGATTCTAGCCTCCCACACAGACATTCTTAGGGCTTCCTCTTCACATGAGTGTGACTAATGATGATTGATGAAAAATGACTTATTGCTTTCTAAGTAAATATTTTGTTTAGCTCACCAGGACTTATAATTAATTTTCCTCTTTCTTTCTTTTTCTAGGATGGTTCAATTCTTTATTGGAGCAAGAAAGTACAAGTGATTGGATTGTTTTGGTTGAGTTATTTCCTCCTCGAGAGATAATTACGTAAGTTTTTAGTTGTATAGAGTTCTTGGTGTTAGTGAGACTGCTTTTGTAATGCAATTGATACTTTGGCAAGTGCAAAGCAGATTGCTTATTGCGATTGCATGTAATAATAGACTCACATACACTTTTTCATCTTCTATAATCACAGTATCGCAGTTTGTTTGTCCAAACTAGCTTACAAATAAACTAGTACTCTAACTTAAGAAAACCTTTATTGGTCAAAAAACTTCCACCATGCATGTATTAACCTTATCACTTACAAACAGTGGCCAAAAAAAAAAATTCTCAGAACACTTCAAACTTCTTTTGTAAAATCCTACATGATTTCTACTTCAGCCAGGTTTTATAAACACAGTAGGATTTCATCCACAAATGGCATCAGCCTATGGCTGCCGATTTTTTAATCTAGATACTCAATATTATTTAAATCATCTGACTGTTACACAGGATCTTTTGTTATGCAATGCGCCCACTCATTTTGGTTGTATATCAAATTTTGATATACAACCAGAAACCCATGAAAATTAAAGAAACTAATGCTATGTGAAATGAAATGAAAAGAATCCACAAACATTACAAACTAATCATTGATAAAAATGTACTTGTAAAAAGATGATTCTTGCTGGCCTCCCACACAGACATTCTTAGAGCTTCTTCTTCATGTGAGTTTGACGTAACACTAAGAACGTGTGTGGGCTATGACAATTCCTGACCTTGATGAAAAATGACTCATTGTTTTCTAAATACAGTCAGCTCTTGCCTTGCGGACACTCCGCTATAACAGACACCCCGATAATACAGACAGCAGCTAACTAATGCCAGGCAAAAATATATTAGAGATGTTTGACTGAAATAAACTCCTGCTATGTTGGACTCTTGCTAATGAGGACACTATCTCAAGGTCCCTACAGTGTCCTCTATAAAGGGAGTTGACTGTTAACGTTTTGTTTAGCTCACAAGAACTTATAATTTCCTCTTTCCTTTTTCTAGGGTGGTTTAATTCTTTATTGGATCTAGAAAGTACAATTGATTGGATTGTTTTGGTTGATTTATTTCCTTTGGGAGAGATAATTATGCAAGTTTTTCATTGTGTAGAGTTCTTGATGTTAGTGCGACTGCTTTTGTAATGCAATAATAATAAATCTTTGGCAAATGCAAAGCAGATTGCATTAATTGCGATTGCATGTAATAATACAAA
>OZ037775.1:61215716-61300716 GCA_964035525.1 Porites cylindrica
AGGTTTAAAGATGCTGAGACTGCACTGAAACAGGCTGAAGGTATCTTGTTTTGTCATTGTGGAGAAAATCACCATTCAGTTGCCTTGTGCAGGAGTGTCCTGGGTTCCTGTATTCTGCTAAAGGGCAATGCCAAAGATGCCTTTGATTACCTAAATAAGGCCTTAACGGTTTTCAAGAAGTTAAATCCCATTCATCCAGAAGTAGGGGAGATTACTTTGAAATTTGCCTTCTTTTATGCTGATGAGAGAAATTTTCAGCAAGCCCAAGAAACCTTGCAAGAAGCAGAAGCTATTTTCAAATTATCCTGTGGTGAGGTATCTTGCAAGACAGCTAGTACATACTTTCGAGTAGGAATGATCTTGCAGAGGTTTAAACAGTTCCGTTTGTCAGCTGTTGAGAAAATACAGAAAGGCATAGATGTGATGTTAAATCTTGGAATGAGTTTAAATCATTCTGATGTCATGTTTTGGAGCAGTTTTCTTGGGGTCTTAAAGCACTCTCTGGGCATGGTGAAAGAGGCAGAAAAGTGCTTTATTGATGTCCAAAACAATGTTTCCATTTGTGATTATGTAGGCAGCAAGGAAACAGAAATCCTTACATCCGAAGACTGGTTCCTGCACTACAGAGACACAGCTGATGATAGGAGAAGCAGATCTTCATTTGTGAAAGCGCAGGTCATTTCTCTTGTTAATTTGGTGCACATGAAAGGATGTGACAAGAGAATCCAGTATCTTGATAAACTTGTGTGCTGTGTGACAGAAGAAGAAATAGATGAAATTAATGTGAGGGATTTTGCAGGCCAAGATGTGTTTCTATTTACTCACAAGATTCCTTCATTCAACCGACCTGCAGTCTTAATTATACATGTATTTGATTCATTGTCTGATAGATTAGAAGCTGATGATGACATTGATTCCAAAATGTTCTTGTCATCCTCTGGAGAAAAGTCACCCTTCACTTTGTTTTGGAGGATTCAAAGTAGAGGTCTGGACATTAAAGAAATCAACTGCCTGGCTGCTTCCTTCCGCGAGAGCGTAAAAATGCTATTTCTGCAACCAAAGTTTAGAAAAGGTTTCAAAGAAGGAAAGGATCTGTATTTGGAACTCCCAGGTTCAGCAGACATTTCTTCTTTTTCAAGTCACCTTGACTGCCTCCCTTTACTGGTTGAACTGGAGTTAACAAAATCACAAGAACAGTGTGATGATTTTGATTACTTGACATCTTGGCAATCTTCTGTGGACTTTGCTGTGCATTCTGTACCACATGTCTCTTATTTTTCCTTTACGTGTGTCAACCAGCGTGAGACAGAGTTTGTTTTTGACCATTTGAGCCAAAATTTGGGTCAAAATTTGGCACTAAAGGGTTTCCAAGAAGATGTACAAGTAATTTGTGATGTTTCCCCGGAAGAAAATGTTGCTAGATTCATCTTTCAAGAGTCTCAAAATTTGTTTTTAACCGTTGTTGTCAGGAATCTTTCAGTCATTGTAAAATGTTGCTCTGTTAAGGAATCCGATGCAAACTGCCTTTGTTCCTCAGTAAGAAATGCTCTGACTGTCACCATTGAGTCATTATTAGAAATTGCCAGCATAAACTTGGAGACCTCCATGCTGCTGGATTGTGAAGGCATTGGATCTGTTCTTGGCCATGAAGAATATTTGAATGGTAACTGTAGTCAAAGTGTAAACTGTAACCCAGTTGGTTGTAGTTTAACTTTGGAATCTGGGAATTCAACAATAACAGACCGAGAAAGCAAAACAGCTTCCAATTCCACAAGGAAACTGAGAGTAACTCTGTTAAGCTCTGAATGGAGCTCTACAAAGGGAGGCTTGTCAACCATCAACCGAGAGCTGGCCATTCAGTTGGCAAAACACCCCAGCGTGGAGGTCAGTGTTTATCTCCCTCAGTGCAGTGAAGAAGATAAACAAGTTGCTGCAAGTCATAGTGTCCATCTCATGAAAGCAAAGGAAATGCCAGGTTATGACCCAGTTGACTGGTTGTCCTTTCTCCCAGAACACCATGCTGTAGACTGTGTTGTAGGACATGGGGCTGTCCTTGGACGGCAGGTGCAGTTCATTAAGTGTAATCATAACTGCAAGTGGGTTCAGGTGGTACATACTTCTCCAGAAGAAATTGGACTGTACAAAGGATATGGAAAACTCATTTCGAAAGGCGAGGAGAAGCATCAAGTGGAGGTTGAACTCTGTAAATTAGCTGATCAAGTAGTAGCAGTGGGACCCAAGCTTTTTGAAGAATACTCAGGTTACCTTCGTGCCTGTGGAAAGGATCAAAATGTTTTCAGTCTAACTCCAGGTGTCTTCTCTGAATTTGCTGATGTAAGGCATGCCAATGAAGAGAGAAGAACATTTAGAGTGTTAGTGTTTGGATGTGAGGATGATGAAGAATTCAAGGTGAAAGGATATGACATTGCTGCTCGTGCTGTTGCCCAGTTGAAAGACAAGCACTATAAACTTGTGTTTGTTGGTGCACCAAGTGGAAAAGAGGAAAGAGTACAAGATTTATTACTCGATTATGGCATTGATCGCAGTCAACTAACTGTACGTTGCTTTAATGGAAGCAGAGAGCAGCTAGCTCAACTATTTTGTGAAGTAGACCTTGCAATAATGCCTTCGCGAACTGAAGGATTTGGACTTGCTGCCCTTGAGGCTTTATCTGCTGGCCTGCCTGTGCTGGTCAGTGGGAACTCTGGTCTAGGTCAGGCCTTAAAGAAAGTTCAGTATGGTTCAAGCTGTGTGGTGGACTCAGAAGATCCTAGAGATTGGGCCAGTGCAATCAAAGCTGTCCGTCACAAAGACAGGGACATGAGACTTTTTGAGTCTAGAATCCTACGTGAAACTTATGCAAAAATGTACAACTGGCAGGATCAATGTAATAGACTCATTGAAACAATGCTTAACATCACTCAAAGTAAGGAATATTTAGAGCCCCATGTAAAGTCTCTTATTTTAACTGCCCACAGTAGTTATAAAGTATATTTTGAAGTTGCCTTAATAGTCTGTAAGGAGAACGTCAAAAAATAGCATGCATTATAAACAAAGGAAAATGTAAAAGTGATCTTTAAAGAGTGCAAAATTTGGATACATAATTATTTCCATTCTCGGGTTAAGATGAGTTCAACAAATTGGCCTGCTCCCAATGTCTAGGTCTTCATATCTCAATTGGTAGAGCACTACAGCACTAATGCAGAGGCTATCAAATCCCAATGAAGACCTGAATTTTTTTTGGAGGTTGGGTGGAGGGGTTAATTTGCAATAAATTGCAATTGCTTCTGTGATGATCATATCTTCATTTGAAATTTGTATTTCCGCAGTTCACATCATCTTCATTGCATGTTCACCCAGTCCCTCCTTGTTTACCCCATGTATGATTTAACCTGCTAGTTTAATCGTCAAATGATTTTCTTTCAGGCTCATCGAAAGGACTTCAACCTTTGAAAAAAGACAAAAGACCAACTCTCTTACAACCATGGGGACGTGTAAAACAACTGGTTACCCAAGCTCAGAATGTGAGTGTCCAATACAGTGCATGGTGTTCTGGTTATGTATCAGTTGAAATGTAATGATATGTAAGAATAAAAGGATACTTGTCTAGTTACAAGCAAACCATATCCAATACTGTAGACATGATAGAAGTAGAAAATATGTTTCACAACTTGTATGAGTGGACAAGCTGTATTGATGCAACAGATACAGTTGTTCATGGAAAATACATCTCATTAGTTCCCTTAGGGGTCAGCTGCTTCTAAAAGGTGTGGAGTCATGCAAGTTGTACAGGTGGACAAAATTATTGTGATGTTAGATTTTTTGGCGAAGTGGTTAACAAAAATAAAAATGATTTTTAAACATGCAAACAAGATACAGTGCATGTAGTTTGCAGCCAGGTCCAGGTTCAGTCCCTTGTAAATATTATCTTCAATGGCTTTGGCTTTTCTGTATTTTTTTTTTCTTCTAAAATTTTTCTTTTTCTTTTTTTATAACTTATGTTATATTTCAGTGTTACATGTACATGGAACGTTGAATTTTTGCAAATTAATATTTAACACTGATGACTACCAAATGTAACTTAAGGATAAAAACATTTTCCAGAGCAACTTAGTGCACCCACCACTAGAGACACCCATGATACAGATTATTAATGACATCATTAGAACGAATCCCATATAGTGACTTTTGATAAACCTGTAGATTCTCTGTTGTGAAACACCTTTAATTTTCTTGTGAAACAGAGACATAAACATTTAGTTCGAGAGTCACTCATGGCCTTATTGGTATTTCATCTCCTCCCACTTTAGCATTATTATTTTATTGGTTATTGTGTTGTAGGTTGATAAGAGCAGCGGAAGGTCACCCACCCACCACAGTGAGGCACATGAGTTTTCAGGTGAACAAGACAGAGGAACTCACCAGCGGTGTCAACCACTCGAATCTACTGTCAGCTTGGAAGTAAGTTTGAATTAACTTTGTTTGAAGGATGTAGTAGTAGTGTTACTACTAACACTATCTTAAGCTTCCAAGACGATTTGCCCTTTGCAGCACACTATAAGTCACTCACTTGTTACATTTACAAAACCACCATGCTGGAAAGTAAAATATACACTAGATGAAAACAAGCAAATGAAATTGCTTTGATTTTGAATGATGTGAGCTCTTTGGTTTTTCTTTCCCATTGCATCCCTTGCTCTCCAGCATCATGGCTACCCTGCGAGCAGAGGATCCTCTCTTGCATAGCTTTTAGCATTTGCAAAGTCCTTCAGTAGCATAGTTCATTTGTTTACGCCCCCAGAGAAACCAACTATGCGACTGACAAGCGACGCAAATGACTTCATAATTGCTAAAAGCCTTGTGAAAGAGAAACCTCTGCTTGCAGCGTACAGCATGGCGGTTTTGTACCCCATGAATACGTAGGGCCTAGTAAGTGTGTACTGCAGGTAACATGACTTCCTTTCACCCAATTACATAGCCTGCGAGCAAGCTCTCCTATTTGGGCGAGCGAAGCGAGCCTCGCGAGAACGTGCGAGCAAGGGGCCGAGGAAAGGAGAGCTTGCAACCATCTCTCATAAATTTTCATTTCCACCCCAGAAACCCCGGGACTCCACAAAGCGCGAAAATTGTCACCGCAAACGTGCGGCACATTAGAAAAGTGACAACCGCCTGTCAAGTAAGTTTAGACAGCCGAGGGCGCGTAGAATTATTTATTTATAAATCGCTTTCGCAACAGCATTAAAGCAATGTTTTTAATATCACTGACATGTTTTTTTTTTTTTTTCACGGGGACATCGAACTTCAACGTGTCCGCTCGGATAAGAACTCACTACTTTGATTCTCGTTTCGTTTACTTTTGAAAGGTCGTCCATACTGCAGCGTAAAAGACTACTCCCCATCGCAATCACCAACAAAAACATCATATATTTGTCCGTCTGGAACTGGAGAATAGAGTTTTCGGCACTTTTCTCTTAAGGTTTACTCCAGTTGCTTCCAACTCTTTCTCTTTTCCTTCTTTACGATCAAGCTACACAGCCACACTGTCAAGTACATGTTTCTGAATTTTTCTACCCAGTAGAATTCAATCGGGCGAAGAAACCGATGTTGGAAGGCAGCGCTTTAATCACTCTTCACTTTCACTCTCCCGGTTTTCAGAACTAAACAAGGCGCTTGACACAAATGAATACAACTGATGAAGGGTTTTCATTTTCCTTCCACAAGAACTATAAACTCGGTGCGACTTATCCTCGGCACGCAATATTCTCTTTGCGAGAATTACAACAAACGAGCCTGTCTGCATTGAGCGCTGAAACAAGTTCTCGGTACCAATCTGATCCCCCTGAGAACCAAATTTGACACACAGACGAAGCGGGTGCCAGCTTGGCCTGTTATCAATCAACTTTGATTTCCGGAACGTCATTTTTCAGCCAATGGTATTTCCCTTCGTCTGGGCGAAGTACAAATGAAAATTTGTAAGGGATGGTTGCAAGCTCTCCTTTCCTCTGCCCCTCGCGGCTTCGCCGCTCGCTCGCGCGTTCTCGCGAGACTCGTTTCACTCGCCGAAATAGGAGAGCTTGCTCGCAGGCTACCAATTACATTGTACCCACCAAGTTCATTTTCTGCCAGGATCTGGAAGATATTTCCTGTCTTGCATGTAATGACAATCTTAGTAGACTACAAGTTGCTCTCACTTCTAGGTAGGGCTGCAACGATACATTTTCTCACGATACAGTAATGTCGCGATACCGGTGCCATGATACGATACACAATGTGATACATCATTACATATAACTGACAAGTGATGTAATCTTACTAAACTGCTTTGAAATCAATCATTTCCATTCATAACAAAACATGGTAATAAATTATTAACACGCTGTCATTAACAGAGCACAAAGATGTTGTAGGACATGAAAACTTGTATTGGTTGTTTAGCCAGTGTATCGCAGTTGCGAGAAACAATGGCAACAGATTACAGTTTCATTTGCAACGTTTCTCACACCTTTGTGATCATAAAATACCTTGAATCCAAATCATTTCAACACCTTTGATGTAAATGAGGATGGTGCCAGTTCTCATTCAGCTGTTCCACCAACACGGAAAGACATTTTCTGACAAACAGCCCGTTTTACCTGCGGGCGGGCAAGAGTGTGTCAGCTGTCAACTCAGTGGAACTACACAATGTACATACGTGTTTGTGCCACCATCTTGAAAAATACATGTACGAAGCAAGGATGGAACTTTCTTGTCCTTTTGTTTAATATACATAACTATAAAAGGGCTTGGGTTGGCATGAGGAGTCATTAAAGACAGTAATTTCTGAATGTTGATGAAGAATCATAATATCGTAATATGTTGTTCAGATTTCCATATTTGTGTCATGGCAAGAAATAATTATCGCGATTCACAGATGCACCAGTGTATCATTGCAGTCCTACTTCTAGGTGGTATGAACAGATGGTCAATTAACTAAACGATTAGTTGCTTACAAAGTATAGAATAATTTATTGGCCAAAACCAATCTCAATCAGGTGAAGTAACAAGAAAGTTGTACAATTTACCTTAAGATCATTAAGGCTTTATACTAACTATAACAGCAGGCTTTTTGCATGATAAAAGTAATAATGTGTAATCTTTTCTGTAACAGAATCCGGATGTCATCCACCCTTTATGCTATCCCCGTTACAAGTTTCATTATGTAGATGTTGGCCTTTGCCTTCTGGAGTACCTTTTAAATCATTCAAGACCTGTATCACATGGAGAGAAAGGATTGAACAGCTGTGGAACATGGTCAACTGATGTTGTTGTGTGTGGCAGTGACATTTCAAATGATTCCAGTCTGTCTTCAAGTTTGATCTTTTCAAGTGCTACTTCATCTTCATTGAACTCTGTGCCTACAACCGCTTCTACGTACCCTCTAGCTGACTGTAATCATTTTACATCAACAAAGTCCCCTTGTGAGAGCTTATCATCTGTTGACAAGAAATGCAAGGCAGATCCTTCTTCTGATGTAATTTATGTTGGTGAATCCAGAGAACACCTGTCTGATGATCCATTAAGAATTACAAAGTGCAGTAGACTGTCTGTTAATTTACCAAAGGAGCCTTCACTGTCTGTTGATGCATGTGCATTTTCACAATCAAGTTACGAGGAATGCTTAAATGTAGAACAGAGTTGTGGTCATCCTGAAACACGGGAGACTAAACCATCAAAAACATTCACCGTCGAAAACATCAATGGAGCTGAGGAAGTGGTGATAAGTTCTACTGATCAGAAAGCTGCAGTACAGAATATTTCTTCAAAGGACAAGGACTCAAGTATTGGTAATGACATCAAGCTCTTGACAACTCAGTGTGTTGAAGATTTATGTGCAAATCAAAGTTCAAAGGTTGAAGGACCTCAACAGAGTATTCACGGACCATTGTCTGAGGCAAGTTTAGACAAAGTTGACACAGGAGCTGCAACTGAGGATTTTTTTAGAACTCTGCTGGCCAATTTAGAGGATGAGTTGGCAGCTTCTCAGAAGGATCGTTATGAATTAGAACAACAGATCAGAAAACTGGAAGAAAGGTTGGAGCAGAGTGAGGAGGAGAAACGAGAGCTTCAAGCTGACCTAGGGAGATACCTCTTTCTTGAAGAAAAAGAGAAGCGCCGTGGAAGGCTCCTTGGTGGGGCAACTGCAGTGCAAGAGCCTGGTAAGCCAGAGATGTACTGATAAGTGATTAAACTAGTTTTCATAACAACAACAAAATTCTCAAATCTCGTTGGCTATCAACTGTCCTGATTTCTGCACTAATTAAGTATTTGGACAGTACGCACCATCGCACTTGTGCACTTGCATGTAAATGGCTTTTTTGTCACTGCTAGCAGTCTAAAATATCACCAATTTTGTTTTGGTTATGATTAATTGGTAACAGAACTCCATTTCGTCCAATTTGGTCTGTAATCATAGTCGTGATTAACAAATTAGACTCCCACCATGCAGTCATCCAATAATATTTGTCTATCACTTGTATGATTAGAGACCAAATTGGACGACTCGACTCAGTTCTATTGCCATTATTAACTTCTGTTTGGTGCTGAGAATATTAAAGAACTGCTTCCCTTAGTGGAGGAGGCAAAGCCAGCCCCTAAATAGAGTTACACGCCGATGGCTGGTAAACCTGTGCCTTTTAGCCGTGAGCCCCCATGCCAATGGAACCAGAAACCTATCACTCTTATTCATCAGTCGAAAAATAAAAGGGAGAGGGGGTGGCGGTATATGAACAATAAAATGGGTAAATCAAGAAAGTGGCCAGCAGGAAATGCTGTGCTCAGCACATAGAGCTCATGCAACACTGACCACACTTGAGCCACCAAACTGACTGCTGACAGACAACAAGACACGGTGCTCCTTGTTGTTAACTGCGATAAATTTCATGTGACTTCATGAAACAGTGAAAAAGTGTCTTTTCTAAAACCTTGTGGCCATTGTGGGCGGGAAGGCATTTAAAAAAGGTTAAAAAAGGGGTAATGGACAATGAGTACAAGTAACAGGTTTGCCAGCAATGTTTTTTTCAAAGGGTGCCCAGTGTATGTCTCAGTTGCAGGTCACGGTGTTAAAGGGACAAACTAAAGAAAGTTGAAAGGCTACATTGTACAGATGTATGCACTTCATGTACGCAAAATCATCATGTCGACCACAAAATAAGCTTATTAATGTCATGCAGTAATTTTTCACAGTCGAACATTGTCCAGTGACTGAATGTCATAATATCTGTATACAATTTTTGGGTGTATATTCAGGCCAATACCGGATCTTGCCTAGTTGTTATCTCTAGTGGACAATAATTAGTTTCAAATTCCTAAAAGTTCTTGATTTCCCTTTCTCTAGGTCTCCTCCTGCATTCAAGGCTCCTAGAGATCTCTAACTCATTGTCATCTGCAGAAGTGAAAAAGATCAAGTTGTTGCTCAAAAGCAAAGTCAATGGTTTCAGACTTGCACGTATATCAGAGGCGTTTGAACTGTTTGAAGAACTGGAAACGAATGGATTGTTTTCCTTAAACTATGTTGGGCAACTGCTTGGTGGAATTCAGCGATATGATCTTGTGGAAAAACTTGGAATTCATGCACCCTTACCAAGGAGTAGAAAAGGTCAGAGAAAGTTCATCAAATTTAAAACAGTGATTATATCAAAAAGTTTATTGTAAAGTAAGGGTACAGTCTCTTTGTGCAATGATAACATTCGACAATGGTTAATTGTGAAGGAAGAACACCTTCTTGGGACTGACTGTCAGGGTTCTGTCTAGGGTATTTGAGAGGTAGAAGCCTCCCCCCTAAAATGCCCAGCTTCCCCACCCCCCCCCCCAAAAAAAACAGTTTGTGATCATTACAGTGTATAAGTAACTGCATCGGAAAAATCATCCAGACGCGACAAGGTCTGCACATGAATTATTAGTATTCCCTGTCTGAGGACACTAGATGACAAGGGACATGCAGTATTATTTTAAAATAAAATATCACTATAACATTCCCCCCCCCCCCCCCCCCCATGGAGAAGGGGGTAGATATTATTTTACTTGATTCCCGAAGAAAACGAAGTCTGTAAGAAGTTTAAAGTACTACTGGCAATAAATTACATGCAAGATATTGCTTATAGGCAAGAGTTATATCAGCCCCTTTCATTATTGTGTTCTCCAGGGATTAGCCTATGTGATTTTAGGCTGTCTTGCACCATGATAAACCATGAAAAAAATTGTGTAAGGGCCCTGCCCCTGTTTTTGTGCTAATTTAGTTACAGCAAACTTACAACTTACACCAAGCATGCTACCAAATCATCAACTAAAAATAAAATTGTACACATTGATCGACCAAGTATAGAAACTCAATAAATCAAAATGGGAAATTATTTTTTACACAAGTGTGTTAAGTGCCCTGGCCTTTTAATAGAAGCTAGGCTGGAGGTATTTTGTTACAAGCCTTCTTGCTTTTCATTGGAAAATTGCATTATTATCATGCTCACAAGTCTATTTACAAGATTATTTACATGTGAAAACTGGAATGTTTGTAGCAATGCAAGGTCACCTCCGTCAGTCCATTTATTCAAGGGCTAAGGCACCGAACACAACTGTAAAATGGTATACTGACCAAATCATAGACATTCTCACAATTCCGCAAAATGCTGTTTAAGATGAGCTAAATTAAATTACCGTTTTTTAAAAAATCTGATTGTTCATCTTGCTGAACACGCTAAATCACGTTGGAAATGGCAATAATCCAAAATTAACACAATTGTCGGTGGAGTACAAAATAATGGCGCCTCCTTTGGGGTGTAAAGTGTTTTTGCACCTTACATTGAGCTAATCATCTGATGTATGGCTCTTATTTTTCTATATTGCACATCAGAACAAAGAATCCCCTAACATCGCATAATACTTGTTTTGTAGGATCAAACAGTTCTGTTGAGTCAGACCATGCTTCCAATTCAGCCAAGTCTGCCCCTGTACAAGACAATATTTCGAATGAACAGACAGATGGACCTGAAATGAAGACACAGATGGATTATGCACCTTCCTCAAAAAATTATTTTGAGCTCACAGGCAGTGATGAAAATGGTACATCACTAAGAGCAGAGGAAATAGATCATGGTCAAAGCCAGTGCTCATCAATTTTATCCAGTGGAAGCTTAGTTGAGGAAGACAGAGACATACGTTTGTCAGATAAGAGTGTAGAAAATGTTGTGCTGGTCGAGGAAGGTCCTAAGTCACCCTTCCCTTCAGATGTTATGTTTAGTTCAAATTCCAGTCGCAGCTCGTCTGATTTGTCAGCAAATTCTGACAAGACTGCACCAGCAATGTCTAACAGCATTTTACAAGCTTCTTTTGAAGTTGATGGGTTTCAAGTGATGTCAGATGGTTCCCAGTCAACTCCTGGCTACAGCGACCCCCGTCTCACCACATGGGATTCTCAAGGGATCTCTCATGTGATGGCCAGGCCAAGCAACGAGCTAGCAGATGAAGATGGCCAGCTACGAGGGGTATGTGCCGCCAATGGCGCAGAAAGAGTGGTTGAGTCTCATGATTTCTGTGATGGAGCAGTAATGACAGTTCCATATAGCACAAAGACAATCACTGAGTGTACAAAAACAGATTCTCTAATTAGTTCAGATTCTAGCCTTGCCAGAACTCAGAGTATTGCAAATGGAGGAAGTGTTTCTTTAACACAGCAGCAAGTGTTTTCAGATGGAGAAAGCCAAACTACTCCACCATCGTCAGATGCAACAGATTGGAAACGTCAAGGTGCTAGACCAAAGGAAACTCAACATACAGTGGTTGAACAAGTACCAAAAGAGCCTGTTGTGTATATAACCGATGGCTTAGCTGGTGATTTCTTAGCGAGACATACCCAAGACAAATCCCTTCATGACAGCATCTATCAAACTGATGTTGGTTCTTTCTTCAATGACTTTCCATCGCAGAGGACTTCCTTTAGTGGCGGTGACATATCTCAATTTAGCAGAGCCCAGGCGTACTTTGGCGATTGCCAGGTTGCATCCGGGACAGAGCCTTTTATTGGAACTGGAAATTCATTTGTAAGTGGATCTAGTAGACATCTGGGTGGCCCTTCAAATGCGGAACCTTTCAGTGACAACTCAGGTCTTTCGCCCGGCCGTGTAGGAAATGATTTGTTCTCATTGCATAGTAACTATTTATCAAGAAATACTTCAACTGGTGCCAACAACTATTCTCTTCAAAGTGACTTTGTACATAATAGCAGTAGATTTGCAGGAGTTGACCATTTTGATGGACAGACTTATTTGCCGTCAGCACAGCAAGCACCATATCCCCCTATATCAAGTGAAGACTCTGTTCTAAATAGAAATCTAGGAATGACTGGTTCAAGTTTTGCTGACCCTTCATGGACAGGTGCAGCGCAAACACTACCTGGGGATCCTGTATATAATGCACCAAGATTTAGTAGCTTTTCAAGTGAGCAGCTTACGGGCTCTGTTCACGGTGCAAATAGGTTTACTGGTGATGACGAAGCTTCAGCTTTTATTTCTAATCAGGGCTCAGATGAGCCGGCTCAGAAACCAAATTTAACACTTGGAAATTCAAGGACAACAACTGCAAACATTGCTGATGATGCAAATTCAGCTGCACGGTATCAGCTTGGAAATTCCACAACTTTCGATGGTGTTTTGGCAGCGAGATCTACTCATGACACTTCTGTTTTAGAACCACGTCTTGGTGACACAGACAACAATAGAGTTTCTGTGTTAAACAACACAGACTTTGGTACTGATTCAATAGAGGCCTCTGACAACTCGTTACTTGCTCTGGAACGGCGTGTTGCGGAAGCTTGTGCCCTTGTTGAACGCGTTCTTCGGGAGAGAGAGGAACGTGAACAGTTTGGAAGAGAAATAGAAAGGAAAGAACAGTTGATAAGAGAACAAAGAGCTCGAGAAAGGAGAGAGAGAGAAGAAAGAGAGTTACGAGAAGCTGAAAACTGGCCACAACAACAAGAGGCCATCAACGCACGATCACAATGGTTATGTGAACATTATCAGCGGCACTGCAGAGTTCGATTCCCTTGTTGCACACAATTCTATCCATGCCATCGCTGTCACAACATCTCGAAAGCTTGTGACAATGAAGAGGCTAAAGCTTGTCACGCCACTCACCTGAAGTGCTCTCACTGTCAGCATGAACAGGAGGTAAATTTTTATTTTCATTTTACACTAAAATAAATCAATAAGCAATAAAGGCTCGATTACCAGTGTGCCGCTTTTAAGGAAATTTCTTTCTGTAGAGTACAGTTCTATTTTGAATCAGAATGATCAGTATTATGGTCTGTGACATAAAACTCATTTGAATGACATTCTCCAGAACTGGTTTTCTTTGCCTTTCTTTTATCTTATTCACTCCATTGAGAAAATTTGTAGAGATAGTTTGGCTCAAAGGTCAGGGTCAGATATTATGTAAGGTTAGGAGATACCTATCATTGCGAGCAGGAGATGAAAAATTGTTTTTGTTATTATTATTATTAGTTCCTGTCTACTGGTAACATTCCGGGCCGAATTGTTCAAAGCTGATTTAAGTTGACACCGGGTCAGACATAAGGCTTAAAAAGTCAAGTTTGTCTGCAAGTTCAGATTGGATGCTCTTAAACTTAACAGAGAAAGTTGTCCATGAAAATGCGTTTGAACAAAAGAAAAAGAAACCCGGGTTAAATTTAATCGCGGGTTAAGCGCTAATCGCCCTTTCAACAACTGGGCCCTATTAGATAAGAAAGCTGATGAAATTGTTCTCGCCAAAATTTCAAAAAAAATAAGAATATGATAGGTTTCCGTGGTGGAAGTTTCTAAATGGCCTATTTTTAACCTGAAATTCGGCAAATAAGTCTCCTGGCGTTCGCTAAAAAAAGTCGCACGGAGAGATATGGACACTTTCCATCAAGAGAAAAACTCTTTTCCTTTCACCAGAAGATAATTTTTGGGCTTTTTCGAGACACCTCCGACGAACATAATTCAAAATCAAGCAAAGAACAGGTTTTCAAGAAAACAAAAACTGTAATTTAATAGGTCTTACCTGCTGCATAGGTTATCTTGTGATACGAGTTCAGATTTTCTCAATTCTTGTTTAATGACACATTTAGACCTGACAATCTAATCATACCTTAGAACCTTTGGCTCAGCGAAAGCGTGGTAGTAATAATGACTAAAAATTTATAACGCGCCTTTAATTTTCCATGTAAATATGATCAAAAGCGTGTAACAACTGAAAAAGTCGAAAAGTCTAAATTTCCTCGTTTCGAAATGTTGCAGAGCGAAGTATATTATTTTTTCCTCACTGTTATTGTGAATTACCATTATCAAAGTCCTTTTTCTCGAAAAAAAAGTGAGTACCATAACTGTAGCGCGATCGGCGATCGATACTTTTTTTCATCAAAGCACTGTCGCTATCGAAATCAAGAATTGCATTGCATTACTACCGTGACAACGTGACTGACATTTTGACCTTGTTTTAATAATGTGTATAAAAATATGTAAATTATAGACCACTTCGAGACTGCGGTGACGGCTTTCTGGGGTTAAATATTAGTGGACGGGTATTCTGTAATCTAGCCCAAATGTTCTATATTTTATGGACCTCTGAGGCAACGAACTTAACAAAATGGCGACGGAAGACGAAGATCTCTCAGCTTCTGTTATAGTTCTGTAGATTTTTTCTGGAATGGTCTTGTTTTTCGACGAGTATTGCAACGAACTACGAGGCTGAAGATTCAAATAGCTGTGCTTTAAAGTGTGCGATGTTGTCGACGAAAGGAGGTCGTTTTAAAAGCTGGTTAGGTAACTCGACGCAAAAATTGTCGTTTTACAAACATGTAGAAATAGTGCCAGTTTGTATTGACTTAGGTTTTAGTCGTTCTGTCTCAGTTTTCTCTCTATTTGTTCTGCTTTATTGTTTTCAAAATAAAGCTTAAAGTGTCATATTGTTTCGATATTTTATATGTACTGGCTTTGATATATGTTGTTATTTGGAGTGATTAATGATATGGAAATAAGTGGCCCTGTATTCTGTAGTTTAGCATGGAGTAAATATGCGGTGAGACATTTTTCATCAAGTTCTTAATTTTTAAAAATTTCTCAAACGTACGATGTTTGTTTTTTGGTACCGAATGCGAGTTAACTTCAAGGAAAATATGTCCCCAACAGCCTTGGTCCATTTTGGCATGATATACTATCAAGATCAATGCCATTGAATAAATTTCTGTGTTCGTAGTTATTTTTGCGGTATTTTACTTCCCGGAAATTTGACAGTTAGAGGGTTTACACTTGGACGTCTCCTTAAATACTGTTTAAATGTTGTGTCACGTTCAGTCACAAAATAGATCGTCACCCAGGGTGGCCGAGGTAGAGTTCAACATTTCAGATTCGCTAAAATTGTTCCAGTCTGGCTTTTTTTTTTACCTCAATCTGATTACAAAAGCAACTTTGCAATGGGAAAACCTACAAGAAGTATAAACTATAACGGACATTTAGGGTTCAAATTTCTGCGTTTGTGCATTTCGAAATAAGAAGTTTTTCCACCCTGAAATTTCCTAAACTTCACAGCCGTCTTGCGGAGATTTCATTTAAAAGCTCAGCTCAATTTCCAGGTATTTTAATTCTAGAAAATAACAGGCGTTTGGTGGGAACAACTCACATTAGGTTTTTTTATCTACCAAACAGCTATCTATGAACAAAACATGAAAGAAATCAATTTGTCAACTCTTCCACGAAATCAACATTTTTCTCGATTTTTTTTTCTAACCGCGGCTATTTGTCGTGCAGGAAACAAACAAGTAAATGAAATAAAAACAGCAACCAAAGAAAAAACAAGACGAAAAAAAAACTTTGGAAAAATGGTTTTTCGGAGGGACCGAACTCGTCCTAACAGATAGCAAAACGCAGATACGTGAAGGGCCGAGTCACATTACCCACTAGACCACTCAGGCATCTCTCAGAACACCGCTGTTCATTTAAGTATTGGCTGAGACCAGGCTCATTGGTAGGTAAAAATGGTGAATACCGGGTGCAAAAAATCGAAGCCGAACGAAAGAGCCGCCGCCCCTTTCTCCCTTCAATGCCCCGCTCGGTTCGCTCCTTTCTCCGCGGTGGCCCTCGTTCTCTGCCCTTTTTCTCCAATAAAGAGCCTGGTCCCAGTGCCGACAAGTGTTCCCATCATATGACCCGCGATTTATGGTCGATTTCAGGTGTGTGATCACTAATCACTAGTAACATGACGTGACAGGGTAATGGCGTCTCTTAGAAAAACGAAACAAAAGCAATTAAATTAACTGCCAAAACCGTGGATCAAAGTCCTGCTGGTTATAAACGTTGGATCTCTAGGGAAAAAACATAACAAAACAAAAGCAAGATTTTCCCCTATCGGAATTTTCAGTTTTAATGGAAAAATATAAGGACGAGATGGAGAATTTTTTGTGACGATAGTTTGGGAGCTCACTTTCTTTCATGTTTCAATTTGTTATTTAAAAGATGCTTCGACGAGTCGCTTCTAAAGTTTGCTTAACGTATGTCTAATTTTAAACCTTTCGAGAGAAGAGTTTTTTCTTGAAACAGAGGGTGAAGTCAATAACTGGACCCTTCAAGAACTTTCCTTTTTTGGCTTTTTTCTGTCGCTCGCGTTGATTTTCGATAGTGAAAGTTAGCGAACATTTACGACCTGCAATAAAACAACAGCACAACAGACTGCGGAGTGTCGTTTCGTCTTTCCGATGATACAGATGATATTAAGCTGGCTTTATAACTTTTTTTACGAGCCGACAGGCGTAATTTCCACTTAAAAAAATGTAGCCCTTTTGAAAACCGTCTGCCCCAATAAACGAAACATCCAAGAACACCCTCATTCTCGCAAGACTTTGTTTTTGCTTAGGATAATATATATATATATATATATATATATATATATATATATTAATAATCACAGGAGTTCAGGCTTCAGGAGTAATCATTGATCGTTTATTGCGACAGTGCTGTTTCGTATGGTCCGAAATTGTAGGACCACACTCATCAGGCAACTTCAACGATTGACCGTTAAAATTAAAAGCTGGCAGTAAATATAGGGATGCGTTAAGAGATAGTATCTAGGTAACAGATGGATTGTGTCTTAGTTACGTTACTCTAGAGTTCTGAAGTACATATCTGTTTCTGTGGGGGCATGAACTCGCTAGTTCGTTTCGCCTGTTTAGGCTACAAAGCTCTTTTTTACAAATGATGATAAACTTTTCATAAAGACAAAGATTACATTTTTTGCTAATGTTGCTATAGGCTTTACATTTCTTTAAAACTTTCCATTTTATCTGGAAAGGTTTGTTAGAGTCTTGTAAAGTCCAAATATATTTTGATAGTTCCGTTTCATTTCTTCTGTTCGAGCGTCGAAAGGAGGACTGATGGTTTCTGTAACGTTCCTTAAAGTTTGTTGCCAGTCCGACGTAAGTTTCAGTTGTCGTCGCTGTAGTTACAGTGGCTTGGTAGATTACATTTGATTGGAGGCATTTTCCTTCGAGTGGACAATCTGGTTTCTTTCTGCAATTGCAGGTGTCAGGTTGTTGCGTTGGTGAGTTGAAATTTGAAAGAACGTACTTGTTGTGTGACGAGATGACAGATTTCATGTTAGGCATGCATGAGTAGCTTAGTTTTAGCGTGTGTCTGTTGAAAATCTTGT
This sequence comes from Porites cylindrica, assembly GCA_964035525.1. NCBI lineage: Eukaryota > Metazoa > Cnidaria > Anthozoa > Scleractinia > Poritidae > Porites > Porites cylindrica. The sequence goes on from OZ037775.1 coordinate 61,233,426, forward strand.
GGAGTGGGTGGTCTTTTGGAAAGCATTTGTCGACGATGTGCAGAAATTTTCTTCCAAGGTTAGTTCTGACGTTTGAGTTGAAAGGAGGGTTGTACCATGTGATGTTTCTTGTTCGTTTTCTTTTGTTTTTCGGAGCTTTCTCTTGTGGGGGGTGGTATGCTAACTTGTGGTCGTATCCGCTTTCTGTTACAGCTATTAGATATGTACTTCAGAACTCTAGAGTAACGTAACTAAGACACAATCCATCTGTTACCTAGATACTATCTCTTAACGCATCCCTATATTTACTGCCAGCTTTTAATTTTAACGGTCAATCGTTGAAGTTGCCTGATGAGTGTGGTCCTACAATTTCGGACCATACGAAACAGCACTGTCGCAATAAACGATCAATGATTACTCCTGAAGCCTGAACTCCTGTGATTATTAATAGTCAATGCTCTTCAATTAAATGAATTGAGCGCTCTACGGAATACGTTCTACCCAGAATACAAGTATTTATATATATATATATATATATATATATATATATTAGAATTCGTCAATTTCTGCATTTTCCTAAATGGGAAATGGGAAATGGGTGCGGCGGAAGTAATTTGATTGGCTGTTTCGGCAAATGTAAATAAATTAAAACCGAAAGTGGCGGGCTTTTCATGAAGATTTGTTTATAAGGGGTTTTTGACCATTTACAAAAATGTTCCAGAAAATCCGGTTGGACTTTTGGGGCGTTTCAGCGGAAGATTTTCGGGAGCGACGGAACATCCGAAAAGGTACTCCTGGACGGCATGCTCTAAACGAAGATTCGTATTTCATTTTTTCAAAGCTACCTTTGAAACCAGTTTGAGGCCTTCGCGAACGTTTCAGTTAATGGGTTTGAATTGCGCAAATGGTAAACGCGATTCCGGCACTAAACTTGCCACAGGTCTACCTCACGAGTTTCAAACCGAGCAGACGCGAGCTTTTGCAGCTGAGGGAGCGACGAAGTCGTTTGCAAGTGATTCCTGGACGAAATTCACCAGCTCTGAAATTTGTTTATCATTTGCCCAAACCGTCAACCGATCAGTTTGCCCATATAAATGGTCAACAACCAGGATGTCTTATTGTTCCGCCTTTCCGCCGAAAGTTTATTTACGAGTGAAATGAATATAGAGCCTTAGGACTGGATAAGGTATCATAACTGATACAATAGTTATACAGTCAACTTCTATTGTTGCAGGCATCTCTAAGGGAAGAGAGCGAAATCAGTTGTTCTTCATTGGTCTTTGCGGGGTTTCGATAAAATGCACAGTAACTTTCAAGGAGTTATAATAAATCCTCTAGTGGGGCTCATTTAACTCCTTACAGTGGAGTTATTTTTTGGGGAGCTATTTTAACTCCAAAAAGGAGTTTAAAGAACTCTTTTTCAGGAGTAAAAGTGACCCCAGATATTGAGGAGTTAAAATAACCCCCCAAAAGAAGTTGTCCTGTACCTAAAATTTTTACTCCACTTTCAGAGTTAAATTAACTCCAAAAAGAGTAAAAACAACCCATGTAAGGGTAGTAAGGAGTAAGCCCAAAGTAAAGTACCGGTAACCCCATTTCGGAGTTATTTTAACTCCAGACTGGGAGTAAGAAGAACTCTTTTTCAGGAGTAAAAATGACCCCAAATTCGGAGTTAAATTAGGAGTTAAAATAACCCCCAAAAAGGGGTTATCCTGTACCTAAAATTTTTACTCCATTTTTGGAATTATAATAACTCCCTAAACATTACGGTGTGCATTAGCCAGGCCGGAAAGAAGGAAACCCGAAAGGCGGCAAGACCGAGTGCTCAGCGCCTCAGTCTTGGAGTCCGAGTTTTTGCGCTCGAGTCTCCTGCTCGTTTAGTCCTAGTTCAAATGCTCGATCGTGCTTGTAAATAGCCAACTGGTTACCTCCCGACAGATAGTTTTCTGGCCCTTATTTGTTGTGCTCAGATTATTTTTAAGTGCCTGTAAGCTAGCTAGAGCATGAACTTCTGTTTCAAACAAAGCATCTACTTAATAAAAACCTTAGCAGAAATGTTTGCCCTGTGAATGAGATTAAGATCGTATTCAACTTTAGTGGAGGGGTGGGTGGGGAGAGTGCTCTACTTCTCTGGGAGACGATGTATCGTAAATGGTTTGGTTGCCAGTTTGCACTTTGGACTAAATCCTCGATTAAACTACTTTGTGATTGTTGTTACAGATTGGTGAAGACAGTGCAAAGTGTCGGAAGTGTGGAGGGAAAATGTCTGCTTATTTCTGTGCCATTTGTAAACATTTCACCAGTGTGGACAAGAATCCGTACCATTGTGAAAAATGTGGAATATGCCGGTAGGTCAAGAGAAACATCCTTCTAGCAAAATTAAGGGTACCGTATGAACTATTAAATAGACGCACTCTCTCAAATAACGCCTCTTGTGTAATAAACGCCCCGCTGCAATTTTAAGCTTGTTTTTAACACCCCTCACTGATAAACGCCCCTCGCTACTAGACACCCTGTGTTAAAACTGCTCTAAAATATTAGGACTTGTGATAATCATTGAATTTATGGATCCGCGTTCGTCTCATTCTACGAGCATAACGTCTGCACGACATCGAGAATAAGGGAAACGAAAACGAATCCAAAAGAGTCCACTTTCCTGCGGCCCAGATGCCCCTGATAAAATTAATAGGGGCGGCTAATCGGCTTTCGCCCGTGACAGGTCGAAAATGTCTGTCTTTGTACCTTAGGAACACCAGATTAGGATGCGTTCTGACGAACGCGAATAGCGAAATAAAGCAAAATCATTCAATTTATTGAATTTGCCTCTTGTTCCATGTCACGTTCCAAGGAAGGAATAGGATCCTACCATCGAGGTTGGGATGTAAAAAACAATTTGGATCTCTAAAAGGCCTAATCTTACCAAAAATCACCTTTTGTTTTAAGAACCAATGCGCTTTTGTTTAGCACGTTTTATCAGGCGAGCATAAGTATTGCTATAGTGTCCTGCAATTGTATCAATGTTAACGTTTTATCTTCCAGAATTCATCAGGACAAATCATTCCACTGTGAAGTGTGTAATGTGTGTTTAGACAAACGGCTTGAGGGAAATCACAAATGTCGACCAGATTCAGGTCACGACGAATGCTGTATTTGCTTGGAGGTGAGGTTTTATCAACTGTGTTCAGTTACCATGAAAATCTGCCGCGCTTTTTTATTGCAATGATAGGCTTGTCATAAAAGAAAATGAGTGATTATTCAAATACAAAATTAAGTCAAAAGAATGTAGACGTCGAAACAGGATGGTCGTTGATGCGGTTTCATTATATTTTTTGAGCAGGGTAGAGAGCAGTTTCTTACCTATCACCAGAGCAAAAAGACAGATAGTAGCTTTGTTTATACGTGTCTAAAGACTGTTACAGTAAATTGCAATGCTGATTCAATTTTTTTTTTTGTTTTCATTATTTGCAGGATGCATTCAGTGGTTGCCAGATATTACCGTGCTCACACAAGGTCCACAGAGAATGTGCAATTGCAATGATACAAAACGGCATGTAAGTCATCAGGTTACTTAGGGCGCTTCCATTTTTCAGAACTGACCTGCCAGACCCTTGCCGTCTTAATGAGAATTTGGTTTTTAATCAAAACTATCCAGCCAGATCAGGCAAATCCTAAATACAGTGTACGTGAAGGAGATGGGTTTTCAGCAAAAACCCTTGGAAAAAGCCGATTTCATTGTCAAACTAAGTGGTGTGGCAATGGCCCGGCCGACCAGTTCTGACAAATGGAAAGCGCCCTTAGGCTTGGTATGGGCTGAGATACTGTAAATAATTACTCGTGCAAAGCAAATTGAGTTGAAGCTAAGGAAAGGGAAATGTTCTTTATTTGTAGTTTTCACTTTTTCATGTCAGAAATGTTTATTAATGTTTCAAGGAGTAGTAAATTCTATTAATTTGAACCGTCTGACGTATCGATCACTTGCTGCCTCATGCCTCAACAGTCCATTTAAATTCTTGTAAATTTTAAACAAGCAGCAAATAAGAAAATGCCCGACTGATTGATCTTAAAAGTCCCCCTTATTTCGGCTGGATACACCAATAACAGCCTTCTTCAGGGTGCAAAGCTCATTACCCACAATATGCAACACTTCTGTAATAAAAGGGCTTATTTAAACTACATTGTTTTTTTCGAACTACTCTCAGCATTCTAAATCGGACGCCCTTGGTAGGTCCCTGTCTATTACGTAGTCCATTTTCTTGACTCTTTATAACGGGAAACCTCAAACCCCTATTAAGGTGGCCAAATCCCAACTGTGACAGCATTAGCACTGTCACGCGTGTACGTGTGGGTTTTAGTCAAACTATCGATTCTTGATATCATCTCATTTGTATAATAGACAAACACGTAGATAAAAGAATAAAAATTAAATATTCCCGACACAAAAATTGACTGGTCCGCCAAGATTAGCAGTTGCTACCTGCGGGCCAGTGCACTTTTGTTAAACTTAATGAAAAAGGAAGCAAGGATTATTATTGTTGTTGTTGTTGTTGTTGTTATTGTTGTAAGTACAGTGTCTTTTTTGAGAAAGTTTTCTTTAGGTGGGAAAGAAGAAAATAGGTCGATTGCTTTTTTTGCTAATATTTTCGTTCTTGAAAGATTTGTGAAAAATTTTAATCATTGTTTTTTTGTCTCTTTCAGTCGTACCTGTCCGATTTGTCGACATCCCTTGTATAGTCAGTCCAGGGAGTAAGGTTTCTAGTAGAGGATCTCGCAGTTTGTCCCTTGATTGACCAAGGTAATGCAGATGAGTTATCGTGCGGGATTTATGGTACAAAATGTACGCTGTTCTACGCAACCAACGCCCGGAAATTGGAGGTGTTATTGTGATAACTTAGTTTTGAAACAGAATGACTTTCGTTTATTATGATAGACCGTTTTTTCCAAACTCTTGCATAAAGAGTTCGATAAAGTGTTTGCTTATTGAACATTCGATCGCGGCTAATTCAGCAAATTGCTGCCTCCTCACAAATATCTATGCTAGCAATTAACAAAAATGAACTCATCCCCAGTTGTCTCTTTTATCTCTTAATTAAGTATTAACATTAACGAGATAAGCAAGTGGAAGATATGCGCCGTGTGAGACGGGAAGGCACCTCCATCAGACTGCGCCATCTTTGAAAGAAAACAGCTAAAAAAACGTCTTATCAAACTGCCCAAGATCGCTGAAATTACATTGGTAAACTCATCTCATTATGCAGAATCAAGTACATCAGCATAAAAGCTAAAAGATATAGCCATTGCTAACGTTTCGAGTCACGATCTGCTTGTCTCTTCCAATTCCCTCTCTCATTGTCCACTCGACCGCTGAAATACCGTAATCGTCTTCCGCAGTTCTCACCCTTTCTGCCCAGAAATCACAAGAGACAGTTGAGGGCAAGAGACCGGCTTTACTTGTGTTACCAGCGCTCATCGATGCTTATTATAATATAAATAATTTATTTGGTTTTTGATTGAAAGTGCTGATATTTTCATATTGTAGTAGGTTAGTTTATTCGACGGAAGGCACGAGTTGTTAGTGACTTTTTCTCATTGCCGTGAAACCTTTATAAGAGAAAACTATGCTAATGATTAAATAACTGTTATTCTTCGTTACAATTCCAAGTGTTCCGAGGGGCACCTTAACTTCTGAAAAAAGATCTTTATCGATAAAACTTAGTTCATGTTCGTGTATTATTTATTGCGTTACTATTAACTAATATTTACTGAAATAAAATTTGGATTGAGTCAGGTTAAGGGGTCAGCTCCGTATTCACACGATGCATCCTGCATTTCAGATATTTGGATTTGGAAGAGAGCAATCTCTAACAGGTAGAATTTGTGGGTTAGATAACATTTGCTGGGAGGATTATGGGCGATCAGCAAAATGTGTTCCACTCATTGGGTGTCTGTCAAACGAGGACTTGTTGATGGCGAATGAAAAAATGCGCATAGAGAAAAAAATGGTTAGATAAAAATTTCCAAGTAGTAATAAATAAATAGGTTCATTACTCTTTGGGCCCATCGACAACCAGTTCCCAGAATCGGTGAACTCGGAGACTAATAATGAAATGGTCAGGCAAGCCGTTTTGAGAACAAATGGAGATGGCATCTCTTGGATTGACCCTAATGTCTTCAGAAGGATCCTCGCCTTTAAACAGTCGTCTTTAAGGCTATTTGAGGCAATAGTCACAATACGGACCAAATACAATACAAAAGCGAAGGTGCTGTCAGAACAATAGGAGTTGGGGAGGCAATTACGAGAATTTGTGGAAAGTGTGTGATGATGTGTGGCTGAAAAGGATGTTTTCAAGGCCAGTAGTCCAATCCAGATATACACAACTTGTCCTAAAAGCTCAGCCACCTTGTACCACCACAGCGGGCCCACACAAATTGGCTTTACTACCGTTATGTTTAATTTTAGAAGAAAGGTATGGGAATATCCAAAAGATTCATATTATTGTAATACAATGCGATGAAGTTTTATATATTTTGTGTATATGATCAAAGTAAACGTCTTTTTACCGGAAGTGTTGTGTGTTGTCGTTCGTGCAACTGGAAACTACGAATTATAGCGACAACAAGGGCTTTACGTTCGAGGTTTATGCACTAGTCTCGGACTAGTCAGTGGAAAGCCTCGCAACCCCTAACCTTCCACCCAGACGTCCTTTTGGCTCGTCACGCAGTCTTACCCAACGAAAGAAAGGAATGTGTGACGAAGCCCCAAGAACGTCCTTGTGGGAGGGTACGCACCCCCATACCCGGGGAATAGCGGGGCATTAGTCCAGGTCTGCCTTTTAAATAAAGCAAATTCCCCGCTATGCGGAGAAAAATTTCGTACGCCAAGATCGTGACGTTTGTTCCTTTCCCCGGGGCAATACAGTACTTTAAAAATCACAAATGTACAATGTTGGCCAAAGTAGATATATTTCAAGGAACTTTGCCTCGAATGAAACTTATACAAATTTTAAAATCAACAATACTGTCCATTTCTCAGGGGCTCCCAACGAGAATATAGTTCAAAACCACTTAAATATAGCATTGTGGAACTTATTTTAGTATTTAAACGGTAGATATAGGCATATTTTTATCCCCTAACCATTTTTCATCTGTTCGGATTTCCTAGCTGAAAGTCTAGTGATGCGAAAATTAGTAGGGACCAAAACTTGCCATAGCCAGAAAAAAGGCTCCAGAAAATTCTAGGTGACCTTTTTAGGATAAAGTTCCCTTAAAAATGGCCAATTATACCATTTTTTAGATGTTCGAAAATCCTAGGGGAGGCAGGCAAGCAAGAAATTTTACAACAAATGTTCCGAAAATTCTAGATCTCAAATCGTCTTCCGAACAGATATTTTCCGAAAATTGACGTTGGGTGCCCCTGAGAACTTTTCCGTTCAACTTTCATCTTATTCATGTGCATATGTGCGCATAATTTATGAAAAGACAAAGGGTCAAGTTCCCCTGGGACCTCTATTGGGAAAACAAAACATACAAGCTAAAGAGGTTAGATGGTCCCTGCTCGCTGCTACTTGCGTCTTTCTACTGTCGAAAATCCTACATACCGTGGCAAAAGTGACAGTCTAATACCGCTGAAATCTTCCGCAACTGCACCGCATTCCCCTTCCCCTTTTAACGCCTCCCACGAAGGCCAGGTTGGGCTTTCCACTGTGCTAGTGCATGACCCCCGGGCACCTTAGCAGGTAAAAGTCGAATGTGTAACCCTTTAAATCACTAGGATTCGTCGTTTTCAGCTGCAAGAACGACAACACACAACATTTCAGGTAAACACACTTTTATTTTGATCTCATACCGGTATATAAGAATTCATCGCTACATATTACGATAATATGAACCTTTTCGATGTACAACAGTCTACAATTTGTGTGGGTATCCTGTGGTATCACTATCTTTGGAAAGTGACGTTACCGAAAAAATAGGAGGCCTGGGTCCCAAAACAAGAAAGATGGATTTGGTTTTTCCCACGTTGGCCACACGGCAACATGGCAGTGTGAATGATTGTGCCCGTGGTTTAGCATTCTTTCACCAAAGAAATGAGTGATTACGATAGTAGCGGTCAAGATGCTCTTTCAAGCGACTCTGAAGAAAGTTTTGAGGAAGAAAATGATCTTGGAAGTCAGTTACAAGACCTTTCAGGTAACTCGTACCGACAGAGCGGTGGTAACCAACAGAGGAGCTCGATCAATGAGGCTAAGAAGCTCGTTCCCGATCTTGAGGATCCAGGGCCGGCACCTTTGCATAAAGATAGAGAAAAGCGTCAAATGCAACTTTATGGCGCTCACTTAAAAGGTAAGCTCACGAATCGTTCGGTAAATCAAAAGTTTTGCACCCGAAAAGTTCGTTCCGAACTTTGTCAATCGTCTCTAGAAATAGTCTCAAATCGTGACCAAAATCGTTTAAAACCCAGGGTGCAAAGAAAGTGACTTTTACAGCCTGCCATTCGGGCAAGCTGTAGCTAGCATGTACTAGCCCACAAGTAATTTCAACTAGCCCAAAACCCTTTTTGATTAGCACGATTTATTACAATGCTTCTGTAATTTGAATGGCTTAACTACAGAATACGGGGCAAATTTTCCATTTCAATTTCCCCAAAAAAGAACAAAAATCACTAGCCCGATAGCAAAATCCACTAGCCCTGGGCTATCGGACATTTCTTTCTTTGCACGCTGAAAACCACAACCATCTTTCGATTCTTTTGTTCATTTGCTAGTTCAGTTAATTCAGATCAATCAGTGATTTATAATTAAGCTTATTTGTTGCCCAGGTTAATTTAATTTGTTCGGAAGTGATTTAACAGCATATATATATTTGATTATTTTACTCAGTATAGGCATTTGGTTATGTTGAGCAGTCTTTTTGGTTGTTTTTTTTGTTTTTTGTTTTTTGTTTTGTAATTTCCCCTGAGTCTACAGACTAGTGGAATAGGAAATTACGGTACATATGTACGTGTAGTAAGTAGAGTACTGTACTAACAATTGAAATTACAGCACTTGGTCAAGCTATCAGTGAGTTCTGTTCTGTTCAAATCAAATCTTATTCTTCTTTGTGTTTGGGTTCATTCAGGTATGATAACATTTTATAACACGACATATTTTTCTCGAAAGAAGCTGGTCTTGAAGTACCTGAGTACTGCCACTAGAATAAGTGTGAACAGCTTTTATTATAAGCTTATATTTGACTTTTTAGGAGGCTCCTATGCAGAAAATCAACTTAGAAATACATTTACAACATCTGATGGCAGTGTTGTTCTGGCTGGAGCATCTTATTCTTTACCTGGTACAAGTACATCTATTTTACAACCAAATCTTGGTGTTGCTGAACACTCTACAGTGGAATCCTCAGACAAATCAGTGGAAAGGCCTGCTGCAGAAGCTTGTGCTATTGTTGAACTGATAGAGGGAAAGGAGCCTGAGCTGTTAGAAAGGAAAAAGCAGTTATTAAGAGAACAGAGAGCTAGAAGACAAAGGAAAGAGAGAGAAGAAAGAGAGTTATTGGAAGCGGAGTGTTGGCAATCACAGCAAGGTGGCATCACTGCAAGCTCACAGTGGTTATGTGAACATTATCAGCGGCACTGCAGCGTAAAGTTCCCTTGTTGCATGCAGTTCTATTCATGCCATCACTGCCACAATATCTCAACAGCCTGTGACAATGAAGAGGCTAAAGCCTGTCATGCCACTCATTTAAAGTGCTCTTACTGTCAGCATGAACAGGAGGTTAGCTTTTACTCTCATTTCTTACTTCAAGAATTTATGGACTGAAGGCATAAAATGACCTGTGTGTGGTTCTCAAGACTGTATTCCTTTATTTTGGCTCAAAATGGTCCTTTAAAAAATTCTCTTCTCTGAATCACAATTCTCTTGCACTTGTTTTAGTTTGTTTGCTCCTAATTTTCAAGAGAATTGTTGTTTACTTCGGGATTAATCTTTTACTTTTCAAATTCTTAGAGATCATTTGTCTCAAGTTCCGATTGAATTTTAAAGTGACTTATTACTAGTTTTGTGTTGAAGGGGGCATTGATATTTTTTTTTGGAGGAATGGAAATCTGTAGTATTCAGCATGGCCAGTTGATCAGCATGATAGTCTTGCAATCTGGATGTCCTTAGTGTGTGTCATTTTGACCTCTAGCAGGCTTTTGGTCTTTTTGAGCTCAAATCCTTGGCCATGCTTGTAAAAATAGGCTCACTGTTTCACTACTACCTGTTTTTTTGTGTTCTTTTATATATATTATTTGTTTTTAATTAAGAGCGTGTAAACTACACTTATGTACAATCCCAGAAAAAAGCAGTTCGGAAGGTTGTACAACTTGAAAATAGTCCTTTTACATGTAATCCTGAAAAACAGAGAGTTTTCCTTTTGCTAAATACGCCCCCCCCCCCCTCCTCCCCTCCCCCAAATTTATAACAGGTTATTATTATGCACACCAACATTAACATTTTTCTCAACATTGGGCTAGGGGCAAAGGGAGGAAGAAAAAAAAGAGGTAAAAAGTAGCAGCCTTCCTTACACTTTTAACAATATTGTACATTGCAGCTAGAGCAAGCACGTAAAAGTATTTGCATTAACATTTTAAACTGAGAAAAAATTTTGGTTCTGTGAGTGAGTTGAACAACTGGTTCAAATTAGTTTGGGGGCTGGAAGGGAGGGGGAAGGGAGTGACTGTATTTTCAGAGTCTACCCTTCATGTTTGTGTGTAAGTTGTGTTTGCCGCTTAAGTTACTGGGAGACTTGTTATTCATACTTTTTTTTGGAATCAAGTTGCATTTTAAAGCTTGGTTTAAAGTTTTATGGTTGTTGTCGTTACAGATTTGTGAAGCTGGTGCCAGATGTCAAAAGTGTAGTAGGGAAATGTCTGCTTTTTTCTGCTCCATCTGTAAACATTTCACCAGTTTGGATGAAAATCCTTATCATTGTAAAGAATGTGGAATTTGCTGGTAGGTCAAGAAAATGTGACATTTCTTTTGTAAAATTATTATTACATTATTTACTGCGCTTTTCACAAACATGCGAACTCTAAAGTTCAAAAGCCGCCTTCGCAATTGCGTTTTTCGCTGCCGTCAATCATAATTACGATCACAGGCAACGAACCTTGAAACACAGAAACACACAAAACGGATCGAAATCCACCAATCACAAATCAGAAACCATGACCTTTTGAACCCGTTAAATTAAAGTTTTGTTTCCTAAGAGGTCCGTTAAGATGATTGACGGCAGCGAAAAACGCAATCGTCAGTTGGCTTTTGAACTTCAGAATTCGCATGTTTGTGAAAAGCGCAGTAAATAAGATATACATGTATAGCCTTGTTTATGAAAGTTTTATGCCTTTTTGTTGTTTTTTAAATAATTGATGGCTTTTTCCAGTTGTCTAAAGGAATGACTGTACTTTTGTAATAATTACAGCAGGAAAGAAAAGCCAGGCAAAATATAAGAATCAGTGTCAACTTGCAAAATTGCTTACTATGTGGTACAAAATTTTTGCAGGACTTGTTTTTGCGCATTTGGCAATTTTTCATGTTTGGCAGGAACTAATTTTTGCGATTAGGATAGATTGGTTTTTCTTGCTGGGAATTAGTTTTTGCAATTTTCAGAAAGTACCCAGTACTGTGGTGTGCGTACCCTATATAAAACCGGTATTTCATTGCACACCGCTTTGTTTCTGAACAAAAGACACAAGTTGTAATTGAACAGACATGGTTTGTTAGTACTTTATTTTTGTGTAGTGAATTTAAATTAGAGAATACAGTCGAACCCCGCTATTTCGAACTCGGTTAATTCGAAGTTCCCGCTATTTCGAAGGAAGATCAAATTTCCTTGGATTTACCCTTATGTTTTCAATCATTTACTATCAGCTATTTCGAACTCGGTTATTTTTAGAATTCCCTGCTACACCTTAAATCAACCCCGTTATTTCGAACTTGTCAACCCCGTTATTTCGAACGGAGTACATACATAAGAGCACAGCAAGAAACGTATTGCATTTTATTTGAGCTCGTGTTGCGTAATTAATGACGTAACAATGCTTGACTCAAGTGCAGTGTCATTCACGACCGACAAAACCAAACACAACAGAACATTCAAAGATTTTTCAATGCAACAGCATCTGATTTATCCAGCATATAATTACTATATCTTTATTTAATCAGTGTCTTTCTTCATACTGTACTTTTTTTAATTAAAAAATGATTCATTGCTACGAATTTTATGCTTCCCTGGTTATTTCGAAACCCCGCTATTTCGAACTTTTTTCCATTTCCCTCGGGACTTCGAAATAGCGGGGTTCAACTGTATTTACTCTGGAGTAAATTTTTGCAGGAAAAATGTTGGCCGTATTTTTATTTGTGGGAACTTATTTTTGCAGATCGCTGGAAAAATTGCCAAAAAAATGGAAAAAATTAGAACCTGCAAAAATTTTGTGCCACACTGTATACCTACTAATTTTATGATTATTGAATGATATCAAGAGTGTTGTTTTTTAATGTATCAGCATTATTTTGTTTGTCATTCAGGATTCATAAGGACAAATCATTTCACCGTGGTGTTTGTAATATGTGTTTAGACAAATGGCTTGGGGGAAATCACAAGTGTCGTCCAGATTCAAGTCGTGATGAATTCTGTATTTGCTTGGAGGTGAGGTTGAATTAACAGTGATCACATACCAATAATGGACCTGAATTTCTGGTTGTTTTAAAGAACAATATTTTGTATAAGCTTGTCAGATAAAAAAGAGGGATTTTTGTTGTATAAGTTTGAGTGGAAAGAGTGTAGATTATAGGATGATCATAGACATGGTTCCAGTGATTTTTTTTTTATCTGAGCTAGTTTTTTTATCTATTAGTAGGGTAGAGTCAAAGATAGGAACTCTCCTTTACAGTGTTTATGTTACACTAGGTTACAATTCAATTCAAGTTAGAATTTTTAACCTAGGTTGATTCTCAATTTCCTTTGTCTTGTATCCTAATTCATGAACAATTAGGACCAGAAGACAAAGGAAATTGAGAGTCAACCTACACTAAACATTCTCAAGCTGAATTTTTAATTTTGACCTGTAACATACACATCTTAAAGCTGTTGTAGTAAATTGCAATGCTGATTCAATTGTTTGTTTGTTTTTTCATAATTATTTGTAGGATGCATTCATTGGTTGCCAGATATTACCATGTTCACACAAAGGCCACAGAGGAAGTACCAATGTTGCTGCGACACAAAGTGGCATGTAAGTCATTACGTATGTTACTCTTTTACTGACATATTTAATGAATGGTTTTTATCTTCGAGAAAGTTGATGCAAATGGGATCAAGTACAATGCAAGAAATAAGGTCAGTTGTGGCTCTACTATTATTAAAGTTATAACTATAAGGGTTTTAACACAGTCAAACCTCTCCACAAAGATCACCTCGGAGACAGTGTCAGTGATTCAGATCCATGAAGAAGTGTTTAGGACAAAATTAATGTCCTAAAGGGCTGAATTTTCTTAGGACATTTCTAGCTTTTGTCAGACATTATTTTGTTTTCTTATGACAAAATAGATGAAAAGTAGATCCTTTTTTTTTGTTGTTTAAAAAATACTTTCATTCTGATCATAATTCAGCCATGGGTAGCTTTTAAGCCATCGCAGCTGGAATTTTCTTTTAGCTTTGGGGGCAATTTCTTTTTTTGGTCATCGACATCAGTTAAATCTTCATGAGCAACTTGAGTTGTTGTGCTTTCTTTATCAGATTCGTCTTCCCACTGCCTTCTTCGTTTTAAAAAATACATGTATGACAAAGGTTTTTGGCTCTTTTCAGCCATAACTAAGGTCTTTTTTCACATGGTTCACTCAAAATAGAATCAGAGATGGTGCCTGCATTATAACAAGCGCTCCTATTGGCTTTCATCTGACCAATCGCACGCACTGTGAGATCTTTGTAAAATACATCCAAGATGGCAGCGCTTGCATTGTTCGGTGTGCAAATTGCAGCTCAGACTACGGATATTTTCGCTATGCATGGAAAATAATGTACCCATCTCTAACATTAATCACTACCACAAGACACATTAATTTTAGAGTACTTCATATTTTATTTTCATTTCGGACGTTTGTCATAATTCAGGTACCCTGCGTCGAAAGGGGTAGGGGATAGGGGATAGGGGATAGGGAGGAAGAGAAAAAGGGGAGGGGGAGGGGACGCCTGCTCTAAGAACCCCCTTTTGTTCATAACTGCGGACGCTGGCGTCCGCAAATTCCTGATTGGCTGAGCCGTAATAAGTAACATATTGAAATGCGCGTTTCACATTTCAACAAACAGTCGAGATGGCTGCCGTAGACGTGGATGTCGTAGAGAGTGCTTTGAGAGATGTGAATTTATCTAGTGGTAGAGAAATTGTTTTAAAACCAGAGCAAGAATCAGCAGTAAGGGCTCTTTTAGCCGGCAGAGATGTGATGGCGGTTTTGCCGACCGGATACGGCAAGAGTTTAATTTATCAAATGTTTGTACGCGCGAGAGAACTACGAGCTAAATGGTAATTATAGCAATAAAAGGGGGTGGTAGGCCTACACGACTTTTACCTCACACCAAAATGCTGCTTATTCCAACAAAGTTGTTTTTATCTGCTGGGTAGATTATGCTCTGGAAGGTTCTGCATTTATACTGAGCAAATGTGATTTTAGTCGCATGTTTCACACTGAGAGGTCATGACAGACATATCGGTTGACTGTAGTTATTGTTTTCTGGTCGGCAGGATTTGCCCTCTGATGCAAGCGCATTTTCTTTGACCTCTTTTGAAGCGTAAAGCTTTTTTATTACGGCTGAATAAGGGTTCCAGTTTTCTCCAAAGTGCCTTCTGGATCTGAATAACTAAGCGATTTTCTTTAGTCCGTGAGTGTAATGTTTTTCTGCAATGCTGTATCACGCTGGGCCCAGCTCGTCAGTTTTCTTTGCAGAATGTTAAATTATCACGGATAGTGACTTACAGATCCAAAATTATAAGAGTGAACTGCAGCTTAAACTGAAGCTGCATAAACTTACTATGGAGAATTGAATTGTGACTCAGTAAACCCCAGTTTAGTGTTTTTGTAAAGATAGTGTGAGTCTTTTGACTGGAGCGCGTAGTTCCTCCCTTGGTAATAGCTTTGAATAAGCTTAACAGTCTTTAAACTGTTTTGTTACTGCCACAGTTTGGGATCAGGCAAGACCATGGTTTCGGTTCTCCACATGAACCGCATCAGTTGCCGGGTTGGCTTTTTGCTTAGTTGCTTTTGCAAGAGCAACTTTAGTTGTACTTTGTTGTGGTGAGAACGGTACAGCCGTTCTGTCTTTAAGCTTTGAACTTGAACATAAATACCCACGTGGCGGATCGAAATTCTTAAAATAACATTTCCACGTTAAATTTCTGGTTGTCCAGAAGTGAGAATTTCTCGCTTCGATAAATTTTTATGCAACGTGAGTTCCCGGCAAATCAAATAAATTTCCTCGTAACCACAGGGTTCCGCCTTGCATTCTGATTGGCGAGTGTAGCGTCACTTGATTGACAGTAAGTGTAATCGGATTACTAGAAAATTGGTGGGCGTTATGCAAAAACATAGGCTCTTAGAGTAGGCGCTCCCTTCCCTTTTCCCTTTCTCCCTCCCCCCTCCCCCCTCCCCTTTTTGCGCCTGCCAGGCAGGCTATAATTCAGGTAGATTTGTTCAGACAAATAAAAATTGTCTCAGACTATGTCCAAGGACCGATATGGATCTGAATCGCTGGGACAGAGAAAAGTGGCCATTGTATGTGGAGAAGTGGCCATTATGGGGAGATAGGAATGTAATTTGACAATTTATTTTTAGGGACTGACAACATATTTTTTGTGCTAAGTTCATGCTTACTGTATCCTTTAATGGTAATTCAATCATAAATAATATCTAGAGATAAAATACACCAGAAAAACCTTGAATAATGTTTTGAATCAAAATGTTAACATGACAAAACCAGAAAACATTCACTATGAGTGGTATCGTAGACAATTAATTTAAGCCCACTGCAGTGTCTGCAGGCTGAAGTATGAATGGAACACAGTCAAAATATGATTGCCGCAATTAATCATTAAGGCACGTTCGGAACAAATTAAAGTCATGACCATTCTTGACTTTTAAATCAGTCGCTGAAAAATCTGGCTATTGTAGAGAGGGTATTTTGGCAGTTAGGGACAGGCTTTAGTGGCTGTTGCCATTGTACAGATGTGACCATTGTAAAGAGATTTAAGCAAGAGTCAATGTATGGACTGTCTGCCGGGACAAAAAAAAGGGGCCATTGTAGAGAGGTGGCCGATAGTGGAGGTTCGACTGTAAATAATCATTTGATATTTTTCTCTTTTTACAGTGAGGAGGACAGTCATGGCTTGTGTTTATGTGAAAGGTGCACATCATCAAGGGAAGACCAAGGAGTGTCATCAGAGGATCAACATATCCTTAATGCACCACTACAAAGCCTGAATTCTCATTCAGGTTACTCAGATGAGGGATGTGTTGAACGTGAAGATAATCCCAGAAATCATGTAGAAGACCTTTTAGATAACTCACGCCTCCAAACCATAAGCTTGGACGGGTCTAGTTTGGTAGAAAAGACGCCCATCCCTGAATTGGAGAATCCAGGAGAGGCACTTTTTCTTACAGATAAAGAAAAACATTTCATGCAACCTCATGGTGCTCACCTACAAGGTAAACTTTGCATACATTTTTATTTCTTGGTCATTTTGCTTGTGCAGTTACGTGCAGCACTTGGTCAAGGGGGTCAGTATTCTGTTAACATGAAAACAACATATCATTACAGGGCATGAAATTGCATCTGATACAGTTGCCAATGTGACTAAGTTTACTGTGGTGGCGAACTACAGAATGTAGATTCAAAAGTTAGTCGCCACATCAACAACCAGAACTCTTCAGGTTCCGTACATCCTAATGTTACGTATTGTGTGATTAAATAAAGCTTCAAGGTAGATGAATTGGCACGAACAACTTAGGTTGTAGGAAAATCGTCATGAACTCCTCAAAGTGAACATGTCAACGTCCACCATCTTGCTCCGTAGGGCGGGTAGGAGAGAACCCTGGGAACGAGGTTGCTGTTTATGGTATTAAAAGCCATAGAGAACGTGAAAATTATGAGGAACAATTCAGAAAACGCCAAAAAATAACTGAAAATCAAGAAAAGTACAACAACAAAATGGTAACACAAAGCCAAAAAAAAAAACAACCTAGAAAATTTAATGTTGGAGACGTTCTCTCTATAAAAATTGACCATGTTGACAAGACATCACCTCTCCATTCAAATCTTCTTCTGGGAAAAGTTGAAGAAATTGTAAACACCTATGCACGTATTGTGACCAAATTTGGTAGAATAAATACATTAATTTCACCCACCCAATTATATCCTTGCACAGCTACTACTCAGAACAGTGAACTTGATTACACTACTGGCTGACATTTTCTGCAGCGTGCAAGAAAGCTATGTAGTGTATTTAAATAATTTGTCAAGTAGTAATCACTTAAATCACTACTTAAGGATTATATAGAATAAGCTCCCCTTGAGTAAAACAAAAAAGTGACGTATTTGAAAAAATTAAACTGGTATAAAAAAATAAAACCAGTTTACAAATTTTGAACTGGTTCTGGTTTAAACCAGAAAAAAAATTGAACTACAACAGGTACATTACAGTCAAACCAATAAAACCTTGAACACTTGCAATATTTCAGGAATGTTTATTGTGTTATGACCAATCACTGCAAAGATCAGGACCTGCAAAAGCATATACAAATTTTTAAACCAAAACTGGTTAACGCTCTTGCTTGAAATTTAGTTTTCTCATGCCTGTTTGGCTTTTTTCTTGCAACACAATAACATTCCATTTCTTGCAGAAGCTTCTGGCCTTGTTGAACGTGTTCTTCAGGAGAGAGAGGAACATGAACAGTTTGGAAGGGAGATAGAAAGGACAGAACAGTTAACAGGAGAACAAAGAGCTAGAGAAGAGGAGGAGATAAAAGAAAGAGAGTTGGGCTGCACCCATAGAGAAGGTGCAAGTGATGCGCTGACACAAAATGGCAGGTAAGTCTCATGTTACTCTTTCAATGATAAATATTGTTTATAACTTATGAAATAATAATTAGGCTGGTTTAAGATGTTAAATAACAGTTACTGGAAGAGGCTGAGTATCATCTGAAGAATTATGGAGATCGAGGAGGGTGTTATCAGATAACACCCTCCAAGATCTCCTTATTCTTCAGATGATACGAAAGCTGAATTCAACAATATATTGTTTTATTATTCATTCAAAACAATTCCTTGTTTAAAACAAGCTAAAACATGCTTCCAGCTGTACCTCTATAACTGTAACAGTTGGGGACAGGTTTTAGTGGCTGTTGCCATTGTAGAGATGTGACCATTGTAAAGAGATTTAAGCAAGAGTCAATGTATGGACTGTCTGCCGGGACAAAAAAAAGGGGCCATTGTAGAGAGGTGGCCGATAGTGGAGGTTCAACTGTAAATAATCATTTGATATTTTTCTCTTTTTACAGTGAGGAGGACAGTCATGGCTTGTGTTTATGTGAAAGGTGCACATCATCAAGGGAAGACCAAGGAGTGTCATCAGAGAATCAACATATCCTTTATGCACCACTACAAAGCCTGAATTCTCATTCAGGTTACTCAGATGAGGGATGTGTTGAACGTGAAGATAATCCCAGAAATCATGTAGAAGACCTTTTAGATAACTCACGCCTCCAAACCATAAGCTTGGACGGGTCTAGTTTGGTAGAAAAGACACCCATCCCTGAATTGGAGAATCCAGGAGAGGCACTTTTTCTTACTGATAAAGAAAAATGTTTCATGCAATCTCATGGTGCTCACCTACAAGGTAAACTTTGCTACATTTTTATTTCTTGGTCATTTTGCTTGTGCAGTTACGTGCAGCACTTGGTCAAGGGGGTCAGTATTCTGTTAACATGAAAACAACATATCATTACAGGGCATGAAATTGCATCTGATACAGTTGCCAATGTGACTAAGTTTACTGTGGTGGCGAAATACAGAATGTAGATTCAAAAGTTAGTCGCCACATCAACAACCAGAACTCTTCAGGTTCCGTACATCCTAATGTTACGTATTGTGTGATTAAATAAAGCTTCAAGGTAGATGAATCGGCACGAACAACTTAGGTTGTAGGAAAATCGTCATGAACTCCTCAAAGTGAACATGTCAACGTCCACCATCTTGCTCCGTAGGGCGGGTAGGAGAGAACCCTGGGAACGAGGTTGCTGTTTATGGTATTAAAAGCCATAGAGAACGTGAAAATTATGAGGAACAATTCAGAAAACGCCAAAAAATAACTGAAAATCAAGAAAAGTACAACAACAAAATGGTAACACAAAGCCAAAAAAAAAAACAACCTAGAAAATTTAATGTTGGAGACATTGTCTTTATAAAAATTGACCGTGTTGACAAGACATCACCTCTCCATTCAAATCTTCTTCTGGGAAAAGTTGAAGAAATTGTAAACACCTATGCACGTATTGTGACCAAATTTGGTAGAATAAATACATTAATTTCACCCACCCAATTATATCCTTGCACAGCTACTACTCAGAACAGTGAACTTGATGACACTACTGGCTGACATTTTTTGCAGCGTGCAAGAAAGCTATGTAGTGTATTTAAATAATTTGTCAAGTAGTAATCACTTAAATCACTACTTAAGGATTACATAGAATAAACTCCCCTTTAGTAAAATAAAAAAGTGACGTATTTGAAAAAATTAAACTGGTATAAAAAAATAGAACCAGTTTAAAAATTTTGAACTGGTTCCAAAAAAAATTTAAACCAGAAAAAAAATTGAACTACAACAGGTACATTACAGTCAAACCAATAAAACCTTGAACACTTGCAATATTTCAGGAATGTTTATTGTGTTATGGGGCAATTCCAGAAAATATCCATACCCAACCACGGACGGCTTCCATGTTTTAACCCCCCCTTGCCTTCGGAAATTCCAAAATGCGCTACCCCCCCATGCCCTCAGAATTCCATAGTCGTGAACCCCCCCCTCCCCTTCAGAATTTCCGGCTTTTTTTGGAAGTACATTTTCGACTTAGCAACGCCTATAAGAACAAACGAACATGAATTTATGCCTCCTCAAGGCTGTGATCTAGCGGAGCCAGGTGACAAGCTTTACTCTTCAGTGACAAGAGAAACTTACGCTAGTTGCCAGGCCGTGCAAACTCCTTTTTAAGTCCGAATTTGGCTATAAAAATAAACACCACTTAAGGTAATTTTACTCCTCTTTGTTTTCTTGTGCTGTTTTGACGTTTACAAAGGAAAATAGCTCAAACAGACTGTTAAAATCTTTTGGCGGTCAAATATACCGTCGAGTCGTGTTGCGTCCTTTTATACGTCATGTAGTGCGCACGAAAAGCGTTCTAATCTGACAGGCGTTCCTTGGAAGTGAGGGACTGGTGCGAGTTTTTTACTGTTTATCGGAGGTTTATCGGACGGTTTCGGACGGGAGTAACAAGAAATTTGCAAGTGGTATTAAAAGATACATTTTCAGTTTTTATTCACGTGACAAGAAATTCATCAAGGTAAATGTGAAACCAACGTTTTACTGTTCACTTCTATAAGTTATGAGCATAAACACGTGTCTGATCTATCGATGCTTGTCTTCTGCTTCCGCGGTCATACGTTCGTGGTTTATTTACGAACTACACAAGTCCACAACAATAGCGTTTTCCAGGAACTTACTCTACACTTTCTACTCCAGAAATCCCACCTGTGGAATTCCCCCATACCTTCAGATTTCAAATCGTAAATACCCCCCCATGCCTTCAGAATTCCATAATCGTGAATCCCCCCTCCCCTTCGGAAATCCTTAAAGCCGTCCGTGGTATGGTATGGATATTTTCTGGAATCGCCCATGACCAATCACTGCAAAGATCAGGACCTACAAAAGCATATACAAATTTTTAAACCAAAACTGGTTAAGGCTCTTGCTTGAAGTTTAGTTTTCTCATGCCTGTTTGGCTTTTTTCTTGCAACACAATAACATTCCATTTCTTGCAGAAGCTTCTGGCCTTGTTGAACGTGTTCTTCAGGAGAGAGAGGAACATGAACAGTTTGGAAGGGAGATAGAAAGGACAGAACAGTTAACAGGAGAACAAAGAGCTAGAGAAGAGGAGGAGATAAAAGAAAGAGAGTTGGGCTGCACCCATAGAGAAGGTGCAAGTGATGCGCTGACACAAAATGGCAGGTAAGTCTCATGTTACTCTTTCAATGATAAATATTGTTTATAACTTATGAAATAATAATTAGGCTGGTTTAAGATGTTAAATAACAGTTACTGGAAGAGGCTGAGTATCATCTGAAGAATTATGGAGATCGAGGAGGGTGTTATCAGATAACACCCTCCAAGATCTCCTTATTCTTCAGATGATACGAAAGCTGAATTCAACAATATATTGTTTTATTATTCATTCAAAACAATTCCTTGTTTAAAACAAGCTAAAACATGCTTCCAGCTGTACCTCTATAACTGTAACAGTTGGGGACAGGTTTTAGTGGCTGTTGCCATTGTAGAGATGTGACCATTGTAAAGAGATTTAAGCAAGAGTCAATGTATGGACTGTCTGCCGGGACAAAAAAAAGGGGCCATTGTAGAGAGGTGGCCGATAGTGGAGGTTCAACTGAAAATAATCATTTGATATTTTTCTCTTTTTACAGTGAGGAGGACAGTCATGGCTTGTGTTTATGTGAAAGGTGCACATCATCAAGGGAAGACCAAGGAGTGTCATCAGAGAATCAACATATCCTTTATGCACCACTACAAAGCCTGAATTCTCATTCAGGTTACTCAGATGAGGGATGTGTTGAACGTGAAGATAATCCCAGAAATCATGTAGAAGACCTTTTAGATAACTCACGCCTCCAAACCATAAGCTTGGACAGGTCTAGTTTGGTAGAAAAGACGCCCATCCCTGAATTGGAGAATCCAGGAGAGGCACTTTTTCTTACTGATAAAGAAAAATGTTTCATGCAATCTCATGGTGCTCACCTACAAGGTAAACTTTGCTACATTTTT
The DNA here is from genome assembly GCA_964035525.1 of Porites cylindrica. Taxonomy (NCBI): domain Eukaryota; kingdom Metazoa; phylum Cnidaria; class Anthozoa; order Scleractinia; family Poritidae; genus Porites; species Porites cylindrica. The sequence goes on from OZ037775.1 coordinate 61,255,531, forward strand.
ATTTCTTGGTCATTTTGCTTGTGCAGTTACGTGCAGCACTTGGTCAAGGGGGTCAGTATTCTGTTAACATGAAAACAACATATCATTACAGGGCATGAAATTGCATCTGATACAGTTGCCAATGTGACTAAGTTTACTGTGGTGGCGAACTACAGAATGTAGATTCAAAAGTTAGTCGCCACATCAACAACCAGAACTCTTCAGGTTCCGTACATCCTAATGTTACGTATTGTGTGATTAAATAAAGCTTCAAGGTAGATGAATCGGCACGAACAACTTAGGTTGTAGGAAAATCGTCATGAACTCCTCAAAGTGAACATGTCAACGTCCACCATCTTGCTCCGTAGGGCGGGTAGGAGAGAACCCTGGGAACGAGGTTGCTGTTTATGGTATTAAAAGCCATAGAGAACGTGAAAATTATGAGGAACAATTCAGAAAACGCCAAAAAATAACTGAAAATCAAGAAAAGTACAACAACAAAATGGTAACACAAAGCCAAAAAAAAAAACAACCTAGAAAATTTAATGTTGGAGACATTGTCTCTATAAAAATTGACCGTGTTGACAAGACATCACCTCTCCATTCAAATCTTCTTCTGGGAAAAGTTGAAGAAATTGTAAACACCTATGCACGTATTGTGACCAAATTTGGTAGAATAAATACATTAATTTCACCCACCCAATTATATCCTTGCACAGCTACTACTCAGAACAGTGAACTTGATGACACTACTGGCTGACATTTTTTGCAGCGTGCAAGAAAGCTATGTAGTGTATTTAAATAATTTGTCAAGTAGTAATCACTTAAATCACTACTTAAGGATTACATAGAATAAACTCCCCTTTAGTAAAATAAAAAAGTGACGTATTTGAAAAAATTAAACTGGTATAAAAAAATAGAACCAGTTTAAAAATTTTGAACTGGTTCCAAAAAAAATTTAAACCAGAAAAAAAATTGAACTACAACAGGTACATTACAGTCAAACCAATAAAACCTTGAACACTTGCAATATTTCAGGAATGTTTATTGTGTTATGGGGCAATTCCAGAAAATATCCATACCCAACCACGGACGGCTTCCATGTTTTAACCCCCCCTTGCCTTCGGAAATTCCAAAATGCGCTACCCCCCCCATGCCCTCAGAATTCCATAGTCGTGAACCCCCCCCTCCCCTTCAGAATTTCCGGTTTTTTTTGGAAGTACATTTTCGACTTAGCAACGCCTATAAGAACAAACGAACATGAATTTATGCCTCCTCAAGGCTGTGATCTAGTGGAGCCAGGTGACAAGCTTTACTCTTCAGTGACAAGAGAAACCTACGCTAGTTGCCAGGCCGTGCAAACTCCTTTTTAAGTCCGAATTTGGCTATAAAAATAAACACCACTTAAGGTAATTTTACTCCTCTTTGTTTTCTTGTGCTGTTTTGACGTTTACAAAGGAAAATAGCTCAAACAGACTGTTAAAATCTTTTGGCGGTCAAATATACCGTCGAGTCGTGTTGCGTCCTTTTATACGTCATGTAGTGCGCACGAAAAGCGTTCTAATCTGACAGGCGTTCCTTGGAAGTGAGGGACTGGTGCGAGTTTTTTACTGTTTATCGGAGGTTTATCGGACGGTTTCGGACGGGAGTAACAAGAAATTTGCAAGTGGTATTAAAAGATACATTTTCAGTTTTTATTCACGTGACAAGAAATTCATCAAGGTAAATGTGAAACCAACGTTTTACTGTTCACTTCTATAAGTTATGAGCATAAACACGTGTCTGATCTATCGATGCTTGTCTTCTGCTTCCGCGGTCATACGTTCGTGGTTTATTTACGAACTACACAAGTCCACAACAATAGCGTTTTCCAGGAACTTACTCTACACTTTCTACTCCAGAAATCCCACCTGTGGAATTCCCCCATACCTTCAGATTTCAAATCGTAAATACCCCCCCATGCCTTCAGAATTCCATAATCGTGAATCCCCCCTCCCCTTCGGAAATCCTTAAAGCCGTCCGTGGTATGGTATGGATATTTTCTGGAATCGCCCATGACCAATCACTGCAAAGATCAGGACCTACAAAAGCATATACAAATTTTTAAACCAAAACTGGTTAAGGCTCTTGCTTGAAGTTTAGTTTTCTCATGCCTGTTTGGCTTTTTTCTTGCAACACAATAACATTCCATTTCTTGCAGAAGCTTCTGGCCTTGTTGAACGTGTTCTTCAGGAGAGAGAGGAACATGAACAGTTTGGAAGGGAGATAGAAAGGACAGAACAGTTAACAGGAGAACAAAGAGCTAGAGAAGAGGAGGAGATAAAAGAAAGAGAGTTGGGCTGCACCCATAGAGAAGGTGCAAGTGATGCGCTGACACAAAATGGCAGGTAAGTCTCATGTTACTCTTTCAATGATAAATATTGTTTATAACTTATGAAATAATAATTAGGCTGGTTTAAGATGTTAAATAACAGTTACTGGAAGAGGCTGAGTATCATCTGAAGAATTATGGAGATCGAGGAGGGTGTTATCAGATAACACCCTCCAAGATCTCCTTATTCTTCAGATGATACGAAAGCTGAATTCAACAATATATTGTTTTATTATTCATTCAAAACAATTCCTTGTTTAAAACAAGCTAAAACATGCTTCCAGCTGTACCTCTATAACTGTAACAGTTGGGGACAGGTTTTAGTGGCTGTTGCCATTGTAGAGATGTGACCATTGTAAAGAGATTTAAGCAAGAGTCAATGTATGGACTGTCTGCCGGGACAAAAAAAAGGGGCCATTGTAGAGAGGTGGCCGATAGTGGAGGTTCGACTGTAAATAATCATTTGATATTTTTCTCTTTTTACAGTGAGGAGGACAGTCATGGCTTGTGTTTATGTGAAAGGTGCACATCATCAAGGGAAGACCAAGGAGTGTCATCAGAGAATCAACATATCCTTTATGCACCACTACAAAGCCTGAATTCTCATTCAGGTTACTCAGATGAGGGATGTGTTGAACGTGAAGATAATCCCAGAAATCATGTAGAAGACCTTTTAGATAACTCACGCCTCCAAACCATAAGCTTGGACGGGTCTAGTTTGGTAGAAAAGACACCCATCCCTGAATTGGAGAATCCAGGAGAGGCACTTTTTCTTACTGATAAAGAAAAATGTTTCATGCAATCTCATGGTGCTCACCTACAAGGTAAACTTTGCTACATTTTTATTTCTTGGTCATTTTGCTTGTGCAGTTACGTGCAGCACTTGGTCAAGGGGGTCAGTATTCTGTTAACATGAAAACAACATATCATTACAGGGCATGAAATTGCATCTGATACAGTTGCCAATGTGACTAAGTTTACTGTGGTGGCGAAATACAGAATGTAGATTCAAAAGTTAGTCGCCACATCAACAACCAGAACTCTTCAGGTTCCGTACATCCTAATGTTACGTATTGTGTGATTAAATAAAGCTTCAAGGTAGATGAATTGGCACGAACAACTTAGGTTGTAGGAAAATCGTCATGAACTCCTCAAAGTGAACATGTCAACGTCCACCATCTTGCTCCGTAGGGCGGGTAGGAGAGAACCCTGGGAACGAGGTTGCTGTTTATGGTATTAAAAGCCATAGAGAACGTGAAAATTATGAGGAACAATTCAGAAAACGCCAAAAAATAACTGAAAATCAAGAAAAGTACAACAACAAAATGGTAACACAAAGCCAAAAAAAAAAACAACCTAGAAAATTTAATGTTGGAGACGTTGTCTCTATAAAAATTGACCATGTTGACAAGACATCACCTCTCCATTCAAATCTTCTTCTGGGAAAAGTTGAAGAAATTGTAAACACCTATGCACGTATTGTGACCAAATTTGGTAGAATAAATACATTAATTTCACCCACCCAATTATATCCTTGCACAGCTACTACTCAGAACAGTGAACTTGATTACACTACTGGCTGACATTTTCTGCAGCGTGCAAGAAAGCTATGTAGTGTATTTAAATAATTTGTCAAGTAGTAATCACTTAAATCACTACTTAAGGATTATATAGAATAAGCTCCCCTTGAGTAAAACAAAAAAGTGACGTATTTGAAAAAATTAAACTGGTATAAAAAAATAAAACCAGTTTACAAATTTTGAACTGGTTCAAAAAAAATTTAAACCAGAAAAAAAATTGAACTACAACAGGTACATTACAGTCAAACCAATAAAACCTTGAACACTTGCAATATTTCAGGAATGTTTATTGTGTTATGACCAATCACTGCAAAGATCAGGACCTGCAAAAGCATATACAAATTTTTAAACCAAAACTGGTTAACGCTCTTGCTTGAAATTTAGTTTTCTCATGCCTGTTTGGCTTTTTTCTTGCAACACAATAACATTCCATTTCTTGCAGAAGCTTCTGGCCTTGTTGAACGTGTTCTTCAGGAGAGAGAGGAACATGAACAGTTTGGAAGGGAGATAGAAAGGACAGAACAGTTAACAGGAGAACAAAGAGCTAGAGAAGAGGAGGAGATAAAAGAAAGAGAGTTGGGCTGCACCCAGAGAGAAGGTGCAAGTGATGCGCTGACACAAAATGGCATGTAAGTCTCATGTTACTCTTTCAATGATAAATATTGTTTATAACTTATGAAATAATAATTAGGCTGGTTTAAGATGTTAAATAACAGTTACTGGAAGAGGCTGAGTATCATCTGAAGAATTATGGAGATCGAGGAGGGTGTTATCAGATAACACCCTCCAAGATCTCCTTATTCTTCAGATGATACGAAAGCTGAATTCAACAATATATTGTTTTATTATTCATTCAAAATAATTCCTTGTTTAAAACAAGCTAAAACATGCTTCCAGCTGTATCTCTATAACTGTAAAGTTCATCTTCAACTGCCCGTTTATTGTCAAGTTTAGGATAAATCTGTTAAGGCAGTGTGCAAAGAAAGTACACCTGTAGTGTCTGATAGCCCAGGGCTAACGGATTTTGCCATCATGTTAGTGAATTTTGTTCTTAACTTGCTCCATGAAGTTTTTTTGAGAAATTCAAATTAAATTCCATAGTTTTCTTTCTCCCACATTTTTGCGGTTTGCAGTGGTGTTAATAGTTTGCATTTTAAAACTCAGTAGGGTCAGGGTCAAACACATTCTCTCCAATGAGTGAGAAAATTATTTGTGATTTTGTCACTAATATCAGGTTCATCACATGTGATGCTTGTTGGTTGACCTAGGCTTAACAGGAGACAGCAACTTTCTGAAACTGACACCTATGGTAGACACTGCCCTGAAACACACACATTGTTGGTTCTTGCCACCTTCTTTGACTCTCTGAGGCAGAGAGTTCTCCTGTAAGACATACACCTTGTGTTGCTCCAATAGGTGTCCATCTTAGAGGAAATTGATGCAGATGGGAAGTAATTGATAATGTGATTACACTCTTTTTTTTTTATAAGAATATATTTTATAAGAATATCGAGGCTGAAATTTGCGAAATTTTAAGAATATTTTAAGAAAAAAGCTGAGGCTGAGATTTTGAAAAGGATAGGTATAATTTTGTGTGTTGAAACATCTGTAAATACAAGACAATTTTATGTTTTTAACTTAACCGTATAAAATTATTCCTTTCTCTGAACGGCGAAACTAGCCAACAAAACGAAAAAACCTGCACTAGCTTATAGCAAAATGTTCAACGCTAATAACAGTTCGATGAATGGTACATGTAATACATATGTACAGTATTCAGCACAGATCTAGATACCAAACACTTGTAATTGATACCCCAATAAATTCTAAAACGGAAATGTCATAAGCTATAATTTAAGAATAATACAAGAATATTTTCAGCCTAGAATCGGCAGAAAAATAAGAATATTCAGCCTGGGCCGGAAAAACAACATTCTTATAAAAAAAAAGAGTGTAATAATTTATTTTCTCTTTTTACAGAGAGTATCACAATCATGGATTGTGTTTATGCAAAAGATGCACATTGTCCAGGGAAGATGAAGACAAAGAGGTTTCTCCTGCATTGCCTATGTTTGCAGATAGTAGTTCTTCCACACAAAGTCAGGGTACCACTGATGATAATTGTGCTCAGTCACAAACCTCATCTACTGATGCAGCCTTGGAAACTTTGAGTGGGCTCAAAAGTGCAAGTATGTCAGCCAATTCTCAGATTGCACCAGAGGCTGATTCAATCTATGACAAGGAGAGTCAACATACCCTTTATGCACCATTTCCAGAGGGTATAGCACCCAGCTTTCTAGCTAGGCACACACAAGACAAGGACCTTAACGAGAGGGCTCCTTTAGAAATGTCATTACCAAATGACATTCCATCACATCGCATGTCATCATCAAACCTGGGTCCTGTTACTGATTTTGTATTTGGGTCGCAAAGAGCCAATCCTTACTTTGGTGATGATGATACCAATCTACAGGGAAGCCTTGGAAGTTTTCTTTCCCTGTGGTCTAGTGGACAGCATGAAAGACAAGGCGTGGATGAAGGTTCCTGGGCTGGGGCAGTAAGACCTCAGCTTGGCTTTCCTTTTCATGGAGCTGTGGGAGGTGCCTTTAATGACCCTCTAGCACAGAGAAATGCAGCTTTTAACGAGGATTGTTCAACAAGAGTTTTGGAGGTGGAAGCAGGGTTTGAAGATGACATATTTGTACAGAGTCCTGCAGATGGTATGTTGTTCTTTGGAAATGTAGGCTACTAGTAAGAAGCTTTGTGATTATCTCCAGATTTCCATTATGATAACGCCATGCACAATCGTCATGATACATGTAGCCAAAGGATCCTAATGAAGCATCTTAACACTCCATATAATTATACTTATTAGAATAAGATACTATTATAGTTGACCTTGTTTGGTTTTTCAATACCGTAAAATGTCACTTGTAAGCCGGAAGCTTATAAAGTTGTTAAACAGCTCAGAACCACAGCTTCTTCTCTAAAAGTATTTTTTGTGATTTGACGTAACCCAGCTCCCCCAATTCTTCGGTACTTAGTCTTCAGTAAAATAGATGAATAATTGTTCATTGTTTCCATTTAATTGATAATTAATTAAGTTGTAAATAGAATTTTAAATTTCATTTTTGGGAGTGGGCTTTGGAAAACTCTTTAAATTCCTCCTGCTTCCTTCGCTTATATAATATCTTTTTGTTTCTGTTATTTAAATGCCTGTCTCATGATAATGTTAATATATCTCGTTATTTCTTATTAAGCTCTAGGTATTTCCCGCATTCGAAAGTGAAATAAACCTGATTTCACTTGACTTAGCCTCCCTTGCAGATGTTCTTAGGGGTTCGTTCCTGCCCCATGAATGTCTGCTGGAATGAGCAGTTAAATTCCTTTCCCATTGTTCGCAAATATCAGCTGGAGCTCACATGCAGATTATCGGAGAACCAATTGGTGCTGTTGAAGTCAAATTGTTGAGAAGCCAAACGAGACGTACAAGCTGACAGTAGAGTATGATACATGTTTACATGACCAAAGAGTTTTGCTCTGGAGAAAGGAAAAATAGTAGATTAGGGTTGGCTTTTTGTATATTTCTCTCTGTAAATGCTGGATTAGATGCCATTTGTTTATGAAAGTGTCTTTTGGTGAGGCAATGGTAGGGTGGAACATTGTAACTGAACAAAAGGCAGAATGCGATTGTGAGGGTATCCTCTAGTATGAAGGCGTTTGAGTTAACTGATTAGTTTGTTTTAAAAGAACACCTTTCATGAGACGTTTCTGATCTTTTCTGGAGTCTCGCACAAAATACCTTAAGGTCCAAAGTACACAGATCTGGAAGTGTGCTGTGATTGGTCTACGTTTTTTGCCGCTCATTTCAGCAAACGATTGTTGGGAAGGATTGTGTGACAAGCCAAAAGAACAACTGCAGGGAAGGCTAGACTTGACTTGAATATGTTAACACTTTTACAAAAACACTTGCAGTGTGTGTACCTTAGTCTTTGTTAAAAAATGAACTGATTCTGTTGATGTTTTGAATACACAAGTGCTAGTTAGAGAGTTGCCAAGTCATGAGTCCTCATCAGTGAGTGATCTTAACAGCAGCTTGCTAGCTACAAGTGATGACCTGTTTCCTGTATATTCTTCATTCTTCTAGGGGCAATACCACAACAGGCCTTCACCTCTGCCAATTCTCAATCACACCAGTTCTGGAACCGCACAGGTGCTAGACCCCGAGAGACTCAGGGCAGGCGATTCTCAGTTACAAGTGACTGGGTATCCCCAGTTGCTAGAGCCCAACAACCTATAGAAGATGAATCTCTTCTGTTTGTTGGGGGAAGAGAAGGAACAGAAGAAGACTTTGAAGATGGCATAACCATTGCATGTTTGTTAAGGCACTCGCAGGATGAAGCCCTTTGTACTTGGGCCCTTCATGAGCATGTTTTGATTGTTGAAGAGGTTGAGCAATTACGAAGAAGAATTGAATGGAAAGAGAAGTTAATAGAAGAAAAGAGAGCATGTAAAGAAGAAGAAGAAGAAAAAGAGTTGCAGGAGATGACTTGTAATGTTCAAGTACATGTAAGTAACTATAGTATATCTGTTTGTACACAACACAGTTATATTCTTTCAAAACAAGACAGCAATTTAATAGGCATGCGAAATTTGCAGTTCGAGTTTCAGCTTGATTCACATCATTATTGTTTGCTGTGAGGACGTCTACACTGTATGGTCACTACATACTGTATCCCAAACAATAACAATGAACACTAGCTTACTCATAATTCTCCATTATTGTCTGGAAGATGAAAAGTTCTGCATTTTTTGTTTTCTAGAATCAACAAACTTGACCGCAATTTCTTAATTTGTTTGCGCCTTGAGAAACCACGTGACATTGCTTTTTTCCCATCAATTAAGTTTGTGCAAAGATGGTGGTTATTGTGAATTATGTCTGTTAATTGGCACAATAAATATATCGATGCAATTAGGGGCGGGAGTTTAAGAATGAGACAAGATTTCACGTGTCAGCAGATTACCTGCTACCAAATTTAAGACTCATTCCTGACTGCAAAATATCCTGTCACATTTTCACCAATATTTATTTTTGGAGTCACTAAAGTTTTGAGGGTCGCAGTAATGTAACATTGAAAAAAATAATTAATAAAAGGAAATAAGGATCATACTTAAAAAGGTTTGTATCACATTGATACGGAAGTCAGAAGCATTAAGTCCTTCTTGACAAAATCATTAAGATGGAGCATTTTAGTTTCCCAATACAAAGTGCACATGTATATCATCCCATGACACATGTAGATACACTTGTAGTTAAAAAAAAAGCAGTGTTAACACCACATCATTTGATATGGGGGGAAGTTTAAAGAGAATGCGCAGGGGTGGAGAATGTGACCTAATCCTGCACTGTCCTTTATATTCCTTCTTTCTTGAGAAATTACACTGTACTTTTCATTCTTGATGTTTTATCAGTCTGAACAGCAGTTTCTCTCAAAGTTGCACGAAATTTCATGGTAGTTGCACTGTACAAGCACCTTTAAGTGTAGATGTGAACTTTAGAAAACTAGCTAGCAATTTTTTTCCTGTTGTTAAGATTAACTGGACATTGTTGTTTTCTCTTTTTTCTTTTTTAGACTGCTCATAAGGTGCCTGTGCAAGTCTGCATCAATTGTAATGAAATAATTGACGCACAACATCAGGAAAGTCACCCATGTCATCATCATCCCGATATATGCTGTATCTGCCGAGAGGTGAATTCTAATATATTATCTTTTACAAAACTTATTTTCCATTTTGGAATAGGTCAAAATTAGTTTTACATCTAGAAAATGATTCTTGAATAGGTTATTTCAAGAGTCTATATGTGACTGTAGCTCTGCAGTACAATCTTAGTCCACTGAACACATAATGATATTAACAGTTATTACTGCATTATTAATTATCATTACATTATTATTATTATTATTATTATTATTATTATTATTATTATTATTTATCACTACAATATGTATTTCATATGGTGCTATTAATATGCGTAGACTACTAGCAGACTCCTTTTAGTCTGCAGAGTCATAGCCTTCCGCGCAGACATTTTTAGTGGACCTCGTCTTTTATCCCTCCCCATGAATGCCTGCTCAACCAAGAACAAAATTCCTTTCCCAAGCTTAACCAATCACTTTGTAATTTCCAAATTCTGGAAAGTTGACCTTGGCCACGGGCTAATCCGATAATTGCTCGACCTGCATGAAACACTGGAAAAGCTTTATGACCTCTAATAAATGTGAGATTCATAGCGACAAAAATAAGATTAAAGCCCCATTCACACCGAAGCTTAAACATGTTTAAAAGCTGTTTAGTTAAACACGGTTTGAATATTCTTTCCCTCATAAAAGCTGCTAACTATCTTAAATTGATTGTAAATTTAATTCAAATTACAAAACATGTTGAATTTCATTTGAATCCTGTGTGAAACCCTGTGTTCCAGTTTTCCATGTCTGTTTTTCATTTTTTTAAACCTGGTTTAATTAAACATGTTTAGTTGGTGTGAATGGGGCATAAGTCAGATTTTAGAATACTCCATGCACTGTATAACCTTAGCGAAGGAAAGAAAAGAAAGGAAGCGGTAACTCTAGGGTCACGTTTTTACACTACCACGAGCTGATGAGCCGTGTTTAGCCTGTCAACACTTGATTTCAAAACTGTTGATTAGTCACTTACCACGCGAATAAAACAATGAGAAAGGAATGTTGTTTTTGGTTGAGCAGGCATTTGTGGGGAGGGAAGAAAGACGAGCTCCCCTAAAAAGGTCTGTGTGGGAGGCTAGCAGAGTCACAGCTTGCCAGGACTCAACATAGAGAACTACCTGAACAGGGGACTGAAGGGAAACAGTCTTTTCCATGAAACATTATTTGCTTTGTTCACCAGTACACAATGTGCTTAGTCACAGTCAATTTGAAAGAACTGTTAGCAATTATTACTGCAACTCAATCAAATTATTTAATATTATTTGCTATAAATAGAAACAAGTTTGAATGATTCAAGAGTACCTGTTAAACCACACTCAAGCCTTGTATCCAACAATTATTTTCATTGAAAACCAACATACATATGTTAAGCAGAGGAGCAAAATGATAATGAGAACAAATGAGGGACTCCACCCCACCCCCTTATTTGATAAGTATGAATGAAAACGTTCAGCCTAGTTTACTGACAGGTATTTTCTTTTCAGTATTTGGATGACTTTATTGGGTGGACCGAGGTTCCATGTGGACACAAGTTTCATGAGGAGTGCTATATAAATATGCTTCTTAACAACATGTAAGTCGTATTTTCAGATGGTGTTAATTGATACTCAGCATTGTTACTAAGGTTCACATTTTGCATGAAGAGCACTTTTGACCCTGGTTGTTCAAATGCCGGGGAGACGGGGGAGCTTCGCCTTCATGAAGGCTTTTATTTTTGAGCATCCTGTCAACCAATGGACCGAAAAGTATTTTAAAACAAAGAATTTTACGAATGAAGGCTGCCTTTGCCGCTAGGGTCAATTTAGTCAGAGAATTTTGAATTTTTGTCAATTTTGGTTGACAAAGGGATCTTTCAATAATTGAAATTGTAACCTCTCTGAAGGAAGCTGTCTCGGCTCTTGCCTCTTGTGAAGTAAAGTTATTATTCAGTTAAAATCAAGTCTTGTGGCATTGATATGAACTTAGCTTATTTTAAAAATAGTAATAGGATGTATATAGGGGAATTTTTGTCAAGCTATGAATCATTGTGATAATTTAAATCTTTTCATTGCCTTTTAGAGAAACTTGCCCACTGTGTCGCCGACCATTTTGAGTCCTTCCCGAGTGCAACGCAGGATCAGTCTATCCACTCTACCAATGTTAGTTGTATTTTTACAAATTACAGCGGTTACCACTAACACTTGCCCTCGAAGGACAAAGAGCTAGGTACTTTTAGTTACTATTGCCTTGGATATGCTCATGTGCAGTGTCCTTTTTATATCAAAAGTTTACATCAGATGTAAGCTATATTTTTGGTCATATTTTTGGGACCATTTTTTGATGATAACAAATTATTATTAAGCCTAAGATACATGGCTTTTTTAAAAAGCCTACTCCACCCCTTACCCTTTTAGGGAGCTTATGCAAAAAAGACAGTATTGAGAACGTTGAAACAGCTGTAGGTTTAATAACTAACGTGACAATTTTGTAGTTGTACTTTCTGGTGCATTTCTTTACCTTTCCTTCAAGGTCATGGAGTGAAATTTCCTTATGTGACAGGTTCTGAATGACAAAAAAATCATGAGGACGAATATTTTCTCTTTCTAATGAACTTGAATGCAGTCCCTCCATTTGGCATTTTAAGTGGGTTCAAATAAACCCGACAATGTTTGAAAAAAATGGAAATTTTCTTTGCCGTCACTGTCTTCGATGCTAAAGCTCCCTATTGTTGGTATCCAACAAGGGTATTATACATGTGTTGCAGAACAAACAAGGTTGGAGTCTAAGACTATAATAGAAAAAAACAATAGAAAATATTTTAAGTGAGAATTTATTTATAAATTTATAAATTAAAATAGATAAATATAGATAAAAGAGAAATGAGAACTCATTATTATTTTATTGACTGAACTTCAATAGACATGAAAATCTCTATTTTCTGAATCGCCCATATCAGTAAAATCCACCTAGTGGTCTATTATCAATGCTGCGTTCTGTTAGGCTATATGTTTTAGCCCATTAGTAGCAAAAAGCGCCAGCTTTGAGAACCAAAATAACGGCGGCTGAATCGCGTTTTGCTAGGTAAAGTTGTTTTGTCTCGATATTTTTTACCAACTAGTTGGATTTTACTAAAGAGACCATGAGGGCAGAAGGAATAATTATTAATTATTATTCCTCTCGCCCCCATGGGCTATTGACTCAGAGCCCATTCGGGCTTCAGGAATAACTGTTTAATACACGCTGTTTGCTGGATGTTACGAAAACGGGGAACGAGCAAGGGGAACGGGAGAATGAAAAATGGGAACAAAATAAAGAATTGGAAATGAAGTTACTGATAGGACTAGGTTTCAAGTGAAATTTTGTCTCCATTCTTCATTTTCCCATTCCCCGTTTTAGTAACATCCCTGTTTGCCCACAAATTTTGCATAAATTGGTGCTCCTGGGAGGACTGCATTTTCCCAGTAGCATTTGAAAACAATAACTCATGCAAACTTATTGGGAGGGGGAGGGGGGGGGGCAAATAGAGTGTGGGATTCAAAAATTGTCAATACTTGGGCTATCATTCAAAATAATATTCTTTCGTTTGAATGATTGTGCAGTTGAGGTTATTATGGTCATTATTATAATTAATGACTGTTTCTCTGTTTCATAAAAGATTATTCACATAGATATAGCTGATTCAATAAAGGTTGGTTTGCTCATTTGGAATTGGCACTAGGAAGCTATTGTTTGCTGATCACACCGTATGCTCAAAGCTCAATTGCCAATTCCCAAAGCAACCTTTATTGAATCAGCTATAATTTTACAAAGAACGACTCCCAAGTTTGTGAAAACAGAATAGAAGAAATGGTTATATTCTCTGCACACATCAGCTCTTGCTAGTGTTGATATCTAGATGAACTGTTGTCTTGTTTTATATCTTGGAATTTTGTATAGATGAATGAAGGGTTAGTTTCAGAAGAAAGGAAGTATTTGCTAATTTCCCACACAGACGTTCTGCTTCGTTTTCTTCCATTCGTCACGTGGAGGGCGTGACGAAAGCCCAAGAACGTCCGTGTAAGAGGCTAAATATTTGCCTGTTATGCCTTTTCCCTTTTAATGTGATTAGTAGAGCCATCCCAGTGGGCCTGGCTTGGCCATGGTGAGCAGATAGGCCTTATTCACGGTACCCAACATCTTTATACGCACTTTAGGATTGACGGGAAAAAAGCAATGTCATGTGGAATTCCAGGGGGGGACAAATGATAAACTTTGCTTATACGTGTAACTGCGGTCGAATGTTTTTGTTCTCTCAAAACGAGTCGGCTAGTTTAGTCTTTCAAAACATACTTGTATTTTTACTACAAAAGGCTGACGTTATCCATTTGTCATGATTTGTGTCAAGTACGTTTTCTGTTTTCTCACTTTTACTGGGCCAGATTATTTATCGCACAGTTCAGAGTTTGAGGAAAATTTATTTTTGAATAGAAGTAGCTATTTGGACCCTGGCTTGAAGCTGGCTTTCTCCTAGCTGATTGTGTGTTGATGGCACTGAAAAGGGAAAAGGTATAATGTTGGAGAAGTGAAACAGATTTAGCTTTATAAACTAAGTTGATAGGGTATACTACCTAACGTGACAATAGAGAGGAGAAGTGTGACGTCGTGTAACCATGGTAGCACTACTTCTGGATGACAACAAAACTAACGACGACGGCGACGGCAAGGAGAACGGCAAAAAATAATATGTTTATATTAACAAACAACAACTTGCGCGTGCATCACGCTATTTTGTACATTTCTTTGCCGTAGTTGCACCACTACGACATGAAACTTCCTAACTTCACGAGCCCGCTTTATGGAGTAGGTCAGAAGACAACACAAAAATTGCCGCTTTCTTTTTTGAAACTTAGATAACGATAGATACCGTCCCAAAGAAAATTTCGCCAAGATATGCAAAATTAAATGAAATTGAATAAGATCGGGGAAGTTTGAAGTGGTGCGAATAGACTTTTAAGTGACATTTTTTGAAAAAAAAATTTTGTGGCATTTCGGTTTATTGTCATCCAAAAAATTTGCTACCATGGCAACGTGACGTAAGAACTTCTCCTCTCTATTACTACGACTTTGGTGGCCAAACTACCCACCAACGTAGTTGACGAAAGCAAGTGGTAGTATCATTAATATGCAGTCTGTTTTACAAAGGTTTTGTAATCATGCATACAAAATAAAAGACAGCATGTCCCCATCGCCGCGCCCGGTTCTCTCTCGTCTGCTCTAATTAGAATAATTGCTATATCGTTTTTGAATTTCTTCCAAAATATGTGTACCTGTTGGAGCCCTCCTGACGCTATATCTTATGAGTCAATTTCGTACCGGGAGTCCTCGGGTTCTTTGGTCAGCGGTTGTCGCCACCAAAGGCCCATAGAACACGTTCAAACGTGACTCGTCCCCAGTCGTCTCTCATTCAACCTCTTCCAATCCCATCACTAGAGAGCTTTAGATTCTAAGACGAGGAAGAGAACGAGATTTTGTGCACGCGCGTGAATCAGCATCATTTTGGCGGGAAAACTTGGTAACCGTATTCATTGTACTACGAGTTTTAGCGGGATGTCGTAGTGGCGGAAACAAGTTATCAAATGTTAGGATCGTGCAAATGGCCTATTGCAGAAATCCAAAGCGGCCGTGAAAGCTAGAAACTGGTATCATAGATGAGTTTGAAGAAGCCGGAAAGATCCAAAAATTCGTTTTTCAGTTACTTTCCTCTCTTCTCCCTTACCATCTTCCCCAAGTCAGCCTTTATAACACATCGTGCGCACTTAGCCGCCGCCGCAGGCATCACTGTCCTGTTTAACCAAACGGGTGGGAGAATGGAGAGAGAACAGGAAGTCTCCTTTAGTCGTTCTCCGACTATTCATGATCAGTGTAACCGTTACAAAAGGAATTGCCTGTGGAATAGGCTAGAGCGCGAGAAATAATGTATGCACACGTGCGAATAGGACACGTTAAAGAGAAAGCGCACAAACTTTGCTTGTCTCTTTTTTTTTTACCAATCTAGAAGCGTTGAAGGATAACTGTACAGGTTATGCCAGGTCATTTCTTAGGGATGATACTTGAATTGGCCTCTCGGGCAGACGCACTCTTCCTTCCCTCTGTACTACTTCCTCGCGACACCACCCGTGTTGGCCAGAACCTCTTTAGAACCTCTAATTTGATTGGTTCTTGTTGGCCCGAAGCTCTTTTGTTTCAGAGTTGGGGTTCATTGTTAGTTTTGTTTGGGTTAGGACTATCTATTGTTTTCTAAACCAATCATGTGAGCCGTTCTTAGAGCTTCCGGTCCACCCAGTTTTTTGTTTGGTCCCCTATACTATTCACAGTCATGTAATTTTCATTATCCCGTACGATGACGTATTAGCCATTATATAACCCTGAATAATATATGCAAAGTTGTCAGTTCGCAAAGAGTGTCATTGAACGCGGGTCAGGAAAGTTCTCCGCAACATGGCCTGTTGCCGTTTCGTCGGCAGAGTTACAGTACAGTCGCAGCAGGCCGTGCTCCCTTTGCTTCGGTAACCATCGCGAGATATTGGCAATGGTTTTCAGTCGGGCGCGGCTTCGAGTGCGGCTGTCTTGGAGCTCGCAAATTCTGTTGCGCCACGTGCATGCTCGACTTTCAAACTCCATTTCTGCGCCAAGGAGACGTGACGTATTCCTTTCTTCCGTACCTTCATTCTGCGCTAGCTGTGAACAGTTCTGGCCGTATGTATTACCTGCTACAGCTGGGGTAAGTTGTTGTTTATATTTTTCTGTTTCGGTGGGTCGGCATTCTGTGTTTCGCCCGCGTTAGTACGTACAGTCGAACCCCCCGTAAGCGACCACCCAAAATGCAAAGACTGAGTGGTTGCTTACGAGAAGTGCTCGTTTACAGGAATCGAACCCCAGGGGGCCTCTTCTGAGAAGAGGTCAAGGCACATCTACTTTATGGACGATAATTTATTGCATGCAATGTCTAAGTTAGGATATGTGTAGTTCCATGTTATCACTAAAGTTCTTCGTACATTCTAAGTAACAGTGAGTGCACACAGCGAAAATAGAGATCAGAAAATGCGTCAAGTGGTCGCTTACAAGAGGCTGTAAACAATGGAAAATCATCAACCGTGAGGCCCAAAAAGTGGTCGCGATCGCTTACAGGAGGTGGTCGTTTACAAGAGGTTCCAACAGTTAGGCTTTGACTGGGAAAATTTTGTTTTTTTTGATGGGCGGTCGCTTATGAGAGGTGGTCGCATACGAACGGTGGTCGCACATGGAGGTTCGACTGTAGTTGGCGTGAGAATTTATTACAACAGTTCGTGGCGAAGCCTACTTCATGTTCATTCGCTTTGCATTTGTTCACCCGCGTTACCGGTCGGCCGGGGGGGTATAGTTTGGTGAACCTTCCTTAATTTGTCCAAAATGATATGTATCGTTTAACATTTAGTGGGAGTAGACACTGTGTCTTTATTATCCTTTTCTTGTGTGGATATTGTGGGTCGCCGACTTGGAGTGTCTTGGAAGTAAAATCCAAAACCTAATGGGATCTTCTTCATCCCGATTTGTGAAGCGAAGGGTATCTTTGTGATCCCGATTTTGAAGTGATAGGTATCTTTGTGAGGCCCGTTAAGAAGCGACGGGTATCTGTGTGAGCCCGACTTAAAAAAACAAAATGAGCGGGTATCTGTGTGAGCCCGATTATAAAGTGAGCGGTTATCTGTGTTAGTCCGATAATAAAGTGAGCGGGTATCTGTGTGAGCACGAATTTTGAGTGAGTGGGTATCTGTGTGAGCCCGATTATGAATTCAAATAACGGGTATCTTCGTGAGCCCTATATTACTAGTGATTGGAGCAGTGTTTGCGTTTAGCCTCATGGGCTTAGAGAGAGTCGTGGTTCCAAGGACTATTCGATATTTTTGTCTCATTCTTGGGTCCTGAGATCTGACCCCGCAAGCGATTTGTCAAATATGGTATTCCCTTGTTGCCTTGACTTCTACGTCGGGCTATGGTAATCATTTTCTCTAGGCCTGGGTGGGGGGAATCGTCTTAAGGTCAATTTCAGGTCGTTGCTTAGCTTATCCATTCTCGTATCCTTTTTATTGTGGTCGTGAGGTGGTTGATGTTGTGGGCCCCTTTTTTCAGTGCCGCAAGCCACCTCGGGGAAGAAAGATCCAATAGATGTGGTTAGATCGAACTCCCGCCCCGGGTCTAGAGGAGAGGAACAATATTCAATGAATGAATGAACAATTTTATTTATGCGCGCTTTTAACGGAAAAGAATACACTTATCCCGTTAACACGACAATTCGACTCTTAGAGAGCTGCTAGGGAATAGGTTTTAGAGAGGGAGTGAACTACAAACAGCAGCGAAGGCTAGTGAAATGGGAGACAAGAATCGAAGGGAGTAGAAAATTCACTATAAAGCAAAAGGTTATTCTCCGCACCGCCTACTGTAGTGCCTTTCGTCGGCAGAGTTGCAGTACAGTCGCAGCAGGCCGTGCTTCAGTAGTCGTCATTAAATAACCCCAGCGGAAGGGTTTCGTCGTTCCAAGGACTATTTGATAATTTTGTCCCATTCTCGGGTTCTGAGAGCAGACTCCGCGAGCGATTTGTCAAATATGGCGTTCCCTTGTTGCCTTGACTTCTACGTCCAATTCCCTAAGAGCTCAGACTTCTTTAAGATTTCATGTGGGCCTTCCCAGCGAGACTTTTGCGAGAGATTTGCTATGAATGTTCTGTTTACTTGGACGCCCCTTTACGTTTGGGTTTATTGTAAAGTCGTTAAGTCATAGTTCAATTATGTTTCAATAACTATTGCAGATCTGTGTTTTGAGATCAGGTACTAGGTATGGTAGGTGCGGAGATGGTAACGTTAGTCTCGTCTCCGGATATTCTTGGACTGAGAACCAGCATTAAATATGTCAGTAGATCATTTATTCAGATGAAAAGGAAAGGGTCGATTATTGTCCCGTGATCATGAGGTACGTCACAGTTAAGAGAGAGCTCGCGCAGGATAGGTGCATGGTTACTTAGGTACAATTTGGGCAAGAATGTTTTGGGGCAACTGGTTTACCGCCAACCCCGCCCCCCCCCCCCTCCCCCACCACCCTGCAAAAAATTGCCCATACGCCTATGTGTACTCCGCTAAAGCGGCTGTGCCTGTCTAAGATAATTGAAGAGCACTCCGATGTTAACACCGAGTATGGTTAACATTTCTTTCTACTTTGTCTAATTAGACCTATTGATATTTTTTTGCCGTTTTCGTTACCGTCGCCGCTTTGCATTACACGATTTTATATTTTGTTTGAGTAAACTATAAAAATTAACGAGAGCTTCGGCTTAAGGCCTGGCTAAATCTTTTTATTATAATTATATATTACAGAACAACTGTTAAGATTGGTTTCTTTATTATCTCAGTTGCAAACCCCTTATCACTTTTGTTTTAACATAGTTGCCTAAAAATGAACGATCACTTTTTTCAAATGTATGTTGACTAGCATACGAAAACGTCAAAGTGTTAAAAAATGTAACTTTATAATGTTTATCACCAGTGTTTAATTTTTATTTCTGATTAGTTGTACTGTAGTTTTCCTCGCGACCATATCTAGCTGATGGGTACGTTAGCCTAGCAAAATTTCTTGTTGACAACAAACTGGAAGTTCAGTTAAAAAGTAAATTTGCACTGTTTCAAAGTTCATCGATCTTATTCGGCTTCTTTTTCTTTATCAAATGTTGACGAAATTTTCTGGGGTTGAATCCAAAAGGACCGTATCTAAGTTTAGAAAAAGAAAAAGCCGTGAAATTTTTTGAGATGTGTTCACTTACTCCTTAAGCGGGCGGGTGAAATTGGGAAGTTTCATGTCATAATCGTGGAACGATGGCTACGAAATTTACAAAAAAGCGTGATGCTCGTGCAAAGTTGTTTTGCTTATATGTCTTATAACTTTTTTGCCGTTCTCGTTGCTGTCGCCATCGTCGTTGCTTAAGGTCCCTATTGTTTTGATCCAGAAATTTTGCTACCATGGTAACATGACATCACTCTTCAACAATGTTATCACGCCAGCATCTCAATGGTCAGCGAACACTCATTTTACCCTCTCAATCACGCCATTCGTTACATCTCATCTGCGAGCCACATACCCAGCTCACTTCCACTTAATTGATGCAATGTGTCTGACAATGTCCTTTACCTCTATTGCCGTCAAGAATTTCCTTGTGTGGCCCCTTTTGCCTCAGATTTGTCGGCAATATCTTCCTCTCCATTGCCCTTTGCGCAGATCTCAGCCTGTACTTTACGCACTCAGGGTTTTTCTAATCAGTTTTCTTTTTCTGTAGACCTAGGATGCCCTTTCTTCCGCGCCCGCTGATTCAGTCCGCTTGTTTTGACTGACTTAGACACTGGAATAGGTTACCTCTACGCCGACTCTCGCTGTGCATTACAAAAAAATGGCTGTCCGTTACAGTAAGTGCTCGATCGTGAAGATATTTAATTCACTGGAAAACAGGAGATTCGAAACTGTCTGCGATGTGCCAACGTAGCAAACTTCCAGTCGTGTTGACCTCACGCGTATTGTTGTTTCATAACTATATATTTTACCGTGGTCATCTATTCCTTGACATACCACTCGCGTGCCATGGCACGTGTCAGAGATTATCATTATGTGAGCGATTGAAAATAATCAAACCTCAACGCTGTACAACGGGCCCGACACTTTTTATCTTAATTTAAACTTTTGTGCAATCCAAGTCTTTCTTTAAAGGAACCTTCATGGAAAAAATGACGCAGCATTCATACTAAGGTATTTGTGGTGGTTAAACGCAATAGTATCAGAATACATGCACGTGACCAATATAGCATGATGTGATAGAGGTCGAACGTGCCGAAAGATCAAAGCTTGAAAGACGTCATGTGCAGTGATATTATTTGGACACGTATTCAGTACGGTGGAGTTGTTGTTTCATGCCTAGTTTGTTTTTCTTATTGTTTGAAGCCCCAGTTTGATGCCAGGTGAGTTATTCTCTTAAGTGTACCTTAACTTGCGCATGTCTAGTCCCAAGTAACAATTTCCCAACCAGGTTATGAGAATATAAAAACTGTGCACCGTAGCTCTTATGGATGAAATTGTGCACGAAACTATAGCTCATTTAAGAATGGGTATAATGAACAGTAAACAATAAGTTAGAGAGAAAACTTGGTTAGGTGATAAGACATTGCCGTTTGCCCTAAACGTGCGCTGAATCTCTCTAATATTGATCTTAAACGTAACATAGAAAAACTATCAGTAACTATTTAGACTGACCACAAGCGGAGCTCCGCAAAAAGACGTGTGCATGCGAAGCACCATGGGTAATAAGATATGGCCGTCACGAAACCGTCAGTACAACCTTTCTTCCATTCACTACCCACGTAAGCCATTAATTCAAAATTTGTCACTTAGACAAAGAAATGAGAAAACGCTGTCGCAGGAGCCGATTACTCCTGGCCGTCGTTTTAAAAAGCGATACGCGCCATCCACAATGTCAAATTGGGATATCGGCTGACCAGTTTGACACGACTGTCTCCCGAGATCAGATGCAGTACCCATCAAAATCAGTTAGTTTTCCGTTGAACAGTTTTTAGTGCATTGCTGGCTCAAGTTTGTATTTTTGTCACCGATGATGGTATTTCTTTCCATTACGTTGGCATAAATTTTGTCATTATTCATTCAAAATATTAAGTCCTCTCTGATTGACTTAAATCTCCCGGCTAATTCTTCATTACCAGCTAACATTGATCAGATCTATTCGATCTTCGCTGCTCTTATATTATCGCAAAATACTCCACTGAAACAGGGAGTAACTGATGCGACGTCACCCAAAGAATACGGAGTGGTCGCCGGCTCAGCTGTTTTAGCGAGAAAATGTTGGAAGATTTAACAAGTTCTGCTAAATCGAAATAATCATATCATTGTCCCAAAACATAGCAAGAATACACAAAATTACCACTCGAAGGATGAAAAGGGCTTTTGAAGAATATCTGCAAGCAAAAAGCTCCGTTCATATCTTGGAGCTGCCGAGGAACAGGCAAATGTGTTAATGACAGGACTTCTTTGTAGAGACAAGGATAAGTGTGGGCTTGGAAATATTTTCAATGAATGATAAAACGATTAGTGAATTCAGCTTAAATATGATATGAAGAATAATGTAGATCAAAGAGGGTGATACCCATCCAATAAATGTTAATTATTTGATTAAATGATAAGTGTTTAATAGGAACTCCGCTTTTAGGCTTGTTTAACTCAATAAATAACTCCGAGCAGTTTCGTTAACTACACAAACTGCGGTCACTATCATAATTGCACAAACTAAGCAGCAATTATACTATATCTATCTCTTAAAAATGTTTTCGGTGAAGAATTTTTTTTTTTTTTCAATTATACCGTTTTATTTCTCAGTTGTTTTCATTACTAACTGGCTTGCTAAGATGCAAACTCGTTCCAAGGGTCTTTATACAACTGATTAAGAATGAAAGAGAGCAAATAATGGCGGGGAGCCACTGCAGTAACGCCACAAAAGCAATAGGTTTAATTAGCAAAACAACAATTTTGCACGTGCATCACGCTTTTTTGTACATTTCTTTGCCGTCACTGCACCACCACGACGTGAAAATGCCTAATTTCACGATGTACAGAGGAAGTACACAAGCGACGACGAGATTTCCTCTCTCTTTCTGAACTTGGATATGGTTCTTGGGAATTTAACTTTACGAGGGTTCACCTTTATTTGACAAAGTTAGTGACTTGGGGTAATCGCGATGAAGATTGAAAAAACGCGAATTCAGTTTTTCAGCGACGTTTTCACTGCCGTCGCCGTCCTCGGATCTTAAGGTCCCTTATTACAGTGGGGGAGGGAGGAAGAGAGTACCCCCAAAACTATGTTGGACAAGTTGTAGTTTAATCAACAAAACCGATATTTATTACCATGACAACGATAAAAGTATGAGAGAAGTAGAGTTTGGTACCACCAATCAAGAATTCGACGTATAAGTATATGGCCAATTGTGCAAGAAAAAGAAGATTTAAACTAATTTAAATTACATTTCAGTGCTGCTCAATAGCTAGCACAATTTCCACGGCATCAAGTTTTGTATACTATGTCTTCATTTTGGGATCTTTGAGGGCTAACTTTTCCCCTAGCAACACTCCATGTAAAACTTTATGCATGAATCAATTCGAGAAATATTAGGCTCCCGTCTCCGGGACATAATATAACGCGGGATTTAATATGTATTTAACAACGCTTATTGGGGAGCGCGGGGTAATAAACAAGGTACACCAGAGGTGATTTTTCCAGCAGAAAAGATTCTTACTCGCAGCACACCTTCATCGTCGCTGATAGCTAGTAAGATAGACTTCTTTTTCAAGATGGCGTTTGTTGCGTTATCCAAGAACTCACAGATATTCCAGGTTTAAATCTTGCTTTGGAATTGCTTGTCTGTCGGTGTTGGGTATTAAATGCACATGTGCATTATCGAAGTTTACAATTTTGCTGCCATGATCCTTTCTTTCTGCCGGTCAATTATTAAAACGTCCACTTTCAGTATGGCGGTCCGAACTGGACTTGCACTGAAATACATGGTTAAACTTGAAATGCCGCTATAGTTTATTTAGAATTTATTTGAGCATTGGGGAAGTTTGATGTTTGCAAAGAGTTTGATAGTTAAGAAAGCAGATTGAGATGTGTCTCAGTTGGTTTTAAAGAACCGCTGAGCTATAGCCCTCAGTGGGGTATAATATAAAGGGCTTTAAACACACTGTCTTACCCGGAACTGCAGGCAGGAAAAAAAAGGGGTAGAGGGGTTTTAACACCGGGTCAATGTTAAATTTCCCGCTAAATCTGGGGGTTAGGAGGTGGAGTGCAACTGACTGAATCCCCCAGTCTTCAAGCTGATCAAAGACGTGTTATTTTAAAAGAGCCGTCAGTACTGATCAGTGATATCAATGGCTCTATTTAAATAAAACCTCTCTGATCAGCATGAAGATTTGGGGATTCAGTCAGTTGCACTAAAATGTCGATTTTAATGAACAAAATTTAATGATAAAATATCATCTGCTTATGACAAAAAAATTGTAAACAATATCTAAGTCACTAAATACACTGCAGACGAAAGATGATGTGTTGGTATCAGTCTTACAGCGGATTTCAGTGCTGTGCATGCACCCGGATTTTTAGACAATTCGAAGGTCATGATTCGACCGTCATGATTCGTCCGAGTGGTTACCAAGCAGTTCAGTATTTTACCTTGAATATCCTACGGAAATCAAAGCACACAATTTGAAATTTACTTTGATGATTATAGCTTGAATGTTTCCCTTGTAATTCAGAAAAAGAGGACTGTGATCCATAATTTGTTCTCCTTTTCAGACGACAATCTCTCATACAAGTCACGCAATTTACTTGCAATTCATGTTATCGCGCGTTTAGACGTCTCGATCAATGAGTTTTTCGGCTCTTTTCTAACCTTTTTATTACGCTTCTACCTTGATCTTAAAAGAAATATTGGATTTTACCCTTTTCCAATAAAAACAAATGTTGTTTTCTTCCATGAAAGGTTTTCTTTAACTAGTTTGCAAAATTTGAGCTCACTAGGATCACAGGTCGAGGACCGAACATTGTCAGCGTGAATTTTTCAATGGTCGACAAAACAAAACTTTCAAACTCTCCAGCAAATTCTTTCACAACGGTAGACTGATCAATTTATCTGTTGATTTCTTCTGCAAAACTTCAAGTCTTCCTGTTATTTTTTAACCATGCAGAAGATAAGGCCCCGTCCACACGAAGACGATTGTAAACGCAAACGCTAGTAAACGCAAACTTTTTTTATGCGTTTAGGCCTTCCGTCCACACGAAGACGATGAAAACGCTCACCGTAAACGCATAAATTCGAAAACGCTCTCCAAAGTGGATAAATTTGAAAAGGCCGTTTATGCGTCTTCGCTGTGAAAACGCTGACGTCAGATGTCAGCGCCAGTCTCTTTTATCGAGAGCGTCTCCCCCATGGCGTACACACGAGTGTTGAGCTGTGTCATGCTTGCACTTATTTCAAGCATAATTGCGAGCATTCAATTGAATCATGCAATAATCGATGTACAGGAAAACTACAAAAGAAGAAGACTAAACCTCTCAAGATTGTTATCCACAACTACAAGCACTTTTACTCGAGTAAAACGACTTAGATGCAGACGTGAGAGCAAAGAGAGAGAAGATTCTGGACCAGACCAGGTCGTACAAGCGCCTGGTGGAAAAACTTTGCCGATCAAGTGGTGATACCAGAAGAGTGGAAAGAGAACTTTCGAATGAGAAGAGACTCGCTATATAATCTAGCTGAAAAACTGAGACCATGCGCGTTCGGTGTATGACATCGTTTTATGCGTTTACGAGCGTTTTCGTGTGGACGGGTTAAAACGCTACGTAAACGATGATCGTTTTCGTGTGGACGGAGATAAAAATATGCGTTTACTAGCGTTTGCGTTTACAATCGTCTTCGTGTGGACGGGGCCTAAGTAAGGACGAAAAGTACCAACTTCAGGAATTTGCCTCCCTGTTAACTAAATTTGCCTCACTGTTACATGTAAATTGCGGGTATTCATCAACGGCAAAGTACCGAAACCTTGTCATACGGAAGAAGACTAAACGATCAAGTATCGGACTACAATCGAACCTCCCGTAAGCGACCACCTAAACGGCAAAGACTGAGTGGTCTCTTACGTGAGGTGGTCACTTACAAGAATCGAACCACAGGGGGTCTCTTCCGAGAAGAGGTCTGGGCACATCTACGCCATGAGTAGTTCCATGTTGTTACTAATCTTGCGAAAGTTCTTCGTACATGTCGTATATTCTAAGTAGTATAGTGCACACAGCGAACACAAAGATCAGAGAATGCGTCAAGTGGTTGCTTACAAGAGCTTAAAAACAATGGAAAATCATTAAACTTTCAGGCCCAAAAAGTGGTCGCGGTCGCTTACAGGAGGTGGTCGTTTACTAGAGGTTCCAACTGTGAATCTTTGACTGGGAAAGCTTTTGTGTTTTGGATAGGTGTCGCTTATGGGAGGTGGTCGCTTAGAGAGAGGTGGTCGCACATGGAGGTTCGACTGCATTTCGCTTTTCGCCGTATTGATATAAATATTTCGTCCATTGTGAAATCGCTTACAGAAATACATTTGAACTCGGCAATCGCGAACTCCAGGTTTATCACATGTTAATATAATTTTGTATCATGTCGCCGCTTTCCACGCAACAAAGCTTTCTTCTTCAGGTAAAACGCATTTGTTGGGATTCTAGCTTGACCTAATTTCTCTCACTATTTTGGATCCCATGGCAGAACTCTCGCCTGCCATTATTTTTGCAACCGTTTACGTACTGCTGAGCCATACGTCACGTGATTAGTGTCGAATCATGACACGTCGAATCATGACCGCCGTCGAATCATGTCTGAAAATCCGGGTGTATTATACATAACAATGAAATGCATGCCCACAGCAACGAAAGTGAAAAACAAGAACTTGGCACAGTTTCCAATCTAAGCCCTCCGTCTTTTCTCCTTGAAAACTGGACCCTTTTAGATCTTTTGAATAAAACGACATAAAGATATCCAGAGAAATATCAAACAGCAGAGGCGCTGGCTTCAGTTATAACCAGAGGAGAAAAAACAGGTATTTATTTTTTGCGATGAGGTTGGCTCTACTTGGTTTAATAACAAAGCAACGAAATGCACGTCGCGGAAATTTCGATTTCGAGGCCAACCAGTGACTAAACGTTCTGTCTACACAT
Source organism: Porites cylindrica (assembly GCA_964035525.1). Classification (NCBI taxonomy): domain Eukaryota; kingdom Metazoa; phylum Cnidaria; class Anthozoa; order Scleractinia; family Poritidae; genus Porites; species Porites cylindrica. The sequence continues at coordinate 61,281,998 of OZ037775.1, forward strand.
TACCGTTTCCCTAGATTAGAAGCTTTAAAAGTGATTTTTAAAATAGACTACGCATTTATAGTTGAGGCGTTTCCATGATATTTAGTTAGGTTATTTTATTTAATATTTAATACTATTTAATACGACTTGTCATATTAAATAACGTAGTGATTGTCAACTGGCTGAAGGCAAACCAGTGGGCTGTTTACGCCATTTACCAGGTCTAGCTACAAGCATGGCCTAGGAGTCGAACTTGAGTCGATTGCCGTTACACAACTCCGATATACGCGGCAACGGGACATAAAACCCAGGATCTCTGGATAACAACTCCGCGGCAATAACCACTCGGCTGTGATTTCTTCATCGTTATGGAAATAATGTGTTCCGATTTCCTCTTTTTCTTTATTATCATTTTTAAAAAATTACATCGCATCAAGGAAGAGTCGGGATCTAAATCCGGATTCTGCGCTCTAAAAAATTTCCATCCCATTTAAAGAAAACTAGACGAAGAGCTCTCTCCTCTGTAGAGACTCTGGCTTCGTATCCCAATAAAGACCTCTGCGGACGAGAGAGAGACGAAGAGCTCTGCTTAGTTATTGATTCAAGTTCGAAACTTAACTGAGATATGTATTCCATGATCTGACGCCTTACCTTCCCGACTGAACTTTTTAGCTCGGATTGCCATGAATAAATAAATGTGAGCAGAGTAGACTCTTCTAGCAGGGAAGTTGACCTAAATTACATGTTTTATTGTTTCATCAGTGGGCATAAGTGAAAGTGTTTTTTGGCGGCGGTTGACGGAGTCGTAGAAACTGATAGTCTCGCCGCTCACCTTTCGTGACTCTCAATCTAAAATTATTTCCGTTTAGTTCAAACTAGGCAGTTCAATAGTTTCTGAGCTCAGACACCGGACTTAATTGGAAATCAGATTTTTCGAAAGTTGGCTCCCTCCAATCCGGGTTTAAGGCTAAGAACAGCTTCCAAATGTTTTGATAGACAACGTTTCCATGATTGTGCCAATTATTAACTTTTCCTTCTCTTGAAATTAAACGTACTGTCAACAGTCAAATTGCATGTAGGCTAAAAGGGTTATTATTTAAGGCTTTTCCCAAACTTTAAGATTGAATTCAAAGTTGCCGCTAATTACAATACTATGTTTGCCAGGAGCCGATTGGGTGGACTTTATGTTGATGTGGAACAATTCACCTTCCCGGTTGTGTAGACACTGTGTTGAAAAATCTCATGGGTCTCCCCAAACTCGAGCTCACGAGTGAAAATCAGCTTTTTAGTAATCGAAACTAGTGAAACTGAAGGTGCATTAGAAATAAATAAATTACTATTATTATTATTATTATTATTATTATTATTATTATTATTATTATTATTATTATTATTATTATTATTATCATCATCATCATTATATATGAGATATACTAGTGTAATTGCGAGTCATTTTCTCTCTCAACATCCGAGTCGAAACCATGGACTTTGGGCCGCAAAGAGGGTTTTTACTTTTTTCTTTATTTTCTTTGTATTGTCCAACACGGCACACGGGTTTGAAAATATTTGCGAGAATATTTCAAATTAAGCAAGTGACTGCCGCGAAAAAAGTTTCGCAGGAGCTGTTTACAAGTATGAAAAACGAACAAACAGAAAACTGGGCGACTTGAAAATGCCTTCACTGGAAGAAATATTCACAACATTTGGCATCACGTGTTACCACTTCTAGAGATTCGCAGGTCTGAAAATTGTTGCCGGATTATTCTGCGCCTCTCACCTCTTTCACTAGGGAAATCTCCCCTGCGAAGAGGAACGGTTTAAAAACTTCAAAGAATGACAGTGTGGTAAATAATTTCATAATTTTTGATATTTGTCAACGCTTGCAACGAACAACTGCTTCATCGCAGTGGTTACCTAGCGATTTTTTTTCTATGAAAAAATGTTGAAATTTTGCATGAACAAAACTTTCATTTCTTTGATCGAGAAGGTTGAATGAGGTGTTGTCTAATGCAATAGAAAAAGTCTACTAAAACAGGAAATCCAGTTTTATCTCAGCCTGCATGCAACCCCTGTGTTGATTAAGAGAGAACAAAAACAGGAAATGCCTTGTTTGTGAGAAATTTTAAGGGAGATAGAAAAAAAGTATACCTTTTAAAACGTGTAAAAAATCTTGGAAAGGAATTCTCAAACTCGTCATTATGGTAGAATTACAAAAGAATTTATGTTTTATGAGTGTTATCCTCAAAAACAAAGTGCTACATTGTACCCAAAAAAGTAACAATGTCTTTGAAGCACAAGATGATCCGTGATCCACCCCTTGTGATTGGCTGTTAAGCAGCCAATTGGAAATCTAGAACTTCCGATCCTTGATACGGCGTAAGGTCAACATTAGGCTAGTCATAACGGTTGTACTATTCGCGCCACAAGAAAACAAAACAAAGTTAAAGTACTGATGCCTCCTAGTAGTAACTGTCACAACAACTTCAAATGCAGGAACAATAACATCATCGCTCTTCAGTCCTAAGACTTGCATTCAGGAATTTTTTTTTCCAAAATCACCCACCCTTCCCCTCAAAAGTTATGGTCGGCCCCTGAATTCAAGCTACAGCCTGTATGAGAGATGTTTGCGCGCAGCCACTAAAAAGGTGAATTGCCGTTTTTTTTCAATTTTTCTCGCGTTTATTTAGTCTCGCTCAATTTGTACAATGTAGGTAAATTAAAATGAATTTTAAAAGTTAGCTTTTATTCTGAATTTTTTTCCGTTGGCAACCGTTCTTTTATTGGACAGAATTGACCGCTTGAAACAAAGTCGTAAGCCTGTAGCCAAGGCAGTTTATGGCATGCAGTGGCACGACGTTTAAAACGGGCCTAACAGAGTTGAATTTTTGTTATAGGTTAGCTAAAACTAAACTGTCCTTCTCAGAGAAAACTTAACTGAACTCTAGCTGCTAAACTATACAAAGCACATTTGAGTTTGTTTTCAATATTTTGGTTGAAGATGGAAGGTTCTCTCAAAAAACTAATTCTTATCAGGAATTACTACCACCTGTGTTGACCTCATGGTCGGAGCAGCCAAGGTTACAAAACCAGCTGCGTCAAATCAACATGCCGACTTAGCAAATTCGTTCAAGAAAATAACAAGAATTTCACCCCATAACAACATTTGACATGGACTGGACCTAAAAATTGTTTTTGTCCAAAATGATCCAGAACATTAGCTAGGCCGGTTATGGTAAGGTTTGTGTTATAAACGGTCGGAGGTGGCAGTTTGAGTCTGAAACACTCCTGCTCGATTTTCAGTAAGAAAACTTTGCTAGTGGCAGATCTTGACTGTTTAGTTTATTAGTTTCTCTGTTTGCGATCGAATTATCAGTTGAACTAAACCTGTGCATTATGATGACAAAAAGCTTATGTTATTTGGGAAGAAAAAAAAGCTGACTATGAAAAATTGGATATTAAAAGGGTTTATAAATTGTGAAGGATCATGCATATTCGCTTGCTTTGAACAATGTCAAGTTGAGGGTGGTTATTTTTGTTATCGTTTCTTAGCTACAACGAAGTATTTCAGCCTTTTAGCCAGCATATGCTTGGCGCTTATGGATCTCGCTCACTAGGATACGTCCGGTAAACTCAGTATATGATCCATTTGAACCGCTCACAAAGCAAGAGGATCCTCTCTTCAGTGCAGAGTCAACCCTCTGCTTGAGGAAACTTCGTTACAAGAATCAAGAATTGGTTCTGGTCAGAAATTTTGACTTCAGAAGTATTTTACGGAAAACATTGAAGCAACGAGGAGTGAAAATCGAGATAAAAGAGCCTTATTTGTCAGTGCTCTCACTTCTCGCCGCAGACAAGTTTGTTTAGGTCCCGCGGTATGTTTATGTTAGTTGGAAGTGCGTATCAGTTCGGCTTTTTACCGTTACAACCTTGCTTTTCCCCCTGAAATCCAATTTGGTATTCATTTCACACCGTGCAAAATCCACATTAAACTTGGCTTTTTCCCTACCGATGGATTAAAGTTTCAGCTCCGTACTTCGGCCCCAAGTTGAATTGGCACTCTAACTGCCGTATTTGCATTTTTTGGCTTTTTTTCTACATCAGGCGGCCGAAATAATACTTTTTAATACACATTATTATTCATTCAAAATATTTCTCCGTTTCTGATTGGCTAAAAGCACATGCATAATTCACAATAACAAGCTACTGTTTTAATTTGGAAGAATCTTGCGATTAATCAACCGATGAGGTCAAAAGTGCAGCACAGTTGCAGGTTAATGCACCGTTAACCGAGAAGACCTGGGGACGAGGTTGAGTTGTTTTGGTTGTGAAAAGGAAAATGGCCGAACAGTCGGCAGAACATTTTACTTGTTTCACGACAAACTATCGTCTAAAAACATAACAAGAAAACAATTCGACGGACAACATCTGCTATTTGGAGTATATTTGCAGACCTTAATAATTAATAACCCATAATCTTCTAAACATGCACTATCGAGGTGAACTTAACATCGACGGAGGTAAGCATCTTTTAGCTTGTTTAGGAATTATTTTGAATGAATAATGAAGCAATTAATGAATTCGGCTTTCGTAGGATATTTAACAATTATTCTTTGAAATCGAGGTGAATAGTGGACTAAATATTTACCGAGCCGCGAAGCGGCGAGGTAAATATCCCTAAAGCCACTATTTACCGAGATTGAAAAGAATAATTGTTTTAGTATATATACACCGAAGTGATCTCAACAAAATCAGAGAGGAAACCATTAAAATGTACGATTTGATTGGCAGATCAAATCACGCGAAAGTTAAAGAATAGATCTTTGTAGAATTTTCAAACATGGCAATTCACAAGCTTATCACTTCGCAAACAACAGCGTAATGGCTTGAATGGAACTGTTAATAGTTTGAATTGTTTCCTTACCTGAGAAGAAAAGTAGAGCTTTATTGTTTTCTGTTGACTCGGCAAGTTTATAGCCGAAAGGGTTTATTGTGTCGTTCTTCGCATGAGGTGCTGACAAAAATGGCAGCTCGGTTCCTCGAGGTAAGACGTCGTCTTCATTTAGCATTCTTTCTCCTATTTACTTGAAATGAGAATTTCTGCAAACATTTGCTTTCATACTTGTTTGTCATAAATAAACTTCGATTTCTGGGCCAAATTTTTCTTGTTAGGAAACGCTGAGTTCACGAAACGGCCTCTTCTACGCCAATAAACGGGAGTTGTAAACAATCCATTGACCACAAACTCAGCTACAGTAAATGGAAAAACGCCGTTTTGAATACTTCGGAGTCTTTTCCGTGCCTACAAAAAGTCAACCCTAGGCTTTGGTCGACTTTTCAAAGATCGTTATCTAAAACGATGGGAAAAAAACCTAGCTCATACATTATCCACTCGTTAGGAAGTGAATATTGTTGAATAGTCCGAGATAGCGAGCCAATCAGATTGCTTAAATCACCAAGATCACTGAGTATGTATATACTAATAAGAATTATGCAGATCTTGGAGGGTAAGGCCTCGGTGGATAACACCCTCCTCGATCTGCATAATTCTTCATATCCTACTCAGCCTCATTCATTAATTGCTAAATAAAAAATTAAACTGGACAACAAGTAGAAAGGAGATGAAGAAGAAAAAAAGAAAAAAAAATAGAAGTAGTAACCTTCACGACAGGATATTAGCGGCAGGTCACCCATCCAGTTCTTAACTCAGTCCACCCGACACGGCTTAACGTGAGCGATACGTATTTCTAGTTAAAAAAACACGTTATAACAATAACATAGTTTTAATAAACTCGCCCTAGGAACCCATTCCCCAGTTTATTTTACTTTTCATACATACCATTATTTCCGATTGCAGGTTTCGCTGAAACGGGTTAAGCTCAGCTGACTCATCAAGGCAAAGATGCTGAACAAAACCAACTGTTTTTGATTGTAAATATGAATCAAGCATAGGACAAGAGCGTCAAGGTTTGTGCCGAGTAAAAACTATATAAAATTACACAATTATTTCAGTTAGTAACAAATAGGTTTCATGATCATGAGCACGTTTCTCCACGCTAACAAAAGGTTTGGTTCATACTCTACGCTTCCTGATTATACTTTTTTCTGACGTGTCTTTACGTTTCTTGCTTTAATTTCCTTACGAAAGTGGAACTGAGATCGTTTGAGATTTCTCGGAATTAAGAGTCTATTTTTGTTATTTTGTAAATTGCTTTGCTAGCGTATTTCTCCATATACTTCCGCGTAACACGAAACTTGTTAAATAACAACTGATTTCGATTTATTAATTATTAAGTTTAAGTGAACCACAGAAGACGATAACTTTGTGTTAATAACATTATTAAAGCAACTAAGGGAATTTGAATTTGGAATATTAAGTGTGTTTCATCTTCGAGGCCTAGGCAACTGAAATTTATATCTGAGGTTCTTGTCTAAATGACCTCATGTCACCTTTCATGCGACTATGAGTTCTCAGACGTCGCCATATGACATTACTGATTGATCATTCAGTTCTGTTCACATCAAGTTCCTTGGTTCACATTTGCATTTGACAAATGCACTGATCTTTCTATCTGCCCTATTTTATTTTATTGTTATATTAATGTGTCTAACTTCCCCCGATTTAATGTTATTTTCAGTGGATTTTGAATTTGTCGCCAAAATTGAAGTTCTTTGCGATACCAGCCATGACCAGCGACTGAGTGATACCGAGTACAAATCAGATGCGGCCGTTGGGCATTTGAGTTTCAGGAGGATGTGAATGGGGTTAACCGACTAGCGACAAAAGGGGAAAAATATTACTGACTACCGACAAAACGAGTAAAAAATAACCGACTACCGACAGGAAAAATATTAACCGACTACCGACATGGGCTGACATTATCAATATTTGTTTTCAGAAAAAAGAGCATTTTGCATTATTTTCTAGCCGTTAGGAAGTAACCTCTTTAAATTTATGACTCATCAGATGGTCTAACAGAAAGAACTTCCTCTTTTGTTAATACGGGTACATTACTACAACCAATATCATAATCACAGAAGCCACACCTTAAAGATGCTACCGACTTTATAAATCTTATTGAAACGACAAAGGTGAAAAAACTGAACGTTTCTTGTTTCGGTCCGAAAGTTCTTTCAGTTCTTTCCACTTTAATGGAAAGCACTATCAGTTAAAAACCACGGTACCGCGATGAGCACAAACAGCAGTTTCCTTTCCAACATTTTCATGGCCGCATATATTGAAAAACAAAGTTTAAGCAAAACCGTCTTTAAACCAACTGATTGAAAACGCTGCATAGATGATATTTTTTCCCTATGGGACATAAGTAAACCAGACATGGTAGATTTCTTCAAATGCACGGAACAAGTAAACTTACTTCACCCTACTGCTCTACTGGCTATGAAATTTACAATCGAAATGTCTGACAGTTAGACAATCCTTTAAGACCCAGTTGGATACCAAGGCACAACATTCAACGAAAAATGAGAAAAAGCTATATCATTGACGTAAAGTCGCATTTTAAAAGGAAACCTTCCAGTATATACATTTTCACCTTTTAATTTGTCACCCACCAATTGTTAAAATGGATTTGACTGAAACAAGAAGCCTTGAGAATCCTCTAAAGAAGTATTTCAGATTTCAAAAAGCGGTTGATGGACAGAGGCTGGCCACACAATTTTGAACGAAAAATTGCTATTAGAAGTAAAACTCATAGAAGGAAAGCAGCGCTCCTGAAACAAAACAACAAGGGAGAAAAAGAAATATTGCTTTTCGTGACACAATACAAGCCCTTAGTGTCTATTATAAAAGAAGCTTTAATGAACAAGTGTAATCTCATACAAAACCAACCACTACCTTGCCGAAGTTTTAAAGAACCACTTGACCCTCGGACGTACACGCAAAATCATACCCTCCACCATGGTACAAGAGGAGGGTAGATGGAACCCCTCAGTGGTGGATCCAGATCCCCTTCAGATAAAGAGGAGCCGGTCTGCAAAAAAATTTTTTCGGCCCTTGGGGCCTCATTTTGGTCGAAAAATAAGGCCCCCCGCCCGGGCCCCTCCACTGGATCCGCCACTGCCCCTCCTCAGAGTTTTTGATATGTTGCAGTATTTCGAAGCGATTTTGCCTTCACTGAAAAGCCTTTGATCTTCTTAACAAGATGAGGAATGTTTTATGAATTGTGGCGCTGCTGGAGGCCTGTGACGTCACCAACAATGGTGGCCATCTTGGCCGCCATCTTGGATTTTACCAAGATTATTAGAAATCAGGTTAAAACAGGGAGAAATGGTAATTGCTTGACATGAATAATAACACATAAATAAGCACTTTGCATGATTTTATCCACAAGATTTACTTTTATTGTTGAAAAAGTTGGAAAAAACATACATTTTCTCTCAAACTGGCTTGACCACCTGCTACTAATTACGTCATACCAACATACCTCGTAACCATAGAAACTGATCATCACTGAACTTGTCTCAAAGTGCGTGCGAGGGATAAACGACCATGTTTTATCCTCTTGGAAATATCCCAGAAAAACCTAAAGGGGTGGCATCTACACCTTCCCCCCCCCCACCCCTTGTACGTCCGAGGGTTAAAGTGTTATTTCTTTGAGAAAGGAAAATATGGCAAAGGATATGCTTGTTAGAGCCAGAAGATGTGCAGCCACAAGCGTTTTTACTTATTAACTGAGATTTTCCAACAACCGACAAAAATCAAAACGTTTAACCGACTACAGACAAAGATCGAAAATTTTAACCGACTACCGACAAAGTAACTGAATTTTAACCGACAACCGACAAGTGGACCCCCCCCCCCCCCCCCCCATTCAGACCCTCTTTCAGGTCTGCTTTATATTTCAAACTTCGTAAGTCAGCTAGGAGCTAAAATAGTACAAATCAATTCAACATTCAACAAACACTCTGACTTGATGTTTCAAGAAAAGTAATGTTTTGAATTCTTCACTGCTTTCGCGAAGTAACAGTGAAATGTTGAGAGACCGAACCAAACTTCAAATCAAACATCTAAATGAAAATAAAATTGTAGCAGTTGTTTCCGAAGAGACCAGGGGTTTTCCTTTGTGCAGAATAATTCATCTTTGAATTCCGGAAAGATATACATCTCTTGCTTTTGAGTAAACACCGCCATGTGTTGTATTTTTGATTTTTTCGGCCTCTGTTTTGTCTTCTCCGCTAGCCGGCTGCATTTGACATTTTTTACTTGTTTTCTTTGATTAGCTAGGCCGCTGCTTTCAGCCTTGGTACCTTCAGCCTCGTTTTCGGGCTCTATCTTCTTCACGTTCCTCCTAATTTTAGGTTTTCAGAAAACGTACAAGTCCTCTTCCAAAATTAAGCCTTGCCTTAATGAACATTTAACAATTATTCTTTGAAATCGAGGTGAATAGTGGCAAAATATTTACCGAGCCGCGAAAGCGGCGAGGTAAATATTCCCAAAGCCACTATTCACCGAGATTGAAAAGAATAATTGTTTTAGTATATACACACGAAGTGATCTCAACAAAATCAGAAAGGAAACCATTCAAAAGTACGATTTGATTGACAGATCAAATCACGCGTAAGTTTAAAAATAGATCTTTGCAGAATTTTCAACCATGGAAATTCACAAGTTTATCATTTCGCAAACAACAGCGTAATGGCTTCAATGGAACCGCTAAAAGTTTGAACTGTTTCCTTTCCTGAGAAGAAAAGTAGAGCTGTGTTGTTTTCTGTTGACTCGCCAAGTTTATAGCCAAAATTGTTTGTTGTGTCGTTCTTCGCATGAAGTGCTGACAAAAATGGCGGCTCGGTTGCTCGAGGTAAGACGTCGTCTTCCTGTATCATTCTTTTTCCTGTTTACTTGAAATGTAGAATTTCTGCAAACATTTCCTTTTAAATTTGTTTGTCATAAATAAACTTCGATTTTTGAGCCAAAATTTTCTTCTTAGAAAACGCTGAATTCACGAAACGGCTTCTTCTACGCGAATACACGGGAGTTGTAAACAATCCATCGAGCACAAAACTCCTGCTACAGTAAATTGAAAAACGCCGGATTGAATCCTTCCAAGTCTTTTCTTGCCTTAAAAAAAGTCAGCCCTAGGATTTTGTCGACTTTTAAAAGATCTTTCTCCAAAAAAAATGGGAAAAACACCGAGCTCACACATTATCCACTCGCTAGGAGGTGAATATTGTTGATTATTAAAAACTGAATCATTGGATAATGCAATTCTAGCATTTTGATTGGCTCAGCCGTTATGGTATATGAGCTAATATACCATGTTCTCCATATATGGTCGGTGTACGCGTCAGTTTAAAATTGGAAGCTAGCTGAGATTTTTTTTCGCGAAGGATAGAACGGCGCCTGAAGCAAATCGTTTTAATTCATTTCTTAGAATACTAGAAATGCAATTTCAACGAAACAAAAAAGCCACAAGAGCTTGTTTGAAAGTTTGTCGAAAAACACATGAAAACACATGGAACTAAAGTACCTTGACCAGCTACGAAAGAAGACAAGTGTTGTTTCTTCATGATCGCGAAGCCATTCGCCGATCGAGTCACTCGCCGATAGATAACTGCAGCTTGTTTATCCAACATCAAGAATATAAATCACAAGTAACCAGCTACAAATACAGGCTATGCAGCCATTCACTAGAGCAATCGAGGCGGCAGTATAGCTTCTTTTCTCGTTCAGCAAAACCAACTTGTGGCTTCAAACAACTTCATAATAAGCGACGAGGTAATACCAGTAGTTTTTCTCCGTTGTTCTTACTTTTATAACTGCACCGAAAATCCAAATTCATAGTAATTTCGACGGCTGTCACTTAAAAATTCCTTTCCTTCACATTATCTGCCAGGTTTTTTAAGCTGTTCTGCTGTGTAAAAGTCCTAGAATCACGATGAGTTTTTAAAAAACTAATGTTCATCGCACAATGTTTTGATTTTTCATTCATGCAGTCTAGGCGAGCCCGTTCGCGCGTTGACAGTTTTGATAGACGTGTGACATGTCAATAGCGGAAGTCCCTTGTCTTTTCCGGTTTGTTCTAGTCGGGGCGATTCAACGAGATTTTGTGGGCGTTTTTAATAAAACAATTATTCCACTCGGGCTTGTTGGATATGAAATGATTATAGCCAACTCGGCGCTATGCGCCTCGTTGGCTATCTATCATCTCATATCCAACGCGCCCTCGTGGAATAATTGTTAAATAGTCCGAGATAGCGAACCAATCAGATTGCTTAAATCACCAAGATCACTGAGTGTGTATATACTAAAACGAGTTAGCCTCTGAGGCGTTTCTATGTAGCGAAGTGGCCACCAGAGAGGATAAGTTTTCTCTGTAGAAACTTTATTCAGTTTACTTTGTACTGCAAATTTGAACTTGTTAAGCTGTTTTCAAAGAATAGTTCATTTGTCAGTGGTCTGATAGCGCGTTTATCTTTGTGTCTTTGTATTTATGTATGTTGTCTGTGTGTTGCACGGTGATGGACCAATTAAGATTGAGAGTACTATAGTCGATAAGTGATGCCAAGAAACCAATGATATTTTGCATCTAAAAGTTTCATTGCTACGGGTAGGCCGTACTAGTTTTCCTTAACCTTATCAAGAAGTGCGGTCTTATACTAGCCCGCAGTTATTTTATCTTGTTTTTGCGTCTCCTTGCCTTTTTTAAAAATTTGGTCCGTAGTCCGCGTTTTATGCCTAGAAAAGAAAACTCAATCTATAGCGATAAGGACAGACTCAGTCTTGCGCAACTTTTCGAATTTCCATCGGGGAGATGAAGAGGGGACTCGGATTTATAGGTTCCGTGTAAGCATCCACCATGACTTCAAATTTATTCTTGGTTTATGACCTTTTCTTGGAGTCGCATTTATGCAGATTTATGTCCAGCTGTTAAAACCCCTCTTAAGACGGACTTAGGAATTTTTTGAAATTTTCCGTACTGTCAAGATTGTCGAGCCAATATCGGTCTTTTCTGACGTGTTAGTTAAATCTTTCAATAGTGTAAGTAGTATAGTCAGTTAAAAATAGATCCACTTACCAAGCTAACCTGAGATCAAGTTCTTTTTGCTTTTTGCAACGACCGCGTAAGAGGAAATGTATGAAAATTGCTAAAAAGGAAACTAATCCCGACTAGGAATATAACCTACCATGTGAAAATACGGTTCACCAGCCAGAAATCAAACACTGAGACATATAATTCAGGGATGGTTTACTTAGTATGAAAACGGCTGTGTTAATTGTTGCCTTATTTGCTTATTTCAATACTCAGACCGCGTGTTCAATCCTAAGTGACGTCATGCTCCTAGAGGCTCTCCGATGATGCTATTAGAAATGGATTAGGCTTAAGCAAAGGCGTTTTTGAGCGACGCACGTAGACCGTATTGAGGCCCTTTCCTTTTTTAAAGGCCTTGACAGTAAAAAATGTTTAGTGCTAAGTGACGTTACCATTGTATAGACGATCTGCCCGAAAATTTGGGCAAAACCACCGACTCAGAATGCAAAAAGTCTACTTCCGGTCGAAGAGCGTCGATCAAAAACGTCCTTGCTTGAGTCCCTATTGTCTGGTCTTTTTCGCACACTTACAGCTCCCGCGATCACTGGTAATGTAGTGCTCTCACATGCAAACAGTGATTGGTATTCGATTTCTCGCTGATGAGCCACATTCTTACTTCAAATCAAATTGCAGAAGTTCTCAGAAAGTAACGCAAATTGGGGGTTGGTTAACTTGCTCTGAATGCGGAAAAATAACCAACATTGTCACTCAAAGAAAAAAAAATTGCCTCTTGCGTCTTCCTCTCTGCTCTGATTAGACACAAGGGTAAGAAATGCAATGAAAAGGCTACGTTGTCGCTTCATCAACGCGTGGTTTCCAGCGATCAGGGTGAGTGAGAAAAAAACACGAGTGATAAAAGTCTCGCTCAGTTGATTAAGTTATTAATTCTAAGTATTTTTAGCCTGTTATATTTCTTTTCAGTTTCATTTCAAGGTAGTTTCAATTAAGACTTCATTCAACGTTCTATGAGCCCTAAATAATAGAGAATTAATAAAGATGATGAAGACGACTTTGATGACGACGATAATGATAATGATAATTTGATAATGATCTGGTGAATACATATTTAGTAACTTGTCCTTTCGTGCGAGTAAGTACGGTATTCTCTACTGGCAGTTTAGAAGAACAACACTTAACATTCCGAAACAGTTTCTTTCGCCTTAAATCTCGAAAACACTTTCCACACACAAATGTGAGAGAGACCCAAAAAGTTCTCTCGTGTGTTTTAGTATGTTGTCTATCCTCTAGTATAGCTCATGCATGCGCTTTTTCTTCCCAACCTTACAATCAAACAGTTATTGGATGATGCTTTTTAGTGATATCCGGAATCATCAAGGTCGCGTTAAGTGTTATCAGCCGAGCCGAAGGCCGAGGCTGATATTACTTACCGTGACCGCGATTATTTAGGATATTACAAAAACTGAATCTAATAGTTGTTTTATTATACGTTGTTTTGAAGATAATAGCGACAAACACACCGTCGCAAAGAACCGAATTAACATTGTTCTTAGAAATCTTGCATTGTGCTCGCAACCTTTAGACTAGTCAGTTATCTGCTAGCAGATAACTAACCAATCTGTATGCTGGGCTGATTTCCAAAATTAACTGTGGGCACTTAGCCGACGAGAACACAGATAATAAGAACAATTTATAATGATCATTGTTACTTTCAACACATTCAGTAGGGGACATAAACTATACGGATTTTACAACCTTTCCAGACCCATTGTTATTGCTCGCGTGACGTTCCCATTCAAGCTTTAGTAATATTTAGCGAGTTTCTAGCTCTTGATGAGGTCCACTCCAGGGCAATTAAGATAACCTTTTTCTTTGTACAAATCTATTTTAATAGGATTGCAAAACTATTTACGTAATTGATTTTGTCGCCAACTGTTCTTAAGCATCCCGTCTTTAATGAAACTCTTCCCTTTAGTTTCTGTCGGGTTTTCCTGGAAGGCTTGGCCTACTGATGTAAGCTCTTTAATTTGTCGTAAAAACGCATCATTCCGCAAATATCCGTTTTCAACTTCTTCTATCCTACAATTAACACATAAAATTTACAATTTCCCGTTGAAACTATGGTGCTGATGAGAAGAATTTGTTTTATAATCAACACCATTTTCTTTGATGCCTATACTCAATATTTTAACATTACGCGGATTGTTGTGATGTATTTTGAAGTTGGTTTTGATTTGTCTTTCGTTAAGTAGGTCAAGGCTAGTTTCTATTTCTCCCACATCGGGTGTTTTCCTGTTTTGCTCATTTAACTTTACGTCGTACTTGAGTTAGTCCTTAGCTTGCAAATTTACCTTTCATTTCTAAGAATTAAAGCATTGAACTTGCACAGATGGCAGTGCTTGACAGGCTAAAGCTGACCTTTTGTTTTCAGTCTCGCTGAAGATCCTGTTTGGGGTTGATAACGAACGTTTTTAGTCTTTCATTGCTACGTTGGTGGCCTCTTGTCAATAGTTATCGCGTAGGTGTCCGGCAGTGATACCAAAACCTTACCCCCAAAGAGTTAACGTTTATGTTCTCATGCCGGGACACGTCAGCTAACCCAAACATGTCTACAGTTTAGCTATTCAGGTCGCCACTAGTTAGCTTGTTAAGAGCGGATAGGTGGAGATGAAGTTAGAGATTCCAGTTAGAGAAGGCCTGCTTTACAGTCAAATAGCTACAGTCAAGAATAAAGGAGACATCTTCACCCCTACATGGTTTGATTAAGCTGCCAATAATTAACATTTAGGTCTATTTTTCGTGTCTCGATATAGTAGCATTGTCCACGTATTGCACCACAGGTAGCCCAAGCTCACTATGAGAGCGCTGAACAACATTATCCTACTTAGTTAATTAATTATTCATACAGCAAGAAAATTATAAGACGTTGTATGGAGAAATATTCTTTGCTCACTAAATTAGCAAAATATACGTTGAAAAGGGTGAAAAACTGTCGCTCCAAAAAAGGCCTTAAACAGTGCCTAGGAGGTCTGAAATGCTGTCAGAATACAAAGAAAAACAAGAAGACGCTAAAGGTAAGCTTCAAAGCGATATTCAATGTATATTTTGCTAATTTAGTGAGCAAAGAATATTTCTCCATACAACGTCTTATAATTTTCTTGCTGTATGAATAATTAATTAGCTAAGTAGGATAATGTTGTTCAGGTATCTCATAGTGAGCTTGGGCTACCTGTGATTGTACAAATTCATTCCATAATTTCTCGTCTACCAAAGTAAGTAGTTGCCCTTTTGGTCGTTAATCCTCGGTTTCAGGGGGCCCACCGAGAAGCAGATCACATTTTTGTCCGGCCTTAGCTTTTGAGTCTTCGTCCCTTGTGAGGCAAAAAATCCACTAGATTAATCAAAGATCACTTCAGTCTACGACAGTTTCAGTGGTTGTGAATCCCACTTGTGATACCATGTCTTGGTTTTTAAGTACGGTAACAAATGACCGTATGCTGCGGTACAATCGGGTGATACTGTTCGCAATCACGTCACAATAGTTTTTAAGACGGCTTTCGAGATTGCTACTCCTGGTAGTATTTATAACGCCCTGTCACAAATTAACCTAGTTTACATAGGCTACCACGCTACGAATCTCTCCACAATTCAGCATGATATACTAGAGTGCCCTGTCAAGTATTATCAACAGTGTTCTATAAGCTAGATCAGAGCAGCGACAGAAAATGTTTATGTTGCCTACACTACTCAGCAAGACAGACACAACTGTAAAGAAACAGTTGTCTGTAGGTCATCAAGTACCTGACAAAACTTTGCCGTGATCTTGACAAAAGAAGGTTTTAAGGAAAACTTATGCTAAAAGTACAGCAGGCGGTTTTTGTACCACGGGACTAACTTTTTCCTTTACTTGTCGTTTAGTGTTTATTTTATCCACATAAAAACGTAAGAGGTTTCATAGGTCTTTCTTATCCATAAGAATTATTTTGGACAGTTTTCATGTGCCATTGTTGATAAATTGTCAACTTGAATCTTCTCACGTTTTCCACGGTCAACGTCATTCTATATTTCCTTAATGTTCTCATAGGTTTTGGGAAAACTAGTCGCAATAGAATCCGTTTTCATGAAGGTAACTAGACACAACACTGCCAGAACCCCTGAAGAGTCTAGTCTTTGCTAAAATACTTACCTAACCAAACCTAAAAAGCTTTCGATGTGACTTAGGGTTAGCCTTCAATGTTTAAGTTCGTTACACAGGCAGCCGAAGAAACCCGGCTACTACTCTCGTCTATAACCCTTCGTCCCTAATCGGAGTTCTAATACGCCATATCACATAAACTGGACATAAATGCCCTTCAAGCGTACTCGTCTGGAATGATATCGCATGTTCAAATTTTAATTTCTAACTCAAATGTATGATTAGCTCACACGAAATGGCACTAGTTAATTCGTAGATAATGACTGACAGGGCAATTCCTTATCCCGTCCCAGCTAAGAGCTTCTCACAGCTACCGAGTGTGGGCTCACTTTATTTAGACTCTAACACATAAAGTTCATAACTTCAAAGACAAATTTTCTTGCACAAGGAAATGAAGTCGACCTAGAAATTGATTAGCAACCTTTTGGGAATTCTTATTGGCTACGACTGGTATCATGAGATCAGCTCAATGGTGCATTACCATAAGGAAGTGAGTGATAATATAATTAAAACCGATTGAGACAGAACGAACACGACGAGAAAGTTTGGAAAGCTTTAGTGACTTTTGACAAGAGATTTGCTGTTGATCAGCCAGCAAATGTCCACGGTACACGGGTAGGTTGGGTTTATTTCTATCCCTAGTTGTCAGGCCAGTTTCAAACTATCAAGCGGGCACAAGCCAATAACAGTAAACATTTTAACTCAAGCAGGCGTTAAGAGTTCTTTAAAACTGAGCCAAAACAATAAAATGGGAAATTAAAAGGCTTAACTCAAATTTTAGTTGATATTTTTAATGTTTACGCTTTGTTACGTTAGTAGTGACACCTGTTTTAGGTGCGTTTTCCTCTGTGAATCGCGGCACCGGTCACAAATACAGACGGAAATATGACCATAGAAAGTGCTAAGAAAAAGAGGAGCCAGTTCGAAACCACTGTAGATAGAAAACCAGCTGAGAGTTAGACGTCGTAGTTTTTGACGTCTACTTAATAATGGGTCGAAACTGCAAAAGCAAAAGTTTGAAGTGTTTTAAACACGGAAATAACTCTGGCTGCCATTCCATTAAATTTATGCCGCCATTTGTAATAAATTAGCCTTCACAGACTTCACATGTGTAGTCTATTGTCATAGCAAGAGTAATTAAACTTGCAAGGTATGCCTTGCAACGTTTCCTTATTGTCTCTGACATTATTGGTGTTTCCACTGAATATTTGCTTTTAACCCAAAGAACGCATTATGCTGGGTCCCATAATTATGCAGTTTTTTTATACTGCACAAACCGCATACACATGTTGCAGGAAACTTCAGTGACCTCAGTCAGTTGTGCGGAGAAGTAACATCAAAAAAATGTTAAAAGGATGAAATGAAGCCTCAACATAGACTCCTGAGAGACGGCCGCATTATTTTCCCGTCATAGTATATATTGTATGAGGGTTCCTTCATTCAAGACAAAGACAACTGTCCATAATGGAGCGCTATCCGAGGCCGCCGTCGAAAAGGAGATTCGACTATATTGAGCTTATCAGCTTTGACCAAGGATTCAAGCTAAACCCTCTTTTCTGTGCAAGTTTGCTAAGAAATAAAGCAAATTTTCTGTTGCTAAGAAAAGGTTTACGATGGTAAAACGTGCTTGCTTTCACACTTGATGAGTCAGACAGAAGCGTTCGGGCAAGCGAAACACCAAACGTAAGTTTGCCATTCATGACGTACGGAAAGCACAAGGCAGGAACACGTTCCAACTATGCAATTAAGTCCTCAACGACTAAAAACATTTACTTCCTCGTATTTTTTTTATGTCCACGTGCCTTGTAGTAGGGTTGGCCAACTAGTCACGAGAAATATTTTGACCCTGGTGAAACATTGAAACGGAAGTTATTATTGAATTGCGTGCGATTATGTCGAAGTCCTGCGTATAGCCTCCACGCAGACGTCCTTTGGGGTTGGGGAAGAAATGAATGCGTGACAAACGAACCCCAAAGGACGTCCGCGGGGAGGCTATCCTGCGTACTGATCAATGCGATTTCTTAATTCAACATTTTAGCCGTATTCAGACCGGAGGGGAGGGGGGGGGGGGGGGTGTCGAAGCCCCCATCGCTAAAATGGTGAATAAGTTCAAAGTTTCACATGACCACCAAACTTAGCGACTTTTCCTAAGAAAATACGGTTGACTCCCGATAACTCGAACCTTCAAGGGAAATTGAAAAAAATTCCAGTTATCGGGAGCTCGAAGCAAATAGCCGGAAGTAAGGTAAAAAAACAGTTTTTACTGTACAGTGAACATTTTACGTAGAAATGTTAAGTGAAAATTGAAAGATACTTTTAGATTATAAATCAGAACGTAACGTAACAAAACATGGCTTAAATCAAATAGAGCATGCGTTTTACTGTTTTGAGAAGTAAAGCCGTTTCACGTTAGATTTGTGCCAAACAACATCGTATAGTAAACTATACGTCTACAGCACGTCAATATAATGGGACTTCAAAATCCAAAGTTTTGGACGCCAGTACACTGTTTTTTCCCGACTTCTGAAGCGCTCAAAACA
>OZ037775.1:61305716-61375716 GCA_964035525.1 Porites cylindrica
ATTCTGCTGTTGGGATCTCGGTCCAATCGGCA
This sequence comes from Porites cylindrica, assembly GCA_964035525.1. NCBI lineage: Eukaryota > Metazoa > Cnidaria > Anthozoa > Scleractinia > Poritidae > Porites > Porites cylindrica. The sequence continues at coordinate 61,305,749 of OZ037775.1, forward strand.
AGCAACAAAACTAACTGTGATTTTGTGAAACCTGCCAAGTCTTGCATTCAACACTCCTGTGGGCAATCACCTTGCACGATGTTGTGTGGTCTGACAGCCCAATATGACACTTGCCAACAGTCTTGTGATTCACGCATTGGTGAATGCGACGCTCTTAATTGCGTTGCATCAAGAAGCTGTATTCAAATGTGTTCACGAAGCAACTGTGGTAACATTACTTGTGATGCCATTGATTGTACACAGACTTGTAGCACAGGAAATTGCAGCCCCATGGCATGCCCGCATAAGTCAACAAAAACCTGTTCCCAATTATACGGGAAAGAAATGACATGCAAAGCGAACTCCTGCACCCAAGTTTGCAGCGACAACTATTGTGAAATGGCTTGCCCTAACGAAGGTTACAACTGCACCCAAGCGGCAGTGACCGCAGACGCAGCCATGGAATGTGAGAGAGCCGTGTGTCAACAATCTTGTACCTCCAACAAAGAACAATGTAATATGAAGTGCATATCAAGTGAAGTCGCAGGAAACTGCCAGCAATCATGCGTTACCAGCACGTGCGGGTCCATGACTTGCGAATCCTCGAATTGTACTCAGGGTTGCGTCAGCGGAGAGTGTAATGTGACCTGTCCTACTGGTGTGAAGTATTGTCAACAGGTTGCAGTCGAGGCGAACGTAACTATGAAATGTGATGCAAATGTATGCAAACAGGTTTGCACCACTGGGAACTGTAGCATGACATGCTTCTCGAGTGTCAATAAATGCCACCAAGTCTGCTCTAGTGGAAATTGCCTTCTCAAGTGTGACTCCGAAAATTGCATGGTAGATTGTTTTTGGAAAAGCACGTGCATCAAGGATAGTACTAATAACAAAAACAACGTTGCCACTAAATCACTTCATATGTGGTTTTCAATATTCAGCACTTTTGGTGTCGCTTTTATTACGTATGCACTAGGATAAAATGTGTAATCAAATGATGACGAGTGAAATTATTATCTAATTTCACGAGTATGCCATTTGATTTCCGGGTGACAAATTAGTACGCTCCCCATCGGGGCTTTTTGACAAGTTTTAAGAGTGTGTCCATGAGAGAACCAGGCAGGAGGCGATAATGCTCAAATCACGGATTTCGCTCAAACTTGGCACAATTGATGGGTGTGGTGAGATATTAACCTCGACAAAAACGCAATATTGAATTCCCTGGGATTTACAGGGACCCCCCCTAAAAACGACAAAATCTACTCATTTTTGCATAATTAATTAGCTGACTTTGGTTTGGCTGTTCAACAAGAAGAAAAGACAACTTCAGATCTAGTCAACTTTATCATCTTCTCTGTTTATCAAACTTAATACTCAGTAATTTATTTTTACTCTCTAGTTCGATCTCTTCCTATTATTTAGCCTAAAGTAAGGACATCTTCTAACTGTTTTGACCAAACCCTAAATTTAAGGTATTTTAGTGGCTAACATCTCCCATGAGCAACAACCTTTGTACTTAATTCTCACATATTCTTTGAAAGACATCTTTAAGGTTATCAAATCAATCATAAAGTATTTGGGCAATCTCATACTTTATCAATAATGACGTATTATGTACATCTGACTTGACGCTTATTTGTCATTTGACCAAAATTGGAAGAAACGTAACATTCGTTCTTTTAAACAAAAATAGCACAGAGTTGGCAAGAAGTCACAAATCAGATGCGTCATTATCGATACTAATAGCAGAATTGTTAGAACGTGTCACCTGAGGCATGTTTTCTGTGTGATTTATGGACGTTGGGATGGATATTTTATGGAACGCTTGAGTAAACACAAGGAGCAAAAGAGTTCGTTCAAAACTTCGATCGGTCCAACTTGTAGGTGAAACAAGACCCAACAAGGATAAAAGATAGTGAATAAATGTTACATACACGTCTCTCGCGTGCTTTAGTCCAGATTTGCTGCTCCAGTTTCGTCTGGTCCTTTGTGGCGTTACTTCGTGACGAGGTAATGAAATCGAAACATCTTGAAACATCGCAGAATTAAAAGTGTCGGCTTTTCACCGAACATTCGAAGTCTTTGAAATAAGTTGTAATCAGAAAGAACAAAATCATTCTCAAAGGACAAGAAGGATTACTGACAATCCGTCTATATCTACAGAAAACAACCACCTGCTCGAACATCCTCCATCTTTGACTTTAGACTCTGCCAAAAAGATAGAATCTGTGACGCCGGACTACCGAACTCCGGAATACGGAATACGGTATCTATTGTTTGTACGCGCCAATATCCTATTATAACTGGTGTGTTGAAAATAGGTTGTAAAAGTCGTGTTACTTGAAATTTTGAGTTTATTCGATGTTGACGTTAATTACCATGATAATAATGGTCCATAATAGCCAGACCGTGCCGTGCAATTTTTAGACAATTAATGACTTGCCACTGGGTATAATTACTTACTTACTTGTATTTTAATCCTCGTAGTCTTACAGCTATACAGGTTGGTATCTGTATCTGGGTATATTATTGACTACAAAAATATAATAATAACCGTTTATAAACGTGTTGAGGAAAAACTTCTGAGGAATACAAAACCCAAAAGGGGGCACTAATACATTTTAAAAAAAGTCGGCTAGACTTCTTTGGCTATAAGGAAGGTGTAAAAGAACAGTTTCTTGAACACAGACTAGTACACTAAATTCACTTCTCATTTAAGCTGTCATTTGCGGATTCATACAGTAGATTAAGTTCTCTTAACGGACACTCTCGTATATAGCGAATAGCTCTTCTTACGACCGCCATCACAAAATCCCGTTTCAACTGCCACACAAACTCTGGATTTTTACATTCCCGTAGGCGGCCGCGGATACTTAAAGGGTTTACCGGCTTTGATTTAAAGCTCTCCTAAGCAGACACTCGAAAGAAATCTTATCCGCCTCTGAATGTTGTTGTTTTTTTTTCATATCATGTCCACAGTCATAAGGCTGTTTGTTTAATACTGTTATGAATCATTCTTATATATCCGTTTCAGAGTTACCGTTTTTTCACATACTCGTCCGGTTACACTTGAAAATACAAACTGAATTGTATGCTTTTACCTAAATTACAACAAGGCAAGAACATCAGCGTCACCATACACTAAAAAACAGTTTTTTGCTATTACCAGTGTTAATTTGTAGGTGGGAGGAGCTTCCGTAAGCGGCTATCTAACCTTTACACCACTTTTAAAGTGGCTGAATTCCACTTGCACAACTATACTGCATATGAGATTCATTCTTGTAAGCGGCCAGATCCAGTTAAGGACACCTTTTTCTCGCCCCGAGGCGCCCTCGTACGAGAGCTTCCACTGTATTACAATTTTAGGATTTCTCTTACATTTTAACAAATTTTCGCTTAACGAGGCACAGTCGAACCTATGTGCGACCACCCAACTTAAGTGACCACTTCCCAATAAGCGATCACTTATTCAACACACCAAATATTATCCAGTCAAAGCGCTTGTAGTTGGAACCTCCTGTAAACGAACACATCTACATCCAGTAAACGACCGCGACCACTTTTTACGATGACAGTCTGATTGAGAATTTTCCATGATGCAATGGTCTGATCTCTGCGTTCCTTGTATGTCCTAAGCTACTCGGAGTATGAGAGGAACTTTAGAAACAAATTAGATTTATCTATAGTATATTGTAACTTAAAAATTGCATGCAGTACATTCACTCCAAAAAGTAGATGTGTCCGCACTTTTCCTCGTTAAAGACCTCCTGCAGTTCGACTCTCGTAAAACCCAAATTTTCCTTGGGCAACCCCATGGACATTATTTACTGGGTGTCTTCCGACCACGCACGGACCGGAACATCAAATGTCTGTAACTTAATTGTTGTGTCTGTCCATAACTCAACATCTGCCTGCCTCAGCACGGCACACGGCTGGGCACTAAACTGGTTTTGGTGCCCAAGAGTACGCAAAAAGGCCCTTCCGAGATCGATGTCTAGGACGAGAAAATTGACCTTACCTGGGTAGGGTGAGAAATTTGAAATCGAAGCCGATTACAGTTGAAGTATCTCTCGGAGGGAATGTGGGAAGGGTGTTAAACATATGGAAGCGGTTGTTTGAGAAAAATATCTAACTCAATGTGAAAGTGTGGTGTATTTTGAATTCTACTTGGGAACATTAGTGCCACAGTTAGGCTTTATAAGACCCCCAAAAGACCGTGCGAGATAAAAAAACTCACCGTTTATGACAGTTAAATCTGGTGCCAGCGGGGTAGGGCATTTGTACACAATTTGGACACTCCCCCGGGGAGAAGGGACTCCAGTATGAAAAAAAAATGGAATTCTTGTCGCAAGCCAATGTGGACGTGTCTCACGCTTTATTTGTCTCTTTGAACTGGTCTGCACCAACATCCGGCTTCACTTCGTTGCAATTTCACGTGCAACTAAAATAGAAAAAATAGTTCTTTCCAAAACACGAAGACAAAACGACTTCTATCTCCGAGTTTGAAAAGACATGGGATCATTTATAATCATGGTCTGAATAAAGTTGCCAATAGATTTGGAATTCCAAATTATTAATCAGCATGCAATAACAATAAAATAATCTCAGAGAATGTCGGAAAGTCATTTTGTTCACTGAACTCTGGCTCCTGGCTCCTGGTTCCTGACTCCCGATACGAAATTTCCGTGTGGTGGCAACCGCTGCTTAAAAATGCGGGCTCCATTTAATGTCAAAGATGTCGGACGTTTGCAACATGTGAGCTACAACAGTTGCAGAAATAATTCTTTCAATGGGTTAAGAATCGGCTTTTTACCTTTCGTATTGTTTTGTCCTAAAACAACTTGATTTGGATTTTGGTACGTAAACTGATGGCTAAGGAATTTTAGTCGTACAGCGAGTCACTACGCTGAACTACGCTGAACTGGACATCGAAGGTGGCATGAAGAACAAATCAAAGCGGGCACAAACTAGCAGTTGAGACATCTTAGAGATACGTATATGGATTTTATTGATCGTTTATATTGTTTTTAGGGCGAAATTGTTAAAGTAAGTAGAACTTTGAATGAAATCTTTGTATGTTGTTTTTACTTGCAAAGATCGCGTATATACCTATCAAAAATCATCGTTAGCGTTTCTTGCACAACAATTTTTATGATTTTACCCTTATTAATGTTAAATCATTGTCTGATGAGTTTTTTTGTTCGATTTCTCCTCATTCAAAGGCAAACACACGAATATTGTGAGGGCCTGAATTTTGATGAAATATACAAAAGTCGTTCAGTCACATGAACAGTTTATGTCAACACATGGAAGAAAGTGAATTGCCCAAACTTTTTATGATCTTTTTCTCAACTTAAGTGATGGCTTTAACTACTCATGCAAAAGTTATAAAGATAAGCGGTTGCTCATCAGAGATATTTGGGAATAAAATACCCTAATTTTACGTCTTACTCAAAACTTGGAAATGATGACCCAACTTAAGGGGGCTAAAAGGGGGGAAATCGAATCGGCGACTTTAAACAGTTTATTGTGCTTAAAGTCTCATGATATCAGCTTATCTCTCAGTGCATTTAAGTTCCAGGTGGCTTTTCTGTTTGTTGCACTGGCATCGTAAAGTTAGCTAATTAATTATGCATAAACGGGCAAAATGGCGGTTTTTACAGGGGGAACCCGGATCTCCCAGGGAATTTAATATTTTGACCTGACATTCTGTCACATAAGCTAACTCCTGATACCTAACATTTGTGCCAAGTTTGAGCGAAATCGGTGATTTGAGCATTATCACCCCCTGCCTGGTTCTGCCTGGTTTTCTCATGGACACACTCTTAATATTGTTTTGATCGAGAACTCCAGGCGTTGAGAAGTTTAGAGCTTGCATTTTGGCTTAAGTTCATACATGTAATTTCCAAAAATTCTCGAAAAAATACCTGACAGATTCCCTCTTTATGTGCTCTCTCGTGTGTTCAGCTTCAGTGTCTTTTACTGCCCTGACCTCTTCATTCATAACATTTTCTTTGAAACTTCGACGCCATCTTGGCAGGGGCACCCAACGACGGTTTCCGCCTAAATACTTTGAAAACACTTTTTAGGATATCCAGAGTACTTTTTGATCTCTAGGAACGTATTCTAAGTGGCGCTAAAAAATTTATATCTGTTCGGTCAGCCTAGGGCAACTTGAGTCTTTTCGAAATTACGAGGGCTTCAGTATTATTTTCCCGAAAATTTTAGCTGCAATTTAAAGTTTTACGAAAGTGATAGTTTTTCTGATTCCTCTCTGCATCGCATTTTCGATTCCGAAAATTTTAGGTTTCCTTTCTCTTCGAAAAATAGCCTAACCTGGGGCGTGAAACGGGAAAAATTAAACTTCAGAAAATCGTAGGAATTTATTAGATAAGCTTCGAAAATTGTATGTGAATGGAACGGTCATCTAGAAATTTTTAGCCTTCCTCAAGCTATAGAAAATTCTAGGCAATTTTTGCTTCTCCGAACAGATATTTCACGGAAAACAGTCGTTGGGTGCCCCTGTCTTGGCACTGACAAGTAGGAATGTCCTGTGTAAAATTATACATTAATGCTGATATTTCACTCAATAATTGAGGTAGTTCAGGGTCAATACCTCCCAAGTTTGAGCATAAACTACATTGCCATTAACAATGTTTAGGCAAATTACCACCACAGCTGCATTAGATATAGATGGAAAGTTGTACCTTATTGCAATGTAAATCTAAACATTTATGTAGCCTAGTAAGACCTAAACTAGAATAATGCTCTTTCTACATGGTATCCTTGACTTCAGAAAGATAATACCAGCCAGACATGACGCAACGTCCATGCTGGAGAAACTAGAATTGCCATCTCTTGAAGGTTGACAGAAGCTCTCTCGATTGACTATGTTCCATCGTGTTATCAATAGAAATGTTGACATTGAGAGAGATTTGAACTCAACTCGTATTTCCGTTACCTCAAGTAAGTAAATCTATGTTGTTTTTGAGACCTCACTCCAGATGTAACCAGCATACCCAAAAAAGGCGTCCTGAGTCTCTTTAACTTTAGTATCAAAATTATTGACACAAACTAGGGTGAGTCTAGATTTGTATTTATTTGTTATTTCTCTGTGTTAAAATTTTTTCCATTCTTGCTTGGTCAATATTTAGTTGTCGCGACTAGCTTCGAACTAGCTAAAGCTAATTATTACGGCATGTAAAGCTGTTTTGTTGCTGTTGACGTATTTTTTTTAAATTTTGTTCAATTTCGACTTAAAAAATCCCAGACCCAATTAGATAGTTATGTTTCTTGGTTCTGTTAGTCGTAATCTAATTTTTCTAGATTTAAAATGAAATCCGTCTTTAAACGTGTGTGTAGTTAGACTACTGTGCGCTTTAATTACGCAAAACGGAGGCTCAACATTCTGAGGCTTCGAGTTAACTTTTCCTTTCACCACTGAATTTCTTTCTACCGTGTCTGACTGTTGTTGAGACCTCAAAGGTAATAATAAATGTCCTTAAATGTTATAAAGGTCCCAAGTGTAATAACCGTTTTGGCCCTAATGTAATAACGTTCATCAGGCTGAAAGATTAAAAATGGTCTGATGTGATGACATGAATTAGTCTGGCGATTCACTTTCGACGCCTACTTTTTAAAACATAGGCACGTTAAACGTGCATGAGCTATTTTGAATGGTTCAGTGTAACTTTAATGCTTCAGTGTGACCTTACCAAGAGTGATGAATCTACCTTTTTCGTCCTAAACTTTTTCGTCCTAGACTGGATTTTTGTGCGAAATTGGGTATTGCCGCATATAAATGAAAAGGCGAAACGCTCAGATGCGTCGATCCTCATGCTATATATTCACTTTCCCCTGCCTTTCCCTGTTACATTTGATGCAAGTTAAACAGATTATTAAAGTAAAATAAATATCTACTCACCAAACGTTGATTAGAAGGAAAACTCGAAGGTTTCCTTGGAGTTTCTTAAGCCAAAATGTGACTCATCGAAATCGAGTAGTTAAGAAATACCAGGATTCTTATCATTGTGGTAGATGGTTGCATCATCACAATTCACGAGGTTTTCACGTGCGATTCTACTCAGTGAAACAGTCCTTACCTCCAACAACTTATTCCTTTATGTTTTAATAAAAGCTATTGCTTCTTAAAAGACAAGAGCCTTTTTTAAGGCATTGGTTACAAAACGAAACAGGCCTTCATACGTTCAAGTTACTATTATTATTGTGAAAAGCCAATTTGCATGAGATGTACAGTCACACAGCGGGCACGTGAAAGTGTTGGACTTTGCCCCCTTTCGTTGTTCGTACGTCAGGGAATTCGACTTATCACACAGTAAACAGAATTATAAAAATAACTCATGCACACAATTTGCTAAATAAAATACGTCTCAATAACTATAATGCTTAGTATGCAGGATGGATGTATCGTGTTGTTCACTTATTATTATTTTTTTGTTTTGCCGAAACGAAAAAAAAAGGTCTGTTGAACTTTGTAAGCGAAAGAATAATATTTTTAAAGCTTGTTTACAGAATTAACAATACTCGGTACAGCTTTAAAAAAAATAAGCTGCCTTTCAAACTTGTAAAACCACATTTTATAGGCCGCATACTTTCAAATTTAGGTCCATATCTAAATATCAATTATTGCTTCACTGGAAGAGCTTTGAAAATATATGATCTTTTATACTCTACCTTGAAGCGGGTGAAACACAACTCATAAATACGTACGTTCAGGGGCACCCAACGAGAATATAGTTCAAAACCACTTAAACATAGAATTGTTAAACGCATTTTAGTATTTAAACGGTAGATATAGGCATATTTTTATCCCCTGAAAATTTTTCATCTGTTCGGATTTCCTAGCTGAAAGTCAAGTGATCCGAAAATTATAGGGATCAAAACTTACCTTTTCGAAAATTTTAGCCAGAAAAAAGGCTCCCGAAAATTCTAGGTGACCTTTTTAGGGTATAAATCCGTTAAAAATGGGCAATTATACCATTTTGTAGATGTCCGAAAATCTTAGGAGAGGCAGGCAAGCAAGAAATTTTACAACAAATGTTCCGAAAATTCTAGATCTCAAATCGTCTTCCGAACAGATATTTTCCCGAAAATTGTCGTTGGGTGCCCCTGGTACGTTGTACCGTTCGCGATAGCAAAATCGGTCACAAATGTCTTGAAGCAGCATCCACACTAAAATATGAACCCTTAAACCGCTGCATCACTGTTTACAGCGTTTGAATCAAGAAGATATTTTATGTAATGCTTCCAAACACCTGTACCCGTAATAAAAGACGGAAAAGTTGTGAAGGGTCAAGATGGCGGTCTCAAAGTGCCCTTGTTCGACCTTTATCAATGCCATGTTTAAATAGATGCCAAGATCTCATTGGTTCCTAAGCATCAACTCATAGTACCTTCAACCTTATTGGCTCTTGCAACAAACATCCGAACATACAACGTTACAAAGATACAAAGTTACAAAGCCACAAAGATACATACGCTCACACCACTGAAATATGAGCTAGAAAAAATAGCTCAAAAATTGAAAGAAAGGTCCTAAATATACAGTCGACTCCCGATAACTCGAACCCTCGCTAACTCGAACCTCGCGCTAACTCGAACCAAAATCGATTTCCCCTGGATTTCCGTCATACATTCACTGTAATTTTACCCTCGGTAATTCGAACCCTCGATAACTCGAACTCCCGCTAACTCGAACCAATTTTCGTTTCCCTTCAGATCATTTTCTATATAATTTTACCCTCGATAACTCAAACCATGTTTTGAGCCCTTAAAAAGTCTGGAAAAAAGCCGTCTACTGGCGTCCGAAACATTGACTATGATTGAATTTTGGATTTCCTATTGACGTGTTGTAGGAGTATAGTTTACTAGTGGAGGCTAATGTTGATTGTCACAGGCTAACGTGAAGCAGCTTTTCTTCTCAAAACAGTAAAACGCATGCTCTATTTAGGCTATGTTTTGTTACGTTACGTTCTGATTTATAATCTAAAAGTATCTTTTAATTTTCACTCGACATTTCTACAATTAAATGTGATTAAAATGTTTACTGTGCAGTTAAAACAGTTTTTTACCTTACTCTCGGCTATTTTCTTCGAACTCCCGGTAACTCGAACTCCCGATACTCGAACCTTTTTTCGATTTCCCTTGAAGGTTCGAGTTATCGGGAGTCGACTGTAATAACTTTTGAGATGATTTCATAGTTTTTAGCCGTTTTGCGTCATTACAGGCAAAAGGGCAAGAGTGAGTCTAGGGAACCTACTAAAATGAAATGTTTTCTTTTTCTTTCGTGACAACAGTCAACTTGAATATAACTTTTTCTTCGCACCTAATATTGTACTTGAAAAAACTCTGGATTCCGCCAAAATCACTCGACAACGGCCCTTATCCAAATGTATGATGAATGGCTAGAAAATATTGATAATGGTACACTTAAAGGTGGCATATTCCAGATATCAAGAAATCGTTTGATTCCGTTAATCATGACTTCCTGATAACCAAGATGAATAAACATTTTGGTATCATTGGTATGGAGTCGAACTGGTTTAGATCATACCTAACGAACAGGGAACAGCAATGCATTATCAACAATCAGCTGTCATCTAAAAAAAATGATCACTTTTGGAGTGCCCCCAGGGATCAATCCTAAGGCCACTTTTGTTGTCATTATATATTAACGATTTGCCTGACAGTCTAAAATTAACCACTTCATGTATGTATGCGGATGATACACAAGGAATGTCGATCAGACTAGTAACTATTTACGCAACACGGCTACGATCTCCGCTGCCTAAACCGAAAAGAGAGTTGCTTAAAGAGAAGTTTTAAATTTATCGGTGCTGTGCTTTCAAACCAGCTTGCGAATGAAGATAAGCTCGCCGAGTCAGGAGTACCCAACGAACGTTTTTCGCAAAATTGATTATACGATGTCGTAAACGCTATCAGAGTGCTTTTACGTGAACCTATGTTAATATTTAACTTTCCTGGGAAAAAAATACCCGCTCTTCACTGCTAGCCAGCAAGACTTTCAGAAAATAAAAATCCCAGCCAGCAATCACGTTTAACGGTTTTTTGCCAGCCAGCAAGGTTAAAAAAACAAAAATTACGCAATCCCAGCCAGAGTGAAACGGAGTTCGGTGTTTGCCAGCCAGCGGTAGCAGAAGTAAGTTATGAGCCAGCCAGCAAAGTTTCATTTAACACATTGCCAAGAAAAACATGTAAGTCAGTATGCAAGATCTGTTTTACGTCAAATTTACATAATATAAAAGGAAAGCGTGTTTAACCTGTTTCACCCTTTTATCTAGTTGTCGTTTTTTTTTTTTGAGATATAGGGAAAAGATCAGTGTATTTGTTTAGTATATGTTATTCCCTATCCATAAGTATTACATAACAATAACATAACAACTAAAGACATTCAGCGGTACTTACAGTTTTAGAATGTGGACTTGAGGAGTAGTCTTGAGTTTTTGCCAGGTAAACGATAAAAAGGAAGATCCCGAACTTTGTCCATAACACAATAACACGTAAAAAAAGTGATCACCGCAAGCCTTAAGACCAATGCATATTTTCCAACGATAATCGACTGAGGCGAAATAAAGTTTAAGAATAAACAACATAACGAGTACGCTCGATCTACCTGTGGCCTCCTCTGCAAAATCGCCCCAAATTCAGTGTAGACACATGCTTATCGCCAGCATTGTATGCCGTGCCTACTGTTACTCCGCAAAAAGTTTACACCAGAACTGATAGAAAGTTTCGAGTAAACAGGCTTTCCGTCGGAAACTTCTAACCGCTACGGCTCAAAACCACGAACCCACAAAGTAAGGTAACGTTTGCGGTCTTTAACTCGAGTTTCAACGTCGGGAGGATGGTTTACTCTTTCGTCATTTACGTAAACGCCTGACAGCAAACAAGGACCTTTCTGTTGAGGTATAAAAAAAACAATACTGTCCATGTTTTCAAATATGCTATGGCAACAGTTTACTTTTTAAAGCCAGACTGATAACGTGTTCTTGTAGTAACTTTCTCCGCACTAGTAGGAGCTTGTCATCCTGAGTTTGATCTTACTCACTCATTTTTTCTGTAGTCAAGAAGCCATAATGGTATGTCGTCAGACAATCACCGCAAAAGTTTCGCAGCAAAAGCCAGTAGTCGTCGGTAGTCAGTCAGGCAATCACCGTAAAAGTTTCACACCAGAACTGGTGCAAAGTTTCGCAGCAAAAGTCAGTAGTCGTCGGTAGTCAGTCAGGCAATCACCGTAAAAGTTTCACACCAGAACTGGTGCAAAGTTTCGCAGCAAAAGCCAGTAGTCGTAGGTAATCAGTCAGGCAATCACCGTAAAAGTTTCACACCAGAACTGGTGCAAAGTTTCGCAGCAAAAGCCAATAGTCGTAGGTAGTCAGTCAGGCAATCACCGTAAAAGTTTCACACCAGAACTGGTGCAAAGTTTCGCAGCAAAAGCCAGTAGTTGTACGTGGTCAGTCAGGCAATCACCGTAAAAGTTTCACACCAGAACTGGTGCAAAGTTTCGCAGCAAAAGCCAGTAGTCGTAGGTAGTCAGTCAGGCAATCACCGTAAAAGTTTCACACCAGAACTGGTGCAAAGTTTCGCAGCAAAAGCCAATAGTCGTAGGTAGTCAGTCAGGCAATCACCGTAAAAGTTTCACACCAGAACTGGTGCAAAGTTTCGCAGCAAAAGCCAGTAGTCGTCGGTAGTCAGTCAGGCAATCACCGTAAAAGTTTCACACCAGAACTGGTGCAAAGTTTCGCAGCAAAAGCCAGTAGTCGTACGTGGTCAGTCAGGCAATCACCGTAAAAGTTTCACACCAGAACTGGTGCAAAGTTTCGCAGCAAAAGCCAGTAGTCGTAGGTAGTCAGTCAGGCAATCACCGTAAAAGTTTCACACCAGAACTGGTGCAAAGTTTCGCAGCAAAAGCCAGTAGTCGTAGGTAATCAGTCAGGCAATCACCGTAAAAGTTTCACACCAGAACTGGTGCAAAGTTTCGCAGCAAAAGCCAGTAGTCGTAGGTAGTCAGTCAGGCAATCACCGTAAAAGTTTCACACCAGAACTGGTGCAAAGTTTCGCAGCAAAAGCCAGTAGTCGTAGGTAATCAGTCAGGCAATCACCGTAAAAGTTTCACACCAGAACTGGTGCAAAGTTTCGCAGCAAAAGCCAATAGTCGTAGGTAGTCAGTCAGGCAATCACCGTAAAAGTTTCACACCAGAACTGGTGCAAAGTTTCGCAGCAAAAGCCAGTAGTTGTACGTGGTCAGTCAGGCAATCACCGTAAAAGTTTCACACCAGAACTGGTGCAAAGTTTCGCAGCAAAAGCCAGTAGTCGTAGGTAGTCAGTCAGGCAATCACCGTAAAAGTTTCACACCAGAACTGGTGCAAAGTTTCGCAGCAAAAGCCAATAGTCGTAGGTAGTCAGTCAGGCAATCACCGTAAAAGTTTCACACCAGAACTGGTGCAAAGTTTCGCAGCAAAAGCCAGTAGTCGTCGGTAGTCAGTCAGGCAATCACCGTAAAAGTTTCACACCAGAACTGGTGCAAAGTTTCGCAGCAAAAGCCAGTAGTCGTACGTGGTCAGTCAGGCAATCACCGTAAAAGTTTCACACCAGAACTGGTGCAAAGTTTCGCAGCAAAAGCCAGTAGTCGTAGGTAGTCAGTCAGGCAATCACCGTAAAAGTTTCACACCAGAACTGGTGCAAAGTTTCGCAGCAAAAGCCAGTAGTCGTAGGTAATCAGTCAGGCAATCACCGTAAAAGTTTCACACCAGAACTGGTGCAAAGTTTCGCAGCAAAAGCCAGTAGTCGTAGGTAGTCAGTCAGGCAATCACCGTAAAAGTTTCACACCAGAGCTGATCTAAGAGAACAATTACCTAGGGACATTTTTTAACGTTAACAATGTAGTTTTCTTATCGGATGGTACACTAAAGAACAACTCAGTTTTGTACTCGAACTTAGTCCTGTACTTAAGGAGTGTTACGGACGCTATTTTCAGTTGTGATTGCTTCATTTCTGTCATCAGTAAATCAATATACCTCTTTGTTTCCATTTGACATTTGTGTACTGAGTGATCAGTGTAATCTTTTATTCGGACCAGGAGGGACGTGTTAGTTACAAACCATTTTTGAGAATCGAAGGATCGTTGAAAATACCAGAGTTATAGGTCAGAGGTACGTCATTTTGTTTCGGTTTTCGTATTACATAGATCTTTAGTTGTACTCGATTTCTAGGAGCAGATCTGTTACGCTCAAGTAGATTTGTGTTGTTTAGATTCTGCGGTATGCACGCTCCACGTGCTCGAGCTAAGATCACTCAAATAACCTTAGATTTATAGCAATAGCTTTATTTTCGCTTGTTGAATTCCAGTTTTTACGAGATTTCAAGTTTAATAAATGATTGGAGCTAGATAGATGCTTGGAGTCCTTGTTAAATAAAACATTTCTCCGTTGCGGCGTTGATCTGAAGAATTGATTGATGACAGCGTCCGCCCCGTTATAAAGAGCAAGAAAACTTCTATTAAAAAACTTCATGAAAGAAAACTCAATGCATTCGTTGAACAGTTCTTAAGAACATGTTAAGAACGTTTTCAGGTTCAAATCGCAAAATAAATAAGAACGTTCAGGTAGTTCAGCTTCAGCCCCAAAATTAGACGTTCTTACAGAGGGGGACATTGGGGGCTACCCAATACCGCAATACCGTAAGAAAATATGGCAAATACCGAAATACCGCGTCGAAAATCGTCTAAATACCGATACCGCATATTTTAATCACATTTATAATCGGTTCTGCATACTTATGGTTGCTTCCATCTAGCACGTTTAATTGTCTCAGATGTTGGTAGTTCGCAAATTTTTCGCATATTTTCACTGAAAAGTAAACTACATTCGTTCAACCTTTCGGTAGGTCGACCCAACAGCTAATTAACTCCAGTAAAACCAACCAAACCCCTTTACACGCCATGGAAGTCTAGTGCTAGGGTATCATTTTTCAGGAAACTGATCGGTTGGTTGAAGATTTTATCTAGACTAAGGATTGTGGTATAAGGTTTTGTTTTGACTAGACTGTGCTAATGACCTCAGTAGTTTCTGGAAAACAGCTACTCTAGGATAGGGGGGATTTGGGGAGTTCAGGTAGACTGCACATCACCAAAGTTCACACCCTGTTTAAGGCTTCCGGTCTAAAAAGACACCCTGTTCAAGACGCTGAATAGTGAAATTGTATACCCTGTTTAAGACTCCCACCATTCCCTGTTCAGCGGCACATACCTGTCAAGGCCAAATAAGGGAGTGCCCCCGGTCTGCAAGTGGCTACCCAGTGGAGGGCTTTTAAGGTATTAGTTTTGCTTTTAGCAAGTTTACCCTCTATGTTAGGTTCAAAAATGTACTTGTCATTGCGTAAAATTACGTAATAGTTCTGCTTGGTTTGTGTCTTTCAGCTGCAAAATAACGAAGAGAAAATGTGTCACGCACTGTGCATACTGTTCTCCAAAAGAACTCCAGCTTTTTTTTTTGTTTACCACACAAAACTGAATTTGGAATTCACAAGGGGTTCGTAACGCGTTCTTGCTGTTCGTGGGGCGGGAACGCGTGACGAACCCCTAAGAACGTCTGCGTGGAAGGCTAGTTGCTTCATAAGTGATGACAACTTTATTTGCAGATTTATCCAGTCCAGTTCACGAAACGAAGAAAGGAGCACACTCAGGGACTAGAAATAACAAACCAAAGGTAAGTCAAAGTAGCGAACGTATGACATACCACCTGAGTGCATGTGCTACCCCGAAAAGAGACTACTCGCACTGTACTCGTAGGGATGATTCGACTGATTCCGTCACTTTACATCTTGGCTTATTCCCACTGGCTTTTTCTTACTCTAGTACTTGTCTCCGTTAACTGGTTCCAAGCAAACTTAATTTAGCTATAATTCTCTATATATAAGCGACAGACTCTTGGTGCACATGCCTCTTACCGATAGCCTACCTAAAAGGCGCATGATCGAGAAATTTAGCACGTAAATAAGAACGGGCCGCAAGTGAGGAGTATGCGCGCGTATCGTTGTTCTCGCGCCTTGTATTTTGTATGCTCCTGCCTGCAGGTTATCCTTGCTACCCTCGGTGCTGGCGCTACAGAAAATAGCGTAGAGTCAGTCAGTCAAATCATTTTACCGGTATTTGTTATATATGTTTTGCAAATTTCTAAATCGCTTTAACCTATCGTTATGTCCTTTATTTATTGCTCGGATTCAAATTTGTGAAGAAGGGGGCTTTTTTGTATTGCACAATTCTGACAATTCCACCGCCGATGAGTTCCGCCGGGTTCGATCGATGGATCTCATACTGCCACAAAATATTTCATCCACTACAAACTGCGTGCAGACGTCTCCTATTTTCCTTATTGCGAAGTATGTGTTTCGCGTTGCCTAACTATTTTGGAAATCTTCCAGCGTGTATTTTGCCTTAACGGGAAAGGACCTTCTTTACCTAAAAGAACAGCCTGACATGTCACATGAGTTCTGGCCATGCAAAAGTACCGCCAGTTACCGTCATAAGTGTAAAAACTTGGGATAATATTTTAGTATAGAAAACACACTAATTTGAAGAGACTACTAATTATTGCTGTTTTAGGCAAATTCTGCGCTAAAGTCATGACTTGGTCCCTTATAATCAGGGGCACCCGACGAGAATATAGTTCAAAACCACTTAAACATAGCATTGATGAAGGTATTTTAGTATTTAAACGGTAGATATAGCATTATTTTTAACTCCTAAAAATTATTCATTTGTTCGGATTTCCTAGCTGAAAGTCTAGTGATCCGAAAATGCTGAAAATTATAGGGATCAAAAACTTACCTTTTCGAAAATTTCAGCCAGAAAAAAGGTTCCCGAAAATTCTAGGTGACGTTTTTAGGGTAAAAATCCGTTAAACATGGACAATTATACCATTTTTTATATGTTCGAAAATCCCAGGAGAGGCAGGCAAGCAAGAAATTTATAACAAATGTTCCGAAAATTCTAGATCTCAAATCGTCTTCCGAACAGATATTTTCGGAAAATTGACGTTGGGTGCCCCTGTATAACTACCCATACACAAAAGACTAATGTAGAGTTATGAAGTGTAGAAATCAAACAAATTCAACGGGGAGCGTACCCTGGCTCCAGAGGGCTGTTCTGAAATACTAGAACCTTTAAAACGATTTGTTCAATTTTGAAATGCATTTTTTTTTATGTTAAATCAACAGTAATTACCTATTTTTGAACCTCGCCTTTCTCAAGTTTTTTTACGGAGATCGAAAAGCAGGGTATGGGGTGAATATGGCATACAAAAGTAAACTTTGAGTATACATTACAAATAAGAAAATTTTTGTCTTTGTCGGGAAAACTACCCGGGAAAACGAAGCGGGAAACGGTGAGGCGGCGTTGCCTAAATCCAAGGAGTTATGTTCCGTGGTTGTGCTAAATATTCTATTATCATAATCTGCGAGTATTCAATCTATAACGATCATACAGCGAAATGCTGAAGGCTAAAGAATGCCTAACGAGAATTTTTGAGATTTTATGTAGTCTTAACTCTTTAAACGCTTCAGTGTCAGACGCAAAACATTAAAACGTGATCTGAGAAGCAGATGTTGCCTAGCATTTTCTGTTATCTGTGGACGGCTAAAATTTCTAGATGACCGTTCCATTCATGTACAATATTCGAAGCTTATCTAATAAATTCCCTACGATTTTCTAAAGTTTTATTTTTCACATTTCACTCCTCAGGTTAGGCTATTTTTCTCTGAAAAAAGGAAACGTAAAATTTTCGGATTCAAAAATGTGATGGAGAGAAGAATCAGTAAAATTTTCATTTTCATACTACGTTGAATTGTATCTAAAATTTTCGGCAAAATATTACTGAAGCCCACGTAATTTCGAAAAGCCTCAAGTTCCCCTAGGATGACCGAACAGATACAAATCAAGGGCGCCCAACGTCAATTTTTGGAAAATATCCGTTCTGATCGGAAGGCGATTTGAGATCTAGAATTTTCGGAACATTTGTTGTACGATTCGCTTGCCTGCCTCTCCTGGGATTTTCGAACATCTAAAAAATGGTATTAATAATTGTGCATTTTTAAGGGATTTTTAATCTTAAAAGGTCACCTTGACTGACTTTCGGGTGCCTTTTTTCTGGCTGAAAGTTTCGAAAAGGTAAGTTTGATCCCTAAAATGTTCGGATCACTAGACTTTCAGCTAGGAAATCCGAACTGATGAAAAATTTTTAGGGGATAAAAATATGCCTATATCTACCAATACTAAAATACGTTTAACGATGATATGTTTAAGTGGTTTTGCACCATATTCTCGTTGGGTGCCCCTGACAAATTTTATAGCGCCGCATATAGAATGCATTTCTACGGATCTAAAATTACTCTGGATAGCCTAACAATTTTTATTCATGTATATAGGAGGAAACCGCCGTTGGGTGCCCCTGTATTGCCCGAAACATCTGGAAATTTCATTTGACGCACGCAGACGTAAATCTTAACGGTTCGGAGCGTCAGAGCCCATCCCGTAGACTGTTCACAGTCCCCTATTCTTTCGTGAGATCGTTTAGATATACCGCGTCTTCTTACCGTAACGGCTATCTTGATTTTAAAATGTACCGAGGGGGCGGGCGTTGGGGATTATGGCTGGGGGCGGGGGGGGGGGGGGGAAGGGCGAGAAAAATATTTTTCTCGCTTTCTCCCAAACCGCCCCCGCCCCCTAGGTAGTTTTAACACTCATGCAAGATGAGTAGCCCGTAACGCAAAGCTCTCGATCTCGATGATCTTACGGAAAAATAGACGACTGTGAACAGTCTACCCATCCCGGGGGTAGTGCTCCCTACAATGGCCTATATTGGGAGGTTCTGCGCGAAAGGGTTCTTACCTTTTTCAGGTTTCAGTCATACAAAAGGGTAGTGAAATCTGTCATTGTGATCTGAAAGGACCTAAAAGGGCTAACAGACGCTTTTCATGGCTGTGAGAAAGACAAAAAAACTTTCTGGTTTAGCGATTTATTTATATTAAAAAGACGGTACATTTACCGCAGTTAAAAGGGACGGAGCGTTCTAAACTAGGCATGCAAAAGGTGTACCATTATACGAAACGTATACGAAAGGGATACCTTTTAGGTGAAAAATGGTATATAAAACGGTAAGGGGTTGGGCCTCGTAGACTGCTTGCAGTCTGCCTTATCTCTTAAAATCCGTTTACTTCTCACCTAGCGCGATTGCAGACCACGACGTTATGTTACAATAAGGGATTAGGACCAGACGCCCTCGTTTATCGCTGCTCGCGTGCTTAGGTTTCTCTTGCAGTAACTTTGCAAAGAAAAATAAGAGACTGCTCTCAGTCTATGGACCTCGGGCGGAGCCTCCCTGTAGACGAAATTGTTGAGTATCTCTCCCCCAGGAGCCCATGAGCCGAGTTCCGAAAAGTTTCATGTTGCTACGCGAAGTAAAGATAACAACATATCTTCCCACGGTCTATTCGAATATAGTAACTTCAACATCTGTTTCGTCATCATTCCTGGAAAATTGAGACACAAAAAGGATAATAAGACTTCTTTCACAGTTTTATTTCGGTTTCATAGGCGACCGAGCCGCACTATCTTAGCAACCAAAAAAACCCCTCAGTATCCAGCTGAGATAGCTGAGTAAAAGTCAGCTATCTCAGCTGGATACCCAGTAGCTTGCAATATTCCCTATTCCATTAATCTCTGATCATATTTTGCATTTAATATGATAGGCGTCAATTTTCACGCAATCATGTCATTATCCTAGGGCGAGAATTATAATTACACTCTTTTTTTTTTATAAGAATGTTGTTTTTCCGGCCCAGGCTGAATATTCTTATTTTTCTGCCGATTTTAGGCTGAAAATATTCTTGTATTATTCTTAAATTATAGCTTATGACTAGGGTATCTAAAAGATAGTAATGCTGCGGCACATTCTGTTGATACTGGGATTAGTTAGGCAATGAAACTTAAAAGAATCAAAAATGACATTGAATGTCCTATTTACATGTTGGAAAGTACTAGAATAATTACTATCAGTCTATAGAAAGAACTCGTGGGAACGTTGTTTAGAAAATGATCAAGTGGTTATCAACTCTGGGTTTCCCACAGTAAATTGTAGGAAATAATAGAGATTCAGATCGTTTATCCATATATTTAATATACGGTGCACGATATTTTCTCTGGAAACACAATACTTTTCTTGCTGTTTGTTGCACTTTACTAAGTAACAGTTATTTAGCTATATATTTATAGAAAACAACAACACAAAAAACGGGGAAAAAAAGAAAGAAGGAATAATAACCTCAGTAAGATTCGAACCCGGCAAAAAAAAAAAAAAAAAGATTCGAACTCGGCACCTTCGACTCGACGCGACTACACTTAACCACTACACCACAGAGACTGATTACATGTACTCTTTAGGAAAAGTCTTTCATTTTATTCCTTTTCCATGAAACTTCCGCCGGCAAGATGATCGCCAGCCGCATTAACCGAGCTATTAACAGTGAAAAAACAATGTAAACGCATATTCCATGGCAATAAATGAATGAAAGAACATAATTATGCTTTTCAAAACGCCGATACACGTTATCGTCTGCAAAGTAGGACACAAAACATATGTTTTGTTATCTCGATTTCCGCTTTTGAAGCGAATGGTCAAAATCACATCCATTTTCGGCTCATACAGTTTCTTAAGAATAGCATTGTATGACATTTTCTCACTTTCACATCACCTTCTAGCAAGCTGGAATTTGTATATCCCCCGTGTTGCGGAGTCGAAGAGCAAAAAAGGCTCTTGAGTCAAAAAAGGCTCTTGAATTGAAATCCAATCCCCAAGTTAACCATTGTACTCATCTGAAAGACTCCTACGTGTCTTAAAATTTGGTAAGACCCCTAACCGTGCTGTAGAAAATTTGCCACAAAGAAAACTCTAAGTCTGAGCAGCGAACGATGCACTCTCTCACCCACCGAACTTCCCCGTATTTTAATTTGAGTTGTTCGTGGCGCAATGCACTCTGGTTAAATGAAATGCATTGTGGTAAAAAATGTGGTTAAATGCAATGCATTGTGGTAAAAAGTGATGAATTCGAGAATTCGTCGCCCCTATTTATTGGGGTATATGTATATGTATATGTACTAGGGTATCTAAAAGATAGTAATGCTGCGGCACATTCTGTTGATACTGGCATTATTTAGGCAGTGAGACTTAAAAGAATCAAAAATGACATTGAATGTCCTATTTACATGTTGGTAAGTACTAGAATAATTACTATCAGTCTATAGAAAGAACTCGTGGGAACGTTGTTTAGAAAATGATCAAGTGGTTATCAACTCTGGTTTTCCCACAGTAAATTGTAGGAAATAATAGAAATTGAGATTGTTTATCCAGATATTTAATATACAGTGCACGATATTTTCTCTGGAAACACAATACTTTTCTTGCTGTTTGTTGCACTTTATTAAGTAACAGTTATTTAGCTATATATTTATAGAAAACAACAACACAAAAAACGGAAAAAAAAGAAAGTAGGAATAAATAATTCGGTAGAACTCGAACCCGGCACCTTCAACTCGACGCCACTACACCTAACCACTACACCACAGAGGCTGATTACGTGGTTTTGGGAAAAGTATTTCATTTTATTCCTTTTTTATGAAACTTCCGCCGGCAAGATGATCGCCAGCCGCATTAACCGAGCTATTAACAGTTAAAAAACAATGTAAACGCGTATTCCATGGCAATGAATGAATGAAAGAACATAATTACGCTTTTCAAAACGGCGATACACGTCCTGGTCTGCAAAGTAGGTCACAAGACATATGTTTTGTTATCTCGATTTCCGCTGTTATTTTGAAGCGAATGGTCAAAATCACATCCATTTTCGGCTCACACAGTTTCTTAAGAATAGCATTGCATGACATTTTCTCACTTTCACATCACCTTCTAGCAAGCTGGAATTTGTATATCCCCCGTGTTGCGGGGTCGAAGAGCAAATGCTCATCTTCTCGTCAGGTTTAACAGCTGGACGAGTCAAAGGTTCTTGAATTGAAATCCACTCCCCAAGTTAACCATCGTACTCATCTGAAAGACTCCTGCGTGTCTTAAAATTTGGTAAGACCTCTAACCGTGCTTTAGAACTGAGCAGCGAACGATGCACTACTTCCCCGTGTTTTTGTTTGAGTTGTTCGTGGCGCAATGCACTCTGGTTAAATGCAATGCATTGTGGTAAAAAGTGTGGTTAAATGCAATGCATTGTGGTAAAAAGTGATGAATTCGAGAATTCGTTGCCCCTTATATATTTCCTTTAAATCCTGATTATGTTGCTGCTCGCTCCCTTCGGTCGCTCCGCAGCAATTACATGTACCGTTCATCGAACTGTCATTAGCGTTGAACATTTTGCTGTAGCTAGAGCAGGTTTTTTCGTTTTGTTGGCTAGTTTCACCGTTCAGAGAAAGGAATAATTTTATACGGTTAAGTTAAAAACATAAAATTGTATTATATTTACAGATGTTTCAACACACAAAATTATATCTATCCTTTTCAAAATCTCAGCCTCGGCTTTATTCTTAAAATATTCTTAAAATTTCGCAAATTTCAGCCTCCATATTCTTATAAAATATATTCTTATAAAAAAAAAGAGTGTAATTAAAAGCGCGGTATCTGACAAAATGTACGGCTTTTGTTTCGGAAAAATAATTCTGTGCCGTCTAAAAAGAAACATATTTAAGTCTGCGGTCGACCTCGTTGCAAATACACAGAAAAAAACGATAAAATATATATAGGTCCATATTATCCATTTACACTGATTTAGTACGACGAAAAGATAGGGTATCTTTCTCTCTACGGAAGGAAATGCTAAAACGTGTTATATATCCTAGAAGCGCTCAGGCATAATAACATCATGCCAGGACTTCTGCTTGGATGAACCAGAAAGGATATAGAACAACTGCCTAATTTTCTCTCGGCTACGGGTCGAAATACTGAACGTGTTATATATCCTAGAAGCGCTCAGGCATAATAACATTATGCCAGGACTTCAACCTGGATGAACCAGAAAGGATGTAGAACAACTGCTTAATTTTTTTTTTCTACGCGTCGAAATGCTAAACTTGTTATATATCCTAGAAGCGCTCAGGCATAATAACATCATGCCAGGACTTCTGCTTGGATGAACCAGAAAGGATATAGAACAACTGCTTAATTTTTTTTTTTCTACGCCTCAAAATCCTAGAAGCGCTCAGGCATAATAACATTATGCCAGGACTTCAACCTGAATGAACCAGAAAGGATATAGAACAACTGCTTAATTTTTTTTTTCTACGCGTCCAAATGCTAAACGTGTTATATATCCTAGAAGCGCTCAGGCATAATAACATCATGCCAGGACTTCTGCCTGGATGAACCAAAAAGGATATAGAACAACTGCTTAATTTTTTTTTTCTAGGCGTCGAAATGCTAAACGTGTTATATATCCTATAAGCGCTCAGGCCTAATTATATCATGCCAGGACTTCTACCTGGATGAACCAGAAAGGATTAGAACAACTTCCTATTTTTTTCTCGGCTACGGGTCGAAATACTGAACGTGTTATGTATCCTAGAAGCGCTCAGGCATAATAACATCATGCCAGGACTTCTGCCTGGATGAACCAGAAAGGATACAAAACAACTGTCTATTTTTTTTTCTACGCGTCGAAATGCTAAACGTGTTATATATCCTAGAAGCGACAACAGGGTATCTGCGATTGAGTTTGCGGTGTGCAAGATGGGATAAATGTAAATCTAGGTATTTACCCGACTTGGAAGCAAATATTTTCTCCAGCCGATCGAGTCACTGGTTATACAGGAGAATGTCTGCGTTGTTTTGTTTTTATGAAAGTTTAATCAAAGAAAGCTTAAGCGAAAATAGGGAGATCGCAATTGTTACACAAACTACAAATTAGAGCTGACCTGAAAGACACGTTGAATTGTGCCGCCATCCTAGAGAATATAACTCTGGCCTCATTTAGGGAGACAATTTCATCTTCCATCCAAATTTACTTGTTTGTTGGCTAGAATCCTCAGACAAATAATAGGGTGGAGAAATCGAACGGCTTGAGAAACTAAGTCCTTGAGTCTACTTACCGATCACGACATGTTTATGACTAATGAAAAGCGCCCTGAAGCGCGCCAAACGAGGTTGTCGCAGCCTTCTGGAGCGAACACGGTCGCGACCTGGATTGATACAATTACCATTGCAGGAGCTATAATGCCAGTGATTTCACCTTTTGTTGCACAGATATAGTGAATGGTTTGTAAGCACATCGTCGACTCTCGAAACATTCGTCTTGCGCCGCTATAGAGTTCCGTTTCCCGCGAACCGTAAGTAGATTTCCCGCTTAACAAAATTTTTGATAATTTATGCAAAATTGAACTTCGTGAACGTCAGAGGTGCATTTATCGACTCAAAAATAAAAAGACTTCCTCCACAGGGGTTTGAACACGATTTTAATTAAAGTACTTTACGAGCGCTGCGGTAGTTGACCGCAAAAGTGTTACGATGATAGATACTACATAGCAACCAGACGCGACGCATTTTTTAACTTCCGGGACGCTGAGGTTTGTGATAGTTTGAACACACTGGCGACTAATGAATACCGAGACACTTGCTAGTCTCTTAGCTTTCCAAGCTAAGCACACCGATTTCTACTCTTTATCATCAAGGTAAACTATATTTACTGACTTTCCGACTAAGCTACCTGTAATTCGGTTGTCTTAACGTTAATTTATACATCGTCAAAGCTTATCAGTATATATAAAAGCATTTCACCGATGAGGAAATCAAGTTTCGTTTCCGTCAGAACATCGAATTGGTGATTTTACAAGGATTTTGCATTTCCTGAGATTGGGACGAGGAAGCAATGATGCGTAATTTGCCTGGGTAATTTATCGCAGGTAACAGAAGTGTTTTCGATAAGCCTATGTCACAAATCGTTTCGATCCAATCAAATCGGTCATTAGCTAAAACCAGTGCTATATAGCCATAGGTAACGATTTACGTACTTTTAGGACAAATTAAGACGGAAGACCATCGGAATCCAGTGGATCCAACTCTTGACCCAGAATTTTCGTTCGGCCCACTCTCGTGACAATATGAATACCTCACCTCTCTCCCGTCTCGTTACGTTTCTTGACTTTTTCTTCCGAAGGCTAGCATTTACGGCAATTTTTCTTTATCGATCATCACGGCGACGTTTTGAGGATACCACTTACACGAAATACATGACGCAAGTGGAAATAATTCCTTTAGTCTCTCAAAAACATGATCAGTCATGCATCTACTTTTTGAGTGGCAGCCTGTTCAAGGGTTCCAGAGAAAGGTGGAAACCGCGGAGTAAGCGAGACAAAATCGAGAAAAAACATGGCGAGCACTTAAATTCCGGCCATATAGGCAGACTGTCAGTGGGCAGTCTGGGCTGCCATGGCTAGCGAGATATTTGTTACCCTAAAAAGAGCAGTCTTGCGAGATTTATCAAAATTCAAACGATAGAAACTGCCTCCAAATTGAGTGAAACATCAAACTAACTGCTCAAAACATTAACACAAGGTATAAATAACACAGCAAAACACAAAAGAAGGCACGCATGAACAAGCTTGAAGAAGACTTTAAAACATACTCGGATTCTAATTGTGGTTAGCCCAACAGTTTTTTAAAAGTCTACTTTTGTGGTACTAGCGTATTTCTAAGTTCCCTTGATTTTACTACGAAATATAAGAGGCTATAAGAGGCTAAAAGATATACATTTTTGAACACATTTTTTCTTACTGGCACTCCGATTTACCCTGTAGATCGAAATTGAAACAGGTTGTAAATATTTCACCCTTTGTGAACAATTTGATGCATAAAATTCCTCGGGCACTCGATACATTTTTGCATGCCAATCAAATGAAAATGTACACCTGAGGCAAAATAGTAATTTTTCACAACTTTTGCTCACCGCTATCTTTCCTTTAATGACATTGGGGCGATGTTGAGCAAGAACGTTGGATGGTTCCTATAGATTGTATTCTTTTACGTTCAGTTATCGAGCAGATTAACGATTTTTGGTTTACGAAAACAGGCATCGTGTGATTAGCCGTTGATTTATGCAAATTACTGCCCCCAATCTAATAACTATGCCCCAATATAACTTGGCTGGAAAATCTAACACGACGCTTTCCAGCAAAATAAATCGCTTCCATGGGATTGTTAATAGATAACTGACACATTACATACCATTAACAAAGCAATCAATGCGAGAAACATTTACTGAGAAATCGTGAAGGCTGCAAAAACTCACGGGCAGCTAAGCAGTGTAACCTGTTAAGACACTGCTCCCGTGAGCGATTTGGGGCAAACCTTCCAGAAAGAGGCAGAGAAAGAGAGAAACGACCGCAAACAAAATATGTGATGACGTCATTATGTTGCTATTTGTCATCTTCTTAAAAGATAAACTTTTTTCCCCATCAACTGAATTGCAAAAATAATGGTCCAGTTTTGTTTTTTAAGACTATGTCTAGGCATTAAATCTGTTTCCTGTCGTCTGTTGCAACGGATGGCAAGGATGATCAAAGAAAGGCTACCGTCAACTCGTGGGAACGTTGTTTAGAAAATAATCAAATGGTTATCAAAGCTGGTTTTCCCACAGTAAATTGTAGGAAATAATAGAAGTTCAGATTGTTTATCCACATATTTAATATACCGTCTTTTGTCTGGAAACACATTACTTTTTTGCTGTTTATTGTACTTATATATTTATAAAAAAAAACAACAAAACAAATAAGCAAAAAAAGACCAAACAAACAAAAACGGGAAAAAAAAAAGACAGAAAGAAAGGAGATGAGCAGGACTCGAACGCAGCACCTTCGGCTCGTTGCAGAGATCCAGCGGAGTCGAAGAGAAAATGCTCATCTTCTCGTCAATCCAATCCTGAAGTTAACCATCGTACTCATCTGAAAGACTCCTGCCTGTCTTAAATTTGGTAAGACCTCTAACCGTGCTGTAAAAAATTTGCCACAAAGAAAACTCTGAGTCTGAGCAGGGAACGATGCACGTTCTCATAAGAATTTGATCACACCGAACTTCGGCGAGCGTGTGCTTCTTCGGAAACGATAGATCTTCGCACTCCCGAATTCGGATTAGCCTCGACCCGATGTCCGTCTACTACGAGTGAACGAGTGACCAATTTGCATGTCCTAGTCCCTGCAATAACTCGTGTTACGCTCGCGCGTCTCCACGAGTTAAAAAGTTGGACCAACGTTTTCAAGATTTGGTGCAACCTCGTCCCCAGGGCTTTTCCCTTGAAAAATGGGTGGGCCACCCAATCCATTTTTTAAGGGAAAAGCCCTGGGGACGAGGTTGGATTTAATGCTATGCTCTGCTATGCCTGCAAAATTAACCAAAAAAACATTATGGTTGGTGCTCCCTGCTGATATTTGTTCGTCATCTTCCTCATAACTCTACAGTCGCATTTTGTGCATGGGCAACTAGGCACTAAGTAATGACTTCAGCAGAGAATTGACCTAAAACAGCAGTATCGGCTCGTGACATAGGCATAGGCATGTAGAACAAAAGGAATTAAGGTATATTTTTGTCGACAATGCTCATTCAGTTTTTTTTTCCGTACAAATCTTTACATTTCGACTGTCAGTGTGTAACCGAAAGACCATCCGGACAGACATATTTCGATCGTGGGTTGGCTGTGGTTAACAGTTACGGCGAACGCAAAAACATATAATAGTTTTTTTGGAATTTACCTTCCTATAAGGAAAGGCTGAAAAGTAAAAAGCCCACCGAGAACTACATCACTGCATACCACATATCCTTGAATAATAGTCGTCCCTCGAATAATCGCCCCCTTCAGACAGAAATATTAAAAATAATCGCCTCCCTCGAATAATCGCCACCCCCCCCCCCCCACCCCTCTTGCCTTCTTCTGTTTCTTTTATCCCCTCCCTGCCAAGTTAAAGTAGAGTCTGATCCAGAAAAACTGATCAGTGACAATTCAAGCTCTGACACCGAGGTTATTGACATTGACATGTGTGATCATTTTTTTTTGTTTTAACGGGATAATAAAACAAAGTATTTAGGGCCCGACTCCCAGTGAGCAATAATTGAAATAATCGCCTCCCTCGAATATTCGCCTTCCTTTGAATAATGGCCCCCTTTTTAAGCGAAAAAAATAATGATCGCCTCTGCTATTATTTGAAGAAATACGGTATATTACATACATTTCATATTATTTTAATTTCTGTAATTTCGAATAGTAGGTGCCACGGAAATATCAAGTTTGATCAAACTACTTAACTATAGTGCAAACGATCATTCCATCAAATATCATGCACTTTTTATATCACTCGAAGAAAGCAAGATGAAATAACAACTTTCTTAGGAGGGGTCAGCGCGACCGCAATAGGTGGATTTGCTCCTCGGTCGTCCCGAGGTCAACTCCTTGCGGATAACACTCTCCTCGATCTCCATAATTCTTCAGATGATGCGAAAGCTGAATTCAATGATTGTTTTATTATTCATTTAAAATAATTCCTAGTTTAAAAACAAGCTAAAACATGCTTACCTCCATCGATGTTTAAGTTCATCTTCGATAGTGCATGTTTATCGGCAAGCTTAGGAGATTAATGGTTGTTCATTTCTGCACGTATTCTCCAAATAGCAGATGTCGTCCGTCGAGTTCTCTTCTTACTGTTTTTACCGTGTTTTTAGCCAGTAGTTCGCCTATTTCTTCCTCGTGAAACGAGTAAAACGTTCCCCCATTTTGTTTTCCAAACTCGTCCTCAGGTTTTCTCTGTTAACGATTCAATGATCTGGCAATTTGCTACACAATTGACGTCATCAGTTCACATATCGCGAAATTCTTACAAAGCTGATCATGATGAATTATGAGTGGGATTTTAGCCAATCAAAATTTTGAATGAAGTAGAGATAGTGTTTTTCGCGCGCTCCGATTGGCTGCGCAACCTGCTATTCACTGATTCACCTCCAGTTCCTCCGAGCGAGCGACGCCAAACTCGAGTAAGTTACGAGCAAAATGGCTTCCCGGTTTGGTCCGGTCCGGTTTGCTGCCATAACAAACAAAGACATTTCACAAATAATCAAACAAGCTGTTCCCAAAATACACGAAGAAGGTGACGAAATTTGGTTTCGAAGTTTTAACAGGTAAAGCTTTTTCTGTTTGACTTTAGTTTATCGATGAAACCGGCGAAAAAGTTTTTTGTTTACAAATGCAAATTAAGTCTTGCGTTACTAAATTTAGCTGACATGTTCATAGATAAGCTTTACAGCGCTGTAAGTACAAAAAGAATTCACAGCTCCTTTTGAAGAAATTTCCCCGCAAGAGCTAAACAAATGCCTTCAAAAGTTTTATTTGTCGGCAAGAAAACCGTACGGCCGTTCGGTCATTGCTTCTCGGCTGGGTAAATACTAACTGCCACTAGCCACGTCACCTCCACTTCGGTGAATAATTGTTTTTTATTAATTTAGTAACCCAGACAGACCCAGAGTGCGTTTCCTGATCCATAAAGCATGTTTTGTTCATCTTCGAAGAGCCTGTTTAATGATTATTTTCTGTTTAATGCAACACACGCTGTTTTGAAGGTCAAAAATTTGGATAAAAATATTAAAAGAAGACTCGTCCGACGAAAACATTAGGGCCATTTATACGAGGAAAAATAAGACGCGTCTTACATAAGACGCGAACTGTACCATTTATACGAGCATGTCTTATCTAATAAGACGCGTCTTATTTTAGACGAAATGTGCCGTTTATACGGAAAGTTCGCGCCTTATTTAAGGTGACTCGACCCAGTTTTTTTGGGGGCGTACCATCCTACTTTGAAGCTCTCTGGTATCCCAACCTTTACTTTTATCGTAAGTCTAACACATAGAATGGATAACATATAGATCAATCTACAATATAACATAAAATTTTTGGCGATCGGAGTAAATGTCACGTGGTTATAATGCCACGCCCCTTTGAGGTCTGAGTCGAAAATCTGCTGTTGCCGGCATTTTTTCGTGAAAATCTCTCGGGTACACATAGTGCGCATTAGTGCCTTGCGCTGAAGAGAGTTTCACCAAAATCGCAAAGACCCAATTCGAGAAATTCAGCGGTTTCCAAATTTAGGTCATAATTTATGCGAAAATGATAAGCAAACTTTACACGGATTATATCTAATGAACGATGAGATTCATCCCTTTATTTTGGGCATCGTTATAACAGATGGGGCCTTGCAAATCAGCAAAACGCTTTAGGGCCTTGTAAATGCGCGCGATTTCGAGCAAAGCAAACATATAGAAATTATAGTTTTCGCTATTTGTTGACGTTTGTCAGCGTTTAAGAGTCCTTCTCACGAAAAAAGCATTTTCTTAAAAATTCGTAGTTTTTTTTCCTTCAAATTTTTTCAGGGCCACAATTGATTAACTAACTACCCGGACTCTGAATTTCATGGTCATTGAAAAACTGTGACATTATTTTCTATAAGCCCAAACTTGAGTAAACATTGAAGATTTTTAGCGTTTTGGCTGAGTTTGTGCTTTGGGAGTTGTCTATTGTTTCTAGTCAGCCAAGCGTGGTCATTGCACGCGTGCTGAACAAGAATTCTGTATCATGACAGACTAGAAACAATAGACAACTCCCAAAGCACAAACTCAGCCAAAACGCTAAAAATCTTCAATGTTTACTCAACTTTGGGCTTATAGAAGATAATGTCACAGTTTTTCAATGACCATGAAATTCAGAGTCCGGGTAGTTAGTTAATCAATTGTGGCCCTGAAAAAATTTGAAGGAAAAAAAACTACGAATTTTTAAGAAAATGCTTTTTTCGTGAGAAGGACTCTTAAACGCTGACAAACGTCAACAAATAGCGAAAACTATAATTTCTATATGTTTGCTTTGCTCGAAATCGCGCGCATTTACAAGGCCCTAAAGCGTTTTGCTGACTTGCAAGGCCCCATCTGTTATAATGATGCCCAAAATAAAGGGATGAATCTCATCGTTTATTAGATATAATCCGTGTAAAGTTTGCTTATCATTTTCGCATAAATTATGACCTAAATTTGGAAACCGCTGAATTTCTCGAATTGGGTCTTTGCGATTTTGGTGAAACTCTCTTCAGCGCAAGGCACTAATGCGCACTATGTGTACCCGAGAGATTTTCACGAAAAAATGCCGGCAACAGCAGATTTTCGACTCAGACCTCAAAGGGGCGTGGCGTTATAACCACGTGACATTTACTCCGATCGCCAAAAATTTTATGTTATGTTGAAGATTGATCTATATGTTACCCATTCTATGTGTTAGACTTACGATAAAAGTAAAGGTGGGAATACCAGAGAGCTTCAAAGTAGGATGGTACCCCCTCAAAAAAACTGGGTCGAGTCACCTTAAGACGCTTCTTATTTTTCCTCGTATAAATGGCCCTATTAACTTTGAGAAGTTCATCTCATTAAACCTCATTGGCAAGAGGGCAAATAAGCGGCAAAGCTTTGAGAACTCAAAGCTTCACCGAGAGCTTCAAATACCAACTTACTAGTTCAGAGTTTGGTGACCTTGCATCCTAGAGTTGACAGTTGTTCTCAATGTGGCCCAGAGGTTTTGCTTTTGTTTGTACCTGTATCATTAAATTTGTGCGTGATCGCCAATTCAACAAGCTTGATTGATGTTGGCATTCAGCTGTAGCATAAGCGAGTTTCGTTGAAAGTTCACAGCTCGTTTTAACATGTACACCTTTTTATGTTCACCACCCGTATTTTATTGAAAGTGTTCTGAATAAGTACATTGTACACTGTAAATGTGAGGAGGGGCACCCAACGAGAATATAGCTCAAAACCACTTAAACGTAGCGTTGTTAAACGTATTTCAGTATTTAAACGGTGGATATAGGCATATTTTTATCGCCTTAAAAATTTTTCATCTGTTCGGATTTCATAGCTGAAAGTCTAGTGATCCGAAAATTTTAGGGATCAAAACTGACCCTTTCGAAAATTTCATCCAGAAAAAAAGCCCCTGAAATTCTAGGTAACCTTTTGAGGGTAAAAATCCATTAAAAATGGACAATTTTACCATTTTTTAGATATTCGAAAATCCTAGGGGAGGCAGGCAAGCAAGTAATTTTACAACAAATGTTCCGAAAATTCTAGATCTGAAATCGTCTTCCGAACAGATATTTTCCGAAAATTGACGTTGGGTGCCCCTGTTCCCTGAAAGAAAGGAATATACTATTTGTAGATCGCCCCGTCAAATAGAAACATATTCACTCGCATAGTTAGGATGGGCTTTAACTGCAATATCTGACAGAAATAAAACTGAAACTTAATTTACTTTGCGGTTATTAAGAAACAGAAAATTACTGTTAAAAAGTATTTAAAACACCAAAATTCACCCTGTCGCACTTAATAAGCTTAGAACGACTATAATGTTTGGAATTTCCGATTAGATAAGATTAATAATGGTTGGACTGAGTGGAGTCCAATTCGTGAATTCGGTTTGTAATCATACGATTTGATGAACAAAATCCCGAGTCCGATTTGTTAAATCACGAGTATGATTACCGAATTGGACGACACGAAGTTCTGTTACCAATTAATCATAAACAATAACAAACAACAAAATCTGTGATATTTTAGGCTTTTTTAAAACTCAAAACACAAGAAATGCCGTGAGTTTTTTGCCAGCAGTGAAAAAAGCCATTTTAGTACGCGCAATGGCGGGTACTGTCCTATTACACTGTCTTATTAGTGCTGAAATCAGGACAGTTGATAGCCAATCAGATTTGAGAATTTTGCTATAGTTATGATTATCGTCTATTGATCATCTCTACCCCGTGTATTGATGGGTTTTATAGTAGGTAAAGGTTTTATTGTAGCTTGTGCCTCTCCTCATTCATTACAGGTTGTCTGGCCACATGATATAACGTACTTACCATGTGCTTACCATGTGGCGGTAATGGGTGACGGAAGAAAGTTCGTTTATGCTTGTGCTTTCGAGTTTGAATGTGTTCAAACGCGCTTTTTATGCCATGTTAATTCAGCGTTAATTTATATGACTAACATCACGAAAGTCCCATCTTATATGAAACTTGTTTAATATCTCATCTTATGAATCTCGGCAGAAAATAAACCAGACTGAAAGGAGCTTGTATGCAAATGTTAAATGTCATATTATATTTGGGTAGAAAGTGTTTGTTTCGTGAATGGTGGTTATCCAAGTTTTTTCAGTTTCGAGGAACTGAATATATAAAAAAAGAAAGATAGATAGATGAAAAGAAGGAATTGAAGGGAAGGTCGCCTAAGCAACTCAGGGATCTTTGATTAATCTGTAGAGTAGTTCAGTTTTTGGAAAAACCTTTTACCGTCATCAAAATTGTCGCGCATTGCTGCTCTTAAGTGTTGAATATGGGTTCACACGGCCCCTTGTGGACCATTGCAGGCTTAGTGCCATTGCCTTGACCACGATGAGTTTCGTGTGGCCGGAATGTAACGAAGCTTTGTCAAGTTCACTTTGAGCCTATATTTTCTCAGCTTTTTCTCCGTCTGTCGGCGAAAACCCCCGTTTATATAAAAGCATAATACCTTCACTCCTGTTAGACAGGGCTTAACAACAATACAATAGGGACTTAAAGATCCAACGACGCGACGGCAAAGAGAACGTCGCTTAAAAAGTGAATTTGCGTTCCTCCAGTCTTTATAGCGATTATTCCTACCCACTTACTTTGTCAAATGTAGGCGAACCGTCCTGAAGCTGAATTTCAAGGGACCATAGCCAAGCTCAGAAAGAGAAATAAAATTTCGTCGTTGCTTGTTTACGTCCTCCATAAAACGCAAAAATTAGGCATTTTCACGTCGTAGTCGTGCAAAAACAGGAAAGAAATGTACAAAAACGCGTGATACACGTGCGCAGTTGTTGTTTTGCTTATTAAACCAATTGTTTTTTGACGCTCTCGTTGCCGTCTGCGTCGTTGGATCTTAAAAAGGGAGTTTACGCAAAGACGACGGCGACGGTTACGAAAACGTCACTTAAAAAGTGAATTTGCGCTGCCTCGAAACCGGCTTTATCGCGCTCATTCCATCTCGATTAATTTGTCAATTGTTGGCAAATTTTTTTGGAGTTGAATGCGAAAGGACTGCATCAAAGTTCAGGAAAAGAAAAAGAAAGTTTTTGTCTTTTGTTCCCGTCCTCGACGAAACGCGTGAAATTAGGTAGTTTCACGTAGTAGTCGTGCAGCGACAGCAGAGAAATGTACAAAAAAGCGTGATGCACGTGCAAAATTGTTGTTTTGCTTGTCTAAACCTATTGCTTTTTTGCCGTTCTCTTTGCGTCGTCGTCGTCGTTGCGTTAACTCCCTAATGTCCCTAATGGAACACGAGGACCTTTGCTTACGGCGGCAATGACCAAGTAAGACGATTTAATTATTTAAGAGGCAGTCCACTGCGTTTTGCGTTTAGCAAAGTAGGACGCATTTCTTTTAACTGTCTGGTGAAGTCAATGTTCAGTGAATGGCTTGGGAGAAACAGGCTTAGTCAAAAAATCATCAAATTCGCTCACTTTGAACTCTCTCAAAATATATGGTTAAGCTTTAACAGTAATCAATCAATTGCTGGCCATTTATAGATAGAGACTGCTTTTATCATCAACCATTCCCCAGTAGAATACGAGTGGTCCTCTATTTTCCTCTTTCCTCGGGGATTGTAGAGCAAGGGAGACTGCTTTTATCATCAACCATTCCCCAGTAGAATACGAGTGGTCCTCTATTTTCCTCTTTCCTCGGGGATTGTAGAGCAAGGGAGACTGCTTTTATCATCAACTATTCTCCAGTAGAATACGAGTGGTCCTCTATTTTCCTCTTTCCTTGGGGATTGTAGAGCAAGGGAGACTGCTTTTATCATCAACTATTCTCCAGTAGAATACGAGTGGTCCTCTATTTTCCTCTTTCCTTGGGGATTGTAGAGCAAGGGAAACATGCGAGAGTCGGGTGAACCCCACCCCCCTCTCCCTTGCGCTCGCCTCTCCTCTTCAGTGGTTCCCAGTACACTCTTTTTTTTTATAAGAATATATTTTATAAGAATATCGAGGCTGAAATTTGCGAAATTTTAAGAATATTTTAAGAATAAAGCCGAGGCTGAGATTTTGAAAAGGATAGATATAATTTAATTGTGTGTTAAAACATCTGTAAATACAATACAATTTTATGTTATTAACTTAACCGTATAAAATTATTCCTTTCTCTGAACGGCGAAACTAGCCAACAAAACGAAAAAACCTGCACTAGCCAGCAAAATGTTCAACACTAATGACAGTTCGATGAACGGTACATGTAATACATATGTACAGTATTCAGCACAAAAGATGGAGCACTAACACAATGTAACGCGATACAGCACAGGGCGCCCACACAATCTGTTTGTGTAGCCGATTGTTATTTTATAGTAAATGTACTGGATTTACCGTTTGCTTCACCTATAGCGATATATCGCTAACTATGTATATAAATCAATGATAAATAAACGTTGAATTACCTTACCTGTGGTGTATAGTCGTCCTTTTGCCTCAAAAGCGGTTTTTTGAGCGATTTTGAATGAATTTGAGTTCGCCGTTGACTGTTCCTAACATTAGGAACAGTAAATGGCGACCAGAATTCTCCCCCGGGAATTCTCCCAAGTTTCTCTGTGGACTTCTTCTGCACAAGAAACGCTCCCATGTAATAGTGCACAACTTGTCGTGAAACGATGACATGACAATTTTTAGTGTTCTGTTTCACGAGTTTGACGCACTAGGCAACTCAACATCAATATTCTGATCAATATTTAACAATTATTGGACGAGGTTTAGCATATTTCCATAAGCCCCGGAGCGAGCTTCCGGCGTATATTGAAAGTAATGTTTTCGTTTCTCGTAGGTATTGCAGTTTTACATACCACAATCAGGAAAACAGTGGACTGATCTATAAAGCAGCAGCTGCTGCTGACGCTCAGAAGGTAAGCCGAGGTTACGAGTATACCACAGTTAAAGGGAGAGTTGTCAGCCATTTATAGTGGTTGTCTCGGCGGCACTGTTCAGTATTTTAAGAATAAAAATATGATGTTTTCATTCTTATTTAAAATAATGAACCGAACCAACAACCATTCGAAAAGGAGACATTTTTATATTTTGAAAAGAATAAGACCGGCCGTTTGCACCTGCACTTTGAGTTCCTGTTATTATCGTTCATGTTGGTGGACGTTGTTCGTCGCTTTTCATTTAAATTTTATAGCATTAGGAGAGTTATAGGCTGGAACGTTCTTGCTCTGAATGACTTCTAAATTAGTCGCTTGGTTTAGAGAAAGCCGACTGTATGTTCGACATATTCGGTTTTCTTCAATGTATTTTTGAGAGTTGGTTACTCGATCATTGAACAATACAGTAGACAAGGAACATTGTCAGCTCGCCCGGTAAAAACAGTGTCGCTCGACCAATTAAGTTCACTACATTGTGTCTTGGCCATGTATTTTTTTCTTTATTTCACTGCGGTTTAATCTAAAATAAACGAAAACCTATAAATCTTAATCACGAACAATTTTTTTGTTGTAGAATTTTGTTTGAATAATTCTGATCAGCAACATCACCAGCAGATGCTTATTAAAGGTAGGATTGGCATAACCAAAAAGGGGATTTAAACCACTTAATAACAAGGATAAATTCTGTTTGACGCAAGTGTCGTAAAAAATACCATATTTTTAAATTAAAAATTTTGAGGAGGTCGGTCAGCTATTACCCTGGTCCCAGAGGTTTTTCTTGATTTTTCTTCGCGAAAGAGATCAAGAGCAAACCGCGAAGCGGCGACAACGAGTCGCGAAAGCGACGAGGAGAGAGATACAGAGGATATGTGATACAGAGGATATGTGATTGCATACAGAGGATATGTGATCCTTGAAATTAAGTTCATTGTCTAGAGATATTCCAAAAAGACCCAGGCATCTTGTGGTTAAAAAGGAGAAAGGGTAATCGGTTTTGCCAAGAACCATCCCTTGATGTTTAGCAGGGTTTGCTTTCATCCCATTGTCTTCGAACCATTTATTTGATGTACAAATAGCAAATAAATGGTTCGAAGACAATGGGATGAAAGCAAACCCTGCTAAACATCAAGGGATGGTTCTTGGCAAAACCGATTACCCTTTCTCCTTTTTAACCACAAGATGCCTGGATCTTTTTGGAATATCTCTAGACAATGAACTTAATTTCAAGGATCACATATCCTCTGTATGCAAAAAAATAAATAATCAGTTCAGTGTCTTCAAAAGATTTGGCAAACTTATCTCATCCGAAATTATGCTTCGCCTTTATAAAGCGTTTATCTTACCCCATTTTCACTACTGTTCAATGATATGGCACTTTTGTAATTCAGAAGATTCTGTCAAACTGGACACCTTAAATAGACGTATTTTAAGATTTGTTTTAAAGGACTGGGACTCGAACTATGATGCTCTTCTAGACAAGGCTGGTGTGTGTGGTTTAGCCAACAGGAGGATACAAAATATGATGATTTGTATATTCAAATGTCTCCATTTTGGTAAATATCCGTGCTATTTAAAACAACTGATCAAGTTAAGATCTACTGCTTACTCCCTACGGGGTACTAATATTTTATCACTTCCTAAGCCGTCTACAACCACATATGGTCTAAATTCCTTTAGCTATTCATCTGTTAAGTACTGGAATTCTCTACCTGATCACTTTAGAAAGACTGTAGATTATAGTGAATTTAAGCGCAAATTGTTAGTGTACAGTTTTAGTCAATACTACATTAATTAATATTATATTATATATGTTGTAACTTTTAAAATTAGTTAGGATCGGAGATACTAGCTATGTAAGCTACACTAAAATCCGAAGATAAATAAAGTTTATGTATGTATGTATGTATGTAAAAAACCTCTGGTTACCTTGGCCTCGAATCTCACTTTCATGCAGACGACAGGGTAAGGATCTGACCATCGAGCGTTGATTGGTTGATATTTTTTCAAACACGCAAACCAATTTGATTGGCTTGGTTAATTATAACTACCGAGGGGACGCTGAGGATTTTCACACCTCATTTCTGAAGGTAAATTTTGCCTTTCTCTACCAGGGAAGGAAATTGTTTGTATACTGCACTCGCAATAACATTTGCACGGGACCAAGGCACGTAAATGCACCTCATGTTTCGAGATTTTGACATGGATGTTGTTCCTGAAAGAATATTCGAAGAAATTTTGACCTCGGTATAGTACGTACTTGATGAGCGCTTTCCTGAGTCTCACTGAGCAACAAAAGAAAGCTTTGTTCCCCGCCTTGAGTCGAAAGGATGTGTTCACCATTTTTTCAACCGGACATGGAAAGTGTATAATATTTCAGTTGTTACCTGCTGTTTTCAAGTACCTTTCCTTAAGAGGCTACTCATACCCTCGCCATGCAATAAGTTTGGTTGTCTGTCCTCTCAAGTCTCTTGTGGACTCGCATATCCGCGAACTGCGAAACCGTGGCGTCTCAGCAACCAGTTTAAGCAGTCCAGACGTTGACGACCAGAATCTCGTGACTCGATGTATTTACCATTTTCTGTTACAATTATACTGTCATTCCATTAAATAAACTGACTTGTTTAGGGCAGCAAAATATAAATCTCCTAATACGGAATGAAAGTTTTCTTTGTACAAGTAGGTAATTATTTTCGGTGCAGCTTGCATTTTCCTTCGACGCCCACTCAAGATCTAACCAACGTTATTTTTGGCATTGGGTCAACAGAACAGAACAGATGACAATGTTTTTGAAAAATCGTTGTTATTATACCCAAAAACGTTGATTTTAGATCGGCCTCTTATTTTTTCATTAATTCTGCAAATCCTGCAGCAATCGTTTGGAACAATGTTGGTTACTTTATAAAGTGGTGTTCTTATTCCTGGACTCTTGTCGCCTATTGTTAACACATGCTTTAGCTGGACCCCGATTAACAAATCACTCTTCACCACCCAAGTGGAGATGGTTTGTTCATAACATAATTTCCCCAGGTTTTCCCCCCTCTTAAAAAATAGCGGCTGATAAGAACGTGTTTGCTAAATTGTCATTGGTCACTCTTTTTATAGCAATTTGACGCGTTTGACAGCTGTTGTCTGCATGAAAGTGAGATTCGAGGCCAAGGTAACCAGAGGTTTTTCTCTCTCTCCTCATCGCTTTCGCGACTCGTTGTCGCCGCTTCGCGGCTTGCTCTTGATCTCTTTCGCGGAGAAAAATCAAGAAAAACCTCTGGGACCAGGGTAGTCAGCTATCAGCTTGTACTCACTATCTGTCTTCTTATTGGCTAAGAGCCTACAGCTAATTTTGGAAAGCAGCGCAACTTACAGATTAGTTAGTTATAATATTTACAGCAAAAACTCTTTAATTAGAATAAAATACCGTAAAATTCCGAAAATAAGCCCCTCCATGTATAAGCCCCTCCAAATATAAGCCCCCTAAACCGGTAACGCAAAAAACCCTCCGTTAAATCGCCCTTCCAAATATAAGCCCCCCGGGGCCTGTACTTGGAAAATTGCCCTCAAATACAAAGTAAAACAATCTAACTTCTTGAAAACTCAAGTAGTTACGTAGAATTAGTGCTAATTAGTGCGACAGATTGGTACCTGTTTTAAGTGCAATTTCACGCACTGTTAACACGCGATTACATGAGCTTATTTTAACCCAAATTTTTGTTAATCCCGGACTTCATGGCTTAAAGGCAGCTACGCCCCTGTCGGTAATTTAAATCTAAATCTAAATTTAGTAATCCACAAAGGGCCGGGTGGGGACCCATTACTGTGGGTGAGAAATTTTTTTTAATTTACCGTGCCAAAACTCTCATGACATTTGCCGAGGCAAACAGCCAGTTCTAAAGTAGGTTTTTCAAGTACCCTGAGATGAAACGATGCAGTTGGCCTATATACTACATCGTCGTTTGAAGCTTTAACTTCTCTATACATTATTAATATATACACACTCAGTGATCTTGGTGATTTAGGCAATCTGATTAGTTCGCTATCTCAGAAGAAGTAAAAGAAGAAAAACAGAGGAGAAAAATTCGCTGGTCTGACGAGATTCGAATTCGGGACACTTTCTGTTACGGCACAAGGCCACGAAGACTTTCTTAAAAGGACTGTGAAAAATTTTTATTTAAACAAAACTGACTTCATCATCACCATAAACACTTCCAAAGTGATTTTAATAACACTCGAAATATGTTCGAAGAAATCTGTAAAGTGACACTTGGAAACACCTTTTGAAGAAAACGTGAGTGATAGACTTCATTAGCACAATTTAAAAATAGCCCACAGGAAATTCCATAGTTAACACTCCCAAATCGCCGCAACAAATTACGGAAGCGGGCCTTAGCTTTCGTAAGAGTTTAATCCACAGGGGTCTTCGTTTTAGTCCAGGCTATCTTCGTTTTAGGCCAAGGGGTCTTCGTTTTAGTCCAAGGGGTCTTCGTTTTAGTCCATTGGGTCTTGTTGAGATCACTTCGTGTGTATATACTAAAACAATTATTCTTTTCAAAGAATAATTGTTAAGTGTTCTTAGTAGTTAGTAGCGCTATATCTTTGCTAAAACCTCAGCCGTGGTCATGAATTAGAAACACGAAAAAGGCCACGAAAGATGGCGATAAGAAAGCGCAAATGGAGTCGTCCGCTCTTTTTTCGATGAATATGAGATGTAAATGACCGGGGTATATGACACGATGAATAAGAAGAGTACGGTTTAAGATTGTTGGTACAGGATTATAAGAAGTAGAAGCGATGTTGTGCTCTCATCCTATTTCGTGCCAAATAGACTTGTTTTTTATGAAAGATTACCATGGAAAATTATCCTAGGTTAACTGCAGACTGACTCGGTGACGACGTCCAAGGTAGTTTTCCGGTGGTGAACTTTACCGCACCGGCTCCGGGACGGGTTTCTCGAAAGGCCCGCGGAGTAACTTTTCGGGCCCGAAGGCCAATTTGAAAATCAAAACTACCAGATAAGATAAGATAACTTTATTATATCTCTTCAGGATATCTCTATTTTCAAAAATCTATTTACAAAATTATTATGAACATGTGATAAAAAATAAAAAATGTATTATCATAAGAGTACTAAAATCAGAAAAATGCTAAAAGTAAAGAACGACAAAATTGATTATTAAAACGAGGTATTTAAAACAAGATATTTTGCCGCATGGCAACATCGCGATTGGCTAGTAAATAATTAGTCTGCTACACAGCCGTTTTTAGTGTCGTCACGCAACGCTCCTCCCCACTAGTGGGGAGGAGCGTTGCGTGACGACTCTGAAAACGGCTGTGTAGCAGACTAGTAAATAATTGACATGTTCACTTTTATTGCTTATTCCATTAAAGATTTCTTCCGATAATTTCCAGAATCCATTAAGTGAATCAGGTTTAGATAAATTAAAGAGGTCAGATACTTGTGGAATTTCGCACGCGTAGTGGCAGCTGGTTCCAATATTTGATACCTCTATTGTTAAAGAAGTAATGTGCTGATCTTAATGGATGATGAGAAGTGACATCAAGATTACGAGTTCGATAAGCTGTATTCGTCCCAAACATATTGTGACCATATTCACAAAACCGTTGATCTATTTTGAAGGTCTCGATTAAGTCACCACGCATTCGACGTTCCAGTGAAGTCGTTAATCTGAGACGCTGTAACCCTAGACGATAAGAGAGTAGGCCCATGCCCTCAATTATCCTGGTAAACTGTCTTTGGCAGTCCTCAATTTCCATTATAATACCCCAGTTCCTGTGTCTCGCGGTTGGGGCCCACACCTGCACTGCGTATTCCAAATGGGGTCTGACAAAAGCTTTGTAAAATGGTATTACCACTTCTGGTTTCCTAGATACAACATTCCTAATGATCCAAGACGTCATTTGTTTTGCTTTTCCAATCATTCCTCGTATTTGTTCCTCCCAACAAAGGGTATCACCAGCTGAAACAGCCACTCCCAGATCTCTTTCCTTTTCAACCACTTGCAAGGGTGTATGACCCATCATGTAGTTATTCTTTTCTACCAAGAACAACTTTAAAACATTGATGAATACCTCTAAAATTCCCCTGCAAAGCTACAGTTCTATACCTAACCAGAAATTTTTTAAGCCTGCTGAAAGCTGCGAATATGACAAAACTTCAAAATTCTCAGCTGAAGCTACAAGGCAACGCTTTGGTCGTCCCCCTGAAAGGACCCGCCAAGAATTACTATTTTGACGAAAACTTCGATTCTAAAAAAATCATCTACTGGAAACCCTATCCTGCGTAGCCGGTGGTTAAAAAGGCCCGCCAAGAGTTGTGGATCTATTCTTACGATAACTAAGATTGTTACCAGATATACAGCTGGGCGAGAAACTCTCTTGTACGAGAGCGAGTGGCGATTAAAGCCACCACTAGAGCCTGGCTATCAAAGGAAAAATCAAACCCTGGATTAGAGGAAATCGACCACACAAGAGCAAGATATATGCAATTGGTAATGACTCAACAGTAATTACTTAGAACCACAGTGGTATTTTATTTTCGAATATTCATTCGCTTTTTTTGACTCAAAGCCCGTTTTAAATACCCTGGGTACCAGAGAATAGTCATGCGCGGTTTCCGGCCTGTGGCCGGAACCGAAACATCCCGCCGCCGCAAGCGAAGGAACAAAAACCCGGGCATTTCGAGCATAATTTGAGCAGAAAGGAAAATCAGTAACGCTGATGCTATCCATAACAGTTGTAAGAGTGGAACAGCCCTTAAAAAAAAATTTGTGTCCTAGCAGAAAATCACCGTTTCGACTAATATGCCGAATACTGTTACACAAATTAAGTAAGATGAATTACAATTTTGCTATGTATAATA
Organism: Porites cylindrica; assembly: GCA_964035525.1. Taxonomy (NCBI): domain Eukaryota; kingdom Metazoa; phylum Cnidaria; class Anthozoa; order Scleractinia; family Poritidae; genus Porites; species Porites cylindrica. The sequence continues at coordinate 61,348,679 of OZ037775.1, forward strand.
TACCTTATTCGTATTTAGGAAGGCTCCCTTGCATATTTGCGAAAATACGTGAGGCCCGAAACCCGAAAATTTTCCGGGTACCGAGCAGAACTGGGAGCAGCATAAACGATTTTTACGAGTATTATTTATCCAAACTTATTCGTAGCTCCATTCTGGTTCTCCCTCGAAACAACAGAACCAGTAGAGGCGCGCGAAACGTGTGCTGATTTTTAGAACTACCCACCAAGAAAATTTCTGATGGAAACGTTTGTGCCATTTATTGTCCAGTCAACAACATATGCTTAGCGCAGGAGCCGATTACGCTATATTTTCGCATTTAAGTCAAACAAGCATGGAATGTCTGCGATGAATGGTAACCAGGATGGGAACTTTTCTCTGTTGCATTTGTGATGGTCTGAAATACGCCCGACGCAGATTTTCGTTCGTGTCGCAGACTCCCCAAGACTGTTATAGATTATGACTTCGTCAATTCCAAGCTAGACTACGAGTAGTCCCTCATTTTTTCTTCAGGGATAGTAGAGCGGTAGAAATACGCGAGCCTGCGGGGATGAGGAATTTGTCATTGTTGAATTTCACACAGTTTCTACCATGTTGATACCACTTTGAACATCTATGACATATAAATAGAACACACGCACAAGCTTATTAAAGAAATGTTTTGTCACCCGAACTGGAAAAAAAACCCAAAACAACGGCAACAGCAACAACCCCCCAAAAATGAAGAGACATCGTCACTTTTGCCACCCCTGGCAACGGGAAGGTTTATCTTATAAAGTGACAATTTTGACTTTGAAAAGTTCATTTTCTCAGCGTTTCATCTGGTAAAACTCCCGGTCAAGACTTCCAAATTCCAAGTTCTGTGCGAAACCAAAAAGTGTTAATAACCAAAAAGTGATCTTTGCGTTGTGAAGTAGAAATGCAGCGCGCTGATAACAAGTTTTTAGATAGAATGCGAGCAAGCCTATTTGGGCAAGCGAAGCGGCTCGCTCGCGCGTTCTCGCGAGACTCGTTTTACGGCGCCCAAATACGAGAGCTTGCTCGCAGGCAAGTTTCTAGAATGTCCAGGTGCACATGCAATCGGATACTTCGACTGAGTAGGGTTTGAATTCCTGTCAGAACACGCACAGCTTAGGCCTAGGGCAAGGACCTACGTAGCTCCGTTAAAAGCGTGAGTGCTATCGAGATGCCACTAAGTTACCGAGGAAATGCTGACGAAATGCCTTTTCAAGCACTGTATGCCAAAAACCAAATGCTAAACCAAAAAACAGAAAAGTGAATATGTTACAGTGCCCAAGCAGTTTAAAACAAATGAATTTCAAAATGAAATGTTTCGTAAGTCTTCTAGTTACTATGAATATAGAGGTGATGATCTTCAACATTCGGTTGTCAAAAATAACGAAACTCAATCACGAAATTCAAGACAGAGGCACTTAGGACCCATGCTCGTTTACGATTCAATTCATCGATGAGCTCGCTCTAGGAACCTTTGATTAATTACTATGTCGCTGTGAAATCAAAACTGTTTCTTTCTTGTATTTCACTGCGTGGTTTTGAGGTTATTGGCTAATTTCTGCTCTGTCCCCGTGGTGCAGCAAAAGATTTGTTAACAATTTTTAAGCCCTCTGTGGGGCCGGGTGGCGGGGGGCGGTGACCAAAGCCGACTACCGGTTGATACGCCTGATTTCCGCTTTACAAACGCTGGACTTTTGGGACAAACGCGCGGTTGTTTGGCGAGCTAGCTTGCGTAGCAAGCGTTTCCGTACGGTTTAGGAGCAAAGAACGGGGAACGAGAGATAAAATGGCGCAAGCAAAAGAGTGGGGAGAGGGTGGGGAGGAAAGGAAGGAAACTTCCTTTCTTCCCCTCCCCCTCTTTCATTTTTTGGTCTCGTTTCATTTCTCGGACGGCCATAGCCTGCGCGCAGACGAAATTAAACTCTGGTTAACTCCGTCTGCGAAACAGCGCCGAAATCCTTGTTCTGGACTTCCAGCTGTGTACCCAGATTTGAGTACGCGCCACGATTGGCCAGTTTAAAAAGGCCTTTGTTTTGTTTGTCGTGATCGCCAATCAGGTTGAAGGGGAATTCGAAACGCACTTCCGGTAATTCGTTGAGTCCGTTGGGGGTCCAGAACAAGGATCTCTGCGCTGCTTCGCAGACGGTACTAATCAGAGTTTAGTTGTCGTCTGTTGTCACAAGCAGGGTCGCAACGCCAACTTTGTGTTTATAACAATCAAGGTAAGAGACACTTTACTTAAACTGCATCATATGTTAGAAGGGCAGAAGTGAATCGTGCTCACTTCACACCTATAGATACACTTGCTCAGACGGTACAATAGTTCTTTATGGAGTTTATGCTTGGTTTAAGATTATTCAAAAGTTATGTAAAATTGAACGGGTGCAGCCAGATAAGCTGCTGCCAACAAACCGATCATTGATAAACTTAATTTAGATGCCTGGGGTGCCTAAAATTCCATTTCGTGCGATACCACAGTTGATTTTCGTCGAGAAAAAGCTGTTGTTTCATTGAGTATTTTATTCCAGTATTAAAATTGTCGTGTTTAGTTGACTAGCTGTTAAACTACAAGCTAAACTAAGCTAAAAACAACCTATAATGAGAGAAACACAAAAATAATTGCTTAAAACATAAAAGGAAGTTTTAAATAACACAGCAAATGTTACAGAGGGCATGGATGCGCAAAGTTGAAGAAGATTAAAGCGAAAGTTTTCAGAGTTGACTACTGCTGATTGTAAATTTCAATATAAGGCTATATGTTTGTTTGTCACAAAGCTGTGATTTTGACATTTACAAGGTATTAATTTCTTTGCTAATGTCCTTGAAGTTCCATATTGAGTAATAGCGATTAATTGGAAAAAATAAACAAAATGGACTTTAAAGTTTAAAATTGCATCATCGTGCTTTTGTCGAGGTATTGAGCACGTGGGAAGTTTGGAGAGCACAAAAGAGGCACAAGAGTCACCTCGTGTAACCCTAACCTCTTGAGTGCTCTCCCCAGGGGGGGAACTCCCTAATATGGGCTATATAGGTATGTGCGGCCCCAAAGGGTAGGGTTTTTCAGCCGTTTTGGTCATAAATTGGGTATCGATTTTGGCTATTTTGCCGCCATTTTGGTCATAAATAGGGTAACGATTTTTGCACTGTAGTCTTGAATGCACTTTTTTAGAAGAAGCTACTTCCTTATCATCTCCCCCTCCTTCCATCCGCGCTTTGCCTTCCTCTCCACCAGCTGCTTTGTAGGCTAGAAAATACAAGCAACAAGCAACAAAAGCCCTTCACAAATTATGTTCCAGGTCATAAATAGGGTATCAAATTTTTGGTTACGTCATAAATAGGGTAGGGAAAATCGCAGATTTTGGTCATAAATAGGGTAAGGGTTTTGGGAAGCGGGCCACACACCCCTACCCAATTTTTCTGCGAGTACCCCCTGGGTGCTCTCCAAACTTTCCAAGTGCTTGATATCCCCATATACGCATCACTGAAGCATGAACTAATATTGTTTTATAACATTATCAAAGTGATCAATGCAGTGGTTAACTGAAAATTTTATCATTATTCATTCAAAATATTTCCCCAATTCGGACTGGCTAAAAGCACAGTGTGACCAAATTTGGAAGAATTTTGTGTTTAACAAGGAAATGACCTCAAAAATGCAGTCCGCTATAGGTTAATGCACTGTTAACTGAGAAGACCTGGGGACGAGGCTAAGTTGTTTTGGTTGTGAAAGCAAAAAAGGCGGACACTTCACTCGTTTCAAAAGTAAAAACTACAGCTGTCCGATAGCTCGGGGCTAGTGGATTTTGCCCGAAGGGCAAGTGAATTTTGGGGGGGAGATTCAAATTACAGAAGAACTGTAATCAATGCTGTTCATCAAAAATTTTTTAAGCTCTTAAAAGACTCTTGGGCCAGTACATACTAGCAACAACTTGCCTGAATGACAAGCCATAAAACCCACTTTTTTTACATCCTGTGGATGCACTTGGGAGACATCTAATGGGAGGATTGCTAAGCTCACAAGAACTTGACTTATACTTACAGTTTATTGAAGTCATCAGCGTGCTCAATGGGAATATGTAGCTCATGCTCCCTGTATTGAATCTGATTAGGTAAATATTCTAGCTGTGTTATAAAAATTTGTTAAGCATGTGCTTTTAACTAGAAAGACATGTGAAAGACAACTACACAGCTCATTTAAGAGGTCATTTGCTAGATTTGGCCTTTAAGTGTATCTTTCTGTTGTCTGGTTGTTATTTTATAATGTGTATTCTTCTGAGAAAAGTTCTTTGATTGATTTGGTGGGAGCTGTTTTTTCTACAATGCACAAAAGAGTCATTCTTGGTAGAAGTTGTTCAAATAGACCCTTCCATGATTTTTTCACTTTTTGGCATGGACCAGTTGGCATATATCCATTGACACTGCTGGAATAAGCACATTAAAGTAGTGAAGTTGCCAAGTTTGAAAGTGATATGTTGAAAACTAACAAAGAAGTGGGGGTGCAAATGTTTTTAAGGTGGGGAGGGCACGTTTGTACCCCCACCATACAAACAGAATTTTGCAATTTTGTGGAGCTACAGTATATTGTCGTGCAGCAATCTTCAAAACATAAAAATCAAAACCTAGAAAGAAATCTCCTTTGCCACAAAACATGAAACATTTTTTATACCTGTTCATTGTATGTAAGTTAGATGTAAACAACCTGTGGTTGATTGCAAGCCTGGCCAATGTGATTTCACACTGGCATTGCTTTTGTCAGATGTAGTTATATGATAGATATCACTTTTTATAATCCAAATAAAATTAATGACTTTTTAATAATTCATCAGAGCTTGTAAATCAAGGCAAACCAGTCTTTATTTTGTTCTTTTTGAAACAGGAGATTTCAAAGAAAGAAAGTCAAAAATTTACATTACTCTGATAGCCTTGTCCTCTCTTTACTTCTGAATGTCATTTGTGGATGGAAAAGCAATAGAGGTGAGTCAAAGAACAAGTTCAGTTCATTCTATAAGCTTTTTCTTTTGTTAACTGAGCTTGCTTATAGTAGCGTGGTTTTTGCGTTGCATTTCTTTTTTTTAAATATACGTATTATGTATCTTAAGTTAGAATGTTGCTTGAAAAGGATCAGCATTTCTAATAATAATTGTCTCTAGCTATTTCAAGTAATGGGGCAGTTTACCTTCAGGTTACCTGCTCGTTGTTTCTTCACCTACATGTATTTATTGGTTACAAATTCACTTACCCTGTTAATTTTTAGCATTAGTACCTTATGACTTCAGTGTTGAATCAGAACTAAATACAAGGAGTACACTCTCTACTTTGTAGCAGCCTGGCCTAGTGTCTGTTTAAATATCTTTTGTCTACATTTACCTTTTAGCAATAATCCACGATCAAAATGGCGACCATCATTATTAACCTTTGTCTGTAAACTTTTACGCAATGAAGCCACCTCCAGTCTTAACTTGGTGTGCATTTTAAGTTACTATGAACTTGTTAATCTCCCACCATACGGTTATTAACTGCAATCCTGGGAAACCAGTGTTCTTAAGTGTAATTTCACTCAATATTCTTTGAATCACACCATGCACGCCATAACCGGCTGAAAGAAACACATGGCCATCATGTGATTCCTTTATATGCTTTGGTAACCACACCTTTGCTGTCTTTGAATTATGCTGTGAAGTCTGGTAACGATTGATTATTTTGTGGATATTTGCAAAACCATGATTGTTAAATGAAGCAACTGCAGGCAGCTCCTGGTGCACTGTACATAATTACAATAATTACAGTGTTAATGTGTCAGTGTTCATTTATCAGAGACTATGCAATCGTGTGCTCTTTATCTCGTCTGATTATTGACTGAACTTTCTTTTAAATGGTGTGTAAGGCAAACGACACAATGTAAATATACAAGAAATGCTTTGTAATAATACAAGATTTTGCTTGCTTGAACTTATTCGAACAATTCTGTTATTTTGCCTAGAAAGAAACCTTGTTGTCTGACCACAGTTCACCCCTATTTCCATAGATAATTTAGCTTCAGTGGCATCCAATCCATCTGTCTTTATTACAATGGTCTATTATTTAGATTGTTTTTCTTGCCATATTCCCCTTGTGGGCGTAACCTCTTTATTTAGGGTCACTGCATTGAATGTTAATACATCCTGTTAGGGAAAAAACCCTGAAGTTGAAGTTTTGTCTACCTTCAAGTTTCATTCAGTATTACCGGCACTATTATTGAATTCTATCCATCACCTTTACCTGACGGTGTGTGATTTTAGTGTATCATGCAATGATGAAGTTTCTCCAGAAAACTTTTTGTTTGCAGAAATTTTACAACTGCCTAGAGCACAAACTAAGATGTGATATTTGAATGGCAAAGAATTTACTTCGAGTAATAAGTTGTTATGTGAAAAAATTAAAGGATTACAGAACCCCCTCAAAATGCAAAACCATTCTTTCAACTAAAGCAAACACAGTAATGGTCAGGACACAGCAGACCACAAAACCACAAACTAATAATTGTTCACAACACAAATCAACATTCCTGAAATGTTAAATGTTTTTAGAGGTTTTGACAGTATAATTTGTTTTAGTTGAAAGAACGGTTTTGCATTTTGCTGTTCTGTAATTGTTTAATTTTTTTACATATTAACTGTATTTTATTTGCTTCCTACAATGGTTGGATTTTTATTTTTATGATAATTATTATAATTTTTCACATGTAAGTTATTACACTCCAATAGTCCAGGGCTCAAAGTTTAAATTTCAGTTTGGGAGCACTTGTGCTACCAGATGTAAATTTTTAGGCGCACTGCTGAAAATTTTAGGAGCACAGCTTATAAATGTTGGGAGCGTCTATTTCAAAAGAAAAAGTAAAAAGCTTAACGGTGCCACGTTTCTTTGTCATCTTCAGTTTGTTACTCTTACTTCAGTCCTGTGATTGGTAAAACACAGCCGATTTGCTATGCAGTAATACCGTTGTGATTTTTAATACTAATTTCTCTTTTTGACAGTACAGTTTTGACTAATGAAAACTTACACTTGAAAAACAATTCAAAACTGACAACAATGAGTGTGTAGAACGAGAATGAAAATTAATCTTTAATGAATTTGTTAAATGTGCAATGACTTACATGTAACTGGGATATGACTTAAAAACTTTCTTACCTGGAAAAAAAGGCTCTTAATCCACACTGTTTTTGTTTTGATTGACCTTAAAACTGAATGTTCGACATGATCATCCATTGTGCAAAAAGCACGTGTTTCGTTCGAAGCATATATTTGCATGTGTCAGCGGTGTTTATTACAAAACAGAAGAAGAGTCTGGGATGAAGTAAAACATTGAAATGAAAAAGAACATTCGAGTTCGTAGAATCCATTGGGAGAAAAGACCAATTAAACATACACTGTCTTTCTAGTTCGAGTTCGTAAGTATAGTTGGAAGCAAGTCAGTCGCACTGTGCTTGGGGTTTTATGGCACAATTACACATGAATTTTTAGGCGCACAACCAAAAAACCAGGCGCATATGGGACCAGTTAGTCGCTAGCTTTGAGCCCTAAATACAAGAGGACTAGGTTCAACAAGAGCCGCAGGTCAACATACTCCTTCAAAGTTAACCATAGAATAAGATACCGTCATGTTGGTTGTGGCATTCTCATAATTTCTACACGAGACTGAAAAATTGATAATATTCTAAGAAGAATACTAGAAGTAAATTCTTTGCCAATAATATAGTGCAAAAACATATCACTGTATTTACAACAAGGATTCAAATATCATGTCTTGATTTGTGCTCTAGGCTTCTCATGCTTGATTGACTTCTTGATTGCCACATAACATTCTGGAAATACTTCCGGCAATCTCATAAGTATTGACATTTGCACTGGAGCTTCTACTGATTACAGGGTTTTCCACAGCTTTTTAAGTAGGTGGCAAAATTGGAAAAGTAGCTGGATTAAGTGACTATTGAGCACAGAGGTGGAGACATTTCCATTAAGTAGTTCAGGGCATCCCCCCTGCCCCCTGCCAAAGGCAACTACAGTAGAGTAATTTAAAAAAAAAAATTGATTGGTTTATAAGCAAAGGAACAACTCTGCACATGCATGGCATGCTTAGCAACTTGATTCACAGACATTTATCAGGAAAAGACTATAACATAGAGTTTTCTCATAGAAAAGTGAAAAACTATTGATGAAGAAAGTTGAAGAGGGCTGGCAAAACAACAGCAGATGGGGAAAAAACAGAACAAGATGTCAGCTTGTACTGATGAATTTTTTTATCAGAGCTATATGCTTCTATTTTATATTCAAAGCCATCATTTTACTCAAAATCATTCATTTTTGATTGTACATTCAGAGCGAAAAGTTATCATTACTTGTAATTCCTGGCTTACTTCATATCCTTATACCTCATTATGATTTTTACCTGAAGCATTTGTATTAATTAATATACTTCGTTTTCATTGTCAATTCGTGGTGTGTAGCGGCAAATTTTGGCATTTTAGGATTTTGGAAAGGCTGACAAATTGATGAATGTCTCAGTATGTATAAACACAATAAACACAATTACCACATGGAAAGTGCTTTGTATTGTATCGTTTTTGTATCAGAAATCTCACTCATTCACTGTGCTCACTCATTCGATTTCTGATATGTCATAACTCCTACGTAAATACTGTATACACGCACTTTCCATGAAGTAAGTACTCTATATTTAAGTAATGATCCGGGTAAGGTGGATAGCAATTTCTTTTGTTATGCGGCAACGGTGCTTTCCCCACATAGGAATGTTCTCATTTTTACACAGAGAATACATAAACCTGCATGAAGGCTGTTAACGCAATAAAATGCATTTACACTCCACTTTGAAAGGGTGTTTTTTGTGTTAAAAGATTTTGACCAATCACAAGAGTTGAAAACAACAGCCAAGAAAAGTTTACAATTTTACATGTTCCCCACATAGGATTTCTTTGTTATTCAAACTGAGACCAGATTTTGTTATATGGAAGATGGCTGGAAAGTAAGGATGAATATATGTACCGCTGTATGAAGTTTTGTTAACTTTTGCTGTTTAAGCTAATCAGAAGTAAGTACAGACAATAGAGAAGTTAGCTTGTTGCTATCGTTCTTATCTGGACCGTTTTTTAACTTAAAAAAGGTAGTGATAATGTTGAATAATTATTAAGTTAGATATCTAGGGAAACAAAAAATTAATACATGTGTACAGTTGCGTATAAGAATGTCTGGTGTCTAAATTAATAACCTTAAGGTTTTCGAGTTAGACACTGTCTAGAATATAATAATTAAAATAATGTATTTTGTATCAAATATGTTTCATATAATTTATTGGAACAAAGAAATGCAAAGAAGATCCTCGCAATTTAAGACCCAACTTATTTTTTTTTTGAGGCAGTTGCAAAAAGAAAGCTTGAAAAAATTCAGGCTTGCTGGGATCCAGACCTCTGTCCCTTAGCAGTGCAGTGTTCACACTGTAATTGTCGACCAACTAGAGTGATAACAAAGTAATTGTCTCTGTTTTTTACAAGTGAAGGACCACCCTTATTAAAAATCTATTTCTAAAACTCAGAAAACCATGAACACCAGAAATATTTCTGAAATGTTATTGCGTTGCAACGAAAAAGCCATTCTGCTATGAAAAAATCAACCATAGGCAACAATAGCAATTAGTTAATTTGTGGTTTTGCAGTGCACTCCCATGTCCTGATCTTTGTTGTGACTGGTCACACCACGTTCTTGAAATTATTATTTTGGGTGTAACTGTTTTCTGAGTTTGACAGTAAAATACTCTAGTGCCTGTATTTCATAATAATTATCATTAGACTTTTAAAAATGTAGTTAATAATGAATGTGATTTTATGGTTTAGCTCATAATACCTTTCTAATATTATTTTTTAGTTTGATATGTGATACCCCAATCAGCTGGCTGTTGTACGTGTAAGTATGTATTACTTTCGTTTGCTTGTTTTATCTGTATCTGATTCAGCAGTATTGAAGAGAAAAGTCTAGTTTTGCTAGTCGTCCGCTTTGTGAAACCCACAAAATTAAATTTGAATTTTAGATACCAAGTTGTTCGTAGTGAGCCCTCCTTAAATTGAAGGGCTGCCTGGAATAAAGTAAAGCCCGAATTGACTTCCGGTAAACTGCTAGATTCTCTTTCCAAATTGCTTTGTACATGCTTGAGAATCAAAGGCGGGATCATTATTTTAAAAGATATCAGGAGTCACTAGTGACCGGGTGTTATGAAAACACAGACCTCAGACCAACTGTGTGTCTCCAAACTACTGTGGCAGACATGAAACTTGAAACTTAACACCATACTGCCACCAACCTTGCTACAATCTGTAATTAATGTTTTAGGGTATTGAGACCAGAAATTATAACTGAAAATGGGTAGTTTTTTTGAGAAGATATTTACCTTCCCAGTATCAGTAAACAAGACACTCTTTCAATAGATGCGAAATCTCACCCCTAAAGCCACAAGTGCGACTGAAGTCAAAAGTGCAATGACCGCGCACGTAAACCAGGTAGTGAAATCAATTAGCCTTGCTCTTCGCCTGAGAGACAAACTATTTTCCAAGTTTTATTTCTTATATCAGAGAGGAATGAGTCATAGTTTTTATGTACACAGTAAGACTTAAAAAAATAAACGTAAGCTTTGTTTTGTTTGTTTCTTTGTTTTTCTTTGTTTGTCTTTTTTTTTTTGGCGAAGTCATACTTCGCTTGTCACTGTCTGAAATAGCACAACAGATCTAAAACATTAGATTCCAACAAGGTTTATTTTCGTTTTGTTAACTCTTTGACAAGAGCAGGTTTAATGATCACTTTGAAAACTCCGCTTTGAGCAATTGTGGAAAATGTAACAATCCGAACATCGGGTCCCCTTACAACCTGTCCATCTTTGTTTCCAGTGCCAGCAAAATTTGGGTTTGCCGATATTTTGCCACTGAGTGTGAAATCATTTTCACTCATGCAAAATTTTTCTTTTAGTTATTCTGTGGATATGAAAGAGAGAGAGAAACTGCTCTTGCCTTCCACGCAGGCATTTTAAGGAGTTGAAAAATATTGAATTGAGGGTCTGAGTTTTTCAAGGGTCTGAGTTTTTCGGGATCTCAGGTCTGTGTTTTCAAGGTCTGAGTTTTTGTAACACTCCCGTGTGGCCTTATTCCATGTACCCTTTCATTACTTTTGTCACCATATTTTGTATATACAGTAATAATTAAAAGTCATAATAATAGATATGTATGTTGTGGAATTTCATGGTGCAAAAAAAGTCAGTTTTGTAGCTTGCCCTTCATGCAAGCTGTAGCCAGCATGTACGTGACTAGTAACTAGCATAAGAGTCATTTTAACTAGCCCCCAAAATAATTTTGGACAAGCAGGATTAATAATCAATTGATATTTATTAGTTATTTCATTCCAAGCTTTATTAATTATTCATTGTAATAATAATATTGTAAATTTTCACTTTGTCAGAGCAGCTTGAAAAACAGCTTTTGCTCCACATGAATTCATTAGGAAAAATTATAGTAATTCTCCTCACACACACAGTACTTCTGTACAGTGTAGTTTGAATTCCATCCAAAACCGTACTTGCCCATTGGGCAAGTTACTTAGAATTCATTAGCCTGATTGTAAAATCCACTAGCCCCAGGGTATAGTACACGACTTTCTTTGCACGCTGACTTCTAGCCTATGGGATGCAAGGAGAGTGAACGGCACCTGCAGCACCAGTTGGGATAACTGTCAAAAAATCAGTGGCAAGAAAGCAAAATAAAAAAGCCAGTGCTACACCTGCATGTTTAGCAATTGAAAGTCACAGTCAGATGATGACATATCTTTAACTTTTTCAATTTTTTTCTTTGCCTTTGTTTGTGATGAAAGACTACTGTAAATAGTTCTGTTGTGCTGACAAATAGTGTAGTACTTTTCCTTACAAAATAGAAGCATTTCTGTTATGTGTTATTGCTGCAAAATCAAATCCATCATTCTATGATTTTATCCACATCTCATAATGACCACAAGATTATTTTCTCCCTGATTGTTACAGTGCGTAGAGTTGGGTGGCTTAATTTTAATGAGAACTTGCTTTCCATTTTTACCTACATGTAGGTGGTGTTCAAAGGTGAATTACTGCACTGTTTGGAGGACAATTGTACACCATGTCTGCTAAAGGAAGCACACAACTTGTAAATATTATAGAACTCTTCAAGGACTATACTCATCCTTCCCGTAACTGCTATGGAAAAAAATTAGAGGGAGCTCCCAACTTAAAGTCCATGAGTTCTTCAATCTGTCTTGCTCTGTCTGATACAGACATGGGTAAAGCTAGCTTCAAATCAATACTACTTCTTGCTCAGGAAAACATTCTGAAACCTTGGAGTGAAACACTTGATGAGTTTTTGGTGGTCATTCATGGCATTAAGGAACATTTTAATGAAATAGACCTTCTGTATGCTCTAAGTGCTTTTGCATTTGCAAAAGGTGATGCAGCAGGTTTGGAGGAAGTACGAAAATTAGCGATCGAGTACCAATATCTTCCCAATGCTGGCATTCTAGCGAACATCCTTGGGGTGATGTTTAGTGAAAACAGATTGTATGAGAAGAGTAAAGAATGTTTTGATGTAGCTGCGAGTTGGTTTTCGCGCCACAAAGACAGTCTGAAGTATGCAATCGTTACTTTGAACCAAGCAGTTCTTAACAGAGCTTTGGGGAACTATAAAATGGCATATGGTCTCTCTGTCACCGCAGCCACCTCGTGTCTTGAAATTTCAACAGAAGATGTTCACCTGCTACTTAAGCTGCTTACAAGAGTTGCTGGAATGTTGAAAGAGTTTGGAAACCAGAAGATGATCCATGCCCTGTGGAATGTTGCACTCTCTGGCATTAGTGGTGCCAATGGTACATCTGATTTAACAATCCTGTTGATGAAAATACAGCTTGGAAAGGTTCATGTTGAAGAAGTACCAGATTTACTCTCCCATTTATATGTGTTGCTGGATAATCCTGTTTCAGGGGATCTAAATGCTGAGCTCTTGAAAGGAGTTATGATAACAGCAGATAGCTATCACAGCATTGGGCACAATCAAGTGGCCTGCAATTTACTAAAGAAGTTGAGAAGTGCTTTCCTGTTGTGTCATGGTCAAAAGAGTCCTCTTTATGGGTCACTGCTTTGCCAAATTGGTCGCTTCCTTATTGCTTGTGGAAAGTTTGATGAAGCTGCAGATACACTGAAAAATGCCAAAGAAATTCTTAACTGGTATTTTGGTGAAGGGCACCACATGGTAGCATTGTGCGCAAATTTGTTGGGTCTCTGTTTCTTGCTGAATGGTAACACCAAAGAGGCCTTAAAGCACCTGAATGAAGCTCTGGCAAAGTTCAGGAAGCTAAATCCTTATCATCTAGAAATAGGAGGGATTCTTCTAAAGCTTGCCTTTTTGAGTATTCAAGAGGGGAATTTCCAGAATGCCCAAGATTCTATTCAAGACGCTTTGGATCTCCTTATCTCAGCATGTGGCAAGCAGTCTCCTAGGACAGCCATTGGACACCTCCAATCGGCCATGTTCTTGCTGAAAGATGAGGTTCTCTGGAGTTTTGCAGAGGAGAAACTGTTAAATGCTGTAAACATTTTTGAAGAACTTGAACTCGAAACTAACCATTCAGATGTCTTGGTGTGCCGTAGTTTGCTTGGTGTCCTACAGATCTTGTTGGGTAGAAGTGAGGAGGCAGAAAAGAACTTTGAGGAAGTTCAGCAGCAGTTAGTCTTCAATGATAAATCCTGTCTGAAATGTAAATTTATTCCTGCTCCTTCGTTCAGTTTACTTGTACCATCAGTAACAGTCAGTCTAGACACTTCCTTTTATCAATATGCGAAGGTTGTATCTCTTGTGAATCTGGTGCACATGAAAACAGGCTGTGAAAAACTCGACTATCTTCATGCCCTCATCAGCTGTTTGGAGGAGAATAAAATGGATGAGCTAGAAATATGGGATTTTGGAGGCCAAGATATTTATTACATTTCCCGTAGACTGCCCATATCTGGCAAACCTGTAGTCTTTGTATTATCCTCGGATCCCAAGGCGATGCATTTAGATTCTAGTGACACAAAGGACTCTCACTTGTTCTTATCCTCTGTAAATAGCACATATTTTGTCTTGTTTTTGAGAATTCCACACATTTTTCAAGGAGCTGTTAAGTTCTTAGACTCTGCCCTTTATCAGGCAGTTGTGACAATGTGTTTACAATCAACTTTCCAAGCAGATGTTTTTATGCGAAACGATTTCTATAGAGAACTGGTAGTATCAGCACATGACATTTTCTCTCTTTGTAAAGAGATTGACTGTTTACCTCTTCGTGTTCAACTGGAATTATCAGCACTGCAGGAACAAAGTGACAACTTTGACTTGAATTCTTGGCCGTCTTCAGTGAAATTTATCAAGCCGTCATTGCAAATGTCTTACCTGTCCTGTGAATGTTGTGACCAACGTGAGGCTGAAGTTCTTTTTGACCATTTGATTTTTAACAACTTTCATGAAAAATTGTGTTTGTCAGTAAATGGGTTTAAGTGTGTAACTTCTAATTTTTGGCCAGTGCAAAATGTCGCGTGTTTTGTTTTTGAAAATCCCAGGAAATCCTTAATGTCTCTTTTTGTGGAGAATAAGACAGTTATTGTAAAATGTTGCTCAACGGAATCAGATGTCACTTGCTTTTTTTCAGTAGTACAAAATGCTCTGCAAAACACACTACAGTCTTTATCTGACATCATCACAGTAAACTTTGTACAGTCTTTATGGTTGCCTTGCAAAGATCTTGGCGCTAATGGTGGTGTTGAAGAATCTCCTGGGAAAAACTGCACTTTGGATGGAACCAGTCATAGACTCTGTTCTGGTTTTACATCGGAAACTGAGAGTTCAATGCCAAGTGCATGCAGCAGAGATGGAGAATCAGATGTCAGGATAAAACCGACTGTTGGAGTGCTGCAGAACAAGGTAGATGGTTCATCTAACTGTTTTAAAACATGTAATTTCCTTTGTCAAACTACTCTTAAGGCTGAAATTCAGTAAGCCTGCGAGCAGGTTTCGTAAGTGGAGTGGGGTGATGCAAGCCGAGCATAGCCTAGAGGAGAAAAAAAGGCGGGGGAGCCTGTAGACTGATTTGATGCCGCCCATTTGCAAATAACTGGCAACACATATGGCAGTGGCTTGTCAATAAGGTATTTAGACCTGTCAAATTATTGTTTTTGCGTTTGAATGCATCATCTTCAATAACATTTGTGCACACGTGGGTATTTTTCACGGAATAAGGAATATATTCGTTCAATATTCTTTGCTTTCTTGTCAACAGTCAGCAATGTGACCAATCAGATCAACTGATAGCAGAATCTGGTATCGTAGATGGGCAGCATCAAAACAAAGTCTATTGGCTCCCCCGGCTTTTTTCTCCCTAAGGTCATGCTTGGCTTGTTTCATTTGCCAATTTTCTCTTTCACCCCGCTCCACTTGGGAGCCTGTTCAAAGGCCATTTCTGTAGTGGCAGTGTTAGAGTCGGACTCTCAGAGTCGTGAGAGTGCATCAGTAATAGCCGACAGCCAGCTTTTTTAGCTTGCTACTGAGTAAAATAAGCTGACTACCATTAGTTTGAAAGTGAGTCAAACATAACAAATTTAGGAGGATTTGGGGGATGAATACTTTCCCTGAGAGACCAGCTTCTTAAAATCTTATGAAGGCCCTGGTGCATACACGTATGACCTTGTGAAAATCGTAAATCGGAGTCATAAGCAATAAGCATGATGGAATAGGCATCATAAATGGTGTCATAAACTTGACGGTTCATAAGGAGTTGCAAGAATAAGAACCATAGGGCATGCGGGGCGTGCTATTATTTGTTTATACTACTACCTGCAAAAGGTTTGTAATTTTTCACATGTAGGTATTTCAAATTCAGCTGAAATACCATTGCTCTAAGCCAATCAAATTGCAGAAATTTCTCATGTAGTCACAAACTCCAGTATGCCATTGTAATAGAAGCAATAATTTGATTGGTGGGAAGTAAACCAATTAGGTCAAATATTACAATTCCAACAACATCTTTTTCACGCGTTTTTTTTTTCTTCTTTTTCCACAAATATATGCAGCAAAGTGGGTTGTCTTCTTTTCACTTTGACAATGATCAAAGGATGAAGGAGGTGCTAAGGCCAATACTGTAGCTTATAAATGTTAATAATGTCACTTCCTAATAATGCAACTATTTGTTATTTTGAACTGGAACAAGGAGGTTAGAATGATCTGACCAGTTTCTTTCTACGGCCTGCATTGTGGTCTGACCAAGCTATGAACCGGAGAATCCCTTCTCTGGCTGGTACTTTAACAAATGTGTTAACCATGTAGAGGTTTATCATGATTATCTGGGTATGTTGTGATGGCTGGAGTGATATTTTGTTAATGAATGTTTTAAGACAGTACTCTAAAAAATATTCAGAGCCAAGACGTGGTAATGACTGGCTAGTTTTTCTTAATAGGTTGCGGAGGAAAGGCCTCTTCTCAGCTATCGCTGTGATAAGTTGGATGCAGACATAGATGTTTGTTTGTGCTTTCTGGAGTGTCTTCTGAGACAAACCAGACCTGCATCCCCTACAGAAGAAGAACCGAAGATGGCATCATCTTCCTTTGGCAGTTGTTATAGTGACTTTCAAGTCAATCAGAACCATTCAGTCTCATCTTCACTCAACTCATTACCTGGAAGTCCATCAATATTCCCAGAATCTGATGATCTTGTTACACCAAAGGAGCCATTTTTTGGTAGTTTGTCACCTGATAGAAGTCTGACAGGAGGAATTTCCAATTTTTGTCCTGACCAAGGTGGTTCAGAAACCTCTAGTTATAGGCACTTGTCAAATCATGAGGAGGCAAGTGGAGGAGTCAGTCCTTCCACTAACACAACGAAGACAGAGGATCCAAAAGATTTACATGAATTGCAGTCATCCGGCACTCAATTTATTGATGTAGATGAAAAAAACTTGAGTTCTACTGTAGGCCACAAAAATGGAGCACAACAAATTCATGCAAGTGATACGGAGGCATGTGTTGAAAATGACAGCAAGCTTCTTACAAGCAGTCAGAATGAGCATTTGCATGTAAACCGAAGTCATAAGCAAGGCCCCTCAGCTGAACCTCTTGAAAGTATTCCAAGAGCATCATCTGCTGCAGTTTTAGAGAAAAGTGTCTTAGAAGCTCTAACTAATGATTTTGAGAATGGGGGGACAACTTTGCGGAATGAGTTATTTGAATTACAACAAGAGGTAAGGCATCTCAAGGATCAATTAAAGAAAAGTGAAGAGGAGAAGCAGAAACTTCAAGTTGAACTGGGGAAATATCTGTTTCTTGAAGAAAAAGAAAAGCGCCGTGGAAAACTCCTTGATTGGGCAGCTTCAGTGCAAGAGCCAGGTCAGTGAGGTGTAACTGAAACTGCATGCTGAACAAGAATTTTTAGAACTGCTTCCTTATTGAGAATTTCAGCGTTGTGGATAACAATTATTAAGGTCTTCTTTTTTTGAGGGGAAGAGGGGTAACATTAGATGCAATCAAAGTAGGGCACAAGAAAAAGCAAAAAAGCAAAACTCCTGTAATAATTAGAGAGTAAGAGATCCTTTATTACTTTAGCAGTGACAATAAAATCCAACCTTTAATTCCCTAGAGAGTCAGAAATCAAATTTAGAGGACAATCCCAAATTTCTTTGGTCAAAATTAATAAACTATTGCAGTAAAACCCAGTCAAGCTTTCGAAGGAGGAATAAAATTTGAACTTGATTGTTTCAATATTTAGTTGATTATTGGTTTTAATATCCCGTTCTTCAGTTAAAGAATTGAAAATTCAAAACAAGACTTCATTCAAAAATTGCATGTTGATTGGATTAGTGGACATCACTCATTAAAGCGGAATGATCCTGCATTCAAGTTCTAGATCCTGAATTCCCCTGAGAATTTTACTAGATCTTAGGACAAAATATCAAGTTCTTGGTGAAATTTTAGACTTCTGAAAAAATAAGAAGAGCTGTCTGTGTATGATGGCATTATTTGTCTTTAAGTTTGGACTTTCACAGTATTTTCAGTTGAGATATTCAAGATTTCATTCAAATCTCAGATGTTGTTCACTTCATTCTTGTGGACAGCTGGTGATCATGCGTCAAAAGGTTGTAAGGGTCACAGTGCAGAGAAACTTTCCTGGTTCTTAAACTTTTTCCAACTGATTTCTTTTTCCGCCACATAGATTCACTTCTCTTTACTGCTGCAAAGATCCAATTAATGTCTAATGAGCCCTATCAAAATTCAGATTGAATTGAAGATTGTTTTGAATTTTCAATTCTTCGACTAAGGCAGGTAGAGAGTGTTAAGGTTTATTGTAATCACTGGAGATGTAGCTTACAGGGCTGTGCCCTTCGTGTAGCAGTGCCCAGTGGCCCTTGGTGCCTTTCATTAATTTTGCTCTTGGTTGTCTTGGAAGTCTTAGGACACTTACCATGAGTCAGAACTGGCTGGCCAATCCAGTCCAGTCATAAATAGAATTTCACTATTAATCAGGACGGTCCAGCCAGGTTTGTCTATTCCTAAGAAGTCTACATGACAGATAAGAGGTTTTTAGTGAATGAACTGACTCCAGAAAAGCCTATTAATTTTCATTTTCAAAGTGGTTGATCTGGCTGATCAGTTCTGACATTTGGTAAGCGCCCTTATTTATTTTACAAAAATCACACACTGGGCACCCTAGATTTCACAGGTTCAGAGTACTGGGCTCCCTCTATTTTTTTTCCTCGACTGAGGGACACTGCTAGTAAAAGAATGTGTGTGCGTTAAGCTAGAAGAGTGTAGCTTTCAGAAATTTAGTCAACTGAAGTTATTGACCAAGTTTTTTTACTATTTTCGTTTGACCAGTGTCTTCACCTTTTTTTCTTTAAGGGTCAGAAATTCATTCTGGGCAGGGCTTGTCAGCAAGAGGAGATAGATTATCAAGCCATGTAAGGAATTCATCTGAGCGCAAATCTGCACAAGATTGGAGTTTAAGTCCACAACCAAACAGACGTGAAAGGAAGCAGCGTAACATTGCAAATGGAGCTTTGTTACCTACTCATATTGCAGTAGATTCTGTGCACTTGCAGGGTGTTGAAGAAAACGATAAATCATTAACATCAGAGGAGTTCAAAATTGAACAGAATCAAAATTCATCTCGTGCATTCATTGAAAGTTCAACGGCAACCAGCAGTGACACCACTGTCGCGAGTGTGAATGAAGAAAGCAGTAGTTCATCCATGAAAAGTGTTCTCAGCACTGAAGAATTTCCCCAGTTCCCCACCGATACCTCTGATGGTTATTTGTCAGATTCTAGTGAAAGTTCGTTATTGTCATCTAGTTTTGAGCAGACTGCAATGGTGGCTGATTCTAGTTGGAACTTGCAGTGTTCAAGTGACACAGTTGATGGCTCACCCATTTTGACATCACTCACTAGTGAGGCTTTAAGAATTGAAGAAATCCCTCTTGACCCTAACACGGTTTGTTCTGAAGAGAAGATTGAAGGGAGATCTCCAAAATTTGGTGATGGAGATGTGGAGTGTGATGGCTCTCCAATATTTGCATCACTTCAATCTTATTCAACGTTTGAGAACAGTGGCTGGAACACGGCTAGTGCTGAACGAGAGCTTTTAGATAAAACAACAGAGAGGTCTGAATGTGAAGACATTGAAGAAGGACAAGAACTTATTGATTCTTGTGATAGAGCAATAAAAACAGTACCGTGTGGCGCAAGTGGACCTGCAGGAACAGATTCTTCAGGCAATTTTGCTAGTGGGGTTGTTACAACTCAAAGCATTGCAAATACGGGAAACTTTTTTTTAACACAGAAAGGTGCTTTATCAGCTGCAGAAAGACAACTTAGGATATCACCATCAGATGCAAAAGATTGGGAGCGTCTAGGTGCTAGACCGAAGCTTGCTCAACGTCTACATGTTGAACCAGAGCCAACAGAGCCTGTTGTTTATATAACTGATGGCTTAGCTGGTGATTTCTTAGCAAGACACACCCAAGACAAGGCCCTTCATGACAGTATCTGTCAGACTGATGTTGTGCCATTCTTCAAGGACATTCCATCACAGGGGACTTCCTTTAACGATGGTAATATGTCTCAATCTAACAGATTCCAGGCCACATCTGGGACATTGCCATATGATGGAATTGGAAGTCCACTTGTAAGTAGGTCTAATGGGCTCTTGGGTGGCTTCTCAAATACGGAACGTTTCAGTGACAACTCAAGACCTTGGCCCAGCCATTTGGGAAATGGTTCTTTCTCATTTTATAGTAACTATTTAGCAAAAAATACTTCAACTGCTGCAGACAACTTTTCTCTTCAAAGTGATTTTGTACATAGTAGTCATAGATTTGCAGGAGTTGACCATTTTGATGGACAGACTTATTTACCGTCAGCACAGCAAACGCCATATCCTCCTATGGCAAGTGACCCTCTTTTAAATAGTTATCCAGGAATGACTGGTTCAAGTTTTGCTGACCCTTCACGGACAGGTGCAGCAGTAACTCTACCTGGGGATCATGTACATAATGCACCAAGATTTAGTAGCTTTTCAAGTGAGCAGCTTACGGGCCCTGCTCATGATACAAATAGGTTTGCCGGTGATGACAACGCTTCAGCTTTTATTTCTAATCAGGGCACAGATGAGCCGGCACAGAAAACAAATTTAGCACTTGGAAATTCAAGGACAACAACTGGAAACGATGATGATGCAAATTCTGCAGCCCGGTATCAGCTTGATAATTCAACAACATTCAATAGTGTTTTGGCAGCAAGATCTACACGTGATACATCTGTTTTAGAACCACGTCCTGGTGACGCTGACAACAATAGAGTTTCTGTGTTAAACAACACAGACTTTGGAACTGATTCAATAGAGGCCTCGGACAACTCGTTACTTGCTCTCGAACGGCGTGTTGCAGAAGCTTGTGCCCTTGTTGAACGCGTTCTCCGGGAGAGAGAGGAACGAGAACAGTTTGGAAGGGAGATAGAAAGGAAAGAACAGTTAATAAGAGAACAGAGAGCTCGAGAAAGGAGAGAGAGAGAGGAGAGAGAGTTGCGGGAAGCTGAAAACTGGCCGCAACAACAAGAAGCAATCAATGCACGTTCGCAGTGGTTATGTGAACATTATCAGCGGCACTGCAGAGTGCGATTCCCTTGTTGCACTCAATTCTATCCATGCCATCGCTGTCACAACATTTCGAAAGCTTGTGACAATGAAGAGGCTAAAGCTTGTCATGCCACTCATCTGAAATGCTCTCACTGTCAGCATGAACAGGAGGTAAGCTTTATTTTCATGTTTCCTAAAACTAAAATTTTACATTCTACCTGTACCCAGTACACAGTCTTTTCATTAATTTTTTTGTAAAACTTTCAATATGAGTTTGGGTGATTGCTGTGAAAGTGTTGATTCCTTCAGGGCTGTCAATAAGGGCTGGTAGCTGGCCAAAACCGCTAGCTAGTTAGCCATCCTTAGCCGGCTACTTTCATCTCCTTCTACCATAACTGCGATCAAAAAATAAGCACCATCAAATAAGATTGTAAAGAATCCATTTCCCAGTTTTGAATGACATTGAATGCATATTTAAATGCAATGTCATGGAATGTGTGGGACATTTTGATGGCATTGTTCCCAGTCTTGCCTGTACTTTGACAAAACAACATGGTGTCTATGGTGGAAAATACCTCTTGAAAACCCCTGGAGATGACATTTTCAAAACTCTTAATTTCCGAATGTCCCTAGATGCCTCTGCTCTCAAAAACTTGTGCCTTTGGTGCGAGTTCCGCCTTCTATTAATTATCAGCCTGCTACTCAAAAACTTTTTTGACAGCCCTGTTGCTTTATCTTAAAGTATAATGGAAATTTATGATTACTAGCTAAAAACAAAGGATAATAAATTTACTTTTAATAGCTTAAAAAAAATAGAAATGAATCTCAACATGATTATAAAATCATATATACATGATTACTGCTAAACTCACAAAGCTGTGAACACCAGAGATGTTTATGGAACATTGTTTTGTTGTGAGGAAAAAGCTAATCAGGGGCCTGTTTCTTGAATGTCCCGGTAACTTTTTGGGCCCAGAAAGCTGTTTTGTGTTTGTGGTGTTTGCATTCAAGATCAAAGTTTCAATAATTTTGAAAATAATACAATGAAACTATTAGTTGACAAAGCAAAATTCACTGGTCTTGTGGGCTAGGAACTGTGCTACTATTCAACGGGTTTTGCCTTAAAAAATTTGGGCCTGAAAAGTTTCTGGGTTGATCTTTCGAGAAACAGGCTCCGGGAGTGAGAAACCTAATCCACAAACTAAAACGATATATTATTTAGTTTGTGGTTAAATTGAGCTTTGCTTTTATGTCCTGAACTTTTTTGTGATTGGTCACAACAGTAACATTCCTGACGTATTTTCAGTGTTCAGGTTTTTCTGAGATTGGCAGTAATTTTGTTTGGTTTTACTTTTGTGGAC
The DNA here is from genome assembly GCA_964035525.1 of Porites cylindrica. Taxonomy (NCBI): domain Eukaryota; kingdom Metazoa; phylum Cnidaria; class Anthozoa; order Scleractinia; family Poritidae; genus Porites; species Porites cylindrica. The sequence goes on from OZ037775.1 coordinate 61,371,251, forward strand.
ATTGAAGAGTGAATTTCTATCGTTATGATTCTCGTAAGTCACTTTAATAGTAAGGTAGTATTGGGTGGCTTTCATGTGATGCTTGGTCACGCATGAGTGTGGTGTGAAATGATATTCATTTTTTATTTTGTGTTCCTTAATAAGGTCAGGGGTCAATTTAATAAGACTTTTACAAGTGTAATTAACAAGCTTAGCTATTGTTTTCAGACCCTAAAACAATGGTTACACTTGTACATTACACTTGCAAAAGTTTTATTAAATTGACCAATGGACTTCTATGACTCTTGATAATATTATTCAGTTCGATAAACACTATATTAACCATTTGTGATTATTATTTTTACAGATTGGTGAAGACAGTGCCAAGTGTCGCAAGTGTGGAGGCAAAATGTCTGCTTATTTCTGTGCCATTTGCAAGCATTTCACCAGTGTGGACAAAAATCCATATCACTGTGAAAAATGTGGAATTTGCAGGTAGGTGACTCGGAAGTTTTCTTCTTTGTTGTGGCAAAATTATGGTAACAATAAATACAGATTCACTTTCATAAGGGGTATAAACATTGCTGTAAAACTTTTTAGACAATGCTTAGCCTGTTTGTCATGTTCTGATAGTGGACAGGGTGCAAAGGAAAGAACAGAGCAGGGGAAAATGGCATTTTTTTTGTTCTGATGTCGATTCTAGACTACTCAATCCCATGAAAATGTGTTGGAAAACCCCTGAAAAGGCAGTGACTGTCTAGCATGTATTTCATGGGTCATGAAACTTCTAATGGCCCATGAAATCCCCATAAAAGCATAGTCTATATAAAAACCCATGAAAATGCCAAACTCACTTTAGCACAAGATTAGACGATAAATGCCATAGAGAGAAGTTGCACCCAGTGCTTGTTTCTTAATAGCTCTTGCAAGATCTGTTTAAAGTTAGGTCAATTTTAGATAATCATGTTGACACATATAGGCACAAAACAGATGGGTATCAAGTCCATTTTCCATCATTCCTCTCTGTCTGATCCCATGGAACTGGCTAGCCAGAAATGTATTAGCAAAAAATGGTGATTTTCAGACCAAGTTCCTTTTTTTCACCTAGAATTGGCTCTCTTATTTGAACAACTTAAAGTTGTCCATAGCTTATTTGCAGGAGTTGTGTAAATATGATGCAAAAAGTAACTTCTTGATGGATATACTGGATACAGTTGTAAATTGTATTAATTTTTATTGCTTTTTAAACTTTAGGATTCATCAGGACAAATCATTCCACTGTGAAGTGTGTAATGTGTGTTTAGACAAACGTCTTGAAGGAAATCATAAATGTCGACCAGATTCAGGTCACGATGAGTGCTGTATTTGCCTGGAGGTGAGGTTTAATTATTATTTTTTAGGATAAGGCTACTGAAGCCTTGGTATGAATGAGGTCTCCCTTTTACAGTGTGAGTAGAAAGAGGTCTTTGAATAGGGGCCTTAGATGTTCAAAAAATATTGCCATTCTAATACTATGATATTCAAAAAATTTGCATTGCTGATTGTTGTTGACATTACTTGCAGGATGCATTCAGTGGTTGTCAGATATTACCATGTTCACACAAGGTCCACAGAGAATGTGCCATCGCTATGATACAAAATGGCATGTAAGTCATTAGTTTACTAATTCATTGAGATCACAAAAGTTCCATGTCTTAGGAAATTAAGTCTATTCTCATCTAGTACTCCTGCAAAGGAAACTGAGAAGAGAATGAAAGCAAAGTAAATAGCCCTCATTCATGTTTATGTCACACCCGCAAATTTCAAAACAGGAATAGAGTGATATTTCGAAATTGTTATATGTAATTTCACGAATCATTAGGCGAGTGAAATTTGAAACAGTTTTGAAATATCACTCTTGGTATTTATGCCAAATATCACGTTCAGTTTATACCACTACCTGCCCAAGGTTTGTAATTTTCACATGTAGGTATTTCAAATGAAGCTGAATTACCACTGTTCTTAGCCAATCAAATTGCAGAAATTTCTCATGCAGTAGTAAAATAGAATTAATTGTTGTCTATGGTGCTTCCCCCACCCCCCCCCCCTCCTTTCACCTATGTATTTTTTATTGTTGGCAATAGTTCACAGAGTTGTTTTTGCTTGTTAGTACATGCAACATAATAATTTCTTTCTCTCTTTACTTTTTTCAGTCGCACCTGCCCAATATGTCGACATCCTTTGTACAGCCAGTCTAGGGAGTAGTTCTTCTGATACAGGATCACCCAGTTAATTTTCTGATTTACCAAGGTTAACTCTGACCATCATATCTACCTCTCCGAATAACCGCACAATTAACCGTCCGGCTAAATGAGGTTTTTATATTTAAATTTCCACTAAAAGAATGTGATGTTAGATGTTATGCTCATGTGAATCTGATAAGCAAATTTCTTGCTGCTCCACTTACTGTAGTTAACTATGAAATTGGAGTTTACGTTTGTTATGATGTTGAGATTTCTGCTCCCTGCAATGTAAGGTTAAATTTTTGTTTAATGGAAAAATCAAATGATCAAGTAAAAAGGGGGAATATGTTGTTGTTATTAGTTTATTGTGCTTTTGCAGCCACGTTTTAAAGACGCCTTGTATGTCAATGCAAAATTCAAAGAAATTAACATATTTTCTAGAACAAAGAAGGGGATATTGATTGGCTTTTTTCATATTATTTTAAAGTTTGTATAATATAATAGATCAGTTATCAAGTTTGTTACTGTTATGCCAATTAATCTTTCAAATAAAATTTGAATAACGTTTGTAGTGTTGTTTGTGCATTGTTCTTCACAATGTGAATATTCTTCATATTATGGTTGCACGTTAGTATGGGTAGATAGTATTGTCGCACCAGTTTGCCTCCAACCGGCTGGTGGGATTGTTAATCTTGTTTATTTTTATTTTTTATTTTATTGTTTGTATTGTGATTGTGATTTTTTTTATTGTGATAGTGATTGTGATTATTATTATTATTATTATTATTATTATTATTATTACTACTTATTTCGATCTATCACAGACTTGCTTTAAAGGACGTCGCCTGCCGACTAATACTTAAAACAGATTTCTGCATTTTTCTCAAAATATCTCTCCATCTCTCTTCCCCAACTAATGCCTTCACATTGTCTCTGAGTCCTCTTGAGTATCCCCCATGGAGGTAAATAAACATTGGCCTGCTTTATTTCAAAACCAGGGTAGTGTCGCTTGAGTTCCAAATGTTCCTTCTCTTCTTCCTTCACCTGGCGATTTTCGACCCACGAGGAACTCATCTCCAAAAGCGTTATCCTATTACTTTCTGTGGCTCTTTCTCTATCTACGATTCTTGCGTCCACTCTGTTCGCTGTGACTTTAGCGTGTTCAGACCGTATACACTGCAACGTCTCAAAATGCCCCCACATGATTGTTTTCGTACCTAACAGGGGCTGGGTGGGGGAGTGGCAGACTAAAGAAGGTCACGTGGTTTAATATCGAACCAAGATGGCCGCTTGCAATGTACGACTTGCGACGATTTTACCGAAATACAGTCAAAGCTCAAGAAAAATTGATTGTCGCGGTACTTGCAAGTGATCCCAGACATTTTGACACTTGATTGAATGATACGTTGTGATATAAAACGATACTATCGAACACTGTATCGAAGAAAAAGGTAAGCTTATAAAGTAGGTCTTCTGATTTGATCGACGAAAGTAATGTTATTTTGTCTACTCGTACACGTTACTAGAGCTTAATTCGCAGAGAGTTTGTGTATCTTTTTAAAAAAGGTTTACTTCCTAATTATTTTCGTGATATCTTCACTCCTGCAAGTCAGACCCATTCGCATAAATATAAGCTACGAGAAATTACAATTCGTTTTCATATAAGCTTATTTCCTTGTCAAGGTCCTAAGTCTTTGAACTCGCTAAGTCAGGAAATTCAAAATAGTGAAAATATTGGTTTGGTTGGAAAAAGACTGAAAAATTCCTTGTTTCCTAGTCACATGAACTCTTTTGTGGAGCTACGTATGTTTTCTTTTCTTCCTCCACTACTTCCATTTTTTTAAAATAATGGTCTATTTTTCATTCAGTACCCTTAATTAACATTCTTAGGCGGAAGTTCATAATCCCCCAGCTTCACTACAGGTTTCCAGAGATGCCAGCCTCTGAAGATTTAAATTCTGGAGAGTCTCTCTTTTGGCATATCCAACAGGCCCCTTCCCCCGCCCCCGTCCCTCCCCTCCCCCTCCCCCGTCCCTCCCCTCCCCCTCCCCCTCCCCCGTCCCTCCCCTCCCCCTCCCCCCATAGCAAAATATCAGCAAGTAGTAGTTTGTCTATATCAGTGTTTATCACCATTTCAAACAGTGTACATTTTTGGTGTAAAGGTTGACAACTGATCTCACCATTTTGTCTGATGCCAACTAACATACTGCTTATGGAACCTAGAACTTATTATTTCACACCTGTGAATGGAACAATGCATGTTGA
>OZ037775.1:61380716-61888216 GCA_964035525.1 Porites cylindrica
TTTTACATGAAATAGACAGATTTGGTTGTTTTATGCTGAAAAGTGGATTTTTTTCAAAAAGCTTGGTACTCTGCTTAACCCATTCGCTCCTGGAGATTTTGCCGAAAAACGCGTTTTGAAGCTAGTCGAGTGGTTTTCTGGTCACTGTCGTCCTATAAAGAGCTAAAACTTACCACAAACCGGTTTACAGGTCGTACACTTGGCGGCCTTCTGATCCAGATGCAAAATATCAGCTTGCGAAGTTCGGGCATGCGCAGAAAGCAAAATTTCGACAGTTTTCGGGTTTAAAAGTGACACAGCAGTCTTGACTTTTACTTTTCGCTTTCTCTCCTCCCTTCTTTTTTCGCTTTTCTTGCCTCATTTTTTTTCCCTTGCTGGGCATTTAGTAGGCTTCATTTTGGTGGGAAGAGTTTTTAGGAAAGCTTTTAGGATCTTAGGATTAGGTGAAAGGAAAGGTAGGTGGGTAATGGAACAAGATTTTCATGGAGATTTTCAGGTCCTTGTCACGTGGTTTTTTGCTTCTTTCTCCGGTGTCCTTGACTGAATTGTGCTCATTCTGGTATGGTTTGAAAGATCTCTTCACTCTGCACACGTGTGCGAAGAAAGTTGTCCTTGACCGTTCAAACTGATGACGTCACAAAGGGTAGAAAGGACATGGATCCGCACGGGCGGTTACGGGCGGTTCAGGGGCGAATGGGTTAAACGTGACCGAGGAAGAACCTTTAAACCTTTGTTTAACGAATTCTCAAACCTTTGTTATTATTTCACCTCATTCAATTTGTCAAATGTTCGCGAATTTTTCAGAAGCTGAATTTTAAAGGTTAAGCTTTTAAGTTTTTGTAAAGCTTGTTAAGACGTGCCTTTGGAATAAATACGTTACTTGGTTACAGAGGCTAGTTTTTTTGTTGTTTTATGCTGACTCGCATGGCTCGCTTGTTGACTCGCATGGCTCGCATGGCTCGCATGGCTCGCATGTTGACTCGTATGACTCGCTGGCTCGCATATTATACATACTCTATCAGTGACGTGCTTGCTTAAAAACCAAAACAGAGCCTGGAATTTCACTTTCTTCAAGAGTTTGTAGAGCAAAACAGATTGTCTCAGATGTCACTATGTTTAAAATTATTTCAAAATTAAGAAAACTGAAGTCCCGACGGCTTCCTCTCACCCTCTTTGTTAAAGGAAATTATATCAGATTTCCATGAACTCGTCACAATGAGGATGAACAGGTCTTGTCAAGGCTACAAGCACTTCCCAAATTCTATAAAGATCTATAAAGCCGGAATTCAAACCCTCTAAGCTACTTCCAAAATTAACCACTTTTTTCTTACCAAGTCTCTGAACAGCGTCTTCCCAGGCCTTCTGGGCCAATGCATGCATTTCGATGGCGCTAACCGAAAGGGTAGTCTGCTTCACAGCTTCTCTTAGTGTGGCAACGTTCTCGTTGCGTGACGATACAAAGAACACGGCTGTGGAGCAGACCAGCCGAGGCCGGGGTACGTTTCTCGAAAGTTTCCATAGATAAACTAGCAGTAGCCGTTGGCTAGGAAATGTGGGCGAAGATGTGATTGATGAAAACCGCTTTCATAATTGTGTAAGCCAATTTAGTTTTTAAGACTGGATTAAACAACACATTAAAACACATATTTAATTCAACGATTTTATTCACGTTTGCTTGGATACAATTAGCCTGCGAATGGTGAGGAGCGAGGAGACGGCTGTTGTTATGTATTCACCAGATGCACGCCATGTTGGATCACAAGTCAACCACCGTGGTTTATTATGATTGGTTAAGACTACAACTACAACAAACAATAGCTGTAGGTACGATACAATAAGACCAGCGGTATATACCCCCCCCCCCCCTATTTTTTAACAACAACAAAATCATGAAGATTTTTAAAGACAATAAAGCCTATTGTTCTTAATGTCATGAGTAGTCTCTTGGCTTGCTGTAAATCTAGTTTGACTGGCTTTCTGACTTGTCTGCCGCTGCGCGTTTCATATGGGGCTGAACCTCTGACTTGAGATCTCTCGGGGACAGCTGCTGGATCTTTCCTTGTGCACCCTTGAGTGATTGTAGGTTCTTGGCCGTCCCCAAAAACGGGTACTGGACTTCTCATCAACGTTTCCCCAGAAGGGGGCTGTGGTGCTGTATCAGTGTCCGGGGTGTCTGATTCCTGTTCTGGTTCTGGCTGCTGGAGTGCGCCGCTAATAACCTGCATGTGATTCTGGACGATCGGTTCTCACGGCCACCCTGTTGCGTCTGATTCTACGACCGCCTGTATCTAACACATACGACCGTGGAGAAGCGTGACTTTGTACTACGGTTGCTGCTTTCCACTCCTTTGACCCATGTTCCGGCTTCACTCTCACATGGTTACCCGGTTTGAGCGGAAGCAATTCTCTGGTACCGTGACGGTCATAATGGTACTTCTGTTTGTCCTTAGCTTTCTGAAAACTTGTCTTTATTTCTTGGGCGTTATATGTCTCAGGTTTCAGTAGACCAGTTGCCATTGGTAAGGTGGTCCTCAGCCTGCGGCGCATGCAGAGCTGAGATGGAAACAAGCCAAATCCTGGGATGGGGGTGGCTCTGTAGTCTAAAAGCGCTTTGTTCTTGTTCTCGTTTTTCTCCACAGGGACTTCACTGTTTTGACTGCAGCTTCTACTTCAACGTTTGCTAGGGGGTGCTTGGGGTTGACCAGAACATGTATAAAGTTATAGCTTTTAGTGAAGTCTGTGAACTCCTTGCTTGACTGGTGTCACAGAATTCCTAATTTATAATAGTTGTTTTATATGCTAATTACTTTTATTTAAGTATTTTTCTGCTGTGTAAACTATTACGTAATTTTTTTTGTTAAAATCTTCATTGTTAGCCGTTCTATTGTTAAAAGCTGTTAATTACTGTCGGAATTTTTACTATAGTCCCTTTTGCCACACTGTACATTTACATTTGAATGGATTTGTGAGTTTTGATGTTAAGAAGGAGCCGCGTCGAGGGAAGAGCAGTGAGTGCAGAGAGCGCGCCGGAGAGAGAACGAGAAGAAGACCTTAGAAGCACAAGCGATTCCGCTGAAACCCTTTTAGTGGAGGCTTTCCTCTAATTTCACGACTAAAGAAGCCATTTGTCGGGGAAAAGCCATCTGACGTGCCATAAGAGTTGAAGAAGTAAAAGCAGAAGAAGCAGAAGAAGTATTTGTGAGTATTGGCAGCATTGTTTTAATTGTTAGGGAGTGGCTGACCGGAAAACCGAAGCCAGAGAAAGTTTGGAAAGATACAAGAGAAAGGCAACTGGAGTGTGGAGGTTTTTTTTTGGAATTATCGACGGGCTAAAGGAACGAACAAAGAACGAGAAAGTTTGGAGAAGATACGAGAGAAAGGCAACTGGAGTGTGGCTAAAGGAGCGAACAAGGAACTCTGTTTATACCCAAGGCGAACTTTAAAGGAACTATTAATACGTTGGAAGAAGTTAATTTGTAAATATGTATAGGCTAAGTAGAAAAAAAAATCGCTGTTAAATTTTGTGTAAGAGGTAAACTTGATTTAGTCTTTAGAAATTAGCATAATTATTACAAGTATTGTCGCAGTAGTCTTTAGAAATTAGAATAATTATCCCGTTAAATATTGTTTAGTAACGCCTAGTTTATTTTTAATCGTGGAGTTTTTTTTTGGGAGTATTGTTTTATTAAACGTTTAGAATATTATTTTTTTTTTATGTACGTGTCTTCTCGGGTTTGTTTGTGCTATGTTTTGTCGTTAGAGAGGACTCACTTTTGTGTCGGGTTTCGTCACAACTGGACACCGCAGTCTGTTATGAGCCTTGCTGGGATTCCGTGCCTGCGAAAATGCTCTTCTAAAGCTTGCATCGATCGTTTCCTGGGACGTTACGTCTTTTAATTTAATGACCTCAATGTACTTGGAATAGTAGTCAACAAGGACTAGGAACTGTTAGGTCTCAAAGGTGAATACGTCTGATGCAGCCATTGCCTACGGGAGGTCAGGGATGGGACTTGGTATCAGTGGCTCTTTCTGTTGCGCCGGAGCATAGTCATGGCAGATAGTACAAACTTTGACTTTTTCTTCAATCTGAGCACTCATTCCAGGCCAGTAAAGCGCTTTTTTCCTCTTTGCTTACACTTTACAATTCCGAGGTGTGTTCCATGTATGATTGCGAGCATTGCCGGCCTCATGGATCGGGGTTTACGATCCTCATGTCGTGGTAAATGACAACTGTTACGCCGCAAAATGTAATAATCGCCGCAAAATGTAATATTAACGCAAAATGTAATAAGAATCGCCGCAAAATGTAATACTAACGCAAAATGTAATAACATTGACGCAAAATGTAATAAAATTTTCAACGCAGAATATAATAATCTTTCAACGCAAATTGTAAAAACTTTTCTAACGCATAATGTAATAACACAAAATGTAATCATTTCCGAATAACGACGTGCATGCTGTTTCAAAATCGGTATTGTTGCTCAGTCATCGGTAGTAGTGAATTCAGATCTTCAATTAAATTATAAGCTATTATTATTATAGATATTAATATTAACATTATTAATAATATTAATATTATTATTAATATTAATTATTATTATTGTTATTATTAGGGAACCGAATAGGACGTTTGTTTCCGCTGATTTGAACGTAATACAGGTCCCAATACAGCGCCCACCTAGCCGTCCCCTCAGCCAACATTTCGCCCTAAGTGAGAAATAAGTGTTAATGTTGGCTTAGGGGAGGGTTATGTAAACAGTTTCCCATAATTATCCAAAAATTCTAACCCAAACCAAATTATCCATACACCCTCCCCCCTCAAGTGGTCAAAAATGGTCGCCCCTAAAAAGAGGAAATTGTGCACTTTGTATGGATCTCCCAGTTCAAGATTTGGCGCCGTCAACTCTAAGCCAATGGCGATTGCGTTGCTGAGCAAATTCAAGGTTTCGTTTAGCGTCGAATGCGTTTCCTGATATTGAGTCGGTCGGTCGGATTGAAAAAAAAAACTAAAAAACAAAATCACAAGAAGTTTCGGAATAGGAGGCCCTGGTACCCCAGGACGACGTTAAAAGTTAACATTCACATATTTTATTTATTTTTATTTATTTTATTTGACTGAATTAAATTCAACATCTGAAATTAAACCAAGTCTCTCAGTTGCTACAGTTGTGGTACAGTACGGTAAGCTCTAGCAGCCATTTTTGTCTCTTCACGCAATGCTCGTCCTCCTTTGTTGGGGACGAGACAAAACACGGCTGCGATCGAGAGAGACTAGCTCAGCACGGAATTAACACGACGTTTCAACCGTTATTTCATTAATAGTAAGAATAATAATAATAATAAGAAGAAGAAAATAAATATTATTACTATTATTAATATCAATATTGATAATAATAATAATAATTCACATAAAGATCTGGATCAGCTACTGATTACTGAGCCACAATACCGATTTTGAAATAGCATGCACGTTGTTATTTCGGAAATTATTACATTTTGCGTTATTACATTATGCATTAGAAAAGTTATTACAATTTGCGTTGAAAGATTATTACATTTTGCGTTGAAAATTTTATTACATTTTGCGTCAATTTTATTACATTTTGCGGCGATTCTTATTACATTTTGCGTTAATATTACATTTTGCGGCGTAACAACACCATCTAGAACTGCTAGCTCATCACATGTGTCCCAATACTGCCAGATACTGTGTGGGACTTGTTTCTGGCCACCCCACTTGGATCATGGTGTAGAGCGCGTGAAGTTCATTGGCTGTGTTTTGCTGGAGTTCGGCATACTTTGTTTCGGAGATTGAAACTCTTTCTACCATGTTCGCTTGGAGCTCATCTTCTTCTGCTGGCACTTCGTCCAGGCTTGCTCTGCTGAGAGTGTCAGTTAGGATCTTTTTTTTTTTTTGGGAAGGTACTCAACTTTGAGGTTAAACCCACTCACTTTGAGGATCATCACTTACAAGCGCAAAGGTGCCACTGACATAGGTTTGCGCAGTATCGTTTTTAAGTGGCTGATCGTTAGTTTTTACCAGTGTGGCTTTCCCCAGGATGTATTCTCTGAACTTGTGTGCACTGAACACAATCGCCAACATTTCTTTTTCTATGGGCGCCCAGTTGAGCTCTGATTTACGAAGTTTGCGAGAAGCGTAAGCTACTGGCCTTCCTTCGTGCAACAGGACCGCGCCGACTGCATTCTTGCTAGTGTCACATTGTATGGTTGTTTCTTTCTTAACATCGTAGTATGCCAGTACTGGCGCTGTGCAACATAGATCTTTGTGCTGTTGGAGTGCTTCAGCTTGGGGCGCGTCCCAGTGGAGGAGAACGTCTCTACTTGTGAGCTCCCTTAGTGGAGTTTCAACCTCTGCTAGCATAGGCAAGAACTTAGCCAGGTACTGTATGGAACCCAGGAACCGCCGTACATCTCCCCCTTTGTTGTTGGGGGCGGCTTCTCCTTCATGGCTCGTACTTTTTCAGGGTCTGGTTTTAGCCCGTCCGCGGATATGATGTGACCCACGAACGACACTTTCTGTTTTAGAACTCTACCTTTGTCAAAGTTAAGCTTCAGGTTGTAACTCTTGGCACGGTAGAGTACTTTCTCTGGGACTAAATCATGGTGTGAGATGTCACGCCCAGCAACGAGAATGTCATCCATTATCGCGCATACATGATCTATTTACCTTCTAGCATTTCATCTTTAGTACATTTCAGGGGCTGATTTAATACCAAAAGGGAGTTTTAACCATCTGTACCTTCCAATCGCAGTGTTCATTGTTGTCAGAAGGCTAGACTCATAGTCTACCCGCTCTTGGAAGCAAGGACTGTAAAGTCTGTGGCATCAGGTAACTTGGCTACAATTTCTTCTACTGAGGGTATCGAGTACTGTTCGCGTTTGACTGCCTTGTTCAGGTCGGCCGGGTCTAGTCAAATCCTGATCTTATTCTCCTCGGCTTGAGACAACCATGGAGTTCACTCAATCCGTTGGTTGCATCACTTAGGCTCGGTGTCCTTCCTTTTCCATTTCTTTCACCTTATCCACGATCTTGGGAAGGAGTGCAGCTGGTTGTCTCCGGGGGCCATGCACTACTGGCTTGACAGTGGGGTCAATTTTAATGGAGTATGTTCCAGGCATGGCTCCTGATACATTCTCTAGGTCAGGGTGTTGGTCTAAGAGCTCCTTGAGGTTGTGTCTAGCTGGTGTACTCGCTGCGCAAGGTTAAGGGCTTGACAAGCCTTGCCTGAGAATATGGGGTTTTGCTTGCTGTCAATGACATAGAACTACGCCCATGACTCTCGGTCCTTGAATCTTACAGGGAGGGTGGTGTAACCTCTTGGTGTCATTCGGTGCTGGCTAAATGACACTAGGATCTGCTTGGTTTTCTTGATCTGGTCATTTGGCGCTACTTGTTGTAGTTGGGAGATGTTAATGACATTAGCATGCGCTACTGTTACCCACTTCCAAAGTCTCCCACCACTCATCTTCATCGCAGCAGGGTGATTTGTTAGTAACGCCGTTCATCTTTAGGCTAGCTATATGTAGTAGGTGTATATTGGCGTCTTCCTCATCATCACTGGGGTAGACCTCCTCATTAAGTGAGTTAACTCGGTTCTTTTGCCTCCTGCATACTTGGGCGAAGTGCCCTAATTTGTTACATTTGTTGCAGGGTTCATTCTTGGCTGGTCATTTCTCTTGTGGCTTGTGGGCACGATAACCACACTTCCCAATTTTGTCTTGCTAGTCAGTACTCTCTGGTGGCTGTTTGTATTTCTTTAGATTTGTGCGCCTTTTGGATGGGCCAGGTTTTGTTGTTACTGTATTGACCGCCACTCTAGGGTCTTCTCTGGCCATGACTTGCATGCCATCCTTGGTTGCTTCGAACATTCGGCCTATATCAATGGCTGCGTCAAGGGTAAGGTGTTTGCTCTTCCCGAGGCAGTGTTGGCGTACTCGCTCATCTAACGATTTGCAGGCTGTGGGGTTCCGAATTAATTTCTCAGTCTCCGTTACGTCCAGACCCTGGGCCAAAAGTTTCAGATCGATCAGTGACAGAGCTATCGAAAGTTTCCCCTGGCAACTGACGTCTTCGGTCGAACTTGACCGCCGCCATGATAGAATTCTTCTTGGCTTCTAGGTGTGCTTTGAATTAACCGGCGACTCTTTCGAGTATATCTTTTTCGCTGACATTTTGGGCGGTTTCTCCCGTCCTTACTTGAACAGTTTGCCAGTCGAAAGTCAAATACATTTCTCGGCCTTTGTCGCCAACAAAGCTCATGAGGTTGCATATTTTCTCCTTCTCGGTGCATTTGCTGAGAGGCCCGCCGCAGGTAAATTCACAGTGCTGATAAAACCTCTCCCATTATTTGCTCAAATCTACTTCGGAGACGTTCTTAGGGGTTCGTCACGCGTTCCTGCCCCACCAAATCAGTGGTAACCCAGAGAGGCAGGAGCGCGTGACGAACCCAGCCTAATAACGTCTGCGTGGGAGGCTAAGTGAAGTCGCCTATAGTCTATCGGCGAGTCTAGTTTTAATGACTGTAATACACACAAAAAGACGTAAAAGTATAAAATTTAAAGAACAAGTATTAAGGTATGTATTTTCGTGGCTCGGAGGCTCAATGGCTCGTCAGTCGAACTCGGCGGCTGGGTGACCCTTCAGTCGGGACTACCGAGCCGCCGAGCCGCCCCAAAGAATATGCCTGGAAACTTTGCCCTGTATTCTGTGGTTAAGCCGAGACTGTCAATTTAATCAATCGATTTATCGATGGCTATCGATTATTATCCATTATTCGTCTTTATCGATAGCACTAGCCGGGCAATACCTCGTTTTCATTGTCACGTAATAAACATGGCACCAAAAAATTAATTGGAAACCGTCCAGTGAAAGAAGCCAAGAAAATGAAATGTCACATAAGACTGATATATAAAAAATTTCTTCAAGTCTCAAGTCTACGTGGCCAACAGTTTCTGAGTTATTTGCCGAAACATTTCACGCAAAATTTTAGAGCTTTGTATGGAGACGCCATTTGTGTACAGTTTAGGCAAACAAATATGGCCGCCGGAAATCAACAAAGACATCTGAGGTTCACTTTTTCTATAAAAGCTCTTTTTTTCACTCGAGGGCTAGTATACGTGCGCATAAACACATCTAATACCTAAAATGGTTAAACTGCTGAAAATCAAGAGGAGAGGCTATTTTTGAACGAGATAGCTTTCCTATTTTGTGTCACGCACTGTGAAAACTCGGAAGTTCAAATTGCTGTAGCCCGCTTTTTGGCTACATTTAGGCCTGGCTGACTTTCTTTTCCACATATCCTGAAAATTGCACTCATTACTTTTACGCACTGACCTCACTAACACATTGAGCTCATAAGCTTTGTAGCTCACCCCGACAACGCATAATTTGTTGAAAGCGTTTTCGCTTAATACCGTACAGGTGTCTGCACGCTTAGTAAAGGTTTTATTTACAGAAAGCAAGGGAAATAAATGTGGGCATCGACTTTCACTTTCTAACTTTAATACGATGACTGCTCATCTACAGATTTCACTGTATTCGATTGCAGGGGGAAATGTAGAGAATACCGAACGGAAAAGCTTCAAATCGTCTTAGTTTTCTGCTATGAATATCTACATAAACGATAAGAATAAGCGAATTTTACCTCAAACGTTGTAAGATATCGTTCCTCGCGGTAGTGATGTTGCTCCAAAACGTTTCTACATGAAAGTAATTTTACAGGCATGCTGTGCGGTTACTGTTCATGTAATTTTATATCAAACGAACTTTATACGCCGACCTGAAATACGAAGCTGCATATCTTAAAAAAATCGGGGAGAGAGACTTTATTCTGAGAGGAGGCCTAGGGGTGCAGGTGCACATATTGCCTGCGTGCAGACAGGGTACTTGAACAGCACTAGCAACCACCTGGCTCGTTGGCCCGTCACGCACTGTCACACGCCGACGCTGAGAACGATTGAAAGTTGTCTCTCATCGCTTCTGGGAAAGGAGTCTTCTTTCAATCGACACATTAAAAGTAAATGAAAAAGTACTAGTTTTCAATAAAGATAACGAGCCTCGTTGAGTGTTACTATAAATAATTCAATTCGGAATAGTCTTTCCTATGGACTTCGATCATCAGTTTTCCGCTATAGGTAACTTCGAGAGTTTGCGAGATTGCGAGACCCTGATTTCAAACTAATTCGAGGCCAAAAAGGCCCATCACAAACGCTTCGAGTTTGGGCCAAAATTCATTGAAATTTTCCGAGACCTCCGTTTTTCGAGGAACAATCCGGGGACAGAGTGGACAAAACCTCACCCTGTACAACGGCACATTTCCGTATCGGCCATAAAAGGGACTGCATCCCCCGAGCCCTATAAAACGTAAACTGCTTATGACGGACAATCCCGAAGACCAGGTGATGAAAATTTGTGAATGAGTTTCGGCAGAAGCATATCCTTTCGGGTTATGCAAACATCAACGTACCCTGGGTATCAGAGATTTCTTCTCGCGTGTGACGAGGAGCTTCGTCGGCCGCAGGCCGACAAGTCTTCGGCCTTCGGCAGAAACTGGAAACCGCACATGAAAAGGGAGAGTATTTACAAAAGTGAAAAACTTAAAAAAACAGTGAGTTAATTCTTTAAAGTGGTGACCTCCAAAATACGGACCAGGATATATACGGACACCTGTCTAATACCGGCAGTTTGCCTTGTCTCTTTGGCGTCCACATTGCAGACTGTAAAACTGATGATTAATAAATAGATTTAGCCAGGGCTAAAAGCGAAGCTCCCATTAATAAATTTGTAATTTAAATCAAACAATAAACTTGTATTCCACAAATCAGTTAACTTAAGAGCACATTCATGTGACTTTTGAGGGAAAGGCTAGGTGATTTTAGAAAAAAATAATTTGCATACAGTCTATAAAAAGAGTGAACCAAATCTTACATCTAGTTGATAGCCTTATATGTACACCCAAAAAATAGCAATCATCTTCGATCACATTTAAGAGCCAAAATAGCTCTTGATCACTGTAGATTAGGCCTGGAAAACAAATCGGGCCGAATTTTTTGCGTTTGACAAGTTTGCTTTACAAAATCTTGCTAACAAATCTGAGGGCGTGCAAACCAACCTTTTATGCTTCTTTTAATACATCACATCTGAGGTGAAACAGTACTATGAGGCGCTGTTTTTATCGTACAGACCTCGGCCAGAATACAGTATTTCATAATTCTGAAATACAAATTGCACTCATTCAATATTCAGGATAATCGAAACACGCGTGGGCTTTTAGCGAAACCGCTAAAGCAATTTTCAAAATAACCTATACGGCCAGCCGGTTGCGAGCTGTGGAGTGTTTGAATGAACATTAATAGAGTTACGCTTCAACATAATAAAGAATTTATTATCTTTCTTTTTTATTCAGTGGTTTTATAACAATGTTTAATCTTAAAAAGCATTTGATACGCGCGGCATTTTGAGTACTCCTGCAAGCGATGTTCGTGAGCGACTGAAAGCAAACGGCACAGTGATTAAAATTGCAAGAGAGACTACTGACAATCAGTAAAAGAAATATAATTCGGTGAAACATATGCAAAGACAACAATTTTCATTCACGAAGACAAGTATTAAAGTGTCTCTTAAAATCCTGAGTCTTCAAGATTAAAGCTTAATTAACACCAATTAACAGGGTGATTAAGTTTTCGTTTTAAGCCGGCTTCCGGGTGTTTGCTTTTTTCAAAGATGAACTCGAGGCAAGAAAATCGCTCAACGATTTCTTTTACAGCCAGAAATATAACTAAATATTCTTTGGAACGTTTTCTCTCTATTTGCAGTTAGAAAATGAAAAGGCTTTTTAAAGTTCTGCAAGCTTATATCAAACCTGATATATATACTCGGTCAGATCATTGTCTCCTGAAATAAACTAAATAACCGCATAAACTACGCTCGACTTCATTAAATTAGATATAAAAAACAAATATCAAATACAATAGTTACTCAGGCTTACCATTCACAGAATGTCCAGCGGCAAGGTTGCTCAAAAAAATAGGAAAATAGGAAACTCAGGATTGACCAAATAGGAAAAATAGGAAACTTTGCATTAAAAAATAGGAGAAAAATAGGACGGTTCACCGACCACAAAAAATAACTGATCATGACTCACGGAAATCATAGGGTTATTTCAGTTCTGAGTTACGGTGGTTACAAAATGTCGCGAGTTACTAATCTGAAGAACTGGTGGGAGTTTTATACGGAAGAAGGTGGAGGAACAGGTATAAAGGTACTGTCAATGCTAAAAAAAAGGAACTTAAACCACAGCTCAGTTATTGAGGCCTTGGGATTATACTTCGTAAGGGGTTTTGAGGACGGCTTACAAACAGAGAGGCTTATAACGCGAATAAAATAGCGCTTTGTTATTAGCGGCGTTGCTGATCAAAAATTATAATACGGTAAACTTCAAAATGTCAATAAAAATAGAATTTATTTCAATACATTTGGGGGGGCTTATACTTGGGGAATTTATCAGATTTATTTTTTGTTTAGAGGTTGATATAGGATGAACCGTGAATGGGAAGGGGGGCTTATACGTGGGGGAGCTTATAAGAGGCAGTTTACGAAAATAGATGGTGTTGTCAAAGGTCGATAAGGAACTGCGTAAAGGTGACTATGGATGTATCATTAGCGGGAATCTTTCATCATCATTCACTTTCGGCGAATTCATTTCACATTTTAGTACACGAATGGAACGGTAGACAAAACGAACAAATTGTACTTATCGTAGTAATCGGAGTTCACTAAAAAGCACACATACATGAAAAGAAAATAATGGTATCGATTAGTAACCCCCTGAATCGGGAACATTTGAGTTTTACTTTAATTTAATATTTGCATGTTCGAGTGCTTTTCTATATCCGCTGCTGCATAGTATGCACTAATTACGATATCTTTGTACAGTAGTTACTGTATAAATATTCAGTGTACTAAAAACTGATGTGCTCACTGATTATATGGCGAAAATAGTAGCCCTATTTTCAACTCTCACTCGACTAAATTAGATCAACAAACTCCTTCGCCGGTGAGTTCGTCACAATGAAGGCTTCCATTAAGAACGCAGGGAAGCTTGCGTTCGTGTTTTTTTGATGTAACAGAAGTAAAGAATACCAAACAGGTGAAACATTTTGTTGTCCTTGAAGCTGTGTTTTGGGCAGCTATTTTTTAACTGTTTTATAACAACAACCTGTAATATGTCTGACTTATAACCAACTAAATACTGAGGACACGAAGTTTTTCATATGATTATAAATTCTACAGTTCCTCAACATACCGCAATATACCATTCAGATTTCAGTTTGGATTATAGCGTAATTAAGAGGGTCATAAGTGGGCCATGGGATAGTTGAAAGATTAAAACAATTACCAACCTGTATTGTATAGTTGTCAGCTCCTGCAGAGGTTTGACTAATTAAGGATAATGAAATGTATCGCACAACGTGGCTGCTCTAAAACCAACCAATCAATCAATCAATCAATCAATCAAGCTTTGTTCACTGTATCACTTCATTTAAAAAAAAATGCTCTTCCAGTGAGCCGTTTACATGACAAATCTTAAGAGAAACTACATTAATGCTAAAAATATATCTATATATTAAGAAAACTATCCTATAATTAATTACACAAAAATCAACCTAAAATGTACATTATGTAACTAAGACCCTGTTTACATGGAGTGGGGGACTCCGGTCTAGTGGGGTAGGTTTCTTTTGTTTTGTGTCCCGCAGAGCGTAAAAACAAAAGAAACCAACCCCACTAGACCATGTAAACAGGCCCTAAAATAAATTCTATCAAAACTTCCACCCTATCTTGAATTATATAGCAGAACCAGTATGGCAACGCAACTGATTTTTCGTTGTTCTTAAGCAAATGATCGATTGCTCACTTAAGATTTCAGCAAGACCGACCATTCATTCTCTCCCGATTGGAATTTTCCTGCTCTGAAACTGGTTTGTGACGATTTAAGTACAGTCCAATAAAAATCTTACACGGTCTCTCTTCCTACTTAAACTGCTTAAAATTCACGAGTAAAACAAATAAGGAAATCACTACCGTGTCGGAAGAACTAAACCACCATGGCATAAGTAAAATCAAAGGCTCCAAGGAGCGAGCTCATGGATGAATTGAATTAGTGTAGAAAAGACAGTTCAATAATCAAAGAAAAACATATAATGGTGTACGGACTTGCCAAAATACAGCGTGGCTCGAAGTATCCGATTGCATGTGTACCTGAATATTCCTTTTTATCAGCGCAGCATTTCTACTTACAAAGCAAAGATCACTTTTAAAAGCAATTATTAACGCTTTTTAGTTGTAAAATAATTTGCTTTCTCATGTGACTGTCAAACACTTTCCGAACGACAGTGCACTTTCTTGTAAAATAGCCAAGTTTTACATACATATTTAAACCGTGGTTTTAAAAGTGCGATGCTTTCAAATAAATGTTTCCATATGATGAGTACGTAACGGTTAGTATACGCAGTACGAGCTATATTAAGGTGGCTCCGTAATTAATACAAGAGCATTTAGCTGTGACAAATTTTCCGTCATAACTTTTTGGTTATTAACGCGATGGCTGCGAAACTTTGCAAAGAACAACAGATATCATTCGGCAATAACACGAAATATTCCGATTTCATTGATGGTAAATATTTCTTGAGAAATTAGCGCTTAAAAGGACCCTACTGTTCAAAGAAAATCGCGTCTAGTAAAAAATTTTGCTGATATTTTTTACTGAAATTTCTGGTATCGGCTTTAATTGATATAATAAATATGCCAGAGGAATTTCAGAAAAATCGTTGGAGCAGAAGTCCGAAACTAAAAGTCGCTCAAAATTCAGCTGTGAAATTGTTTTGGAATTTCAAAAATAAATTACTATCGGGTAGAAGGAGCCACCAGTTTGAATTTTCGTGACAAGTAAATTCAACGTTTTCTAATTCTTAAAACAAAAGCCGATTGCCTATCGTGCTATTCTTTAAAAGGTACTGTTTAGTTGTAGAAGCACTATAAATTGCTCCAAACCTTGCTCTGAGGTAGAATTACTTGTTCTTCGACATTTTTAAAATATCCCATGGCAGTTTTGGTTCAAACTCCTGCTGCATACATTTTGATGTATTGCAATGCATTTTCAACGACTTTTACTTCTGTTCGTTGCTTCCAACTCAAGAAAAAAGTATTGAGATTGGACGCTACCTCGTACCAGAGCTCAGATAGAACTGTCCAGCACCTTTGTTTATGACTACAAAATGAGCACGAGCGGCAGTTCTGCGTGGAATTCGCACCTCACACAGGGGGGACGAACGACATCGATGACCATGCCTGTGAACCGAATAACATCACAGTCCAAAATAAAATTATCGCAAAAATACTGCCCGTGAGTAAATTTACAACTCTGGAATTTTTGTCACTCCTTCCCTCAATGAATGGGTATTTTTTCTTGATTATTATGTTTTGCTCTGCAATACATGTTTATACAGATCGGTTCACAGACATTAGTCAGGTGGCTAAAGGTTCAGATCTATACAGAGCGAACAAAAGCACCAAACTTTGCATGGTTGTAGCTTAGGGTATGTTAGTCAATATTAGGATCGGTGCCCACAGCTACCTCTTCAGGATTTGCAGCAACTGCTCGCTGAAGTTCTTCAACAACCTTCCATGATGGGTGGCCTGTGCTGAAAATTGCAATCCCTTGTTTTTTGCCATTTTTTGATGAAAATCACATGAAAAGGCAAGTAGATGGAAAAAGAAACTGTATTAATACTATTATTATTGAAACCGATGACTAAAACAAGTCAACTTAATGATATAGCAATAATGATATGCCATGGTGGGTACCCTGTGCTAAGACTATCAATTCCTTGTTTTTTGCCATTGTTTTGATGAAACTTGAAAATCAAAAAGAAATTGTATTTTTATTGAATCCAACGACAAAAAGCAAGGCAACTAAATGGAAAATCCAAAGAAGACTTTTTCATATGCGTACTCTGTCCCAAATGGCCTTTTAAGATGGCGGCTTGAAGGTGTCTTTTCATGGATTGTAATAATCCGCTAGAATAAATTGTCGTTTTTTAAGGGAAATTGTGTACAGTTTGAATCACTACAGGTTAAAGTGAAGTTTTAAGCTCTTCTTGGCGATAAATGTGTTATCGGAAGCCACATTTTCGCTTCATATTTTGTGCCGATTATGAATGACCATTCTGAATTTGTTTTCTTACTGGTTAGTTAAAGGTTTCTGAAGCGGAGATGTTTTCTACACACCAGGATGGATATCAACTGGGATCGTTGTCATATTTGTCAAGAATCAACAGAAGAAGATCTGAGAAGCCCATTGGTTTAACGGTACAAGCATTTATAGAATGCTCCTTGCAAATGTACTAGAATTCAGGAAAGAGGACTGTTTTCCTGTTGCAATTAAGTTTGATATTGAAATCACTACAGTGGTAAAAATGCAAAGAAGCAGCAATCCTGTCACCTCAAGTTTAGCAAGTCCAAGTTAGAAAAAGCAAGAGAAAGGAAAAGCAAGCATGTTGAAGCAGACCAGAAACAGAAAGACAGGAGGTTGTAGATTGTGATACCAAACGAGCTCGGAAGGTTGACAATAGTGAGACCACAAAGTGTGTGACATGAAACGAAGATGATGGGATCCACCTATACAGTTTCTATACATTGAAAGCCGACAGAAACCTAAGACGTATTGCCAACGGTTTACTGGACTATGGTCCTCCAAGAATATTTGGCGGTGGTGTGATTGCCATAGATTCAAAATATAATACGCGCTGTTTAACTGACTTGCGAAATAGGCATACATGTCAGAGGAACGCAAGAAGAAAAGTGAAGCAGCTTGGAAGGCCGAGGAAGACGAGGAATTAAGTAAATCAAGAGCATTTGTTGAACTAACTGAGTACATAGCAAATGCAGTGGAGAATGATACACATTTCTTTCTACTTGCCGAACTTCATAAGCTGTATTTGTTACATACAAAGGCACACACTCTGCAGCCCCACTAGTGTCAGTCTTCAAAGCTTGTTTGGTGCCACAATCTACAATTTGCTGTTTCTGGTCAGCTTCAACATGCTTGTTTCTCGTTTTTACTTTACTTTTTCTAACTTGGACGTAAGGTGACAGGATTGATGCCACTTTACATTTGTTTACTACTGTAGTGATTTCAATATCAAACGTAATATTGCAACAAGAACACGTACAGTCCTCTTTCTTGAATTCTAGTAACTTGAATTGTCAAGGAGCGTTCTATAAATAATTGTGCCGTTAAACCAGTGGGTTTCTCAGATTCTCTCTTTTCGATTCTCACCCTTGGTAAATATGATAAATATGACAACGATCCCAACTAATTTCCATCGCAGTGTGTAGAAACGAGCTGAAACTCAATCACGATAAGACTGAAATCATGCTTATCTTGTCGATGAACCGTACTCGTGCACCCTTTAGCGACTTCATTATGGGCAATGCTTGGCTAAGAACCACCGCCAGATTATCGATGTACCAGCTCAGGAACTTATCAAAGATAAGAAAGTGTATCACACAGGAGTCTAGCGAAATTTCTGTACATGCTTTTAGTACATCTAAAGTAGACTATTAATTGCAATTCACTACCCCCAGGTCGGACTTGTAAAGGCTTTGTGGACACATTATTCATTTGACCTTCACCGGCTTTGTGTTAGTTATCATGTTCTTTTTAAACTTCTTTTGTCAGTTTTCAAATCACTTAATAACCTTCCACCTAGCTATCTAGCGGACATACTTAGTTATCAAAGGCGCTCCAGGAACTTGTGGTCTGCATCTCAGCAGCTGTTAGAACAACCTCGAAAACTCATGGGGACGAGGCTTTTTGGTAGTGCTCCCCTAAACTGTGGAACTCACTACCATTAGCTAGATTTGCGCAAGTTACCATCTTTAGCTAGTTTAAAGAAAGGACTGAGAACATATCTTTTTACGCACTGTTTAGAGAGTAAGTCAAAACGTCTTTAATATCTGCAGATCATATAACTAAACTTCTAGAATGTATATTCAGTTTTTTGCATGACTTATTATCATCATATACAAACTTTAATGGCAAAATAATTTTAAAACATTTTAATTTTTGTTCCCTTCTCTTGTTCTTTGTGAATTACAAATAGATTTTAATATACGTTATTTCATGCTCGAGAGATGTATATTTTTCCTCTTTAACATTGTAAAGCACCATGAGCTTAGGATATGAGTGCTATAGAAAGAAGTCATTTTTTACTATTATTAATTTTAACCAGTACAAAAGTAAACTCAGTATAGTCATTCATAATCGGCACAAAATGTGAAGAGAAGAGGTGGCTTTTGATAACAAATTTATCACGAAGAAGAGCTTAAAACTTCACTTAAAACTGTCGTGATTCAAATTGTACACAAGTCCCCCCCCAAAACGGCAATATATTCTAGCGGATACTTACAGTCCATGAAAAGACACCTTCAAGCCACCATCTTGAAATGCCAATTGGGACTGAATACGCGTCTGAAAAGATCTTCTTTGGATTTTCCATTTAGTTGACTTCTTTTTGTCATTGGTTTTAATAAGAAAATACAATTTCTTTTTCTAATTTCCATGTTTCATTCATATAGTGGCAAAAAACAAGGAATTGATAGTCTTAGCACAGGGTACCGACCATGGCATATCATTATTGCTATATCATTAAGTTGACTTGTTTTAGTCATCGGTTTCAATAATAATAGTATTAATACAGTTTCTTTTTCCATCTACTTGCCTTTTTATGTGATTTTCATCAAAAAATGGCAAAAAATAAGAGATTGCAATTTTCAGCACAGGGCACCCATCATGGAAGGTTGTTGAAGAACTTCAGCGAGCGGTTGCTGCAAATCCTGAAGAGGTAGCTGTGGGCACCGATCCTAAGATTGATTAACATGCCCTAAGCTACAACCATGCAAAGTTTGGTGCTTTTGTCCACTCTGTATAGATCTCGCTAAAATTTTGCACTAAGCCACCGGACTACATGGGCATCATTGTCATTCGTCCCCCCTGGCTGAGGTGCGAATTCCTCGCACAAGTGCCGCTCGTGCTCATTTTCTGGTCATAAACAAAGGTGCTGGACAGTTCTATCTGAGCTTTGATACAAGGTAGCTTACAATCCCAATACCTTTTTCCTGAATTGGAAACAACGTACAGCAGGAAAAGCCGTTGAGGATGCATTGCAATACATCAAAATGTGTGCAGCAGGAGTTTGAACCAAAACTGCCATGGGATATTTTAAAAATGTCGAGGAACAAGGACAACAAGTCATTCGAAGTCAGAGCAAAGTTTTGAAGCAATTTATAGTGCTTCTAAAACTGAACAGTACCTTTTAAAGAATAGCACGATAGGCAATCGGCTTCTGTTTTCAGAATTAGCAAACACTGAATTTACTTGTCCCGAAAATTCAAACTGGTGGCTCCTTCTCGCTGATGGTAATTTATTTTTGAAATTCCAAAACAATTTCACAGCTGAATTTTGAGCGACTTTTAGTTTCGGACTTCTGCTCCAACGATTTTTCTGAAATTCCTCTGGCATATTTATTATATCAATTAAAGCCGATACCAGAAATTTCAGTAAAAAATATCAGCAAAATTTTTTACTAGACGCGATTTTCTTTGAACAGTAGGGTCCTTTTAAGCGCTAATTTCTCGAGAAATATTTACCATCAGTGAACTCGGAATATTTCGAATCATTGCCTAATGATATCTGTTGTTCTTTGCAAAGTTTCGCAGCCATCGCGTTAAAAACCAAAAAGTTATGACGGAAAATTTGCCACAGCTAAATGCTCTTGTATTAATTACGGAGCCACCTTAAATACAGAATACAGGCGTTTATGGCTAAATTGAACTGCTTTAGAACGCGCTTTTGATAAACACGAGCTAAAAATTATTTTAATACATGTAAAACGGATTAAGCTCAAAGCAGTACGTGCTCTGACCTAGCCAAATAATTTAGACGCAGTTGAAGTATCCGATTGCCTTTCTCCAGAGACTTGTTTATACCAGCGCAGCATTTCTCGTAGAAATTACATTAATAGCACTGCTAAATGGAATCACCGACAAACAAAAGCCTACTTTAAAGGGGCTATGTCACCCAACACGCATGCGCGAGCCAATGAAAACAAACTTGAAAAAGACAGCCCAACTTTTTCAAGTTGTGTCGGAGATTTTGGAAGGCTGTTTTTATCTGTCTAAATCTCAGCCATCGTTCGATAGTTAGCGAAGTTTTGTATTAAGAATCAGTCTATGGTGATTACAGAACAATGTTTTGGCGTTATTTTAAAATTGTTTGCCTGTGGAATGTTTTTACGTGGATTTACTGTGTCCTCTTATCAGCGGCCGTTGTAATGGCAGAGTTAATGACGGCTACTCCACAATGAGTGATGGAATCTTTGATGGAATCTTCCCTATAGTTCACAGGACCTTTCTATTGAGTTATTTTAGAGGCTGCTGGCTCTTGGATTTTTCTTGTACTCAAAGTATGTGGACATATAATGAAGCGGCTATCGAGTGGGTCTTGACAAACTGCGAGCCAGCGAGCCAGCGAGTCATGCGAGTCAAGCCAGCGAGTCATGCGAGTCAAGCCAGCGAGTCATGCGAGTCATCATGTGAGCCATGCGAAACAGATGTTAGTTCCCAGTCTTGCCTGATCACGAAGTGGCAATAACAAAACAGTTTAAAAACTGTTAAGCTTTATATTCAGAGCTATAACCAAGGGAGGAACTACGCGCTCCAGTCAAAAGACTCACACTATCTTTAGAAAAACACTAAGCTGGAGTTTACTGAGTCACAATTCAATCCTAGTCCATAGTAAGATGATGTAGGTTCAGTTTAAGCTGCACTTCATTCTTACAATTTTGGATCTGTACATCACTATCCATGCTAATAATTATAACATTCTGTAAAGAAAACTAACGAGCTGGGCCCAGGGTGATACGGCATTGCAGAAAAACATAACACTCATGGACCAAAGAAAATCACTTATTTATTCCGATCCAGAACACACTGTGTAGAACACTGGAACCCTTATTCAGCCGTAATAAAAAAAGGTTTACGCTTCAAAAGAGGTCAAAGAAAATTCGCTAGTATCAGAGGGCAAATCTTGCCAACCAGAAACAATAACTACAGTAAATCGATATGTGTGTCATGACCTCTCAGTGTGAAACATGCGGCTAAAATCACATTTGGTCAGTTAAAATGTAGAACCTTCCACAGCATAATCTACCCAGCAGAGAGAACAAAACTTTATTGGAATAAGAAGCATTTTGGCATGAGGTAAAAATCGTGTAGGCCTACCACCCCCTTTTATTGCTATGTTCTGGTCACGTGACTTACCACATATGGTGTGACTCGTTAATCAAAAAACTTAAAAATGGCCTTTTACCAACTTTTTCACCTGATTTTACATGAAATAGACAGATTTGGTTGTTTTATGCTGAAAAGTGGATTTTTTTCAAAAAGCTTGGTACTCTGCTTAACCCATTCGCTCCTGGAGATTTTGCCGAAAAACGCGTTTTGAAGCTAGTCGAGTGGTTTTCTGGTCACTGTCGTCCTATAAAGAGCTAAAACTTACCACAAACCGGTTTACAGGTCGTACACTTGGCGGCCTTCTGATCCAGATGCAAAATATCAGCTTGCGAAGTTCGGGCATGCGCAGAAAGCAAAATTTCGACAGTTTTCGGGTTTAAAAGTGACACAGCAGTCTTGACTTTTACTTTTCGCTTTCTCTCCTCCCTTCTTTTTTCGCTTTTCTTGCCTCATTTTTTTTCCCTTGCTGGGCATTTAGTAGGCTTCATTTTGGTGGGAAGAGTTTTTAGGAAAGCTTTTAGGATCTTAGGATTAGGTGAAAGGAAAGGTAGGTGGGTAATGGAACAAGATTTTCACGGAGATTTTCAGGTCCTTGTCACGTGGTTTTTTGCTTCTTTCTCCGGTGTCCTTGACTGAATTGTGCTCATTCTGGTATGGTTTGAAAGATCTCTTCACTCTGCACACGTGTGCGAAGAAAGTTGTCCTTGACCGTTCAAACTGATGACGTCACAAAGGGTAGAAAGGACATGGATCCGCACGGGCGGTTACGGGCGGTTCAGGGGCGAATGGGTTAAACGTGACCGAGGAAGAACCTTTAAACCTTTGTTTAACGAATTCTCAAACCTTTGTTATTATTTCACCTCATTCAATTTGTCAAATGTTCGCGAATTTTTCAGAAGCTGAATTTTAAAGGTTAAGCTTTTAAGTTTTTGTAAAGCTTGTTAAGACGTGCCTTTGGAATAAATACGTTACTTGGTTACAGAGGCTAGTTTTTTTGTTGTTTTATGCTGACTCGCATGGCTCGCTTGTTGACTCGCATGGCTCGCATGGCTCGCATGGCTCGCATGTTGACTCGTATGACTCGCTGGCTCGCATATTATACATACTCCTGATAGTTTGCTTCATCGAAAGGCTTTGGCACGTATATTATGCTTGCATTATTTTAAGCATAATAATGGCAAAAGCATTGAGAATAATGTCAACATTTTAGCAAGAGTTTTGTATCATTAAAGAGGAAGAATTTGTCTAAAGTGATGAAATTCACCAAGAAACAGCCAAAGATATATTTCGGAGGTTTCTAGCCAAAACTAGAGAGAGCCTGGGTCTAGTCAATGCCCACATTCATCCTGGTCAGTAGTTCAGCATGTGCAGCCGCCATTTTGATTGCTTGATATTCCATTATGGATGGCTCAGACAAAAGCAACAAATACATCCTAGTTACTGAAAATTTTTGTGTCTGTTATTGTGTATGTATTGATGGAACTTTCGAGCATTTTAGCAAGACCATACAAGCATAATAGTTAAAAAATTTGAGCATTAAGCATTAGCACAGCAACAACTAGAAGAATAATGTGCCAATAGCCTATTCATTGTTCAGTGTGCAGTGGAAACTTAATATAATGAAGGGCAAAATACCGGCGATAATTTAAAACCCTAAAATACGATTTTCAGCATTTTAGGCACCAAATTGAGTACAACAGATAAAGGAAGATTTCTTATCAATGGAAGCGTATTTTTTAGTAGTGAGGTAACATATGACAGTATCTACATAGGAAAGTGAACATGGCCTTCGCAGTAGAAGGAACAACCTAAGCGGTTGAAAAAGAACCTGAAAAAATTTGGGCTTGACATTAATACATATGCTGGAAAACAATGAATATGCTCAGAATCACTGTGTGTGAACTTAGCACACTGCACGTCATACAAGATGAGTGTAACTACATGTATATTGTCAAACAGTAAAGTTCCTTGTTAGTTTAATGACTGTTTTATTTAACTTATGAAAGAATCTTTCTTTATCTAAATACTTCATTCCCAGCTTTTAATAATGGGAGAAAAAGTAGGTGTCTGTTGTGACAAAGTTTTATAATATCATCGTTCTTTTCCATATATTTTACTACTACTGAGGCGAAGAATACCGTTCATTGTACTGAGATCTTTGTTAATTTTATATATTACAATGTACATGATACCTGTCATTTGAGGTTTTATGTACTGTGTTGATAATAGGCCTTTATACACTGTCGTCATAACGTCTATTCTTTTTTCTCACCTGATTGTTACATTAATCTGGTTTAAAGGTACCAACTGAGAACTGTGAAAATTGCGGTAAATGTACATGTGTGTGCATCACTGAGGAACAACCACAGCTGCAAAATCACCAGTGCGAATCAGAGGATTGTTCGGTCTGTTTGGGGGTTAGTTGAACTCCTTTTTTATTGATTATCTTTTGTCAGTTGATAAATAATTTTAATTATTATAATATTATACAACTATCCCCCGAAGGGGAGGTGAATAGTGGTGCATATACCGAGACGCGAAGCGTCAGGGTATATATCTAGTGCTTATAATGAACCGACCCTGAGGGGGATAGTTGTTTTAGTATAATTTTACCAATTCAGTTGGATAAATATCAAAAGGGAACTTTTTGTAAATAAAAGACGTCACTTAGTTAGAGTTTGTTTACATTTTAATTAATTGACAGTGTTTCCAGGATCATTTTTTATGATTTTGTTGCAGATTCAGTAAGAAAATGTTTTTCTACCGACCAGTAAACACCAACAAGCCAAATTTTGTCTCTTTCTTGGTATTTGTTAGTTGCAGCTGCTTCATTTACTGCTAAAATTTCGTCTTTCGAAACTGTCGCAAAACGGGGAGCCATTTTGAATCCCGTCCCAAAACAGTGAATATCCAAGAATATTCCAAATTACGGGAGCCTGAATCAGAAAGCGCGAAAATTGCTATCCACTGATTTGGTGAATACTAATATGGATTACTTCAAAACTAACTCAATGCAATGATGTAGTTTAAATTTGTGTAAGAAGACTGGCTTGTCTACATACACTTATCAAAAACTCTCTGCGGAAGTTTTACTTTAGCCGTGATCGGTGATCAAACTCAGAGCTAATGCAGGGGTTTCATTAAGAATTGCAGTAGCAGGAAAGTAGTGTAAAGTAACTAGAGAATATTTTGAAAGAGCGAAGGCCTTTCCCAGAAAGAGCTTGAAAACAAAATTTGCTAAACGGAAGTCTGCTTAAATACTACAAAACAATAAAGTGCGAAAAAAAATTCTGCCTTTAGTTCAGTTACTACATACTAAACCCCGATGTTGCCTCACCCTCAGAACAACATTTCTTCAAATGACATCTGCTCTAGCCTTTACAAAGAGAAATATACAAAACACTGACGTTTATCTTCTAAATATTCTTGTCCGGACCTAACTCTTTCGTCACGTATCACACTCTACCCAACCTTGTACATATGTGTTTGGCTTGTCAACACTTTGACTTCAACAGAGCCAATTGGGTCTCCGATAATCTGCATGTGAGCTCCTGTTGATATTTGTGAACAATGGGAAAGGAATTAACCACTTGATTTAGCAGACGTTCAGGGGGCAGGAATGTGTGACAAACCCCTAAGAATGTCTGGGTGGGAGGTTAGGGATATCAAGGCTCTGGTCCAGCTTATCCTCTTGTCTTCAGCCCAAACAACCCCTTTGTAAGCTTAACTTCACCCCCAAGGCCCGTGAATAATATTATTAGCTCCCCTTACTCAAAAGTTTTAATGATCTTCCATTGCAAACTAACCTCACATTCCTTGCTGTTCACTTTATGCTCATTTCTTACTGTGGAAAGTAAAGACATTAAAGTTAACAAAACTGAAAATGAAAGTAATAAATTATTATGTTCAAGTTGTGTGGTGGCCCTGAGTCTCTTTCTGTATGCATGGGTTTGTTTATGGAGTGTGATGCGAACCAGTGAGGCATGTGACATAGACGTGCAAGGCAAGAACAACATGTGCGAGGCATCGACAAAAACATGTGAGGCATAAGAGAACCAAATACTCGAGCTGCTGTTTTTGGAAAGTTAGTTTTGATGATGTGTTTTCTTTGTAAAACACAAGTCTAGGTGATGGGAAATAGATAGGTTTATGGAAGAGGCAACTAACTTACACTCTACTATAAAATTCATGGCTGGGATGTCAGAAACAGAGGTCACTTTCTTGGACACAAAAGTGTACATACTAAATAATCGATACTCATCCTGTACAAGAGAGGATACCCCCTCTCTGCCTACTCCTCGTGCCAACCCATTTCCTGACACTGACTCTAAACATCACATAATCTGGTATTGTGAAACTTCTAGAGCTTGAGGGCCTGACTTCATATCCTGTCATGTGTTAAGAGAGGCCTCTACCCAACTAGCTCCTTATCCCTGGTGCATTTTTTGTTTGAACCGGTCAGGTTCCCTTTAATTTGATTGGTTGAATGCCAATGTAACGCCATTATTCAAGACTCCAAATAAAAATACATGTATTGTCTTGTCTACGTCGGGCTACGTATACTTATGTGGACCATTAATTTTTTCCCCGGGACTTTATTTTGGAAAGAAAAAAAGGAGAAATCATGCCACACGGTGTAGCCTTTGAAAACAGTCACCTCTCCTTGCTCCATGCTGCAAGGGACATTTCACCAGGCTACATGTGGTGTGACAAATCGAAATGGGAAATGTCAAGCAAGACACAATGGCACATGTCTAACCTTATCCAGAACTCAAAGTGAATTTTTTGTACATGCATCTCTACTCTTTCCTGCTCCATGCCTTGTTAAATAAGGAGACGTCCCTACATCAGTGAACTTATAACTGTGCAACCCAAATCTACCTACGGTCTCCGCTCAAACAACAGTACTCTGCTGCTACCTCCTACACAGAAAATGCTGCCTACACTTGGTGCTCGCTCCTTTGCTGGTGCTGCCCCTGCAGTTTGGATCAAACCTCCTTCTGTTATTAGAAATGTTGCTTCCTTAAAATAGTTTTAAGAAATCAATCAAAGACCTTTCTTTTTAACGAGTCACTTTAAATTTTATTTGTTACTTTTTCTCCATTCAATATTGTATTTAATTTTATGTGAAATTTTTGTAAAGCGCTTTTAATAGCATCTGGAACGAGGGCTGCGAGTTTGTATGTGTTAAGAAACTTCAGACACCAGGTAAACAATTTTAGTGTTAGTGGTGACTGAATAATCTGTCATTTTCATTTTAGAGATCCTGTGAAAGAAGGGAGGGAGAATTTGTGGAAGCCAGAAGAGGGTCGATCACACAAGAACAAAACACACGTGCTGCCTTTTCTCAGCAATATGGGCAATATAGCAGGGCAGTAAGTTAAACAATTTTTTTTCTTTTCACATACAGTTATGCATGTCAAACAGTAAAGTTCCTTTTTAGATTGATGACTGCAGTTTTATTTAACTTATGAAAGAATCCTTCTTTAATTATCTTAATACTTCATTTCCAGCTTTTAATCATGGGGAAAAAGTAGCCTGTGTTTGTTATAACAAAGTTTTATAATATTATTGTTCTTTTCCTTATATATATTTTACTGTTACTGGGATAAAGAATACTGTTTGTTGTACTGAGAACTTTGTTAATTTTTTATATTACAATGTACATAATGCCTTTAATTTGAGGTTTTATGTACTATGTTGATAATAAACATTTATACACTGTAATGTCTATTCTTTTTCTCACCTGATTGTTACATTAATCTGGTTTAAAGGCACCAGCTGAGAACTGTGAAATTTGCAGTAGATGTACATGTGTGTGCATAACTGAGGAACAACCACAGCTGCAAAATCACCAGTGCGAAACAGAGGATTGTTCTGTCTGTTTGGGGGTGAGTTGAACTCCTCTTTTTATTGTTTATCTTGTGTCAGTTGATAAATAATTTATTATAATATTATACAACTATCCCCCGAAGAGGAGGTGAATAGTGGTGGATATATATACCGAGACGCGAAGTGGCGAGGTATATATCTAGTGCTATGAACCAACCCTGAGGGGGATAGTTGTTTTAGTATTTACCAAATCAGTTGGATAAATATCAAAAAGGAACTTTTTGTAAATAAAAGACATCACTGAGTTAGAGTTTGTTTACATTTTAATTGACAGTGTTTCCAGGATCATTTTTTATGATTTGTTGCAAATTCAGTAAGAAAATTTTTTTCTACCGACCAGTAAACACGGACAAGCCAAATTTTGTCTCTTTCTTGGTATTTGTTAGTTGTAGCTGCTTCATTTACTGCTAAAATTTCGTCTTTCGAAACTGTTGTCAAACGGGGAGCCATTTTGAATCCCGTCCCAAAACAGTGAATATCCAAGGATATTCCGAATTACGGAAGCCAATCAGAAAGCGCGAAAATTGCTATCCACTGATTTGGTGAATACTAATATGGATTACTTCAAAACTAACTCAATGCAATGATGTAGTTTAAATTTGTGTAAGAAGACTGGCTTGTCTACATACACTTATCAAAAAATCTCTGCCGAAGTTTTACTTTAGCCGTGATCGGTGATCAAACTCAGGGCTAATGCAGGGGTTTCATTAAGAATTGCAGTAGCAGGAGAATAGTGTAAAGTAACGGGAGAATATTTTGAAAGAGCGAAGGCCTTTCCCAGAAAGAGCTTGAAAACAAAATTTGCTAAACGGAAGTCTGCTTTACTACAAAACAATAAAGTGCGAAAAAAAATTCTGCCTTTAGTTCAGTTACTACATACTAAACCCCGATGTTGCCTCACCCTCAGAACAACATTTCTTCAAATGACATCTGCTCTAGCCTTTACAAAGAGAAATATACAAAACACTGACGTTTATCTTCTAAATATTCTTGTCCGGACCTAACTCTTTCGTCACGTATCACACTCTATACCCAACCTTGTACATATGTGTTTGGCTTGTCAACACTTTGACTTCAACAGAGCCAACTGGGTCTCTGATAATCTGCATGTGAGCTCCGGTTGATATTTGTGAACAATGGGAAAGGAATTAACCACTTGATTCAGCAGACGTTCAGGGGGCAGGAATGTGTGACGAACCCCTAAGAATGTCTGGGTGGGAGGTTAGGGATATCAAGGCTCTGGTCCAGCTTATCCTCTTGTCTTCAGCCCAAACAACCCCTTTGTAAGCTTAACTTCACCCCCAAGGCCCGTGAATAATATTATTAGCTCCCCTTACTCAAAAGTTTTAATGATCTTCCATTGCAAACTAACCTCACATTCCTTGCTGTTCACTTTATGCTCATTTCTTACTGTGGAAAGTAAAGACATTAACGTTAACAAAACTGAAAATGAAAGTAATAAATTATTATGTTCAAGTTGTGTGGTGGCCCTGAGTCTCTTTCTGTATGCATGGGTTTGTTTATGGAGTGTGATGCGAAACAGTGAGGCATGTGACATAGACGTGCAAGGCAAGAACAGAATGTGCAAGGCATCGACAAAAACGTGAGGCATAAGAGAACCAAATACTCAAGCTGCTGTTTTTGGAAAGTTAGTTTTGATGATGTGTTTTCTTTGTAAAACACAAGTCTAGGTGATGGGAAATAGATAGGTTTGTAGAAGAGGCAAATAACTTACACTCTACTATAAAATTCATGGCTGGGATGTCAGAAACAGAGGTCACTTTCTTGGACACAAAAGTGTACATACTAAATAATTGATACTCATCCAGTACAAGAGAGGATACCCCCTCTCTGCCTACTCCTCGTGCCAACCAATTTCCTGACACTGACTCTAAACATCACATAATCTGGTATTGTGAAACTTCTAGAGCTTGAGGGCCTGACTTCATATCCTGTCATGTGTTAAGAGAGGCCTCTACCCAACTAGCTCCTTATCCCTGGTGCATTTTTTGTTTGAACCGGTCAGGTTCCCTTTAATTTGATTGGTTGAATGCCAATGTAATGCCATTATTTAAGACTCCAAATAAAAATACATGTATTGTCTTGTCTACGTCGGGCTACGTATACTTAAGTGGACCATTAATTTTTTCCCCGGGACTTTATTTTGGAAAGAAAAAAAGGAGAAATCATGCCACACGGTGTAGCCTGTGAAAACAGTCACCTCTCCTTGCTCCACGCTGCAAGGGACATTTCACCAGGCTACATGTGGTGTGACAAATCGAAATGGGAAATGTCAAGCAAGACACAATGGCACATGTCTAACCTTATCCAGAACTCAAAGTGAATTTTTTGTACATGCATCTCCACTCTTTCCTGCTCCATGCATTGTTAGATAAGGGGACGTCCCTACATCAGTGAACTTATAACTGTGCAACCCAAATCTATCTACGGTCTCCGCTCAAACAACAGTACTCTGCTGCTACTTCCTACACAGAAAATGCTGCCTACACTTGGTGCTTGCTCCTTTGCTCATGCTGCTTCCCCTGCGCTTTGGAACAAACTGCCTTCTGTTATTAGAAATGTTGCTTCCTTAAAATAGTTTTAAGAAATCAATCAAAGACCTTTCTTTTTAACGAGTCACTTTAAATTTTATTTGTTACTTTTTCTCCATTCAATATTGTATTAAATTTTATATGAAATTTTGGAAAGCGCTTTTGATAGCATCTTGAAAGAGCACTATAGAAATCTTTAATTTATTAATTTATTCAATTTATTGTCTACGAGTCCTCAGCTACTACGTTTGCTGTGATGAGGTCAACTGAGGTGAATTATGTAAACAGATATTTTGAGGCCTGGCTTGCGAAGGGGGTGCTAATATGTCGTTTGCATGTCTGGATTTTAAAGTGTCTTTATACTTCATGTCACTGTCAGAAGTTAAAACGTTTTTTAAAAAAATGTCTTGATATCATTTTATTTGCTTTTGCTTCCTGGAATTTACCCTCATAGGGCCCCAGATTTGTCAACATTCACCAGAGTGTAGATGAGGTTATAAGCAAATAAATAAAATTAATATTGTTCTTTTCTGGAAAAGTATAAATGGATGCCGAGTTTGTATGTCTTTAGAAACTTCAGACTCCAGGTGAACAATTTTTATAGTGTTAGTGGTGACTGAGTAATCTGTCATGTTCATTTTAGAGATCCACTGAAAGAAGGGAGAGAGAAGTTGTTGAAGCCAGAAGGGAGTCGGCACAAGAACAAAACATATGTGCTGCCTTTTCTCAACAATATGGGCAATATAGCACAGCAGTAAGTTAAACAAATTTTCTTTCTTTTCGCATCCAGTTATAATGCAAAATTGTAAGTTAGAGCTATTTTGCAAACATAATAATTTTATGAAACACTTATCTTGCAGAGTGACAATCAAGGTTGCTTTTAGAAATAATAGGTGACATTGGGTTTGAGGGCTGTGAAACTTCCAGAAGGGAGGGGATTCAACAATTAATTATTGTTATTGTTATTATTATTATTATTATTATTATTATTATTATTATTATTATTATTATTTACCAGTATTTCTACAGGATTTACCCCTTCAGCAGAGCTGATTTCAAAAGGGGTCCTGATAAACTAAAACTGTATGCATGAGAATATAACAAAATAGGAAAATGCACGGTGAGAGGGATACTTGAAAAATGAACTATACAGCAAAATTACAAAATAACAGTCCTCAGCGTCTCTTTAAATTGAGGTAAAGATTTGCACTGGTCTGCTGAGTCCGGGAGTTCATCGTAGTTCCTTGCTACCAGTGGTATGTAATGGATTTCTTTCTAAATTCAGTTCACACAGCCAGAGGTACAACATAAAATTCTGACTGCCCCTCTTTGTATGGCTGTGTCGTCAGCATACATCTCTTTGGAGAACACATTGAATATTCATAGAGGATGAATAGAAGAGGGCTGAAAATGCTTCCCTGCGGAACTCCACTAGTAACATTTTGGGGCCAGGATATTACACCGTTAAAGCACAAATATTTAGGTTCAAGATGGTCCACTTTATTCATTATTCATTTCCTACTGAGTTATGAAAAATTATGCACGAATTTCATGCGCATTTTAACTTCTTTTACATGTAGTTTTTATTATGTTAATTACGTAATTTTATTTACGTTTGATTGTGTTAAAACGCAACACCAAAAGCAACACAGGAAATCGCAAGCAGGTAAGATAGGTCCATCCTGCCTGTTTGGGTAGCCAATCAGTACACAGGATTCACTTCGCCTTGCCCGCTTGCAGATTCAGCCATATAACAAGTTGAATTTTAACTTCTGAATCTTTATGTACTTGGCAAATCTTCAACTTAAAAGTAATAGAGCTTTAGTCTTTGGTATTCGATCTGTCCAGCCATCATTATATGACCACTGGTAGACTTAGTTCAAGTTGGTCAGTGGGGAAATTTAGACAGACGTCTGATGATTGATAGACTCCCATTACAGCTCAAGCCTCGTACATGAATCAGATTAAGGGAAATCCTTATCTTCCACTCTGGGCCATCCCAAAAATTTCCAGAAACGTTCATTTTTTTTTTGTGATCAACATTATTTTTTTTGTTTGGTGGGCACCAATAAAATGTTGCTTGCTAGTCATGTGGAGTCAAAGTACATCAATGACCGACTGGGTAGCAAACAGGTGTTTGTGGAGGAAAGGAGTATAGATCTAACTCCCTTAAAAACGCCTTTATTTATTGTGCGAGGCTAGTTGAGTAGAAACAACGGATAGGAGACTGCAGTCCTGACAGGCTTGATAAGTGTTTGTTGTTAGCTACAAATATGTAGACTTTCTATTTTTTGACTCATCATTCTTATAATTTGGTTTAAAGGCGCCCACCCACAACTGTTGGATTTGCTGTAGGTATGTTGACTTCCAGCTTCCTGAATCTCACCAAGAGTGTGAACCTTTTGAGTGCTGTATCTGCTTGGGGGTGAGCTTAAATTATCTGTTCTTCTTGTACATTTGTTTTCAGTATGCCTAGAACTACCAATATTTGTATTTCACATACTTATATCCTTATATACACATTATTTCTTTTTGTACAATAAAATGCCGCCTAGAAATTATGCAATCAAAGTGTTAAGGATTTAAAATGCCTATGGGGGGGGGGGGGGTCTCTACTTCTTATTAGCTTATTGGCTTCTTGGAGATTTCCCTGCCAGAGTCACTTTCCCGGCTGTTTATTTTAATTAATCTCATTAATCTATTTGTTATGATTTTACTGCTACTTTTTGTAATTTTATTTTGTGTGGTAAATATAATAAAACAAAATAAATAAAAATAAAATAACTGTGAGCATCATAGCACTGATAGGATGTACACTCTTTCTCCACGTAATAACCGTTATGTCATTAATTCAAATGAGAAGAACCTTGTTCATGTGGGTAGGGTTGTGTTGTTACTGATTCTCTGGCCAGTACAATGGTAAATTGTTAATTTTCTTGTTAATCTCAGCTGTTAGATCCAGACATTGATTGCTACACATTGCCATGTTTGCACCAGCTACATGTAGAATGTGCCATTGAGCTGCTTAGAAATGACCAGTAAGTCACCATCATTCTCGTAACTTACTGTATTGTTCCAAAAGAGATTGTTCCCAGCCGATTATTGATGCCTACTCACTCGATTAGATCTTATGCCTTATCGATAAACTTATTTCAGTTTCCTAGCTTAGGCTTAGTTCAAATATTAAATTTCACAAGTGCCAAATTTAATGAATTAATTAAATACGGCAGTTAATTCAGACGTCGGATTTAATGGAATTCAGCCCTGGCCATTTTGGTAATAACATTGACCGCAGTGGTCGAATTTCACTCCGTAAAACTGTAAGTGCCCTTTTTATCACTTCTTTTACATCGCGGTGCAAGGTTTTTCTAAGTACCCGCGCTACAGTCTCCCGAGTCAGTAATTCCATATTAGGAAGTAAATTTCGATTGGTTTTTCAAAACACCCCTGCATTGGAATAGAGTTACTGGTATACGCTTCAGGGTTATATGCTTCTGCTTCATCTTATAGGGAATTACCTGCTTTGTATATTCAACAATTCTTCCACGAGTGCGCGTTGGATATGAGTTCGCTATAATCATCATATATCCAACAAGCGCGAGCGGAATTGTTTTACTAAAAACGCCCACAAAGTATCGAGAATTCTTCCCGACTTTATTTGTAAAAACAACCGATTTTCAGCTTGTTTTTAATTTTGAGCAGACGAGTACAGCTACCATATTTGGAGAACATGGTATAATGGCTCATGATGGCAAAGCCTATCAGAGCTCTAGAATTGCTTTATCGAATTATTCAGTTTTTAATATAAATATTTATATCCTTTTTCTTGTCTTCATTACAGTCGAGTCTGTCCTTTATGTCGGATCCCTCTGTTCTGATTCCGTCCAAGGAGAATCTGTGAGAGGATCATATAGTCTCTTTTGACAGAAACTGCGTTTTTGCAAGTTACGGTAGACCATAGTACGTCAGGAATAATTAGTGTAGTAATAATTTGCTTATAGATCAATAAAATCTATTACTGCCACAAGTAGTAGAGTCGTTTTCAAAATGTGTACACTTTTGTGTGAGCTCGTGGTCGACAAACGTCGACCACGAGCGCAAAAAAATGTACACATTTTGTGACTCGCTTTAGTAGGAATTGTAAGCTGCCATTAAATGGCATTAAAACAACATGTTCGGTATTTATATTATTCTGTTTTGTATATAATTTTAACTGTAACAAAATTCTCCAATCCGATCGCTTCATATTCGTGTTTTTCCTTCTCTAAATGATCTCCAAAAATGTGGTCAGACAATGTAATTGGACTGAATTGGCTTCACGTTATACGAATAACTACCGAAATTCAAACAACCTGCTCCTGTTTGGCCTTGTAGCTCAGTCAGTCACAGCTCTGGTAGATCTAATCCAGAGGTTGCAAGTTCATTCCTCGCCAGGGTCAAAAACATTTTATGAGGCTATTCCGCTAAATGAAATTTAGGCAAAGTTAAAATGATGGCCGGCGATTTCTTGTTGCCTGGCTTGGGGTGGCCCTAGACATCCACAAGGGGCACCTCGTGATTCATAAATGCAGTTTGCTTGCTAGTAGTTACTTGCAAAGTCATATTAAGCTTGCCTGCGCTTCACTATGACCGCTCGTCAGGCAAACAACAGCTTAACTGCGGACCAGTTTTCCGAAACTTCCCAGTCCTCTGGAAAGAAACCTTTGGCTGCGATTTTAATCGCAACCCCGCAGACTCAAGTCTCATCGCCATCGTGGTTCGCTAGATCCGGCCTTCCTGGCCACGGTGGTTAATGCTGTGAAGTTGGCCCTGGCAGCTGATGAAGATTCCGCTTTATCTTCTCAGGGTGCAAGGAAAATTATTTTTACTGCTTGCCATTCGGGCAAGCTGAAGCTAGCATTTACTAGCCCAGGCGTCATTTCAACTAGCCCCAAAAGCTTTTTCACGAGCAGAACTGATTTCACAGTTCTTCTGTTATTCGAATTTCTTATGAAACATCACTTGCCCGTCGGGTAAGTTAAAAACAGAATTCACTTGCCCGATAGCAAAATCGACTAGCCCCGGGCTATCGGACGTTACTTTCTTTGCACGCTGCTTCTGGTACTTCGGCCGTTTGCTCGCTCCTAAAAGCTGAGAATGTGGCTGCGATTTCGCAAACAAAAACTGTGCCATCTTTAAGAGGGGATGGGGGGGTTCTCGCTCAGCCTTCGAACTTAAGCGACCTTCTTGACTTCTGGCGTTGGTTTTCAAGCTTCTCGACCAGCTCCATGCTTCCAGCATTCGTCTATTAAGGTCTATTTGTCAGCCATTCGCTCCCTCCACATTGAGCAGGGTTTTCCTGACCCCCTGTTCAATTGCCTTCGCCTCCAGCGTTTAATGAGGGGGATCAAGCGTTCTCAGGACTTTCCGTCTGCTGCATCGACTGCCAGTTACTGACAGCATCTTGTTCCTCATTCCCAAAGCCTTGGACCTTAGCACGCACGATCATTGCATGTTCTGGCCAGCTTGCACTTTAAGCTATTTTGGCTTTCTGCGTTCAGCAGAATTTACTGTTCCTAAACTTGCTAGCTTCTCACCTACCACTCATTTGCGATATTCGCCGATATTACAGTCGATTCCACGGTTGCAGCATCTTGCATCCGTCTCCGAATGAAGGCATCCAAGACTGACCCAGTTTGGGCGGGCTGCTATGTGTATATTGGCTGGGGTACTGCTCCTCTGTGTGCCGTCCAAGCTATGCTGGCCTGTCTTTCGTTGCGGGGCAATGTTCCTGGCCCACTGTTTCTGCAGTCCAATGGTCAACCTTTGACTCGCATACTTCTTGCGGCAGATCCTTTCGACAGCTGGGATCTCTGGGAACTTCTCAATCCACAGCTTTCGCATCGGTGCAGCTACTGTTGCAGCTCCAATGGTGTCCCTGGCCACCTGATCTAGGTCTTTGGCCGTTGGACCAGTAATACCTATCAACTCTGCTTTCACACCTACAGAAGCTCTCGCGGGTCTGTCCAGTCGCCAGCCGGGTCAGCCCCAGCTTTCTCGAGGGAGTGGGACCTAGGGATGCTGTTCTCTGTTGGTGCAGAGTGCCTCACGCCTGAGCGGGGGGCATATTCTGCCTCTTGTTCCAGTTGTCTGCGTTTTTCAACTTATGCATGGCTATCGGTGAGTGTGCCTTTCTCATGTTTCTCGCCTTGAGGGATTTCGCGTGTCTGGTCGGAGATCCCTGTCTACCCTGTGTCGCGGCCCCTTCTTTCCGCAAAGTTCGGGAGGTTGTTTGGGTGGTGGCCGCTTGCAGGGTTAGCATGGATACCTCCTTTTCTTGCTACAGCTTTGCCCGGCTCCACCAATCCTTAAGGCACCAGCTTCCAAGCTCATCTATTGGTGATGAGTTTAAATGGGCTAAATGAAATTTAGCTTAAGCTCTTTACATTTATTGTAAATCTTGAAGGAATTATTTCATCAGTTAAACTTTACCTGTATGGCAAACAGTGATCCCAACTCTGCTCTCTTGAATAAGACATTCAAAGTTTTAGTGTCACTCTTTGTTTCGGCCACGGCCGGGTCTTCTAACGCCAGAATAGCAAGCTTCAGGCTTTCACATACTCGAAACGGCTCAAAGAAAAGTGAGCAAGAAAAAGCAGCTAGGTGTGGGGTTAGGGAGAGAGGGGGAAGAAACCCTCCTCTCTCCCTCTTTCCCTCTTCATTTCTCCCGCTTTTTTTGTTTTTTTCCTCCGCTCTCCATTTCGCGCCACTCTCCCTTATCTGAGCACTCTAGACAAGCTAGCGCCGAAAGTGACGCAGCGATCTACAAAGAAAAATTAATGCTCCGCTACACGACGAACACAAAGCTGCAGAGATTTCAGAATGAGTTAAAACCCTTCAAGGCGTTAGAGAAAATCACAAGGAGTAAACGCCTAAGAGGTCACGATCGCTTGAGTGTAAAAGGCAGGTAGTGGCGTTGACACTTTCCCCAGAGAACGTAAGATGCTTGTCAATATGAGTTTGACACACTTAACCAGGAAAACGGGATGCTAACTATTCAATATTAACTATCTGATGTCAGTGCGCACACGTCCAGGACGACCTATCACGCCGTCATATCGTGCTCTTTCGTCATACTGAGTTATGAAAAACTATTTCTTTTTTGCTCTCCCACAGATCTATAGGAGACAAGAGACTCGTTAGAGCTCACCCTCGTTTTAAGGGTTCTCTCCTACCCGTCCCTACGGAGTAGAAGAGAGAACCTGGGAACGAGGTTTGTTGGAGCTATGGTTATTAGATGATGTGAAGTATATTTGAAATAATTCATTTTGAACTGCGGTTGTAGATGAAAGTGAAGAATGATCATCGCAGTAAATTTTCCAATTTAAGCAATTGGAAAGAAGAAGCCTGAAAAAAATCAGGGCTTCAACGGGATTCGAACCCGTGACCTCCGCGTTACCGGTGCGTTGCTCTACCAACTGAGCTATGAAGCCACACATTGGGAGCGAGGTCAATTTATTGAGTTCATATCTCCCGTGAGGAGTGAAATGATGTGAAGTATATATGAATAATTCATTTTGAACTGCGGTTGTAGATGAAAGTGAAGAATGATCATCGCAGTAAATTTTCCAAGTTGCCAACTATCGACATTCCGGTCGTAGTAGTGTGGAGAATGTTTCTTACATGAACTTAGTTCAATATCCTTAGCTCTCAGTA
This sequence comes from Porites cylindrica, assembly GCA_964035525.1. Taxonomy (NCBI): domain Eukaryota; kingdom Metazoa; phylum Cnidaria; class Anthozoa; order Scleractinia; family Poritidae; genus Porites; species Porites cylindrica. Next base: position 61,418,235 of record OZ037775.1, read on the forward strand.
GCCTTCTATAGCTCTGTGGTAGAGCATCTGGTCAAGGGAGAGGACAATGATCTCGACAAGAAGTCGGTTTTGAATTTTTCCGAGTCGCTTTTGCCACTGATTGAATAAGCAACATTCTGGTATCTTAACCAGGATTAAAACTCACCCTGAAATTTATTTTCATGTATATTCTTGTTGGCTGTCGTGCAAAGTAAAATCAAGACAACGACCTTTTGGATTGAAGAATTTTGTTGTAATTATGATTTATATAATTGGTAAAAGAACTTCATGTCCAGCGTTCAAGTTTGTTATTAAGTAATTCTATTTATCGTTGATGACGCGGGGAGTGGTTGCCCAGTCTCCCGAGCCAGAGGCTCATATACTAAGCTCTAGAGCATTAAATTTAAAGATAAATTTCTATATAAAATACGATAAATATTAAATTAATCGACTGGATGTAAAGATTACAATTAAATAGGAAAAACACATAACAACTTCCATTGAGTTAGGTAAAACAAAGCTGTAAAACAGTTTTTACACTGGCATCCATCATGACTTACTTTTTTTATTAATAACCTTAATCGCTGGACAGTGCGTGTGGATTTTGTAGGTAAGGGTTAAATTATTCCACGTATGGGCAATAATATAAGAAAACGAGTAGTGCTTAAAAAAATTACTATAAGAAGCTTGTAGAATGTTAATGGACTGTATGTGTTTTGGGATCATACTCGTGATCATCGCTCCTAGGATTGCCGACCGAATTGTAGTTAGTCCTATTACTATTATTATATGATTAAAAGTTATTGGATAATTGAGCACCCTGTATAACTAAGCTCATATGGTTAAGTGTATACTTTGTAAATAGTTAGCTAGGTTGTATCCCAAATACCACAGCTCGGTCCTTGAGATACGAGCGTTTTGAACGCTTGAGAGCCCTGCATATCAAAAATCTTTTGAGGAAGAGAGTGATTATATCTTTTTAAAGCCTCGCTCTCTTTCGGCCTCCGGGGTTTTCGAGTCTATAATGTACATATATTTTTTAAGTCACCTCTAAGCGGTATCTTGCAACATAAGAACTCCTCTGATCCTCTACATAATTGCATGTAGCAGAGTACCATACCGGATTTCTTTTGTTGCAGAGTACAAAAGCAGTTATTTATGCTATGGTGAAAGCACGATGTCAGCGCGCAAGCTGACTTTCTACTTTTATTGATTTGACTCTTCACGCCAGCGGCATGGTGCTGATTTAAGCCTGGAGGAATATTAAAGTACAGTGGAACCCCCTTAATACGATCACCAATGGGCCAAAAAAAAATTGGCCGTATTAACGGGTGACCATATTAACGAGGTTTTTTTCCAAGAAAATGTATGGCCGTTTTGCCAGGTGGCCAAAAAAAATGGCCGTAATAACGAGGTGACTGTATTACCGAGGTGGCCGTAAGGCGGGTTTTCACTGTACACTAAATCACAATCTGGCGTTTTTAAAACATAGAGACATAGACTTAAGATATCCTAGGTAAGGTATTGTTATTCCTAAAATTAGAATGGCTGCGAAGGTGTTAAGTCAATTATTAGTATGTATTTTAGTGGGAAATATTCTGCTCTATAAATAAGTATTTAAAATTATTTCTCTGTCTTTAAAAAAGTGAACTTTCTATCGGGATTATCTCAGTGGGAAAGGTGTCCTCAAGAATAATCGTGTTGCTGTGTTAGACTGGCAGGTTTTGGCTCAAGAAATTAAATTTTGTAGTGTAGTTTTTAGGTTTTCTCTTGATTCTCGGTCTCATATGAGAAGGAGCCGCTAACAACAACTCCCATCCATACTGACGTTTCAGTGAGAAAAGTCTAGTTGCCACTTTCCATTTGGGAAGCCTCTGTAATGTTGATTAAAGTTATCTTCGTTCATAAACTGTACACTTTGTCAGTGTTTAGGTTGTACAACATTTAATGTGGTAGTATTCAGCACAGCTGCTTGGGCATGACTCTGGGATAATCCCGCCTTTTCCATGTTTAATTTGTTGATTCTCTGTACAGTAGAAAATGTGGTAAAGTTACTTATTATGTGAATCCTATTTAAGCTAGATCTATTCCTATTAAACTTATAAAAACGTTATCTTGACTAAATTGATCGTTGTGATTTTTTCCTTAATTTTTTTGTTGCTTTTTTATCAAACAGTCGAGTTTCTTGTTGAAAATATCAGAAAAACGTTGCTTGTGCGACATATCGCCTGTATATTCAGGAAGTGAATTTGAGTGACAGTTCGAACCATACACTGTGAAATCAGCTGATTTGGTTAGAGAGATTTAATCGTATTCAAACAAACTGTCCGAATCGGGATATCAAATTCTTTGACCATTTAATCGCTCCAAACAATATCTTGCATTTAACCTCTTCATTCCGAACAAAACTCTGTTAATAATCTAAAAAACGAATCACCTTCCTTTTGAGGGAAATATAGAATCTCTTGGCTTTTCACCCTACCAACACCCTACCAAGATCGGCTGCTCTGTCCACGTCTCCTGCAAAAAAAAACAAGGCTTTAAAGGTCAAATGAACCAAAAAATTGAAATATTTTCTTTTGTCGCTTTACCTTCACCAAACACTAAAAAGTACCATCCTAAGTGAGATTTGGGTAAAGATTTTTCTTCCCAAGCCTTTATAGATAGATAAAAGATCAAAATCCGAGCATTTCCGAAGGCTTCACGAAAACGTTTCTGAAATGGCCGCGTGATAGACTGGAGACTACGTGACGTCAATGTTGGTCTATAGAAATGGTCATTTCTATTGTTGCCAACCTGTATTAAACGGACACTTGTGATAAAATTCCACCATCCAACATGCCAGACACCGGAAATGCGAAAGACTGCCTCGAATTGCCACCCACAAATTTTTCGATTTTTACATTTAAAAACTTGACTTGACGAACTTATTTGATTAGTTTCACCGTACTGTACTGTTTTCTATTTCGTTTTGTTTGTATAGAGCTTGTTTCACTCATCTGATTTCTTCAAATTTGAGTTGCAATCTATGTTTATGGTACTATGATCAATTGGTTCACTTCGCTAAAGAAATTAATGCAAACGTGTATCCTCATACTTGCTGGGAGTATTCTAACCGTTTCCACTCTTCATTTGAATGGCATTTGACACCTCATATGACGTTATCTATCGAAACTTGTATTAGGCGGACACCCTGTATTAAGCGGACACTACAGCATTCCCCGAGAGTGTCCGCTTAATACAAGTTTCACTGTATTTACATCGCGTGACAATGAGCTTCTCCCCGAGCTGCCATATTGAAACGAAATCTGCCAGTCGCTGTTTTTCCTTGGTCGTGGCGAGCATTCTCGTCCCCAGAGCCCGTCGTTTTTTTGGTCACGTGGTCTTGAAACGAGGGATTCTGTTCACGAGTTACACATAAATACAGTGTACCTCCTTCTGCGGGATACCAAACTCCTTCTGGGCGATTCCATTTACAAGTTAAAAATAAACACCTCCTTCTGAGGGATGCCAACCTCCTTGTGTGGGATTGCATGTTAGAAATTCTGAGGTGTTTGCTCCCTTATGCTCTTATCATCGAAAGATTCCTCATTTTTAAAGGAACAGAGGAGTTTAAAATAATCTCATATACATTTTCCTTGCCGTTCGAAGTTCTTTATTCGTAAATTCTGGTAGTCCGACGACGTAAGTTGATTGCGAGATGCGCCATCTTGTCTCACGAGCCGAAGATTGCCGAAGCAACTCTCGTTACTACTCCTCCTCGATCACCTCCTTCTGAGGGATTCCATTGATTCCATCAATCCATCTAGCCGAGCTGAACAACGTCTGTGAATGTGCAGAGACGGGAGAGGTCTGGGATCTAAACTTTTTTATTATTATTTTATTAGCTTCGCCAAAAAAAAACAAACAAGCAAACAAACAAACAAACAGAAAGAACGTTGGCAGGGACACCGCAACAGCTGTGGTCAATTACAGCGGGCCCGGACACTAAAAAAAATAAAAACAAGACATATTAAAAAGCACAGCGATACAAGAAAAACTACAGCTACATACAACAAGTTATTGGACGAGACAAGGGACGAACACTATTACATTTTACAGGGGCGTAGCCAGGATTTTTCAAAGGGGGGGTCACAGACAGGGACACCATCCGGGGATCGCCGACTATATATGGTTATACCGCTGCTCTCCCTCGTGTATCAGCGGGCTCAGTCGTATTATTGCGGCATGAAGGCCCATATTAACTAAAGATAAGAGCCGTTGACGAAAATACTTTGCAAAAAAACAAATTTTTAAAAAGTGGGCTTTTCAACAATGGCTGAATATTGTTTGCTCAAAAGAAGGCCTATCAAGGGGGGGTCACGGGTACCCCAGGACCCCCCCTAGCTACGCCCCTGTTTTAAACAGATAAACTTGAACGAACGTGGGGCTTTACAATCATAGGAAACAGCTAACGCAGACTTAAAGAAATTAAAAAAAACTGATTTAAAGGAAGCTAAGGTCGATGAGCTCAAATCTAGTTCATCCACTAAACAACTCCAAATTATACTAGGTCTAATGGGAAAGGATGTTTGGTACGTACCTGTTTTACATTTCTTAATTATGTATTTATTAACATTGCTGGTTGAGGATCTAGTGCGTCTACCGTATTTGCGAACTTCAGGTAGGACAGAGGAGTTCACGTTAACAAGACCGCGTGTAAATTTGAAAAAAAAGGTTAGATCTAAAAGTTCATGCCAGTAACAAATAGGTATTAGGTTTAGAGTTTGTAAACGAGACTTATAACTTATATTAGAAGAATAAGGCAGTTTTAAGATAAACTTAGTCGCGAGTCTTTGGATACGCTCAAGCTTGACAATGAGCTCGATGGACTGTGGGGTCCAAATTTGGGTGGCGTATCCCAAATGTGGCCTAGCCAGGGCTAGGTATAGCGTTCTTCTTACTTCGATCGGTTCTAAGTATGAACCTCGTGTTCGTCTTTAAGTATCCAAGCAGTTTATTAGCTCGCGAAGGTTGTTCGTTTACTTGTTTGTACCATGTCAGATCCTTACTAATCCAAACGCCCACATCTTTTTCAGCAGCATATGATTCAAGTGCGGTGTTGTTGGGTTTGTAAGATGATAAGATCGGCTTTGTTTTCCTTGTAATGAGCTGCGCCTTACACGCTTCGTTAAAAAGGAGACCGGATGATTGAGACCAATGCAAGTTGCAAGCTTCCCAAGGTCTTCCTGGAGAGAAGAGGCATCCCCCAAAGTCTTTATCTCTCTAAATATTTTTGTGTCGTCAGCGAACATCAATACTCGAATGCTAGAACTGATGACTTCGGGAAGGTCGTTGACGTATAAGAGGAAGAGGGCTGGTCAAAGTATGGAACCATGAGGTACTCCAGAGGTAACAGGAAGATCCACTGAAGTGGCGCCAAGTACCGTAGCGCGTCGACTTGACAGGTAGGAGTAGAACCAGTTAAGCAGGTTTCCACCGAAATCGTTTGTAAAAGGATTTTCAAAACATCCCTACATTTTGGCGAAATTTAGGGTGGATTCTGAATATTTTAGGTTCCCATTTAAAGTAAAGGTAAAAAAGGCAAAGGTAAATTCTCGTTTCTACCTTTGTAATTTTTCTTCTACTTTTTTCTATAAACAAAAGAAGACGCACGAACGAAGCATCCCTGCTATAATAGTATTGTTTGCAAAAGAATTTTCAAAACATCCTCACATTTTCCCGATTTTTAAGGTGGTTTCCGAATAATTAAGGTTCCCATCTAAACTAAAGCTAGATCATTTCATATTTTATTCAATTCTAGTTTCCTTCTCCGAAATTTTTTATCTTTTTTCATTTTTAACAGGCTTAACCGAATAAATACTAATTCTACAGCTCGACCAGCACCTCTAAGCCGGCTAAAGCTTTATGTAAGCAAACGCTTCTTTGGTCGCACTAAGATTTGTAACTAAGTTTATGACTTTCATGACTTCTTCTGTCTGATGGTATCATCGCGCTCCAAGCCGGCTTTGATTTCCTTGCCACCAAGAAACGGTTAACATCTGTTATCGCTCAGTCTGATCGCTCGGCTTAATTACAAAGATTTGCTCCTCCTTAACCACAATAAAGTAATGTTTAAGTAAATCGTTTACTTACCATCGAAGAAAAGTCGCCCAAACTCCAGCACATTGCTCTTTCTTAATTCCTATGTCATCTTTCTACAAACTTACTGACGATCAAAACAATGAAAAACCTCGCCGGGACGGTGAAAAACATTTTCCTTAATCCCTGGTTTACGTAACATTTCTTTCCACGAGTTGCATTTCTAACGTATTCGTGGAATTTCTCCTTCGTTGGCATTCACAAATATAAGTTTAACAGCTGATCGAGGATGGAACACGGAACATTCCGCAACATGCCGGAACATTCCGGAAAATCCCGAGGAGGGGGGGAGGAGGGGGGTTTCAAGCTTTCCTCACAGAGCTACCTACCTCTTGTAATTGTTTGCCATGAGTTAATCATTTGACGGTTATCCATTTAAGGCTCTGCGCCTGCGATGGTCTGAAATGTCGGTGCAGTATTTGATGTCAAGCCAAGTCGGTCAGGAGCTCGTGTCAAGCCAACATATAGTCTCCTTATATAACCGAAATTTGCTTACTTGAGTTGCTTTGCTTTCTTGAGGTTGACATAAATTACTTACAGGAAGGAGCCGATTGACTAGGTTGAGGATGGTGATCGCCGCTGTTAAAGTGATTTAACTTGAGCATCCCCTGTGACGTTGCATTTTTTCCACTCTGTGTGCTGAAACGCTGTTCCCCCTATATTTCGAGCCCAAGCCTAATTTACAGAAGGCACTTGAAGGTTTGCTTATGCGACTTGTTGTTTTTGTAAACACTATTTTTCATCTAAATTCACTGAATAATATTACAGTATCAGTTTTTTACGTGCCCGGGTCAAAAGTGAATAGAAAGGAAAAGAGCTGCCCGTCTTTGTTTGTTTGTTTGTTTTGTGTTCCACCTTGCTAAATATATCAGTCTCGGAGCATTTGGTTCCGTCGTGTCAGTGTCATGTCTGGAGTCTGAAACGGTGAGGATCTCCATGATCACGGGAATCACAACAGCCCCTCCCATAAAAGTTGTAGTTCCATTCATGGGTCATTATTTTATTCTGCGGAACTCAAGATTGCTTTTTTTTTTTTTGTAATTATGTGGAATGAATAGTCAACATAAGGATTTAATTCAAGAAAGTCAAGTCGCCGAGAATAGCTACGCATTACTGTTTCCAAAAGGAACCCTTGTTCACTAAAATCCAGTAACGTCACAAAATTCAAAGCAACAAACACGTTAGCAAAGCATTCGAATTCAAGCACCAACTTCGCTCTCACCAGTTTTGTCGTCAGAGGATATCCAAATCACTTTGACAGCGGCGATCGCCATCTTCAACTTGGCAGAAGAAAATAGGAGGCTGTGATCTAGCTTTAATTTCAGCCATCTTGTCGAGTCGAAAATTTCACTTGCGACTCGGGAGACGGCTAAAATTCAGGCTAATTGATAACAGTTAGAAACTTCCGCTGCGCTACCACTACCACTGCAACTATTCACAGCGAATGTGAATCTTATCCACTAAAGTCCAAAGCGACGAGCCCCTAAGCTCTTCTTACGGTCGCAAAGCCGTAAATGGATAACGTACCGTCAAACCGCATGGCAAACAATACAAGAGGTGGCTGTGTAAGGAAAGCTTGAAAACCCCCCTCCTCGAGACCAATTTTAATATATTTTGAATTTAGAAGAAAGCCTTCACTATTTACTGACGACCCTGACTCGCCCAACAAATTATTTGCGACAAAATATTGTTTTCTCATACTCGTAGATGAGACGATTTTACATGATACGAGTTTCTTTTTCTTTATTTCTTTCTTTTTCTTTTTCGTTATTATTAATTTTTACAAAAATCATTTTATTATTATTATTATTTATTTTTTTTTCCACGAAAAATTTTTTTTTCATGTTCCGGGATTTTCCGGAATGTTCCGGCATGTTCCGGAATGTTCCGTGTTCCAGGTTTTATCGACGCCCGAACTACAAAGTGTGTTTGTAATATTGTTTTTCGTTTTGTTTTGTCAGTTGAGCATGCAGTTAGTGGCAGATAATATTTACCTTGATTTTTTAGAAATATATGTATTTTTTAGACGTTTGCTTCTCTAGTAAATTCGCAAATATTGTTGCAAGTGTACGCACAGGACTAAATCAGCTGCATTTCCTATTTATATTCACGACTAAGAGACGGGAATTAGTGTGCAGCTCGAACTATGGAGCCTGAGTGTTTAATGCCGTCCAAATAACATACAAAGTTCAACAACATAACTAAAGAATGGTATACACTGATATTCCTAAATAAAGTCACTTAGGCTAAACTATTCACGTGCGCGGCCTGATACGAAATCCCAAAAATCCAATGGGAAAAAAATGGGAACGTATTCCCCAACCGATGCGGTCGCACAGCCTCTAGGGGTTAAAGGTAAAAAATCAATCGATAGATGAATAAAGTAAGATATAAAAATAAAAGTTGATAGTTCGAGAGCTGAGATGAATACATTACAACTGTCAAAACCTTATATACCTAATAACAATAGAGTCAATTAACGTCATAGCGGCTCACGTGCGTTCATACCAATAGGAAAGTATTTACATTCTCTGTCACTACCACTAAGATCCTGTTTACATGGAGTGGGGGACCCCGGTCTAGTGGGGTAGTCTTCTTTTGTTTTGTGCCCCCCAGAGCGTGAAAACAAAAGAAACCAACCCCACTAGACCGGGGTCCCCCACCTCCATGTAAACAGACCCTAAGTTTAGCTCCGCCGAATGTAAATACATTAATACACTTGAGAACTTAATCTCGTACCCAGATCTCACTCTGTTTTATACTGAAAAGTGAGAGATCTGGGTACGAGATTATTGAAACTCATTTGGTTTGTTCTGAAATAATTTATATATCCTTTGAAAAAGTTCGCAATATATTTCTTCAAGATTTTTAAAGATTTATGTACTGGAAATCGGGGAAAATTACGGAGGAAAATATTAAAGTAACAGAAAAATAGAAATCTCGGTTTTTTAAATTCGAGCGCGCCTAGCCAAAATAATAAAACTAGTAGAACATCGTGTCGCCGTCTTTTCGAAAACTTTTTACCTTCTACCCCAACAGAAGTAACCTTCGAGATCTCTCTTAATCTCGCAAGAAGTTAAATGTGATTGTGCTGACTGTTTTACTTTTAGCTGAAAAAATTAACAGATAAAAGCTATTTTTTAAGTCATCCAGTCTTCATTTTTCCCACGCGTGAAAAATTTGCATACTAGAAAAACAAGCAACGGAAGTAATTTTGGTTGGCTGATTCGGCAAATGTCAATCAATCAAAAAAGTGAGAGGCAGACGTTTCGTAGAAGGTTTGTATCAGGCTCTGTTTTCGTTTCGCCTTGCCCGCCGGAATGTTATTACAAAGAGTAACGAAAATTGAGCCTGATCTCAGGTTAATTATTGCCCGAAACAGGGAGATCACAAGCAACGAACCTCGAAACACAGAAACAAACAAAGTAGATCGAAATGCACCAATCATAAGTAAAGATGTGTTTCCTAAGAGGTCCGCTAAGGTGACTGACGGAACAGAAAAACCCAAAATTCCTTTGAAGTTTGGAAAACGCGCAGCGCGATACAACGAATTTGGCTATAAGTAGGGATTTTTTTGGGTATTCAAAACTAATGTTTCTATTTTTCGTGTTTTGTCATTTATGCTTCCTGGAAATATTTATTTATGGCTCGGAAATTCGGCATGGGATTTTTCGGGGACAAATTTTGGTCCAGCGATTTTTTGGGGTTTTGTTTGAAGCCCAAGGGATTTTTTAGAGTTTTGACTTTTGCCCCCATTTGATCATCCCTGTCACTTGAAATCCGGAGTACAGCCTCTGGCCTTGAGTTAAGCTGAAAAGGACGCTGAATTTTTCACACTTTCCATCCCGAGTTAATCTACATTCTCTGATTGGAAACTGTGTGGGGGAGAGCAATGAAAAAACCAAACCTTCTTAAAGCCGTAAAAGTATTGTGGGTTTTACTGGCTCCGGCCATGAAGTCCCCTTTCCATGGGGTTCTGGATATTGTGGATATTGGCCAGTTCCATTCTTTGCAAATCGCCAGATTATTTCATCAAGGTCAGTTTCCATATTGTAGTGGGTATGAATGAGGCAAGGCAAGTCCAATATTTTCCAGATTTCAACTTGGAAAGCATTTTTATTACTAAAAATATATTTATCATCAAAAATCCGACCGATTTAGGTAAAACGGTGGAAACTGGTGTGGATCCGTGCCTGCCCAATTCCCGGGCCCAATTGTCCTCTTGGTGAATCTTCAACAACTAGCCATTGTCAGGTTGAATGTTGGCGCGTCTGATTTTGAAAGTAGAACTTTTTTATTATGAACTTCTTAAACTTTCTTAGGTGAAAGTCGAAAAGCCGTGGAAAACTACTGTTTTAGACTCAAATGACAGTAATAAAGCTGGGATGAGATTTGCACTCTCACGGGATTTATTTTATTTCGGTTTTTTCGTAGCCGCAGCCGAGTTCCGGTTAGGTTTTGGTCGATGGATAGATGATAGGATCCACGATAGGATGCCGTGACGTGTTGACACTAAATAACATCGACCGAGACCAGTGTTCCTTGGGAAGACCATAAGCCGCGTCGTTCGATGCAATACAGCTGAGTCTATTACAGATTTAACATTTTTTTAGTGATATAAAATGGAAACGACAGTATTGACCTAGACTACAAAACAGTCGGTTTTTTTTATCAAAATCAGTAGAGAAATCGGTAAAGCGTGGTGTGAGAGCCTTTCGCGCGCGAAGCACGCGAGCCTCACACGTAGGGCGTGTAAGGCGAGAGAAAAAAACGTATTTTTAGGGTCTCTCCCCAGTCTCGCTCTCTGTTTTCAGCCTCGTTCCAGACGTTTGACTTTCGCGCGTACTTGAATACGCTAAGATATGGACTGTTTTGCAGTCAAGTATTGACCGTTTTATAACTCAAACTAACTCAAATTTAGTAAAATCCAACTAGTGGTCTATTATCAATGCTGCGTTCTGATTGGTTGAGCTTCTACTAGGCTATATATTATATCCTACTAGTAGCGAAAAGCGCGCGCTTTTTGGCGGCAAAAAAGGATTAAAGTCTAGATTTAACTAGCTAAATTTTTTTTATTATCGATATTTTTGACCAACTAGTTGGATTTTACTAAAACAATTGTTCCTGTCGCGTACCCAGTGCAGCGGACACGGGATGTTGTGCACTGGAGATCGGTAAGTGTCAACCACAGTATAAAATTTAGCAGCACAAGTTGACTCAACAGCATTTAATAAGATCACTAACTCGTCTGAATTATTGTACACATGCGGTGAAAACTAAAAGGGGAAATTACAATGTACAAGATCAAAAAAGGGGCTGAGGCTGCTTATAAAAGAAGCAAAATTGAAAGGAAAACGAAAACTAAATACAATAAGCTGAAACTTACGTCTGATCCTGTCTTAAGGGCTAGAGAAACTCCGACGTTACGTAACTCCGAAAAAGATAAAACCGCTCTGAAAACGCCGACGTTGCTCCGTAGATCTCCTAACTCCAACTCCGCAAAAACTAAAGGGGCGTTCTCTGATAAAAGTACAATTCACGTGTACAGTTGTAAAACCGGTTAGAAAACAGGAATGGCTAGCTACATAATTGATTCAAACTGTGAACAATAGCACATGAAAATAGGGGCGTAAAAACTCGATAAATGAAACAGAACAGAAACGTATCTTATCTAAATCAAAACAAAACTAAGCTTAATTACGTAATCAAGTTCTCTTTGATTGAATGTTCATTGTTCATCACAGTTCCTCTCGCCCTCATGGCCCCCTGAGTAAATAGCCCATTCGGCCTTCGGCCTCATTGGCTATAGACTCAGAGCCCATTCGGGCTCGAGGAATAATTGTTAAATAACATCTTCGCTGCGATCGATCAAGTGAGGGGAAGTCGACGCGATCATTTCAGCCATTTTGTAAGTCGTCGCCCCCCTGGTCGTCGCTGAGATATCGATGACTCCTCTGATTTAGGTCGATGCCCAATTCATCCTCGTACCCAGCGTCTTCGTTCCCGTTGACCAGCGGTCGGGAGGAGAAGCTTTTCCTGAGGGAGGGGGGACGTCTGTACACAGGCGAATCTAGCCATGTTTTGCGTTTGTTTTGGACATTATTTTGCAGCCTCGTTCCCAGTCGTCCTTGGCGATTTCGGCTGCGACGTCACCTGTGAAGCTTGTCGGGAAAATTCGCTCTCGCTTTCGGTTCCAAGCCTCCTCTGGTTACTCAGATGGCGCGAACTGGCCTGGGTACGAGGCTGGTTGTACATGCTATAGGTCTGTGCGGAAATGGTGGTCTGTTCGATGTTTGCTGTCTTTTATAAACGGCCTAAACGGTAAGAACAGTTCAAGAAGTATTGTGCGCAACATTTTTTTTTCGTTTTATTTTTTTTTCTAGGTTTCAAGATTAGTTATAGCGAGTATTCTTTTGTCACACAGATTGTTATCTCCAGGAATCAGGATTGTAGAAAGTTACATAAGTGAACGGTATGTGCTGTACGTCTACCTGAGCTGTGAATAAACAAGTTTTAGCCTTTACTTTTTTATTGTTTTGTTCTCAACTCTTCTTGTCATGTGTACGTCCTGGTACGATGATTGTTTGACGAAGTAACAGCCTATCAGCTTATACCTACCAACTTTTTCTGAGATATAAGCGTGAAATTTTTATCCTGGGAGTGCTGGGATTTTTGAAGACGACACGATCATTTCCGAAGATTTCCGAAGAAGTCCGAAGACGTCCGAAGTTTGCCGAAGATGTCCGAAGTCCGCCGAAGGCGAAGTTATCGAGTCCTTCAGGGCGGAAAAACGTTCTGCGCAAGCTTCTGCGCATCCCTTACCGCAGGCTCAAGGCGGGCTTTTCTGTGTGTTGACTTTGTGTTTGTTTGTTGCTGGAGTTCTGAGTGAAATGCACGAGATGCGAACGTTTGCTCCCTGTAAAGCATTTTTATTTGACATTGCTTTTTTTCGTCGCTTGAAATTACTTTGGATTCAGAACAATCAATGTTAAAGGAAAAATGGATCATTCCGTCAGTCTGAGGTGGAATAAAAGGTTTTGAACATTTTTAAAGAGGCGAGTATTTTTTCTAATTGTGCATTCGATTAATTTATGGGTTGATTTCTCCGGGTTGAATTAAAATCCGCTTGTATTCTGTTATTAGTAGTTACGGTTACTTTTTTTACACGCCCAGATTTATTACCTTTGCAGAACCAGCTTTATCTTTGTCGTCAGTCAAAGAACCATATTGCTGTTATAACGCATCAGAGTGAACAAACTTGTGCGCTTATTAAACTTTCTCGGAAATAGAAGGCCAGCAAGCTTACTCAGGATCATTTTTCTGTTGCTCAAGTAATAGTAGTCGGAGTTTTTTCATTTTCATTACATTGTTTTGTTTTCCAGTGCACTGTAAAAGTTTCTGTTCTTTGTAAGAATAACTTTCTGTACGTAAATTGTCCTTTTCACTCGCTGTGAAGTAGAGAACGACAACTGCGATGCCGGCAGTGACTTCAAAACAATTGACTCTTTTCCCGTAAACAACGGCTGAAGCTGGATTTTACTGAGGCGAGCAAAACAAACCCTTATATGCAATTTTCTGTATTTTCTAATGATCGGCTGAGTTTAATTTGCTTAAACGAAGACCCTCGCATGGACCAGTTAAGCTTAAAATAGCTAAATGTTGAATCATGGCTTGGCTGCCAAGTTGCAACTGATCTTTTGCTTTTAAGGTCTTTAGGTAGGTTGTTTTCGTACAGAAAATTCATTTCTTCATTGTCAGCAAGAAGTTTTTGAAATAATGTAACTTCAACTTTGTTTGAAGGAAATCCTACTTACGCGTAGGTTTTTGACAGATGTTATGCGTGTTCAACTTGACAACACAAAACAAAATTTATAAATCTGCGCGAAATGAGCAAGTTTAAAAAACTATAGTTGCTTTGAAACCGATTTTTGGGAAGATTTTACTAGACAAAGATTGACCTTTTTTCTGCCCGCATAAAGGCAACGCAATAACTTCTACATTGAGGATTTTGTTTATATTTTAGTGATCTGCGAAACTACGAGTGTCCGATCGAGCGAGGGTTTTAAAATATCAGCTCGAGTGCGACAAAGTTCAGTGACTTCAGACACATTGTGGGCAAGCGTTAATTTTTTTGGGCAAATCACTGTTCAAAGATATGTTGTTTTTGTGTCCACAGTGGAGCTCCGGACCTTATATATCCAGGAACTTCCTTATATGAGCACATTTTGTGAATGCATCTCGAAAAAAATCGGACCTACGCATGTACATTTCCAGGACAACGCAAGGAAATCAATGTCGTTAAAGTCCGTTTTACTATGAGGTATTCTTCGAGAAAATTTACTAACGACAAGGTTATAACCACAGCTTGCAACTTTTGAAGACAAATTGCCTGTTCTTTCCAGGTTATGAGTAGAAACATTTTATTTTTAGGCAATAAATTATTTGAAATCCCGCCATTTTTTTAAACCCGGCCAGGGGATCTGGGCACAAAAGTTCGCGCATGTTCATTACGTTTTTCCAACACCGCGGCAAAACGTCTACGCATGCGCCAGATTGAGCATTTCCGGTCTCTTTTTCAGTCACACTTTCCAGTCAAAGTCTCCCGCGCGCTTCATTCTGTGTGCAGCTTGTGGTTCAGTTGTTCTGCTTTATGCTGCCCGTGTTTTTGACTATTTTGTAGTTATTGAAATTGCTTTTATGGATAACCAGGCACAGATCACTGAAACAATTAGTCGATTAGATTCAGAAAAGGTAAGATGATAATAACTCAGTGTGTAATTTTGGCTAGAGCGTCAGGTAAACTGATTTTCATTCACGAAAATAAAGTTTTTGACTGTTATTTTTCACTTAACCTGGCTGAAACTAAGACATAAAATTAAAACGTTATCATTGCAAGCTTGTGTATTGTAGTTCTAATTTTTAGTTCTTCAGTTTCTCAGTCTACATGTGTTAAAGCCGATTCAAACTTTATTTGGAAAACGACAACACACAATCGCTTTGTAGTTTTGTTTACCAGTGGGTTTTACCGTGTTTTAAAGCGAAACTCTTCTGGGTTGATTGCCATGAAACATAAGCTTAATTATACTGTTGAGCCGGTTGGCAGCAAGTTGACAACTCTATTTATTTATTTTTCCATTCTCAGAATCAGAGAGCGAAAGCTGGTTCAGTGGCTTTTAGAAGTCGAACTTTTCATGCCATGTATTTAGCAGCTAGTAGTTTCGTGTTTGCATGAGATGCAGCCGAGCCGCACAGTCTGAAATTATTGAAGTCTTCAACAAAAGAACAACCATGTAAAAGAATTAAATAGGCATTTTCTTGAATGAAAGTCATTTATAGGCATGTTTAGTTTCCCGGTGACTGCAGTCATCAAAGTCAAAGTTGTTGTTAAATCCCGCCCATCTTTTGTTTTGAGTTCTTGTTTTCTCTGATAATAACACAAATTATTGAACGGACTAAAATTTTATTTCCTGGTTTTAGTGTTTTTTATGATAATGATGACGTCTTTATTTTGGTTTCTTTCATAAGTATTGTTATTCTTTTCTTAGTTGTCGCCTTCTCCCAAATTAACTTATGCCAAACCAGTAGCATGCAAGAAAGCCAGTAAAAACAAATTCGTCTTGTCGAGCGCTCGCGACCTGCAAACTTCAAACATCATTTTCACCGTTGGTGCAAACAGATAACCATGTGGTGCAAAAGTTTGAGAATAGAAAAATATATAAGCTTTCGAATGAAGTGATTTTTTTGGCCCCCTTTTTTGTCTGTTTCGCCCTTTTTGCTTTTAAACTTGGCGCGACGGCAAAGTTATGCTTACGCTATTGGTTTATATACTAGACCGGAAATAAAAAGCTGATCGGATATTAAATTTTGTGCTCATGCGCATTGCGTTTTGCCGCGGTGTTCGTTTTTCCGCCCTGAAATCGAGTCCCAGTCTTAGGACACGTACAAAAGCGAGCTCGCTCCCAGTGCTTTTCACTTCAAAAATCAGAGATCGCGAGGAAGGTGTTGTCATTTATTCATTTTACACATGGTTTTCGTTCCTTACATGGGTCTGAGTTAACATATTTTTGGAAATTGTGTCAAGCAAGACGGCAACAACTCACATTTTTCAATCAGGCGTGAGAAATTGGCCCGCAAGCGTGAGCCGGCGTGAGATCGAAGTTTTCAACTCGCAGGCGTGAGAGTTGGCAGGTATATCAGCTCTGCAATTACACTGTATTTTCAAAACCAGAAACTCATAAGGGGTTGGAACGTGTAACTCGCTTTCAATGCTCGTGATATTCACTTTTACCATATTTGGAAACCTTATTGGCAGATAGCCATTTTAAACAAATAGCCGCAACGCGAGCACCATGCAGATGTTTTAAGACAAGGGTTCTGTATTTCAAGGTTAAAAATACACCGTTAAAAGACAAAAAATGGAAAGAGAAAGTTTAAAAGAATGCTCAGCTTTCTTTTTGTGGAGGAAGGGAAGCTCTTCATCAAGAAATCGTCCTTCGAGGAATTCAACCTTGTTTTCTTCACGACGGAGCGCATGGTCCCTTTTGAAATGCAACCAAAGCTGTGAAGTTTTTGCTGAATTTTCAGGTACATTTTGCACTGGATGTCGGTCGTTTCGCCTACAAGTCGTTTCGCCTACAAGTCGATTCGCCTACACTGACGTCGATTCGCCTACATGATCTGAGTTGTTTCGCCTACACATTTATACAAGTTTAAGTTTACCTTGTGACCAACATCTTGTTTATCTTACGATCTATCGATCGATCGTTGCGATCTATATCGCATCGTTCTCGTATTAACAAATGACTATAGTCAAAATGTATAGTCTGTAATCCTAAAATGAAACCCCAGAATTTCAAGTACCTTTGATGTAACAACAGTTTTTGTTTTATATTTTGAAGTATTCTGCTTTGAACGGGGTCCACAACAAATACAACACCGCAATATCTGAAAACGCCGCCATCTTGGTAGCACGTGCTCAAGAATTCATTTGGTTGCTAAGTACAATTATGACGTAGACGCGCAGCGCTTACGCTATGAAAGGACGGGAAATTCGGAGAAGTCGCTATATATTCGCGTTATATTAATACGCATTAACAGACAATGTTATATACAAACATATTTATTGCTTACAACTAAACGAAGTACATGCGAGGACGTGTGGGTTGTCCAAGTGACACCCGCCCCATAAACAACAAATTCAAATTATAACTTAACCTAAATTGTAACTCACCCTAACTTAACCTATTGATTCACAGTTAATTTTAAAAAACTAAGTACATGCGGGGACAATCTGTGAACGCGTAAATACCAATTCTAACGTAACCTAGCATTACAATGATTATTTACTTATTTATTGCTTACAATCAAAACGAAGTACATGCGAGGACGTGTGGGTTGTCCAAGTGACACCCGCCCCATAAACAACAAATTCAAATTGTAACTTAACCTAAATTGTAACTTAACCTTTTGATTCACGATTAATTTTAAAAAACTAAGTACATGCGGGACAATCTGTGAATGCGTAAATACCAATTCTATCCTAGAGCTATCTATCTAGAGCGTTTAGGTCCATTGAGATGGGCACATTGACGAAGAAGCTGTTCCGCATTTTTTCTTTGGCTACTGTAATCATCCCAAAGATTAAATACTTGGGCTTGGACTGACCTGTATTTCTTGCGCTGAATCCTGGTCAGTTTTTTTTCCGAGACTAAACGGATTCTCAGGGCTGTCAGCCGGGCCTCTTGGTGCAGAAGGTCGATGAGGAGGTAGAATGGCATATTCCATCTACCTGAAGCACGCCTGTGTAGGCCGTTATGCCAGCTTTCGATGTCATTATTGCTCCTGGTGGCCATCATGAAGACGCTCCAGCTTGATGGAGGCCAGATTATCTTAACTTCAGTGAAACAACTCAGATCATGTAGGCGAATCGACGTCAGTGTAGGCGAATCGACTTGTAGGCGAAACGACCGGTTTCCTTTGCACTCTATGGCCAAGACAATTACGTTTTTGAAAGGGAATTTATGTATTTTTAAATGTATCGTAGATGTTTTATAAATTTTTTCTCTTCGGCGCTAAAGAAAAGTTACAAAATGTGCCCCGATTTGAGATGGATTTTGTGTTGAATTTTGCCATGTGCTCAGCCGATTTCCCTTGCGTGAACGGATCCACGATCCAGATAGTGTTTTCCGAATTGCTTTAAGGGACGGTTCATTATTTATGGGAATGACCGGGTCGGGAAAAAACCGAACGGGCTTTGAAAATTTTTCTTGCCGTGGCGACGGGCTTTGTGTTTTTTTCTTGAACAAAAAGACCGGACTTTAAAAAAAATCAACATAAACTAAAACTGTGGTAGAAACGCGGCAGTCGTCTGATGAGAACAACACATGGAAACTGTATTCGTCGTTGAAAATTTACCCAGTAAATTGTCTTACTTTCATATCAAATAAATATTGCTACAATATTTTTGGTAATGCAGGGATATACCCGAAAGAAAAAGCTCGCGCTTTGCGATCGAACACTCGAGAATTTTGACAGGCCACGGAATGACACAAATGTACCTTGTGAGCTGCTCTTTTATAGTTGTTTATATTCCTTGACATTTCAGAGCTTGTAATCAAATTAGAATTTCAAATGATGCATGGACAAGGATTTTAATCAAAGTGAACTCCAACGGTTGGAATATTAAATCTTCGGACTCCGCCAGACTGTACACACGAAAACAAGATGTTTTGATCGAGGATCAAACGCGAACGGGAACGTTATAGCATCGATGAAAGTGAAAAGATATGGTTTGTCTTTCAAAGCGATTCAGATGAGGAGGAATTTTATGGTTTTGATTGAGTTTGCAAACAGTTGACTTTTTAAAAAAATTAATTCGGGTCGCTATAACAGAACCTAATATGAAACACTATAGTATAAATCCGTTTCATTTTTTCATGCCCTGTGGACATTAGTTACCAGTCTTCCCATGTCTTGCTGCTGCAACAGAGACCTGGAACAAAGTTTTGAATGTCCTCGTGAACGTCTCGCGAACGTGTTTAAAAACATGTTTGTGGAAACTTATTCCTTTAACAAAATGTCGAAAACTTTCAAGGGAAACATTACTCCACAAGAAGTTCTATTTGGAGAGGTTGAAAAACTCCAAACGCTTCTTGCAAGTCATTTAATACGAACGGTTATATATCCGTGTTCAAAGATATATTTAGGACTTTTTCACTTATTTGGCAAACGATGAAATGCTTCAATCGACCTCAAGCTGGATGGCATTTGTTAACGTGCACTTTTCACAGATGTTAATAAATTATTGTTTGTAATCGCGAACTCGTTTGATAGCCGTTTGCTGACTTGAACGGCAAACAGTTGTGTATTTGATCCGAACATGCACTAGTTGCTCTAGTCGTAAATAAGCATTGAATGAGTTTCACAAGGTACTCACTTCAATTTGAACGGGCTTTGAAAAATTTGACCCCAAATACTGAACGGGCTACGAAAAAACAAAATGCCTTTTGGGAGGGCTTTAGAAAGAAAGAGGAAAGCTATTATTTTTTTCCCAACCCGGTCATCCTCATAAATAATGAACCATCCCTAAAGGATTAACTTTTTGGATTTTGAATAAAAATTTTCAAGAAACGGCTTCTCTGTCTATTGTTTTGAGTTTGTTCATTCATAAAATTAGCTCAAAACACGATCGTGACTACAACATCCAAGCTGAATTTAAGCTTAAATGCTTCTCACATTCATTACACGCATCACTTTTTGCGAAGATGTCAGGTTCAGGTTTTGGACACTTTTCGATATGCAGCTAATGAATTTTATTCGAAAGTATTTTTTACTGTTTATTCTAGACTTTTAATATAAGAATTTTAAAAGCCTATTTGCAGTATAAGTCTACTGTACAGAGGGTCAACGAGGCATCGTTGTTTGAAGTGACAACAATAATAATAATAATAATAATATTTATATAGCGCTTATACATTGCTGTTCTAAGCGCTTTACAATGTAAAAAAGGACATAAGAATATCATAAAGAAACAAGCTTACATACAGGGCTCCCTACTGTACATATTGGGAAATTTTTAGCATACACATCTTAAAAAGGGTAAAAGATAAAATAAAATAAAATAAAAAATAAAAACACAAATATGATGGAACTAAATGTCATATGCCTTTTTAAAAAGAAACGTTTTCAACTTAGATTTAAAAAGATTAACATCAGAACAAGCTCGAATTTCAAAGGGGAGCTTGTTCCATAGTCGGGGGGCAGCAACGGAAAACGCTCGCTGGCCATAAGTTTTCATGTTAAAATTTGGTTCTTCAAGGCATAAATGATCCCTTGATGACCGTAATGTCCTTGATTGATGGTAAAATTTTTAAATATCTTCAAGATAACGGGGACCAGAGCCATTCAATGTTTTAAAAGTTATTAAATTTATTTTAAAAACAATTCTCTCCTCAACAGGAAGCCAGTGAAGATCTCTTAGTCTCGGTGATGTGATCTCGTTTTTTGAGACCGGCGATAATTCGAGCAGCCGCATTCTGAACAGACTGCAACTTAACCATGTCCCGTTCTTGGGCACCAAAAAGAAGAGAATTACAAAAGTCCAACTTTGAGCTAACAAAACTGTGAATTAGAATTTCCGTGGTACTTTTACTGATGTATTTTCTTATTTTAGAAATATTTCATATGTGATAGAAGGCACCCTTAACTATTTTATTAACATGAGGTGAAAGTGACATTGTGTCGTCAAAAATCACGCCAAGATTGCGAGCCTGAGAGGGCCTGATGTTTTCCATGCCAACAGAAATTGTGGGAGGGGGCAACGAATGACAAAAACAGGAGTGCAGAAAGAGAAATTCTGATTTATCATTGTTAAGCTTTAACTTGTTGGCAGTCATCCACAAATTGATGTCAGCAACGCAGTTCTCAAGGCGTTGTTTTGCAGCCACTAGATCAGAGGTGTCATTGCAAGCAAAAGATGTATAAAGCTGCGAGTGATCAGCATAAAAGTGAAACGACAAGCCATGCTCACGAACAATATCACCCAGAGGAGATGTATACAATAAGTAAAGCATGGGGCCTAGGACCGAACCATGAGGCACACCCCAATGAAGGGGTTGAAGAAGTTGCGAGGACGTCAATGGGTTTCATAATGTTATGTTTGGCCTGGGTGGTGAGACAATGATATCCTGCTCAGTGTTTCGGTAAGATTCGTGGTTTCACCCTTTGAAAGCTTTCTCTGCTTTCAGGAGTTTTTCCCCCGTTTGTCGGCCATTTTTTTCAAGCGGGTGCGGGAAGCTGAAGTAAAATTACGTCACGTTGTTTACGAAGTTTGATTGGTCAGTTGTCTCTTCTTCTCGTTCCAAATATGGTACTTTCGAAAATGAATAATCACGAGCATCGGACAAAGCAAACATATGAGAGTTACACGTTTCAACCCCTTATGAGTTTCTGTCAAAACTTTCATATTGTAAACTACATACCTTAAAATTCCGAAAATAAGCCCTGGGGCTTACATTTTTCAAAGGCCCTTTTTGAGGGGCTTATTTTTGGAGGGGCTTATCTACGGAGGGAAATTTGCGTTTCAAAATCGATTGGGCTAGCCTTATAGTTGGAAGTGAATTTACTGTTATGGCTTTGTTTTACTTTGTGTTTGAGGACAATTTTCCAAGTAAAAGCCCCTGGGGGGCCTATATTTGGAGGGGCGATTTAACGGAGGGTTTTTTGCGTTACCGGTTTGGGGGGCTTATATTATTTTGGAGGGGCTTATTTTCCGAATTTTACGGTACTTTGATAGAGTTTCTTTTTTCTTTTTTTAAGTTAAATAATGCATCAGTCAATTCTAGCTGTGCCCAGCTCCCCCGGGCTACTGCGGGGCATTTGCACGCCTTGTCAGTCCCGGGGGTTGGGCATCTGCAAATTTTGTGCTGCCTGGGGGCCGGACATTTGCCAACCCCGGGGCCATTCCCGAGCTTTTGATGCGCACGCGGTTTCCTATCAGAATATAACAACACAGAGGATTTTACTGGGATAGAAAGCAGATTGGCTCATCTGTCAAGGACAGGAAAAAATTGAAGAGGTTTGTAAAGGCATGTTCTTGATTTTATGCATTTCTTCATTGCTTATCAAGCCAGAATTACATAGTGAAATTGGGAGCTATCGACGTGAATCAACATTTTTTGGTTATTGAATCAAATTTCTGTTGATATTATTTGAAAAACATCCTTTCATATTTATAAAACTGTTCATAACATAACTTTTCAGCGCTCTATTATTTTTAATGTTAATAATTTTATATCAACACTGAAATTATAAACTGGTGCATGTCACGGCGTGAAGTCTTAATTAGAATCCTAGCACTTTTACAAAGGAAGACGTTAATTAAAACAAAAAATTGCACATTAAAACGCTTAAAATGGCACTATTCAACTGTGCAATCAATGAAAAATGTTGCAGTGTTGACGGAGGACGGGGCATTTGCCCTCTTTTTTCCTCCCCACCCTGGGGGATTTGACAGGTCAAGAGTCCCCACCCCCAGGAATTTGCCATCCAAGGCAAAAAAAATGCTAATGCCCAGGGATCAGCCTGGAGGTGGGGGGCTGGGCACAGCTGGAATTGACAGATGCATAAGATTATAATAATTTAAATGCATTTTTATTTTTCTTTGCATTAATTCACAGGCAATTTTGACGGAAAAGATCCTAAAGCAACATGTTTAAAATGACTGCTGGTTAGTAATATTATTACAACTGAAACTCAGCATTCCTTGTCACTTTTAATATTAGAAACTAACACCAGTGCTCAAAATAAATTTTGACCAGCCAAAAAATTGTTAGTTCACTTGCTTCTC
Organism: Porites cylindrica; assembly: GCA_964035525.1. Lineage (NCBI taxonomy): Eukaryota > Metazoa > Cnidaria > Anthozoa > Scleractinia > Poritidae > Porites > Porites cylindrica. The sequence continues at coordinate 61,441,201 of OZ037775.1, forward strand.
TTTTTTGACTGGTCAAGATGTTGAAAAAAACATTATAATAACTTGAACATGTGAGCTAAAGCTAGCCTTACAAACAAAAACGTGAACCAAGCATGTCAATCCTCTTTTTTCTCTGGTCGCTTCCTTATGTGTCCCTATGAAAATGTCTAGCAAATTGAAAGTTTGTCCAGACAAATGGTCATACTTGCAGGAATTGTCCATTCACTGGCTGTTATTTTGAGCCCTGAATGTATTTTGTATTCTTTGTTTGGAACATGTACTTGAAAAGTTATGTTTTCTGCTTTCTCTTTTGCTAATGTTTTAGAAAACAATGCTGGTTGCCCTTCCCTCCAACTGAAAAAGGAGCTTTGTAAAGTTTTGGAGGAGAGATTAAGAGGAACTGAGGAGCTCCTAAAAGTGTTATTTCCACAAAGGAGGATACATGAACTCATATTTCAATATGAGACATCAAGTGGGAGGAAATTATCCATTGAAGAATGGAGGACCTTTTGCAAAAGACTTGGCGTGGAACGGGAGTTTTTAGACAGAGTACAAAGTTTTGAAATTGGGAGAAACCCCGAGAATATAAAAACATGCAAGGTTTGGGAAGTTTGTAAAAGCTACATGTATTATCATTATAATGTTGCTAGAATTTTATTTTTCCTAATAACCCATTCGCCCCTGGGAATTTTGTTGCAAGGTTTGGGAAGTTTATAAAAGCTAATTATCATTACAATGTTGCTAGAATTTAATTTTTCCATAACAACCCATATATTTGCCCCTGAAAATTTTGCCAAAAAACATGTTTCAAAGCTAGTCATGCAGTGCTTTTCTGGTCACTGTCGTGCTCTTATATAAAGAGCTAAAACTTACCATAAAGCCATTAACAGTTCGTGTCCTTCTGATTCAGATGCAAAATATTAGCTTGCATTCTGGTATTGGTTTGAAAGATCTCGTCACTCTTTCCGCAAAGATCGGGAAATCAGTGAACTACCTGCTCAAGTGGCTAGACTACGGGTAGTGATGATATAAATAGAGCTTTTTGTTTATGACCTCAAAACAGTACTGTCGACCTTACAGTGAGCTTGCATATTGTCCACACTGCCTTCTATGCATTTGCTGTGATCATAAAGTAATGAAGAGATGTTTCAGAGACAAGACCTCAATTCCTTGTAAAGATTAAATTCATTTTCATCTCAGTTTGTCTCTTTTGTTAATCAAGTTTATTCTCGTGTAGCCAATAAGATTTTTGGATGTGTTTTTTTCTCTTGTGGTTCGCAAAGCAAGCATTTGCATGCACAAACATGTGAAAGCGGAACTGAGGTCAAAACAGAATATGGGGAGGGGGCAAGGGGAGAAGTACAGTGAGAAAAACTGCCTACAATCAACCCTTTAAAATCTTTGAAACTGTCCGCTTTTTGGACACAGTAAACAGTATTTCTCATTGGCCAACACAGCATCAACCTGTCAGCGGATGTCAGATTCCCAGGGGATACAAACTTGATGAAGGAGTACCAGCAGTGGTAATGCTTCTTACCTGATTTGTGTTTACTTAAAAAACTATTCATTGTCAGTATTTGCCACATCAAGAAGAAGTTCTGCAGTTCTAAATTTTCCAAAGAATAATAATTCTATTTTCTGAAAAAGGTGAAAAATTATCTTAGCAAAAACAACTCAAATCAACAGTTGCCTTACTTGGTCATGAGAGATTTGTTTTTGCTCAACCTGATTCATCACAAGAATTTTTAGACACCAAGAAGGTCTTTGTTTCAAAATTTCAAATAATTTAAAAAGAATAATACTTAAAGGTAAGGCTGTTTCTGAGCAAGAAATGTTTCAGGAAAAGGAGAAGAAAACTACCATATTTTTTTCGGTTATAAGGTGCACTCATTTATAAGACACACCCCCAAACTTTTCAACCCAATTTTTCTAATTCGACAAACTAAAAAATAATCCAAAATACCCGGCTGTAAGGCACAACTGCGATTTTTGGTGATGTTCAACTTAACTACAACAACATGCTTTCCAAGGACGCTGATGACAGCTATTTAGCGATGTGAACAAAAGCAAAAAAGATTACATATTTCGATCAGAAGCGAAGAAGTCACGCCTATGAACACAAAAAGCATTGTTTTCTAAAGCTGTGAATACTCAAGGACTTTGTTTTTGTTCCATAAACAAGGCAGTTGCCTTGGTTGCAGCATATTGACATTGATGCATGCATCGGTAGTTAGGGACTGGTCAAAAAGTATACAGGGGGGTGGGCCAGAACAGAGAGGGGGTGGGTCATGAGGTTTTGAGCCTTGTGCAAGGGGTGGGTCGTGCAATTTTCAGCTACCCTTAGGGGGTGGATCACCCTATTTTATTGCATAGATACGCACTAACTAGTAACGAGACAGTTGACTACACTTGTTATAAAAAACACAGCCAGCTGGAATTATTGCTAAAATACTCACAAACCTGTTGTGCGAGAAAATACAAGGGATGACAGGCCGCACATCTATATGGGCGTGAAACCCTCTGTTAACCATTTTTTTTTTGCTCTAACGAGCATGTCCTTTAATGATTTTCCTTTTTTGTAAGGAAATGATTTGTGGCTCTTTAAAAATTTATTGAAGTTATAGTTGGTTTTGTATAAGATTCCATTTTTTCATTCAAGCTTCCTTTATACTAGACACTGAGGGCTGGAATTGTGTCACAAATGGCAATATTTCTTTTTCCTCCTTGTTGTTTTGTTTTAGGAGCTTAGACGCCCTTTTGTCAATTTTATTTCTGATAGTAGGTTTTCTATCAAAGATTGTGGGTAGCCTCTGTCCATCAAGCGTCTTTTTTTTTTTTTTTAATTTGAATTATTTTCCTCAAAGGTTGTGTCTGAGGAGTTTTTTTCGTAAGATTCTCAAGGCTTCTCCTTTGACAAATCCTTTTTTAACATTTGGAGGGTGACACGAGATGAAATGTGTGTGCAAGAAAGTTCCCGTTTGTTTAAAATGGGTCTTTGCTTCTTAAGGATAGATTTTTCCTTGAATCTTGTGCCTTAATTTGCATACAACCGTGTCTAAAAACGCAGTCTCAGTGTCAATATGTTTCGGCCGTGAATTCAATAGTTGGGTGATGTAAGTTTGCTTGTTCAATGAAGGCTTCGACGTCTGGTTTACTCATGTCCCATAGGGAAAAGATATCGTGTATGTAGCATTTCCAAACTGTTGTTCTAAAGACAGTTTTGCTTAGAGTCATTGTTTCAATGTCATGAAAATATTGGCAAAGGAATCAAAACTGCTGTCTTTGTGCCCATTGCAGTTCCATCAGGTTTTGTAGGTAGTGCTTTCCACTGAAGTGGAAGAAATTTTCTTTGAGGATGAATCAAAGCATTTCCGGCAAGTAATGTGTAGGAATGGGTTGTCTTTGTAGAAATTTTCATATGCTTTGCGACAGACAATAATTTCAATATACCCTTGTTTTGCTGTATATTTGTGTCAAGACTCATAACGTCCATCGAAACAAGAAATGTTTGGTTTTTCACATTTGTCTTTTCAGTGAAAGGTATGATTTCTGTGATTTTGATTTTGGTACAGAACAAGGTTTTATTGGATTATTAAGAGGAAACCAAACTCCATGTTTTAACTAGGGGGTGGGTCATGCAATTTCCAATCTTGCTTTAGGGGTGGGTCAGTCATTTTTGTGCTGAGGGGAGGGGGTGGGTCAAGTGTTTTTTATCGACCACATTTCCAAATGCTCTGGCCCACCCCCGCTATACTTTATGACCAGTCCCTTAATCAAGATAAAATAGATCACGTAATACATGAGCCTGAATATGTTGTTAATGAACTGCCAAATCTGGTAAAATTAAGCGCTTGTTTATCAAAATATCTGTGATAAAAGAGCTCTCACAGTTAACAGATTTGGGAGCTTTCTTCGAAAATAAAAGTCTGAAACAAGCACAAGATCGCAGTGTGGAAATGACTGTAAACAAACTGCCATCTTGGGTCAAGCACGTGCTCAAAAATTCACCTGGTTACCAAGTATCAACATTCAGTTGCCAGGTGATTTGTTTTGAATGCGAAACGATTCGTTCGTCATTTGATACCAGCTTTAGAAGATGTAGAGTGTCATTGAAAACCGATAACAAAAAAGACGATGAGCAGCTAGAGCTTGTAGAGTCAAGGATTTGACTCAATTTTGTTTTGTTGCCCAAAGACACTCGGTTATAAGACGCACCCTGAAATTAAAACAGATTTAGAGCTATCAAGCAGACTTTTGTTGAAAAAATGCTGCACCTTGTAAGCGAAAAAATACGGTATCTCGCACATTAAATAGTGAAAACTGAACTGAAGCCAATAGTCACTTTGCATGTAACTTTTGCATTTGTCCTATGATGTGTCAGTAATCAACATTTGTTACATCATTAAAAATTCAATACTTTTATCTGATAGTGAAACAATTCAACAATCCAATTTCGATAAACAAAATAATTTCCTAAATAATAATGAGTAGAAGTTGCGTGAAAAAAACAACCATCATAGACAACAACTGACTTCAGACTTCAACACATGTTACATCACACGTTAGCCAAACTCCCTCTTTCACAAGCCCGAAAGGGGAATTTCAAAAATCTTAAGGGGTTGATCGTAGGCAGTTTTTCTCACTGCTTCCTCCTCCTCGTTTTCTTCTTTTGTTCTCGGTTTGGCTTTCGCATGGCTGAAGCTCTTACTTCACAAGCCAAAAAAAAAAAACCAAAGAGAAAACGCACCATAAAATGCCAGCTTCGCAGGCTAATTCTCATGAGATGTCTCTTTGATTACATGTACTTATGCCTGAATTAAAAATGAGATTTAGAGTCATGTTTTTTGGCAAGCATCAGTTCGTACTACCTTACCAAGTTCTTCCTTTACTTAAGGTCATTAATTTTACTGTTCATTGTAAATTAGAAATTTGTGGGTTCACACCAGTTATATCCCTAAGAATTGTTTTGAGCTGTTTTCATCTGCTCAGTTGAGAACTTCTCAATGTTTGCCGTTTGCTGTAAACACGACTCTAAATCTCTCTAATCTACAAGTGGACAAAGTAAAGTGAATCCTGTGCTCTGCTTCGTTACCCAAACAAGCAAGATGGGCCTAACTTTCCTTGGGATTTTTTTTTATGTTAGCTGTGTCATAAGATTCACTTAACCATTTAATAAATGCTATATTGTCCAAGCTTGTTCAGTCGAGATGCATGGATACTGGCCTTGTTCCTCTTTGTGTTAAAATTATTGACCTCATTGTCAACTTCATCAGGGTGGTGGACAAAACACTGACCCCAGTCCATGGACTACCTCATGGACTACCCATATGGACTACCCTGGGTAAGATTTCCATATAACCCCATGTGTTAATTATGCATGCAGCTATTTTATTCTTTTCCTCAGAAATAGTTTAATATGAATAGAGTCAAAACATGTTTGCATAAATGTATGGAGTTATACGGAAATGGACTACTCCGCTGAAGTTTATTGATTAGTTGAGTTAGGAAACTGAGTGAATCAGGTTCCATTTAGGGTCATTATCCCGGGAAAACTGACCTGAAAGTTGATTCACTCAGTAATTCCTAATCCTAATCGCTAAACTTGAGTAACGTTGTCCATTTTAGGGTGGTCCACACCTTTCCGACCAACAGGAAAAGGACCTTTGTAAATTTTTGGAGGAGAGATTAGGAGGAACTGAGGAGCTCCTAAAAGCGTTATTTCCACAAAGGAGGATTTATCAACTCATATTTAAATATGAGACATCAAGAAGGAGGCCATTATCCATTGAAGAATGGAGGACATTGTGCAAAAGACTTGGCGTGGAACAGGAGTTTTTAGACAGAGTCCAAAGTTTTGAAATTGGGGGAAACCCCAAGAATATAAAAACACTCAAGGTATGGGAAGTTTGTAAAAGCTACATATGTATTATCGTAAAACTGTGAAAGGTTTATAATGTTGCTAGAATTTAATTTTTCCATAATAACCCATTTGCCCCTGGAAATTTTGTCGCAAGGTTTGGGAAGTTGCTAGAATTTAATTTTTCCATAACAACCCTTATATTTGCCCCATGGAAATTTTGCCGAAAAACATGTTTCAATGCTAGTCAGTGCTTTTCTGGTCACTGTCATGCTCTTATATAAAGAGCTAAAACTTACCATAAAGCCATGACAGTTTGTGCAAGGCCTTCTGATTCAGATGCAAAATATTAGCTTGCATTCTGGTATTGGTTCGAAAGATCTCCTCACTCTTTCCTCAAGGATCTGAACTACCTGCTCAAGTGGCTAGACTACAGGTAGTGATGATATAAATAGAGTTTTTTTACGACCTCAAAACCGTACTGTCAACCTTACAGTGAGCTTGCATATTGTCCACGTATTGCTTTCTATGCATTTGCTCTGATCATAAAGTAATGAAGAGATGTTTCAGAGACAAGACCTTAATTCTTTGTTAAAGATTAAATTCGTTTTCGTCTCAGTTTACCTCTTTTGGTAATCAAGTTTATTCTCATGTAGCCTGCATAGCTGGTGATTTTTTAGACTGTTCACAGTCCTCTATTTTTCCGTAAGATCATCGAGATCGAGCGCTTTGTGTTACGGGCAGCCATCTTGCATGAGTGTCAAAACTACTGCGGAGCTATAATCCCCGACGCCCGCCCTCTCGGTACATTTGAAAATCAAGATATACCAGTGACAGTAAGACGCGGTATATCTAAACGATCTCACGAAAAAATAGGGGATTGTGAACAGTCTAGCGATTTTTGGATGTGTTTTTTTTTATGTGGTTCGCAAAGCAAGCATTACATGTACAAACGTGTGAAAGCTGAACCAAGGTCAAAACAGAATATGATGGGGAGGGGGCAAGGGGAGAAGTACAGTGAGAAAAACTGCCTACAATCAACCCTTTAAAATCTTTAAAACTGTCCGCTTTTTGGACACAGTGAACAGCGTTTCTCATTGGCCAACACAGCATCAACCTGTCAGCAGATGTCAGATTCCCAGGGGATACAAACTTGATGAAGGAGTACCAGCAGTGGTGATGCTGCTTACCTGATTTGTGTTCGCTTAAAAAATATTCATTGTCATTGTTTGACACATCAAGAAGAAGTTCTGCAGTTCTAAATTTTCCAAAGAATAATAATTTTATTTTCTGAAAAAGGTGAAAAATTATCTTGCCATTTGTTAGCGAAAACAACTCAAATCAACAGTTGCCTTACTTGATCATGAGAGATTTGTGTTTGCTCAACCTGATTCATTGCAAGAATTTTTAGACACCAAGAAGTTCTTTGTTTCAAAACTCCAATTAATTTAAAAAGAATAATACTTAAAGGTAAGGCTGTTTCTGAGCAAGAAATATTTCAGGAAAAGGAGAAGAAAACTACCGTATCTCGCACATTAAATAGTGAAAACTGAACTGAAGCCAACAGTCACTTTGTGTGTGAACTTTTGCATTTGTCCTATGATGTGTCAGTAATCAACATTTGTTACTTTATTATAAAGAAATTCAATATTTTAATCAGATAGTGAAACAATTCAACAATACAACTTCAATAAACAAAATAATTTCCTAAATAATAGTAAGTGGAAATTGCGGGTAAAAAAAAAACCACCATAGACAACAACTGACTCCAGACTTCAATACATTAATCACACATTAGCCAAACCTCCTCTTTCACAAGCCTGGAAGGGGAATTTCAAAAATCTTAAGGGATTGATCGTAGGCAGTTTTTCTCACTGCTTCTCCTCATGCCCCCTCCCCCATCATTTTTTTCCTCGGTTTGGCTTTGGCGTAGACTGTTCACAGTCCCCTATTTTTTTGTGAGATCGTTTAGATATACCGCATCTTACATTTGAAAATCAAGATACCCGTGACAGTACCAAGGGGGGGTAGTTTTGACACTCGTGCAAGATGGCAGCCCGTAACACAAAGTGCTCGATCTCAATGATCTTATGGAAAAATAGAGGACTGTGAACAGTCTAGCTGTGGTGTGGCTGGAAGCTCTTACTATACTTCACATCTTTGTGTTAAAATTATTGACCTCATTGTCAACTTAATCAGGGTGGTGGACAAAACACTGACCCCAGTCCATGGACTACCTCATGGACTACCCATATGGACTTCCATATGGATCCATATGGATTTCCATATATAACCCCATGTGTTAATTATGCATGCAGCTATTTCATTCTTTTTCTCAGAAATAGTTTAATATGAATAGAGTCAAAACATGTTTGCATAAATGTATGGGGTTATACGGAAATGGACTACTCCGTTGAAGTTTATTGGTTAGGTGAGTTAGGAAACTGAGTGAATCAGGTTCCATTTAGGGTCATTATACCGGGAAAACTGACCTGAAAGTTGATTCACTCAGTTTCCTAATCCTAATCGCGAAACTTGAGCAACGTTGTCCTTTTTAGGGTGGTCCACATGGGTAGCCCATGGACTGGGGGTCAGTGTTTTGTCCACCATGACTTCGCCAGGGTTCTGCTTCATAAAAATGCTAGGAAGACCTTGGCCAGTATAACCAGCTAATTCTTGACCTTAAGCTTGGTCAATAATGCTAATTCCTTTGCTGTAATTTACTTTGGTTACTCCCTACACCGGAAAATGGTAAAAAACAAAAATTATTAAAGATTTCTCAAAATGGCATCTTTTCTTATCTGTATTTTGCAGTGTTTTTTTAACCCCCTGTAATGTTTTAGGATTTTTTTTGTTTTGCCCAGTTTAAGGGCCTGAGTTCTTCCATTTTGATTTTCAGCATAGTGAAAAAATTAATAGAATAAGAGAAGCAAGCAAAACATTCTGAAATCTGTGTCTTGGACAGCAAACTCTGTCATTACAGTAGGTTGCAACGACTTATCATAAAGGACTGAAAACGTCTTTTTTTTTCTTTTTATGCAATCAAGGAACAACTGGAAAACCCTAACCAGGAAGAGGATCAGTCTGTTCATGTAAGTGTTTAAACATTTATCCTCAAGAAATACTGAGAATTTTGTGCTTTTATAGAGTATGCCATGACCTTGAATCAACTACCATTATTTTCCCATGCATAATGCACCCCCTGTACATATAATTTTTAGAAAGAAGGATTTGATAGTATGTATCGGGGTGCTCTTGTTAGCGGTAATTTAAAGATTTTGGTCTTCTTTAACAAATTAGCGAAACAATTTTAAACTGCTCGATAAATTTTTAAAACATTTAAGAATCTTGAGATTAACCGTCCCTTTATATGACCTCTTAGTTTCAAGATTTTTGACATATTGTGAGGCAGTAAAATAAGGGCTATACAAGTGAGAGCCTCTCATTATTCAGGCGCATTAATTGTCTCCAAGTTTCGCATTTTCGTGCGCAATTGATAGCTAGCATTTTTACATATGTCAAATGCGTTGTTAGTTACTGCGGTTCACGTGAAAATGAAACTTTGAGACAACATCCCTGAATAATAAAAGCTCTCACTTGTAAGATGTAAAGACAAAATTTCTGACAAAATATTAGCGAATTGTAGCCCTTATGTTACTACCTTACAATAATTATATCAGTAGTCTTGAAACTAAGAGGTCATATAAAAGGACGGTTAATCTCAAGATCAGCGTGCAAAGAAAGTAGTGTTCAATAGCCCGGGCCTAGTGGATTTTGCTATTGGACTAGTGAATTCTGTTTTTAACTTGCCTTACGGGCAAGTAATGTTTTTTGAGGAATTTGAATAACAGAAGAACTGTGAAATCAATCCTTCTCATAAAAAAGCTTGAGGGGCTATGTGAAATGACGTCTGGGCTAGTAAATGCTACAATCCCAGGCAAAACTACTTGACAAAGTTTTCCCCATCATGTCCACTTTCCTATGCAACAAAACTATTTCCGAAACGACGCCTTTGCGGAAAGCAGAAAACCCCTTCCCCCAATTCAATGTTGCTTCCTACAAACGCCCAGGGATCAGGCTTTCTTTTAAATACACAACAACATTTCTTTCAGGGGAAGGGGGAGAGGGAAGAACCGGTACAGCTACGATGTTTAGAAAAATGCTCCCCAAGTACAGTGTATACAATTTTCTCAACAGTTTAGTCCAAGATTGTGTACAAGGTGATTCGCGTTTTCTCGCAAGAACATTTGCAAGGACAAAACAAAAACGTACCAATAAAAAGCACTTTACAGAAGCTGTTTTTGAGCACAAAGTTTCACGCCACACTATCTTCTCATAGAAAAGCACGACCTCATATACGTTTTTTGTAGCACCCTCTTTTAAAAAGTCAGATTTCGCAATAGCTGTAGAACTGACGCGTGCTAATTGTTATATATTTTCGTGTAGTTCCGGAATGGAAGGCTCGGAAAATGTAAAAGATAAATTACTTTTTAAAGTAATTTATCTTTTTCAGAAGAATCAGAACAAGACTTGTATGACAGTTCTCTTCGAAGAAAAGGAGTTCGTAGTGTTTATTTAGGGACATAATAGTCAATCCGATATGGAACCGTTTCCCGTCACGTGGAAATTGCTTCTCAGAGCTTATAATTGGTTAGCCTGCGTAGCTGGCGGTATTGTGTGGGTGCGAAATTAAAGTTTTGGCGGCGGAGCCGTGTTCCAAAAAAAGGGAGTAGGGACGAGGCGGTTGAAATATTTCTCGTGGCTTCGCCGCTCGTGACGGCTCCGCCGTCAAATCTCACTCGACTATATTACAACGGCTCCACCGCCAAGTCTCACTCGACTACTACACAATACCGCCAGTTACACAGGCTAATAATTGGTTAAACTATGGGTGTTACAGAAACTTTGTTTGTTAAAAGTCGGTTAACTTTTTATGATAATTCCATGGATAGAATAATATTATGATTAACAAAGTACTGAAACAGTTAACACTATTTCCTTTTTAATAGAGAACGACTTTCTGATTCTTATTAAACTTCCTTGTTAATCGTTGTTAACCGTTTCTAATCTTCACAGCCCATCAAAAATGTCCTGTTAATCGTTCCGTCTTGCAGATATTGTGGAGAGAAGAAGGTTAAAAGTCAACTATGGCAACTGTTATTCAGTATCTCTTGGTTTACACTGAAATAATCAATTTAGCTCGTAATTTTTCCAGTCATATGTAATCCGAGGACAAAACGTGCACTCTTACAGGTCACGCGATAGTACATCTTGTCACGTTATCGCGCGTGACGTTTTCTAGATTTTGTCTTTTTGGACTGTATTCTTTGGTTGCACGTGACGTCACCAAAAATCAAACTAAGAAACTATCGATTCTTCTGAGTTTCTACTTTCACGAGGTATTACCGTACCTAAACACCTTTACATAAAAAAATTTTTGGTTCGAAAGGGTTCTTCGTTTTGCAAGAGAGGACGCTTCAATTTCCAGGCTTTAGCGTGACGCGGCATTTAGCTGGCGGCCGGGAAAGCTCTTACGTGGGTTAAAAACATAACCGATTTTGGGAGATTTTGCAATCTAAACATTCCTTGTCTCAGAATAAATATTACTGGAATCTTTATGAGTTCCTCAAGCGAAGAATTCACGCATTAGTAGGAAAACTCGAAAACAGATGTTTCTGTTGGTATCCGGCGGCCATATTGGTGTTCCTGAAAGGGACACCAACATGGCGTTTCCATACAAAGCTTTATAAATTTAGGTAAACCGTTTTTCCCAATATCTCGCATTTGGAATATTTCACAGACCTGATTCTTGGCAAGGGTTTTTGTATATTTATCTTTTTTCATTTCCCAGATTCTAGTCCTTCTGTATTGAATGGTTTGCATTTTTATTTTTCATTGCGTGACAGTGCAAGCCAAGAATATCACTACAATTTCAAAAGTGAGCATTCACATGTGAAAAGTAAAAATACAGCTTTTGTTGATATTTAATCCTTTCTCCATTTGATGCTTTTATTCATTCCAAGGGCTTGCCCATTGAAAATTTCGGCGATGGGAAAATTGTTCAAAGTTGTCGGGTCACGCGCTCTGAAAATTCAGCAAAAGTTTCATGTGTTATTTGTTGGTCGAATCGTAGTGGGTGAAATTCCCCTTTTCTGGCTAATCTGCTTGACGGAAACGTCGTTTTCGTCCGCGAAAAGCGCAATATATGCCCACTGCTCTTCACTCAAAGCGCCCGTAAAAACCATGCATGGAAAATAAATTTGACAAACTTCTTGATTGACCACTCGAATCAAGTAAGACATACCAATTGATTTTTTTGTCATAAACGCCTCTGTTGTCACTTATTTTCCATTAACTATCTACTTTCTTTGAAATGTACTAAATATATAAAGAACAGGCTTATTTGGCTGCGTTAAAGGCTCCTAATCATCTTTTCGAGTCAAATACAATCCCTCAACCTACAGTGATTGAACAAGTACCAACAGAGCCCGTTCTATATATAACCGATGGCTTAGCTAGTGATTTCTTAGCGAGACACACACAAGACAAATCCCTTCTTGACATTGTCTATCAAACTGGCGGTGCTTCTCTCTTCAATGACATTCCATCAGGAGCACCCAACGAGAATATAGTTCAAAACCACTCAAACATAGCATTGTTAAACGTATTTTAGTATTTAAACGGTAGATATAGGCATATTTTTATCCCCTAAAAATTTTGTCATGTGTTCGGATTTCCTACCTGAATGTCTAGTGATCCGAAAATTATAGGGATCAAAACTTATCTTTTCGAAAATTTCAGCCAGAAAAAAGGCTCCCGAAGATTCTAGGTGACCTGTTAAGGGTAAAAATTCGTTAAAAATGGGCAATTATACCATTTTTTAGATGTTCGAAAATCCTAGGAGAGGCAGGCAAGCAAGAAATTTTACAACAAATGTTTCGAAAATTCTAGATCTCAAATCGTCTTCCGAACAGATATTTTCCGAAAATTGTCGTTGGGTGCGGCCAGGGTTTGAGCCAGGCCGCGCCATTGCGCCAATCCCGCACTGCAATTGGAATTGTCCCTTTAAAAAACGGCCAAGGGGACAATTTGTCCCCTTCAAAATTTAGGGAAAAAACTCGAAAGGAAGCACACACGAAGAGATTTATTTCGGTACAGAAGTTGCAAGCTGAAACAGAACGTGGAAAGTATATTTTATCGCACCTTTAAAGTTCATTCCAAAGTTACGTTTCAGTCACGCTCTACTGCTATTTTTTTCGGAAATCTAAGACAGGGCTTCTGATTTTTCTCGCGGTCGCGGAGCCGTGAAATTCACAAAAACACGAAAAATACCGCGAAATTCGGTAGAAATCTTATCAAATACATGTCTGTACAACATATTTGAAACTCATTTCAGCTATAGGGGCTATTTACTTGCCGTAAACTTGCAAATTTATCTTGGAACTACGTCACTGAAACGTGCAAACAGATTATGTTGCGAAAAACTGGGCACTAGCCATCATTTTAAAGGCTTTGCCATTGGTTCATTTCTGGAGCGTATTGTTGTTGAAAGAGCAAATGATGACCTCTGTTAGAAAAACGTTAAAAAGGCTGCTCTGATCAGCGCAAAACCGATCGATTTCTAGCGAAATTTGCCTTGAAAATAACCACAAAATCGGCCGTTTTTTACCCGATTGCTTTTCGGTGAAGTTTGCCCCGAAAACTCCCGCGTAATCGGCCGATTTTTCCGCGAATTTGTCCCTAAAAATCCCGCGAAATTTGACTTTTTTAGTCCAAGACCTATCAGAAGCCCTGCTAAGAAGGAAGGGTGTACAAATTTCTGTCCCCCTAAAAATGAAAATGTCCCCCAAAATTTTAGCCAAGGGGACAAATTGTCCCCCAGTGATCAAATCCTAGCTCAAACCCTGGGTGCCCCTGATTCCATCGCAGGGGACATCCTTTATTGACGGAGACATTTATCATCTCAATCTAGCAGAATATCGAACCCAGGCGTACTTTGGGGATTGATGTTGCGGAATTCTTATAACCCCGCTCGCTGGTTCAAACAAATCAAGAGGACTGTCTCTTTCGATGTAATAACATGATTTAATCCAATCCAACAATCTAATGCGATGTACAATTCTCACATCAACGATCAACTATCAACTAACAACTAACACATTCAAAGTATACAGTGGTTTTTCCTACTAAAGTACTATCCTTGCGTAAGACAGTATTTTTACATTAATCACAAGTACAGTAAAAGTTCCTATTGTAATGTATCTAAATTAAGTGACTATTACAAAATCGCACTTTCTTTCACCTTTATATTTAGCCTAAGAAAATGCATGCGTTTCGTAAATATACTCGGACTTAATTGTGAAATCTAATGTCACAAAATCTAACTTCTTTGCGCTACAAATGTCAATTTCTAATTAATATTTAATCACAAAATAATCAAGTTAACCATCACCTATTTCTTTCCCAACATTGCCAGGTTGCATCCAGGGCAGAGCCATTTACTGGAACTGGAAATTCACTTGTGAGTGGATCTGATAGACATTTGGGTGGCCCTTCTAATGCGGAATTTTTCAGGGACAACTTGTTCTCATTGCATAGTAACTATTCATCGAGAAATACTTCAACTACCGCAAACAACTATTCTCTTCAAAGTACTCTTGTTCTTAGTAGTCATAGATTTGCAAGAGTTGACCGTTTTGACGGACAGACTTATATGCCATCAGCACAGCAAACGCCTTATCCTCCTATGGCAAGTGACCCTGTTCTAAATAGTTATCCAGAAATGACTGGTTCAAGTTTTGCTGACCCTTCATGGACAGGTGCAGCACTAACACTACCTGGGGATCCTGTAGATAATGCGCCAAGATCTAATGGCTTCTCAAGTGAGCAGCTTACGGACCCTGCTCATGATGTAAATAGGTTTGCTGGTGATGACAACGCTTCTGCTTCTTTCTCTAATCAGATGAGATCTACTCATGATACATCTGTTTTAGAACCACGTCTTGGTGTCGCCGACAACAATAGAGTTTCTGTGTTAAACAACAGAGACGTTGGTACTGATTCAATGGAGGCCTCGGACAACTCGTTACTTGCTCTGGAACGGCGTGTTGCAGAAGCTTGTGCCCTTGTTGAACGCGTTCTCCGGGAGAGAGAGGAACGAGAACAGTTTGGAAGGGAGATAGAAAGGGAAGAACAGTTGATAAGAGAACAAAGAGCTCGAGAAAGGAGAGAGAGAGAAGAAAGAGAGTTGCGGGAAGCTGAAAACTGGTCACAACAACAAGAAGCCATCACTGCACGATCACAGTGGTTATGTGAACATTATCAGCGGCACTGCAGAGTGCGATTCCCTTGTTGCACACAATTCTATCCATGCCATCGTTGTCACAACATCTCAAAAGCTTGTGACAATGAAGAGGCTAGGGCTTGTCACGCCACTCATCTGAAGTGCTCTTACTGTCAGCATGAACAAGAGGTAATTTTCATTTTCATTTTACACTTAAATAAATTATTAAATAATGAAGGCTCGATTACCAGTGAGCCGCTGTTAAGGAAATGTCTTTCTGGGGACCAAAGTTCCATTTTGAATCAGAATGATCAGAATTGTGGTCTGTGATATAAGATTCAATTGAATGACATTCTCCAAAACGTGTTTTTTTTGTCTTCCTTTTAATTGTTTCTCTTCATTGAGAAAACTTGTAAAGATAGTTCGACTCAAAGGTTAGGGTCACAGTGATTTTGTTACAAATAGTTATGGTGAGTCCTGGGACTCATCTTGTGAAAAAATATGAGTCCCAGTCCAGAACCAACGAGTCCCAGTTCAAAAATCCTAAGTTGAAAATGCTTGGGCCTTTAAATAACCAGACTGTTAATCAAGAGACTGAAATTAAAATATAGTCCCTCTATATATTTAAAGCACAAAAAGACTAAACTAATTATGCATCTTTAAAGAGCAGCCACAGAAATACACGAACGGGATATTCTATCAAAAAATCTTCAAATCGATCGATCGATCTTTGCGTTGTACAATTACTATGAATTATTTTGCATCTTTGGGGATTTTTCTGCGTCAGGGATCCAGGAGGCAGAGGCAGCAAAATCATTGGGGTCAGATATTATACAAGGTTAGGAAATACCGAACATTGAAATTACCAAGCAGGAGATGAAAAATCGGTTTTTTGTTTTTGTTTGTTTGTTTTTTCTCTTCATTTCTTGTCTACAGGTAGTATTGGCAGATAAGGAAGCTGATGAAATTGTTCTCGTCAAAAGCCTTTTATTTTCAGGAAAAATTTCAAGTATAATGATACATGTAATATGATCGGTTTCCGTGATGGAGGTCTCAAAATGGCCTGAGATTAATTCCTCTGGCGTTCGCCAAAAAAAGCCCAACGGATAGATTTGGACGCTTTCCATGAACAGAAAAACTCTTTTTCTTTCACCAGAAAATAATTTCGGGCTTTTTCGAGACACCTCGGACGGACATATTTCAAAACAAAGAACAGGTTTTCAAGAAAACAAAAACTTTATTTTAATAGATCTTACCCGCTGCATTGTTTGTCTTGTGATACGAGTTCAAATTTACCCAATTCTTGTTTAATTTAGACTTCACATTAATCTAAATCATACTTTACAACCTTTGGCTCAGCGAAAGCGTAGAAGTAATAATGATTAAAAATTTATAACGCGCCTTTTCCATCTAAATATGATCAAAAGCGCGTAACAACTGATGTGAAAAGCCGTCTAAATTTCCTCGTTTCGAAGTGTTGCAGAGCGAAGTATATTATTTTTTCGTCACTGTTATTGTGAATTACCATTATCAAAGTCCTTTTTCTCGAAAGAAAAGGGAGTACCAGAACTCTAACGCGAGCGGCGATCGATGTTTTTTCATCAGAGCACTGCTCCCATCAAAATCAAGAATTGCATTGCATTACTACCGTAACAACGTGACTGACATTTTGACCGGAAAAAACACATTTTTTTCACTTTTCTTAGCCCTTGTTTTGCTTCATTGCTTAAATGAGGAAGCGGGATGAGTATAAAAATATGTAAATGATAGACCACTTCGAGACTGCGGTGGCGGCTTTCTGAGGTTAATTATTAGTGGACGGGTATTCTGTAATCTGGCTCAAATGTTCGATATTTTATGGACCTCTGAGGTAAACGAACTTGACAAAATGGCGACGGAAGACGAAGATCTCTCCGCTTCTGTTATAGTTTTGTAGATTTTTCTCTGGAATGGTCTTGTTTTTCGACGAGTATTGCATCGAACTACGAGGCCGAACATTCAAATAGCTGTACTTTAAAGTATGGGATGTTGTCGATGAAAGGAGATGGTTTTAAAAGCTGGTTAGGTAACTCGACGCAAAAATTGTCATTTTACAAAGTAACGTTTAGAAATAATGCCGTTTTGTATCGACTTAGGTTTTAGTCGTTCTGTCGGAGTTTTCTCTCTATTTGTTCTGCTTTCTTGTTTTCAAAATAAAGCTTGTGTCATATTGGTTCGATATGTTACACTGGCTTTGATGTATGTTGCTGTTTGGAGTATACGTAATTAATGATGTGGAAATAAGTGGCCCCGTATCTGTCGTTTAGCATAGAGTTAATGTGTGTTTGAAAACTTGAGACATTTTTTTTGGTACCGAATGCGAGTTAGCTTCAAGAAAAATATATCCCAAACAGCGTTGGTCCATTTAGACATGGTACTTTTAAGATCAATGCCGTTAAATAAATTTTTGTGTTCGTAGTTATTTTAGTGTCATTTTCCTTCCCAGAAATTTGCCATTTAAAGGGTTCAGCATTTCAGAGTCTCTAAAATTATTCCAGTCGGGCTTTTGTTTTATCTCACTCTGATTAGAAAGGCAACTTTGCAATGGGAAAACCTACAAGAAGTATAAACTATAACGGACATTTAGGGTTCAGATATCTGCGTTGATGCTTTTCGAAATTGGACGTTTTGACACCCTGAAATTTCCTAAACTTCAGAGCCATCTTGCAGAGATTTCATTCAACAGCTCAGGCCAATTTCCAGGTATTTTAATTCTAGAAAATAACACGCTTTTGGCGGGAACAATTTACATTAGGTTTTTTATCTACCAAACAGCTATCTATGAACAAAAGTTGAAAGAAATCAATTTGTCAACCCTTTCACGAAATCAAGATGTTTCTCGATTTTTTTTTCTAACCATGGCTTTTTGTGGCGCAGGCAACAAACAAGTAAATGAAATAAAAACAGCAACCCAAAAAAAACAAAAACAACAAACAAACATTGGAAAAATGGTTTTTCGGAGGGACCGAACTCGTCTTAACAGATAGCAAAACGCAGATACGTGAAGGGCCGAGTCACATTACCCACTAGACCGTTCAGACATCTCTCACAACACCGCTGTTCATTTAAGTATCGGCTGAGACCAGGCTCATTGGTGGGTAAAAATGGCGAATACCGGGTGCAAAAAATGGAAGCCGAACTAAAGGCCGACGCCCACTTCTTCCCTCAATCTCCCACTCAGTTCGCTCCTTTCTTCGTGGTGGACCCCGCTCTTTGTCCTTTTCCCCCAATAAAGAGCCTGGTCCCAGAGCCGACCAGTGTTCCCATTATATGACCCGCGATTCAGGTGTATGATCACTAATCACTGGCAACATGACGTGACACGAAAATGGCTTCCCTTAGAAAAACTAAACAAAATCAATTAAATTAACTGCAAAAACCGTGGACGAAAATCCTGCTGGTTATAAACGTTGGATCTCTAGGATAAAAAAAAAAACAAACAAACAAAAGCAAGATTTTCCGCAGTGGAATTTTCAGTTTTAACGGAAAAAATATGAGGAGGAGATGGAGAATTTTTTTGCGTTATAATATTACTTCATTTTTAGGGTTTTACGTATGTCGTTTGATCTCTCTGATGATACAGATAATATTAAGCTGGCTTTATAATAGATATTTTGCTCGAGACAGTCGTAATTTCTACCTAAAATCGCAAATTTAAAGTTACTAATAAATTAAGTACTCGAACAATGAAAACGTTTGGAACAAGTTGTAATAAAAACCACCCTCTTTCTCGCAAGACATTGTATTTTTGTTTTGCTTAGGATGATACTTTTAAATTCGTGAATTTCTACATTTTCCTAACTGAAAAATGCGTGCGGTGGAAGTAAAGTTGATTACCTGTTCGGCAAATGTAAATAAATCAAAACTAAGAGTGGCGGACGTTTCATGAAGATTTGTAAAAGGGGTATTGACCATTTACAAAAATGTTCCACAAAATGCGGTTGGACTTTTGGGGCGTTTCAGCGGAAATATCCCGGGAGCAACGGAACATCCGAAAAAAATATTCCTGATTTTTTGGACCGGATGTTCCAAACGAAAATTTGTTTTTTTTTTTTTCTTCAAAGCCATCTTTGAAATCAGTTTGAAGGTCTATTCCGAGAAATAATTTACCATTCCTGAATTTTGCTTACCATTTGCACTAACCGTGAACCGACCGGTTTGCCCATATAAATGATAAACAGCCAGGATGTCTTGTTGATCCGCCTTTCCGCCGGAAAGTTATTTTCCTCAGTAGTGAAATGAATATAGAGCCTGATCACAAGATAAGGTGCCGTAACTGATACAATAGTTATACAGTCAACTTCCGTTGTTACAGGAATTTCTAAGGAAGAGGGCGAAATCAGTTATTCTTGATTGGTCTTTGCCGGGTTTCAATTAAATGCATTAGCCAGGCCGGAAAGAACTTGAAGGAAACCCGAGAGGCGGCAAGGCCGAGTGCTCAGCGCCTCAGTTTTGTAGTCCAAGGTTGTGCGCTCGAGTCCCCTGCTCGTTCGTTCCGAGTTTGCCTTGTGAATGAGATTAAGATCGTATTCAACTTTATGTTTGTGTGTTTGGTGGAGGGGTGGGGAGGAAGAGTGGTCTGCTTTTGAAGGTCTTACTCCCATGTTTATAAACATCCTATTTGCCACTTCAAAAGCCTCTAGGAGACCAGGTATCATAAATGGTTTGGTTGCCAGTTTGTACTTGGGACTAAATCCTCGATTAAACTACTTTGTGATTGTTGTTACAGATTGGTGAAGACAGTGCCAAGTGTCGCAATTGTGGAGGGAAAATGTCTGTTTATTTCTGTGCCATCTGTAAACATTTTACCAGTATGGACAAGAATCCGTACCATTGTGAAAAATGTGGAATATGCCGGTAGGTCTACATCCTTCTAGCAAAATAACGATCACCGTAAATGGTCTAATGTGTACTGGGATAAACGTCGTATTAGACGCCCTCTTTACGCCCCTGTCCTATAGACGCCCTGCATAAAAATTGCTCCAAAATACTAGGAAATAGCGAAATAGAGCAAAATCATTCAATTTATTCAGTCTGCATCTTGTTCAATGCCAAGGATCCTGGCATGGAGGTTGGGGTGTAAAAAACTATATACAGTAAAAAAACAAAAACCACCTTTTGTTTCAAGAACCAATGCGCTTCTTGTTGGCACGTTAATATCAATAATAAACTTAGTGTTTTGCAACAGGACAATTGCACGATGACGTCATTTTACTACAACTACCAGAATCCTTGAGTTTGTTGTTTCCTTGTGCAAATTGAGGCTGTTGTTCTTTAATCCTCAGCGGGATTGACAAATTTGAATAACAAAGCAAAACCGAAATAAATTCTGGTATTTGTAGTCAAATATCGTCATCGTGCAATTGTCCTATTGTATCAACACTTAACTTTTTGGCTTCCAGACTTCACCAGGACGAGTCATTCCACTGCGAGGTTTGTAACGTGTGTTTAAACAAAGGACTCGAGGGAAATCACAAGTGTCGACCAGATTCAGGTCATGATGAATGCTGTATTTGCTTGGAGGTGAGTTTTAATCTGCTGCGCTTGTTTCAAATTGCAATCATAAGCTCCTCATTTAACAAGTGTTTTTTTTTTAAGTACAAGTTTAAGCCGAAAGAGTGTAGACGTCGAAACAGGATGGTCGTAGATGCGGTTTCAGTGACTTTTTTCTTTTGAGTGAGCTGCTTTTGAGGGGTAGGAGGCTGGTTCATATCTCTAACGCTAGAGTACTTCGGTATATGTTCTGTAAGGTTGCGGTTGCAGTAAATTGCAATGCTGATACAATTGTCTTTTCCATTAACTGCAGGATGCATTCAGTGGTTGCCAGATATTACCATGTTCACACAAGGTTCACAGAGAATGCGTAATTGCTATGATACAAAACGGCATGTAAGTTGTCACTTTACTTTGTCCATGACCAAAGGCTTATTCTTATGAAATAAGCTGGTTTAAAAGTAAGATAATGCTTATAATAGGTTTGTTTGTTGTTGTTGTTTTTTTTTTTGCAATAGTTAGTCATGTGATCAACTTTCTGCAATCATGAAAACCGTTCGCTTTTAGAAAATTTTGTTAGCAGGAACTGAAATAGCATATCAAAATTAAGTAACCTGTGAATTTTCAGCCGTTCATCTCAAAAGGAGCGATTGCAACGGCCAACTAAAAGTAGAAGGATTTGTATGAGAAAACCAACTTTCGCCACCCAGTCACCCTTGCGTGGTTTTCCATACAAATCCTTGTTAATTTCGACATTTTTAAACTGTCGTTAAATCTGTTCCTTACGCATTTAAGCGCTCAAATTTTCTGTTACGAAGAAAAGGAGATTTCATTGAGCCCCATAATGTTCTAGGAAATATTTACGACAACAATTTTCAAAATTCACAAGGGTTTTGTATGGAAAATTTCCTTAGATCACGGTTGGAAAAACCGAGATCTCGGGAACCGAGCCAGCCCGCCCTCTCATATGATTTCTTCGAAAATTTTACAAAGGATTTAGAGCCTCTTCATATCATCAGGCACGATATCTAAAATCAAGGTGCCTCTAGGAAGAGCAACTTAAAACCTGCTTGCGTTTCTTGGAGTCTATTCAAAAATAGGGGAAAAAGCGAGGAACCTATTCCTTTCCAACTTCAGCCTGTTGTCGGGAGTGAAAGAATTAACTGAGTCGGACGAAGAACCATCGCTGACCGTTGTTCGTGAACTTGTCCTCGAGTTTTACCCTCGAATGTTTGAAAATCAAGTGTCATTTTGATTCAGGGAAACCTCTCCTGCATGACTTGTTCCACCAGGGTAAAGAAGTGACATATAAAATAATTTTTTTATATGTACCAATTACCGCATACACCGGAGTGGTATAACGGCGAATTGGAATGCTTCTCAATTTCTAACATCGCGGTGGGTAAATGCTGTTCACGCTTTGATGATAGTTTCCAATTAAGTTCTCAAGAAGACGTCCAAGAAGCTGAAAGCAACTTAGGCCAAGACGACAAGCTTTAACTTTCGAGAGTGCAGGATGATGTACAGATAGATTAAAGGCAAAAGCTATGACCTGGAAGGGAAACTGAATTTTCACGTCTGTTTTTCGTCAAGATCAAGGGCATTCCCTTCTTTTCTCTTGCGTATCGCCCTCTCGTTACTCGCTTCGCTCACCCAAATGGAGAGCTTGCTCGCAGGCTGTGCTTCATATGATCCCGGTTGACCGGGCTGGCCCGGTTTCCGAGATCTCGCCTTCCTTCGAAATCCTTTGAAAAATTTTCGATGTGTTCATATGAGAGGGCGGGCTGGCTCGGTTCCCGAGATCTCGAGTTTTCCAACCGAGATCTCGGTAAGCGTGCTGGAAATTTTGCCATATGGACACTTCATCCCGGTTACCGGGATGAACTGCGGGATGAATTCTGGCGGTCCGGATGGAATCGTCTTGCATTGCTTGCTGTATTTTTCACATGGTAAGCATCCCATTTAACTGCAGTGATACAGTTTTAAAGAGTTACCGAAGCTATGATAGGCCCAAAAGTTAAATTTTTGCATTTTGCCATGTTTGCTGTGTTTCTTGAATTTGGCGCCAGATTTCGTCCCCAGGATCTTTGGCTTTTCTCATCTCGGAAACCGGGCTAAAATTTCTCATATGAACCCAAGGCGAAATTAATCTAGGTAACCGGGCTCATGCGAAGAGGCCCTTAAAAGAAGGCTTCGCTCTGTCTTTCCGCACCGTTAGTGTTACAGACCGTTAAGAGCATGCAGTTGAAGGATCGTACGCTCCATACAAAACGTTAGCGTTGCTAACAGTCCGTATTCTGAACACATACGAAGCGTGCATCTCATTATAACATCAGGGCACGGTGTGTTAATTAAGGTTCGTACGATCCGTGCGGATCGTAACATGATCTATACGGACCGTTACAGTGCGGTTATATTAAACAACCCATTTTCTTTCGAACCATGAAATCATATTAGAAAATGACCACTTAGTCTGGTTTTCCCCTATAAGACAGTCAGTTAGTGCCGGCAGTTACTACAGTTGCTGCCTCCGAGAAAGTTGACACGTAGATGGGAAGGAAGAGAAGAGTTCAATCGCTGGTTTTAGTAATACTCTAGTTCTTGAAAGGTTTGTAAATAATTTTTATTTATTGTCTCTTTCAGTCGTACCTGCCCAATATGTCGACACCCTTTATACAGTCAGTCCAGGGAGTAAGTTTCCTGATACAGGTTCAAGCAGCCTGCCCAAGCTGACGCTGATGGGTAACCCCGCAGGATTTCAGTATATTGCACTGTGCCACGCAACCAACGTCTAAGAGTCAGAGGTCTTGATTTGTTAACTTACTTTTGAAACGAGTTCTGATTGTTATGATAGGCTCATGGCTTTTGCCAAACTTTGTCACGTTTGTTATAATTAGCGGACGCTTTTGGAATTTTTTTGTAGTCCAAGTTAGTAGCATAAAGCCGTTTATTCCTTGCTAGTTTACCAAATAGACGCCTATTCATGCACAACGGTCAAATTATTTGTGATAGACGAATATTGTGTTTTATTATATAAACTGCAGTGTTTTACAAGGATTTCTACTACCGAGAAATGTGGTATCTGAACACACGTAAAAATACGATATTTTTACATCTGAAGATATCGATAATTTCACTGACATCAGGTTTGTCTCTTAAATTGTACTTAAATTCGTTGGTGTATCATCGAAACATCTTCGGGTCTTCCTCGAAAGTGCTCGGCAATCTTCGGGAATTCTCGGAAAATGTTCGGGAACGTTCGTCTGGTCTTCGGGACAATTTGAAAAATCTTCCGAAGGTGGCCGGAAATCTTCGGAAAATCATCAAAAACGCCGTCATCGGTATGTTTGTTAGCCTCCCACGCAGGCATTTTTAGGGGAGCTCGTATTTCTTCCCTCCCCACGAACGCCTGCTCAACAGAGGACAACATTCCTTTCCCACGCTTAGCCAATCACGTTGTACTTTCCAAATTCTGGAAAGTTGACCTTGACCGCAGGGTAATCACGCGATCTGCATGAACCTTCATGACCTCTAATAAATGTTAGTCTCAGAGCGGCAAAAGTAAGATTTACTCAGTCAGATTTTAGAATTCTCTGTGCACTGCATAACCTTAGCGAACGAAAGAAAAGAAGGAAAAAGGTAACTCTCGGGTCACGTTCTGGGTCACGTTTTTTCACTATCACGAGCTTATGAGTCATGTTTAGCCTGTCAACACTTTATTTAAAAACCGTTGATTGGTCACTTACCACGTGAATGTAACAATGGGAAAGGAATGTTGTCCTCTGTTGAGCAGGCGTGGGTTGTGGGGAGGGGAGAAATACGAGCTCCCCTAAAAACGCCTGCGTGGGAGGCTATATGCCACTCGAACATAAAATTCATATCTTCTCGCCACCGTGTAATATTCTCTATTTAACCTTACAACCATATTCCCAAGGACAAGTAGGATAAGACCCTTGGAACGAGGTTTGTAGCCTTTGAGCAAGCTCTCAGGGGTGGGGGGTTAGAGGTTGGTTGGTGGGGAATTTTGGGCTTGCCCCCAAGCTATATTACCATGCTCATTGCCAAGACTAATTAATAATTTATGTTATTTTCCAATTGCAAATAGTGAAGTGGAATTGCTGTTTATGTTCTTGTAAGTTGTTGTTGTAGTTGTAAGACAAAAGTTATATTTTTTTAGGTCATTCTTATTCTTAACGACTGATCGATGCCTTTAACTAGTGGAAAACGATATTTTTCTATCAACATGAGTTCCTGTTTGTTTATTATCTATTATTAGAGTGATTTTTGTTAACCCGTGAAATAGGTAGTAGAATACTACGCGTATTATAGGTCATTATGCGTACAAAAATTCCATTGACTTCTTTTTTTTACTTGTAGCTATTTTGCTCTAGTTGTTAGTATCTGTTTCACGGGTGAAATAAAATCACCCTATTACGCCAATGAGAAAAAAATGTTACAAAATTAAAATAAAATTTGAATTGAATCAGGATCTTGCTTCTGTGTTGAATTTCTGTCCACTTGGGGAGAAAGGAAGAGAGAGAATCCTGGGAACGAGGTTCGCCCACTCTTCCCCAGGGTCCTCTCGTCTTTGAACAAACTTTCCTTGGTCGACAAGGATTTCGTGTGTTAAATGTTAAATGTTTGATTCCTGCTCGCTTTCTTGATCGTACTTTTCCGGCGCAGGGCTGAGAATTTGTGTTTTTGGCAAGCATGAGTGATCAAGCTGGAGGTTTCGACGACTGTCAAGTTGAACTTGGGGGTTATCAGTTTCTTGAAGACAAAGAGGAAAGGAAGAAACGCGTAAGACATCTCGTTGTGGAATGTCATGATCAGTCACAACAAAAACAAGGTAAAAAAACAATCGAAATCGATTCAGCTTAGTGCCCAATGTACTGCTGAGCCAAGCTCACAATTACAGTGCTGGGCGCCATTCTGTCACAAGTGCGATAAAATATTTTTAGTGGATTTGAAACCCAAGTTTTTTCACTCTATATATACGTTAAGCTTAAGCTTAGCTTACATCATTGCTTTTCCCGTCTTTCTGCAAATTAGGTCCTTATTCAAATTTCTTATGAAAGAACACTTTTTCTAGCATTTGCAATAGAAAAGTTGGCGGGGATAGATTTCGAGTACAATCTGGATTGAAGGGCTAGCTAAAAGGATCCGGAACACAACCGCAGAATCACATATTTACACATGTGACCAAGTTTTCGTTTTGACCGCCCCACGCTTTGCATTAAGGTACTCTTATTGTCCACTTCAATTTTTTTGTGTGGGAGGGTGGTAGTCCATGGGCCAAGTGGCTTTTCATTACCACTCGGAGGGACAAAGGCTACCATATATCAAATTAAAGCTTATCATGTGTGGATTTCAAAAATATATGATGGAAATGTTGTAAGAGTAGCTTAAGGGAGTCACGTGACCTTGAATTTTGCATAATTAGCATAAATTGATAATATACTAAAATGCGGCTTTTAGCAAGTAAGGCTGTAGATTCTGCATAAAATAAAGCAGGCATAGACAAGATATAATGTCTGTAAAGTATTTTGTCACTTTTAAGGATAAACAGTCATGTGGCAGTGACGTCACTTCTGGTCACGGTAAAAAAACTCAATTTTTGTCTATATTTTTACTTTTTCCCCTTTTTTCTTTTATGTGATTCAAAAATACAATTCAGAGTATTCTTACCATAAAAAGCACTAAAAGATATAGCAATTAGCATTATTCTAAATGTATGTTCAAATAAGAATTAAACTGGGTACCCTGTATTCTTAACATGATAAGTGTTTCTCATGGGTAGGTGATATGTTGAAAATGTTACACCCACACTCAAGAGACTTCAGTCAAAGTCAACGTGCTCTTCATCCAGGTCTACCTGGATGTCCTCCTCTTCATCTGGCTGGTTAGAACAAGTTATTAGGCGGCAAAGGTCGGAGCACTTTAAGCCATTTCGAATGCAGTCACATGAATCATCATTACAGGCCTTCTTGCACATACATGACATAAGTTCTATTACAGCTGTTGGTGCCGGGAGTCCACTCATCCAATCTATCACCAATCTCTCTTGAGCTCCGTCATTTACAAGAGACCAGCCATGACCAACTGGGGATGGAATGTCGTTGTTTCGTAGAGAATTTTTCCATATCGCCGCTTGATAGTTGGCTCGCCGGCAATGCTTGTACAAGCTGTCTTGGCATGGAGGCAGCTGATGGGATTCCGCTTCACCTGAATGAATATATGAATATATATCATAGGTATGGGGCGGGAAAACATTTACATTTATCGCTGAATTTATTTCTTTGTTATTGTGATCTAATTTCTTAATATTATGCAGATAGCTAGGTGTCTCCGATTAGCGAACTTCATATGACACTTTAATAAAGTTTATTATTATTATAATTATTGTTATTATTATTACCCTTCTTTGCACAGAAGACCGAATATCTGCATTGATTCACGTCTGAGATACCGTTCTTTGAGCCATACATATCACAGACAAATGCCTCTAACTGCATCAGAAGATCTTCAGACATCAACCAGTTTTCTCCAAGTTGCTGGAACGTGCGTTGGTATTCCTTTTTCCTCAGTAACCTCTTCAGGGGCTTCACTTTCCCAATCCCTGCAAACGCACTCACTGCATCACAACCCGTAAATGCGTGCAAACCTGGTAGTGCTTTGCACGCATCCTGGCCAATGACGTGTGCTATTTTTCCAATGTCCACATACCGAGCGTTCAGTTGAGAAACACAACGCTGATAAATCGGTACATCAATGGAAAATGAAAACGCTAAGCTCAGGATTCTAACGTCTGTGTCTTCTGAGGATACAATGATTGACCTATATCGCTGCTCATTTGCTGCATGTTGCACATGTAGGAGAAGTCGTGTATCAGCCTCCTCTTGTTCGGATCTTAGCTCTTCTTCTTCCTCTACTCTCTCGGCAGTGATCTTGTAGCATCAGTTTCCACATGTTACATACAGCTCCTTGTCTTCCAGTCTCTTGCGACCCGGTGTTTTTTGCCAGTGTTCCACAACAAATCTGATAAGACTTGTTTTGTTGTCACCATTGCGTAAAAAATTCTTGAATTGCTTGACCTTCTGGCCAGCCGCAAGGTTCTTGAAAGTTATTGCATCACTTTCACCTCTGAGTTCTCTTTCTGCTGATTTAATGGAAATGTCTCTGTACACGTCAAATACGACATCCACTCTATCGCTACCCTCCGCCTCACGCAACACTCTAGATAAAATATTGTCTGCGATCTCACCAAATGTGAGATAATCTACCTTCAGCTTTTGGACCAGAGCCATCCCATCTATTAGGTAAGCTGAAGGCCTTGTTACTTCTACCGTTGGCTGTATCAGTTTCTCTAATTCTTTGCCAAGTTGTGCCTTATTGGTCTTGCGGGGAAAGCCATTGTTGCAGGCCAGGGAAGCAGGAAGAGGGCCTAATGGGTGCTTTAACACATCTTGCATTTGCAGATTGCGGCTTTCAGCAATTATGATCAACCGCGCAAACAAATTTCGATCAGCGCGCAGAACAGTTTCTGTGTCTTTGCCCTTTGCCACTGTCTTTGTCTTCGATAAAGCACTGAAGGTTTTCAGCTTTTGCTTCTTCAATTTGTCATTGAACCTTACCGTTGGGGGCTGTGATTCGAGACGGGTCTTCTTGAAATCAGCGTAGGCTGCCTCTCCAACTTTATAGGCGGTCGCAAGGTCTTCTGCTATAGCAGTAGTGGCAACAGCTCCTGTTGAGATGCTGGACAGTTGCATATGACCTGCAAATGGATCTGTCCAGTTCTTGATTAAATCAACCATTGCGGCAACATCTTTCTCATCTTGGGCAATGCGAGACGAGTGAAGGTCAGCATGGCCGTGCTTCCCTTTGGCATAGCCAACCATTTCGCGCAAACTGTGCAGGAACAAAGTTCTGAATTCTGCCATCAAGTAGTACCTTTGTACGGCTCCAGGTTTCAAACTAAAGCTCTTAGTACCCCCAGGTGTTTGGGTATCTCTATTTACGGTTTCTTCAAGAGTCTGGTCAACGGGAATTGTTCCAAATGTATTGTCGTTGCTCAACTGAACTGAAAATCCACCATTTCTCATGAACTCGTGTACCTCAGGGTGCTCATCTGGTAGACTTGTCATATCGCTATAATAAGCTGACATGTATCTTGCGTAGTCGATAGCATCGTAGGAAAAGCACCATGGGAGCATCTGGCGGACACAGGAGAGATGGAGTTCCCAATTCCCTTCTCTAGAAGCACGGATCATGTGAAGTAGTAGCTCGATCATGTCTATATAGGACATCCAGAATTCTGAAAGGGGGCCATTGGTATTCCGAAGATGAAGAGTGTATTCAGCAAAAAGGTCAGAAAAACGCTGGAAAACTTGGCTCTTGAAAACTTCATCGTGTCTTTCTTTAGACAGTTCATCAGCCAGGGTACCAATTTCATCAAGACATGTTTGTACTTGACGACTGTCCGCTGGGTGTGACTCGTCAAGCCAAGGATAAAATCCTTCCAATGCCACCCTCATGAATGCTTCGTAAGCCAGTTTGTGCACACGAACACCCCTGTTATAGTTTCGGCCCTCCAGAACTGCAGACACGGATCCCTCAGCCACTACCCCAGCTTCAATAAATAAGTCCTTTAGACCAGCATGCAGAAACCTTTTACCGATGATAGAGATCAATGTACCAAGGGTATGAAAAGTTCCAAGACGTAGAACTATGGGCTTGAACTTCTCATACTCCTTGCACTTCACCTCAAACACCTTGGCATAGATGGCCTGATCGAAAACACATATGATGCTTGTGAGATGGAGCGAGCGCATGATAGTGAGTGATCGGTTGAGGGCTTCGTTGACGGTGGAAACATCAGTGGCTGGTGCATTAATGGTCGGCAAATAGCCTACATTACTGGGAATGATGGCGTCTTTGTCGTGAACCATGATGTTAAACCCAGTCCAGCTGCTGACCTTTTGTTGGTGAGCTGCATAATGTAGACGAGCAAGGATGAACAGCAGATTCTTCTTTGTAAATTCTTTAAGAATTGTTTCTCCATCAACCTCCCTCACTTTTCTTGGTGGGGGCCCAACTCACTTGCCGACATTGTAGATGGGGAGAGGCTTTTCTGGGGCAGAGAATGATCTTTTCTTTGTCTTGTCCACCTTGGGGACCACTATTTTCTGATTAGGGCCGTAAGTAACAGGCTGAACGGCGATACCATTAACACGATGCGATGTCCCACCTCCGGACAGGGTTCCTTCGAGCCTATCAATGTTGTCAAAGGCGAGGACAGTATATGTACCTGGGTATATGTTGCTTGGGAGAGGGACGCCATCTTCAGGTGTCATGGCAAGTTTTTGTAGGCACAGGGCTGTATCAACCTCTTCGAGTTGAGAATATGATATACCGTGCCCAAGACGGTTTAGAATTTGTATAAGCTCAACATTACCTGAAATAGATTGAAATTTTAATCCTGAATAAATTGCAGCCACTTGTAAAAACATTTATAATAAATTTTAAAATAATGCAATACCTGTTAGCGATTTGACTGCTGAGGGTAACAGAATGTGTTTTGCAGGCTTGTATCGACCACGGGTTATACCAAACATAAGGTCTTGACCAACAGAACTGCTAAGCCAGGACGCGTTCACCGAGCTCTTGATCATCGCCACCCAGAACGTATCGAAGAAAGGTTGTCACTAGAGTTGGAGCGTCACTGTTTTCCTGGGTGATATTGGAGGGATCTGGGGGCCACTCTTGTTTAGCGCAGTGTTGCTTTACAGACTGCCTAATCTCACTAGCTACATCTTTTAAACTTTCGCCAATGTGTGAACGAGAGGCCCTTAAAACGTTTACTTCCTTTTGTAGGCGATGGTTTGATAAGACTAGCTGATCCCGTGTGAGGCTATCTGGGTAGACGATAACTTTGTTAGATTCATTTTGAATCAAGTGTAAGGAATCTCCAAATTCAACACTAAGTTTTCTTCTTAAGTGAGTTATTGTTGATGGCTTGATTTCTATTACCCCAGATTCCAACATCCACCCTCTAAGCATATCACTTAATTGTGCAAGCTCTATTATATTATTGCTCTGAAATAATTCATTCCTTATATAATCGCATAATCTAGAAAATGCGTTGAATTCCGCCTCAGTATAACTCTCAGGAAGTTCTTCAGTATCTGTTGTATTAACAGATTTGCTGTTTGTCCTTGTATAATTCTTGTAGCAGGAATGGTGCCAGTGAGCTTTGGCTGCAACCAGCTCTCGGCTTGCCAGGGCCAGGATTCTCTTGTCATGCTTTATTTCTGCAGCTTTTCTCACTGTATCATCGACTCTGAGTTGTCTGGCTTGTGTTAAGCCCTCCCTTGATTTTGAACCTTTAACAAACTTCTCTTTCTTTTCACAAAAGATGCACTGTTTCTCGTACACCCGGGAGCTGGAAGTACTTGGCTTTCCTTAAATAAATTGATGTTTTGATAATTTTATTAAGAATTTTACTTTTCATAGCAGAATACAAACAAGATATTGATATAGATAACTATAACTATAACTAAAATTCTGCAATACTGAAACGTTCCTTTTCATACACAACTACTCTATGATTATCTTATTTCTGTAAGATTCTTTCTTTTTATTTAGCCAAACAAGCATCCTACCTTGTCTTATAGATGATCTCCTCTCTAAATGACTCGTCTCCACCTCCACCTCCTTCTCTTTTTCATCATTCTTACTCTTTGTAATTCGATCTAAGTCATGTTTGTGTGTAAACATGCTTCGACATTTGCGATGGTAAAATACTCCATTCGGGATTTGGTCATCGGCAACCTGTACACTAAGAATGCCTTCGTGATCTCGGATTTGACCAGCTTTTTGCAACGTTTTCCATGAGTCAAGAGAATTTGGACTGATTAACGTTGTGTTGTCATCAGTATAATGTATTATGCAATAAGGCTCAGTTCTTTGTCTTTTACGAGGTATGCTTGAATCCATATTTGTTCACATCTTTGAGGACTGTAATTACCACAAAAACAAGATGGCTTCCTTGTACATTTGTGCCCAGTCTTTTGCAAGAGTAACGCCACAGGGTCACCATACCGGTGAAAAATCGCTCGATGATTAATCATGCATCTGAAATACCACTACTTATATTATCTTTTACTGCTTTTCATATGTTATAAAATGTACTTTTGAATCACATAACAGGAAGAAGCAAAAAAAAAACAAAAATAGGAAAAATATACAAAAAATGGAGGGTTTTTTACCGCGACCGGAAGTGACGTCACTGTCACGTGACTTTTTATCCTTAAAAGTGACAAAATACTTTACAGACATTATATCTTATCTATGCCTGCTTTATTTTATGCAGAATCTACAGAATTACTTGCTACAGCCGCATTTTAGTATATCATCAATCTATGCTAATTATGCAAAATTCAAGGTCACGTGACTCCTTTAAGCTACTCTTACAACATTTCCATCATATATTTTTTAAATCTACACACGATAAGCTTTAATTTGATATATGGTGGCCTTCGTCCCCCCAAGTGGTAACGATCCGCCATTTTTAGCCACTTGGCCCATGGACTATGGTGGGTGGGGTGGGGGTTTATTCAAGGCCGGGTACTTATTTAACTTTTCCTCCCTTTCTGAGCCTACAGGATTGGCGCTTATTCTAGGTTGGGCACTTAATCAAATAAATAAGGTATTTTAGCCTATTCGCCCCTGGGAATTTTGCCGAAAAACGGGTTTTGAAGCTAGTCGAGCAGTTTTCTAGTCATTGTCTGGCTATAAAAAGTTTTCTGAGTTAAAACTTACTACAAAGCTGTTTGCAGGTGCAATATATCAGCTTGTGATGTTCAAGCATGGGCAGAATAAAAATTCCTAGATAGTTTTTGGGTTTGAAAGTGACACAGCAGTCTTGACTTTTTCTTTTCGCTTTCTTTCCTCCCCTCTTCTTTTACTTTTCTTGTCTTATTTTTTTTTCTCTTGCTGGGCATTATTTTAGTAGGCTTCTTTTTGATGAGAAAATGTTTTTGGGAGAGCTTTTAGGATTTTAGGATTAGAAGAAAGGAAAGGTAGGTGGTCTGTGAAACAAGGTTTTCATGGCAAATTTTTGGGTCAGTATTACATAGTTTTTTGCCTTGTTCTGCAGTCTCCTTGACTGGATCGTGCTATGGTTTGAAAGATCTTTTCACCCTGCACATGTTAGCAGACAAAATTGTCCGTAACTGTTATTAAAACTGATGACATCACACGCAGTAGAAGGGACCTAGATCCACCCAGGTGGTTTCGGGCAGTTCAGGGGCAAAAGGGTTAAGATGCAGAAACCATTTGTAAATGATGAGAGTGAAGAAAGGGATACACAGACAGTTTTGTGTGGCTATATATATCCTAAAAATTAAAGAGTGCATCTTAGACATGGGTGCACATCACACACAGGTTTAAACATTGAATGCATTATTCATGAAAAGACAACACAAATTCCCATGGGAAGATCACATGCTTTGAATTCAGAAAATTAACCATGACAGTAGCTGTTTAAAAGGACTATTGGTTGTAATCACATCTTGCATGTATTTCATTGTGTCGGATATGCAATCCATTTGATTTAGTGTATCCATGTCACTTCAAGCTGGATAGTATCATTAGACTTGTTTTACTTTACATATCGGTTTGTACGGGATGTCTTTTTTCTATCTGCATTAATTCTCTGTCAATAAACATTTTTACAAATGTCAGCAAATTAAGAATTTTATATATCAATTTTTTAATCTTTATTAGCGATCTACAGGGGGATAAAGTTTAAAAGATCACAATGCAATGTACACCTACTTGCTATTTCTCTTTTGAACTGTGGTTTCTCTTCAATACGTGTAATGAAACATGTGTTGTTCTCAGCATAAAACAAATTGATCTATTTCCTTTT
The DNA here is from genome assembly GCA_964035525.1 of Porites cylindrica. Classification (NCBI taxonomy): domain Eukaryota; kingdom Metazoa; phylum Cnidaria; class Anthozoa; order Scleractinia; family Poritidae; genus Porites; species Porites cylindrica. The sequence continues at coordinate 61,474,783 of OZ037775.1, forward strand.
TAAAAAAATGTCTCACACTTAACATCTAAAGTTATCCAGGCAAAGTAACCTGTTTGTCAGTGCCAAGTAGAACCAACACAGTACAGACATGACACAGATCACAAGTGATTTATAATAATTATTATGTAATATTCAAGTCTACGTATATTAGTGTATCGGAAACCTGAGACTCTTTTCTACTGATCACATACTGTAACGTCTTTCCCTGTTTGATCAAACAAAGCAGTTACTATATAATATTGATTCTGTAATTGGTATGAATTCAATGTTCATGATGCAGTCACCTAAAAATCTGGTAGTTAAACCTACCTTTATCTCTTAAACTATGCCTAATCTTGTGAATTGTGCCTTAAGAAAATTGTCGTTTGTTGTTTTTTTTTTGTTTGTTTCCTATTCTCTTTCATCAAAGAATAACCGTCTTAATGTGCAAATAATTGTTTTGTAGTTGTGCAGGGGATTTCCTAGTTCCCTGCCATCTCAGGTTTTGAGGTTTTGTTCATGTTCTTTGTAGAAGATCTTTCCTTCTGGCCCTCACTGTTTTCACCTCTTGTTTTTGTGGGTGTTGGAGAACCAGCTGTGGGCGGCATTTCTGCTTTCTCCACTCCTCTGTCTGTCTTTGCTGTTGCTGTTGTCCAAGGTTATGTCTCGATCTTCTCAGTCGTCCTTGAGGTGGGCCTTGTTATAATCTCCTTTCAAAAATGCTTAAATGTTTACAAACGGTCTAAATACTTGTCATATATTGATGTACATTTGCTTTTGAAGATGCAGGGAACCATTCTGGCTCACTTTCCAATCCTCATCCGGCAACTCACATGACAGGGCTAGACTTGGCAGCAAGTAGTGCTTCACCAACTTGTGCTGAAGGGTATACTGCAGCTATGGGTGATGATCATGAACCAGAAGTGTTGGAACAGAGGCTTCCTGATGGTATATAATGTTGGTTTTGCATGGTAGAATCTTCAGAGATTCTACCATGCAGGGCTGTCTCTAAGATTTCATTAGTTGTCTGGTAATAAATACAACAATTTTTGCGGGGAATTTTGTCATTATTGGAAGGTCAGAGGTTGCATTTCCTTTGTTTTTTGGTAAAATGTGACTGACCGAACACTTACTGACAACAGTAATGAGAGTCCCCTATACACCTATGCAAAACATTTTCATGTTAAAACGTTGAGACAATTTTCACGTGTAATGAATAATTCCTAAAATTTCTTCATGTTCCAAAACTGAGTAGTTTATGTTTCACAGATAATTAAAAAATTGATTCGCAAATTAATATTTTCTATCGACCAACCTGTTCACGCTCCAAACAAATGTAATTCATTTTCCTTGAAATCTTGATCAAATGTTAGGGTTCATTGGTAATCCTTCCAGCGACTCAATGCAGTGAGGTAGGATTACATCATACAAATAGTCTGCCTGAAGTAGCCTGCAAAAACAGCCATCTCTCCCAACTCCTCACTGCTGGTTTGGTAATAGGGAGCTTAAGCAACAATGACCGCAACGGCTACGAAAATGTCACTTAAAAAGTGAAGTCGCACTGCCTCAAACTTTATTGCGCTTATTCTATGTGATTCAATTCGTCATTAAATATGTTGGCAATTTTTTCTGGAGATGACTTCTAAAAGACTGTATCGAAGTTCAGGAAAAGAAAAATAAAGTCGTTGCATTGTGTTCATGTCCTCCACAAAATGAGAAATTAGGCACTTTCACGTTGTAGTCGTGCAGCGACATTAAGAAATGCACAAGAAAGAGTGATGCACGTGTAGAGTTGTTGTTTTGCTAATATAAACCTATTGCCTTTTTGCCGTTCCCGCTGCCGTCGCCATCGTCATTGCTTAAGCTCCCTTATAATGTAAAGTATGTCCGACCCCTAAAACTTACCCATGATTTACTTGAAATTCAAAGAAATGGATATAGGGTAGATGATAATTTGATGGACTAAGACCTTGAACTTTCCTTTTTTCTGACATATTATTCAACAGAATGGATTTTGAGATTAAGCAGTAAGAAAGTATTTAAATGTGTCCATTTCTTCTTTAAGGATCAGATGATGATGGCGTTAGAGCTGCAGTGGAAACAGATTATGAATCGTCATCCACAAGTTCAAACAGTTCAGACATACAAAGTACCGTATTTTTTATTTTGTTTAAACTTTTATAAACCTTTTTTTATCAACGCTGTCCACTTCAATCTGGGAGTTTTAAGTCTTTTCATTGTCAAATGTACTTTTTATTGTCAAATTTACTGTAATTGTATATGTGGATTTTCTTCTTTTTTTTTTTTTTGTTGGTTAATTATTTAAGTAGTTCCTCTTGTTTCTTTCTTCTTTTTTTTTTCTTACATAGTGTACAGTTATATATTAGATATTCTATTTGTAATTGTATTATCTTTTTGTTTTGGAGGGCAGTTCCTATATGGAAATTCACCGTTTCCCCCTTTTGCTTTCCTTTACCTACTGCACTTTTATATCTAGTTTTCTTTTTTTTTTTTATGAAAATACATCCCTTTTGTATACCTTTTATTGACAAATGGTACCCCTTTCTCATACCTTGTTTAGAACTGTGCATCCCTTTCAACTGCTGTAAATGCACCTTGTCTTTTAAATAGGAATCAATCACAAAAACATAATTTTTTTTCAACTCTATAAAGCCATAAAATTCATCTGTTAGCCCTTTTGAGCCCTTTCACAGACCCAAATGGCAGATTTGCCTACCCTTTTATATATTTAAAGTAGTAAAATCCCTCTCCCTGGATCCGCCCCTGCCTTTCACATACTTAAAGACAGTTTTCTTCAACAGCTGTCTAACTTTAAATGTTTGGCGGCAAAACACGTCATGTCTGGCACCCTATAAGAACATGTTTTTTTTGTCTTGTGTCCATGCTTAGGTGCAACCAATGGTAGTTTTTTGCAACTGTCCCAGATTACTGGATCGGGGAAGCCAATTTCCTTTCATAATATAGACTGTCACTTATTTAGGCCTCCGGACTCATTGTTTATGCCAGATGACTTTAGTCCATTGAGCTAACAAATTTGAGAAACAAAAATTCATCCAAACTTTTGCTGGGTACTGAAGATAATTTGCAAAAGTTCCTCTATGCTTTTTGCATAGGGTCAACTGAGATGAAACAGGCATTTATAAAGTCGTATGTATTTTTACAGGTTTTACCCTTCTAAAAATACTCCTTGCGATCTCCAGTTTATTGTCAAAAGAAGAGGTGAAAAAGATCAAGTTTTTGGCCAAAAGCAAAATCAGTAATGATAGACTTGCACAGATATCGAAGGGCTATGAACTATTTCAAGCATTAGAAAAAGATGGAAAATTTCCAGTCAGTTATATAACGAAGCTACTAGTGGAAGTGAAACGTGATGACCTTGCAGCAAAGCTGAAAGCTGTACCTTTAAAAGAGGCAGAAGAAGGACAAGGTAAATATTTCAGTTTAACCCCTTAAGCCCCAGCATCCACATACAAATTCTCCAAACTGATCTCTATACATTCCCTTAGAGAATGAGTGGAGAGAATTTAATTTGATAATAGATCAAGGCATTTTCTCTTGTGTGATCATTTTATTAATTCTCATAACTTATCTCTTGACAGTGTATGGATATTGTTTGGAGAAATTTGATGTTGGTCACTATTGGGACTTAAAGGGTTAATGGCATGTATCCTATTGTGATCGCAAGCACATAATCTAACCATTTATTTTAGTATGTTAATGATAATGCTGCCTTTTAATGTTAATTTCGTGGACAATGCTCAGAGTGTATTAAGGCTAGTGTCGTTTTTTTAAGTGGGGAGAATACTTTGATCACTACTAATAATGCGTGATTTTTTTTCTAGGATTTTAATTTCAACAAGTGGATCAGAACTTGAGTATTGTTAGATTTGCTAGTAGAGCGGTTTTCACTTGACTGTTGAAAGGGATTGGTTTTGGTTTTGGTTTTACTACGCCCTTTGGTTGGCTAGTGTATTTACTTTGGTTTTGGTTTTACGACAGTCAAGTGAAAAGCGCTCTAAAATGCAGTGTGTCAGATTGACTTCTTGACTACTTCAAGAATAATATATTTGGTGACTAGACATAATTGATCAAGCTAATAATAAGACTATAACAAAATTTGACTTTATGGTGAAAGCTTGCAGATGCAAGCAAAAAAGTAAAATGAAATCACATTTATACTTTTCCGTTGTCCGTATTCTTTAAGCTTCATAAGATAAATAAATTTGTATTTTAATATTGAAGTGGGAGCCCACTGGGCTTTGGGCTTAATCAGAGCTGTTATATCAATCCTCTTACATAAAAGCACTTCCTTTTTTGTAATGTTTTTGTTTTTTTGTTTTTGTTTACCATTATATTTCTTTTTATTTGTGGTACAGCTTGTACTTCCAGACATAGCTTGTCAGCTAGAAGACGTCATGAACTACCAGGTGAAGATGCAAGCTTTCCTGACTCACAAAGCAGTGATTCTGATACACTGCTAGACACCAATGACAGAGGGCGGCATTTGCGAAAACAAACTTCTTTGCGCTCCTCAAGAAATCGTGAACAGTTGCAGAGTAGTGATGAAGCGTGTGCTTTATCAACAAGTGATGACAGCCGGATTTCATCAAGAATTAGCTCTGACAATGGAAGTGAAATAAGCAGTGACACACCTTCCTTGCACAATTCTGTAGAAGGTGCTCAATTATTAACATCTTCTGCTGGTGTTAGTAGTCAACCACCAGGCTCATGGGAGTGTCGTGGTGCCAGACCAAAGCAGATCCAGCGATCACTAGTTCCAGCATTGCGGGGAGAGCCTGTTCTCCCAGTAATTTATAGAGATGGCATAGATCCCAGTTTTTTAGCCAGACACTCGTAAGACAACACTGGTTGTGACAGTCCATATCAGAGTTCTAATAGTGAAATCCCAATGTTAAATGGCAGTCCCTCCAATGATGGCCTGTGTAATGATTCAGAGTCCTCAGATGACCAGCAAATGCTTACTCTGAAACGCTGTGTTGCAACAAGCCACATTCTCATTGAGCGAGTACTGCAAGAAAGAGAAAGGGAGGAACAGTTGAGAAGAGAACAGAGAGTTACTAGGGAAAGAACACATAATGAAGAAGAAAGGGAGAACCAGGAAGCTGAGAGAAGACCCCAGCAAGAAACAGTCATTGCAAGTCCACAGCATTGCAGATCCTGGTTCTCTTGCTGTATGCAGTTCTATTCTTGTCTTTATTGCCACTCAAACGTTTGTGATAAAGCAGGTCATGCCACTCACTTCAAGTGCTCTTGCTACCAGCATGAGCAACAGGTATTGTTATTTTTCTTTTAAGCAACTTAAAGTACTTTTAATTTGTTTTCTTAATCTTAATGTGGTCAAAGTGTAGTTGAAATAACATTAATTAAAAGCCACTTAGAATTCACTAAAAGTAAAAATAATACTGTTAAAGTCCCCCTGGTAATAAATACTATTAAAAACTGAATCGTTGGATGATGCAATTCTAGAGCTCCTATTGGCTTAGCCCTCATGATATATGAGCCATTAGTAAAATCCAGCTAGTGGTCTCTTATCAATGCTGCATTCTGATTGGTTGAGCAACTACGAGGCAAAATGTTATAGCCCACTAGTAGTGAAAAGCATCGGCTTTGAAAACCAAAAAAAATAGTGGCTGAATTGCATTGTGCTTGCTAAAGTTGTTTTGTCTTAATATTTTTGACCAACTAGTTGGATTTTACTAAAACAATTTATTATTCCTCTCACCCTAATGGCCTCTGAGTCAATAGCCCATTCAGCCTTCGGCCTCATGGACTATGGACTCAGAGCCTATTCGGATGCGAGCGCCAGTTGGTAATTTAACAATTATTGTTAAATTACCAACTGGCGCTTACCAGGTTTGGAAGATGCAGATCAATCTACTCGCAATAGATCCAGTGACACTGATCGTCACCTGGTCATTAGTTGTTAGTAAAGGTATACCACAGGTGGTAGAAGTGAAGGACTTGGGGAAACTATCAGTCATGATCTGGGGCTTATTACACTTAGTTCTTACGCTTTAAATTTACTGAGGGTTTCAGTTTTTCTTTTTCATAGTTAAGAGAAAGTATCACATTTTGAGAACATATTTTCATTGTATTTCCTTCTCTTAGAATGGGGAAGGCAATGGAAAGACTCCTACCCATAACTGTGTGATGTGTAACAGATGTCTTGACCCACAAGAGGAAACACACTTGTGTGAACCAGATGAGTGCTGTGAATGCTCAGGAGTAAGTTTTAAAAATTTTTCATGACACATATGTTATTACTGTTAATTCGTTAAATTCAGAATGGATTGTATGGGACTGACTTTGACTTTCAATCACAGATGAAATTGATTCTTGAAGAGTAGAGAACTACTGTAAATAAACTACAATTTGTTAAATCTTGAACATAACTGTACACTGTAAAGTTTCACATGATCTCATGACTCTTCTGTTCTCCACTTCTCCATTTTCTTGAAAGTGTTTTCTGGGGCATAGCGTGAGATTTTGAGGGTGTACCAATGTGTGGAACAAAAGTTGTAGCACCCAAGGTGGCCCAGCCTAGTGGGGTCTGGAGGGCATGTTCCCCCAGAAAATTTTAAAATTTAGGGTCTCGGAAATGCCATTTCCAACGTTTTCTGCAAGACATTTTCCATTAATACACAGGAATATGCAGTAGTTACTCGTTTACTTTACCCATCTCTAGTGTTGTTGGTATAAGGTACAATGTTTAGAGGGAAAAAAAAGGCCAGTGATGCCATCAGAATTATGGAATAATAAAAGGGTAATGGGAATTATACTTACACAAAAACACCAATATAGTGCAAAAAATAAATGGACGCTACGCCCCAGATTTTCTTTTAATGTGACGAAATCACAAGAAATGCCACCATTAATCAATCACTCACTTGTCTCCTTTTGGATAACATTTTTGAACAAAACAATGAAAAATGTAAACATATATTTATGAACACCAGTGAAAGACAAGTTTGGTGAGCTTTTGCACAAAAACGTGATATCTACACATGAGAAAATAACATGTTATCATGTGAAAATATCACTGTTGCTATGGCTACATGATAAATTGCACCTATCGTGGCAAGAAACTATTAAAGTGAATTTCATTGGTGTTTATAAAATAAAATAATAGAACATTACTTGGCAGCTTGGAGATACAAAATTTCTCTTTGACTTTAAAAAAATATTTTGCAAGCGAGCTTTGCTTTGCTCACTTGGAAATATTTTCAACTCTTGAAGAGAAATTTCGAACAATGTATCTCCTCGTGGCCATTAAAATATCCTTTCTATATATGAAGTGTATTGTGTATGCTGATGCAGTAGGCCTTGTGGCATGCACGTTGTATCGTAGTGAAGCTGTATAATAGACTATATTACTTCTGACAAAATTTAATATAAGAAATGTCATTGGAGATGGGCAAAAATAGTATTTTAATTGAACAGCTAGTTAAGAGTGTGTAACTGAGCAGAAGAATGGGTAGCACAAGAATTGAAGGAACCCCATCTGGACATTTTTCCCTTTCCCTCATTAAAGGACGCTGGGAGTTTGTGTGGCTGTGTGGTTAGAGTGCTGTACTTGTAATCCGGAGGCCCCGGGTTCAAGTTGTGCCCTGGCCACTGGCTGGATTTGTTCTTGGTAGTTCTAGGTTCAAATCCTTGGCCACGCTTACAAATAGCCGACTAGTTCACCTCCTACCAGCTGAAGGCTGTTGTAATAATATTGTAATATTAATTTCCTTGTTATTTTAAGTTGTTGGATGCATTCAGTGGGTGCCAGATATTACCTTGTTCGCACAAGATCCATGAAGATTGTGCCATCGCTATGATACAAAATAACATGTAAGTCATTACCATTACATTCTTTTCTGTCTCAGTTATCTTGTTCACTGCTTTATATAGTACACGTCACTCATCCAGTTTACTTATGCTTTATAATGATTGTGCTTCAAATTACCCAGCTTAACTCATTCTATAAATATCTATCTTTAGAGATAAGGGAAAAAAATTCCCAAAAATGTGCATTACTTCCGATCATTACCATGTTTGGCACACAGGAAATAGACAGATTGAGCCATTTACCTGGGTAGTTTCAGCTCTTGACCCGGAATATGCTCATCACAGCATTTTTTTTGAAAATGGTAAAAATTAAAAATGGCTGGCGATGTGGGAAAAGTTTACTATGCTTTTAGTGATCAAGAAATACTTTTCGACGGTTGATGTTTTTGAATATGATGAGATGCGTCTCAGTTATGCTGTTAATTCCAAAAATCCTGCTTTTTTTCCTGAAATATATCTTTAACCAACTGCCTCGCTTAAGTGGAAGGTGGGTGCCTGGGATACCCAGGGGCTTCCACTGTGGCCAGATAGAAAACTGCCCCCACGGCTGGCAAATCCCCCCAACCCAGCCATGAGCCCCCATTCCAGGCACCCGTCACACTGATAAAACAGTGGAAGGAAGGAAAATAGGGATGGGAGGGGGGGGGGGGAAGACGCTAAATGAACCGCTCCACAGACCACTGCACAAACGTTTTCTGAAGAACTCGCAGATCCTAGCCATGTAGAAAGCTACCAGAACCATGTGAGCCTGCACTTATGGGATTGACCGCTGGATGCCCGCTAAACTCGTGGGCCGCTTGACTGCTAAGCTTGTGGACCGTTTGACCGCTTAACTTGTGGACCACTAAACTTGTGGACCACTTAACTGCTAAGCTTGTGAACTGCTTGACCGCTAGGCTAAGCTTGTGAACCGCTTGACTGCTAAGCTTATGAACCACTTGACCTCTAAGCTTGTGGACTGCTTGACCGCGAAGCTCATGGTGGTTAACTTAGTTAAATTACATTTAACCAAATTTAAATTGATGTTCCTGAGTTCAGAGTTTTAAATTGGTTGTAAAAAGTCACTAAAATTACAGTTTTGTGGCGTCCGTCCGTGGTAAATAAGTCGAGCTAAGTGTTGAATTACCGTGTGCAAATGAGTATTTAACTAATTTGCATCTGTAACCTGATGGCGTCGCTAAAAAAAGTGGTAATAACTTATGTGTTCCCCGCTATCTACGGCACATAAGCGGATTGTTTTGCTCACAAATAAAAGAAAAACTTGTTTTTTAAATTTTTTCCTCAAGCAATAGAATATTTTGCAAAAATTGCTTTTTCAGTCAAAATGAATGCATAATTTTAATAAATACGAAAGTTTGTTAAGTTTTTCATGAAATATTATGGGTTGCTATAAAGTGAAATTTTTTTTCTGGAAAGGATATTTTCTGCCCTTTGAAATGAGGTATAGCTTTCTATGCTGCTGTAAATACCAGCTGAGATATATTTTTTTTTTATTTGAACAAAGTAAATTTCATCAATTTTGGACCAGGGGAAAATGAGTTAAGCTCCGTACGTGAACAGCAACCCTCTGCCCTCAAAATAAGTCAGGGAGAGTGAGATTTTTATGTTGACCTACCCATATTATATGAAAAGGCCACGTAAGTTTAATGTGGAAATTGGGTGCCAAAAGATCCTGATGGCAAATCCTATCATGTAAACTGGCCTTTAATGAATTTGTTATTTTCTTTGCAATGGTTGATTAATTGTTGCAAGTAAAATGCTAGTATTTAACAGCACTGGTGTGCTTTGAGGCTTGATGAATTCTCTACTATTTCTGAAGTGTGGCCTTGTAAGTGAAAGTGTGTTTTTTTGTTTGTTTTATAGTCACATGTGCCCAATTTGTCAACGCCCAATTTTCGATTCACCTGGATAGTGGGGCGGCATAGAACACAAGCTGACACTTTGGTAAAGTTAAGGATTGAAAAATTTCAATGCTGAATTAATAATATTAACAATATTAGTTTCTGTTATCTACACTCTTTTAGATCAAAGAAAATCTTTTTATAGGTCACAGGAATGAAATGCCATAAAATGTTCAAAACTTTGCAATGAAAGCACTCACCAGCAGCTTGTTGTACACAAGTTTGAACATTTTTAACATCACTTCCATACTCTACAAGAGTGCAGACGATGGAAAATTGTGGTTGATTTGTTAATTGGTGTTATGATTGCAAATAAGAATAATAATGGTAACAATAAGAAATGTGTAATGAAATGGTGACGAGTGAAATTAAGGAAATAATATTTCATGCTAGTTTTGTCCAAATTATTAGGATTGGGCAAAATGCAAGTGAAATTATTCCCTAATTTCAAGAGGAAACCATTTGATTACCTATTGAAATCATGGATGACAAATGACGCTCACAATGTTTATCAAATTGATTATTGATTGAGAACTTTTTGCACTAAAAACTTAAGAGCTTAAATTTTGGCTTAAGTTCATAATTTTCAGAATTTTTCGGCAAAATACATTTACCTGATAGAATCCTTCTTGATGTGCTCTTTCGTGTATTTAGGTTTTCTAAAGCGTCTTTTAAGGCCCTGACATCTTCATTCATAACATTTTAAAACTTTGTTGCCATCTGTCGAACTGACCAGTGGGGAACGGTGCCATGGCAATTTTGTAATTTTACACTTGAAATTATAAATTAACACTGAAAGTTCACGCCAAAATTAAGGAGTAATTTGTCACCCTTGATATAATTATATTTATAACAATGATAGTAAAGATAATAATCAATAAGTTATTGGATGTTAGGCTGAGTACAATGCGAAGGCAGATCGAGGACCCTCCATATCTGCTTAATTCTTTATATTATCATTGAATAGTTGAATCCAATAAGTGTTTTATTATCCTTTCAAAATATTCCAGACTTAAAAACTTGCTCTGATCAATGTCAAGTTCCTGAATTCTTTGTCTGTTCCAGGGCAATTTCAGAATAGAGAGGGATGTAAATTCTAACCGATATTCTTCAAATAGCAGTTGTCATCGGTCATGTATTATTTTTGCTAATCTTGCTATGTTTTTAGGCTATTTCCTCTTCAAAAAACATGTGAAATAAAAAACATTTTCCCTTTTTTTCCAGCTCTACCAAAACTACTGTTAACAATTAACTGTAAAAGTGACCCTTCTTTGTCATTATCAGCAAACATCTTCCAATTTTGGTGAATGGTAGCTGGTTATAAGAACTAGCCGGAAAGAGAGGTTAAACCAGTGAGAAATATTTTGAATGATAATGTATAATGTTATGTAAATAATGATGTACTATTCATTCAAAATATCTTGCCGGCTTTTATTGGTGGTCAGTTTCTCATGTAAGACTCCATAATGTCTCAAACATAAATTTATTTACTGTTTTCCCTTCCTGTTTCCTTTTGTTTCCCCTGTTTTCCCATGTTTCCATATGTTTTTCCCTATATTCCCCTGTTTTTCTATGTTTTTCCCATGTTTTCCTATGCTTTCCCATGTTTTCCCCATTTTCCCATGTTTTCCTGTGCTTTCCCATGTTTTACAATGCTTTCTCACTTTTTCCTAGGTTTCCCCTGTATTCCCCTGTTTTTCCATGTTTTCTTATGTTTTCCCCTGTGTTCACCTGTTTTCCCTCTTTTCCCATGTTTTCCTATGTTTTTCCCTATATGCCCCTGTTTGTGAATGTTTTTTCCTGTATTCCAGTGTTTTCTTATGTTTACCCCTGTATCCCCCAGTTTTCCAATGTTTTCCCCAGGTTTCCTATGTTTTCATATGTTTCCTCCTGTTTTCCTACGTTTCCCCTGTTTCCCCCCTGTTTTCCTCCTTATTTTCCTTATTTTCCTTATTTTTCTTTGTATTTATATGATTCCTCCTGTTTATCTGTTTTCCTACGGTTCCTTTTGTTTTCCCCTGTTTCCCTCCGTTTCCCTATGTTTTCTCTCATTTCCCCCAGTTTTCATAAGTTTTCCCTTGTTTTCCTATGTTTTCCCATATTTCCTCTGTTTTTCTATGCTTTCCCCTGTTTCTCCCCTTTTGCCTATGTTTCCCCTGTTTTTCTGTATATGTTTTCCCATATTTCCCCTGTTTTTCTATGTTTTCCCCTGTTTCCCCCGTTTTCCTACGTTTCCCCTGTTTACCTATGTTTTCCCTACCCTGGGTGCCAGAGACTTTGCTAGTGCGGTTTCCGGTTCTGTCAAGTCTTTATAGTGACCCACGCGAAACGTTTTTTCTCGCGGGAAAAACCTCTGGTACCCAGGGTATGTTTTCCCTTGTTTCCTCCTGTTTTCCTATGTTTCCTCCTTTTCTCCTCATTTCCTGTTTCCTCTCTTTTTTCCCTGTGTCCTCCTGGTTTCCCCTGTTTTGTTATCTTTCCTTCTGTTTTAACTCCTGCTATGCAGGCTGAGGGAAAACAGGGAAAAATGGGAAGACAAAGGTAACAGGGAGAAAGTAGGGAAAACAATAAATAAGGAAAACAAATAAAAACATAGGAAGTAGTGGAAAACATAAGAACACAGATGAGAACATGAGAAACCAAGGGGAAACAGGGAAAACAAACAAAAGTATAAGAAAACTGAAGGAAACAAGGAAAGCGTAGGAAAACACAGGATAACGTAGAAAAACAGGGGAAAACAAAAAAAACAAGGGGTAACATTGGAAAAAGAAGGGAAAATGTAGAAAAACAGGGGCAAAAAAGGCAAAACATAGGAAAACAAGGGAAAACATAGAAAAACAGAGGAAAACAAAGAAAAACACAGAAAAACTGGGGGAAACATGGGTAACATTGGAAAAGGGGAAACAGGGGAATCATAGGAAAGCAGGGAAAACACACGAAACAGGGGGAAACATAGGAAAACGGGGAAACAGGAGGAAAAATAGGAAAACATAGAAAATCATAGAAAAACAGGGGGAAACATAGGAAAGCAAGGAAAAAGATAGGAAAACATGGGAAAACAGGTGAAAATGGGGAAAACATAAGAAAATGGGGTAAACGTACAAAAACAGGAGTAAACATAGAAAACCAGGGGAAACAGGAGGAGACATGGCAAAACATAGAAAACCAGGGGGAAACATAGGAAAACAATAAAAAATATAGGAAGACGTAGGAAAACAGGGTAAAACATAGGTAAACGTGGGAAAACAGGGGGAAGCAAAAGGAAATATCGGGAAATATGGGAAAACATAAATATACGGGGATACACGGAAAAACATAGGAACACAAGGGAATACGGGAAACAAGGGGAGATTAATAAATAACATTCTTGACATTTTATATATTCATTTCTATATATTCTATGTATTCAGTACTGCATCAGCTGAAATTAAGTATTCTTGACATTCTATATATTCGGGACATATTATGGAGTCTTACATGAGATACTAACCTGATTGGCAACAATCCCCTGACCAATTCTTCTTAGTAAAATCCAGCTAGTGATCTATTATCAAAGCTGTGTTCTGATTGGTTGAGCTACTACTAGGCTATATGTTATGGCCCACTAGTAGCAAAAAGCCCCGGCTTTGAAAACCAAGACAATGGCGGCTGAATCGCGTTTTGGTAGCTAGAGTTGTTTTGTCTCAATGTTTTTTACCAACTAGTTGGATTTTACTAAAACAATATTATTACTATTATTCTTCTCGGCCTCATGGGCTATTGACTCGGAGCTGATTTGGGCTCGAGGAATAATTGTTAAATAACCAACTGGCGCTTACCATTTTGGGAAGATGCGGGCAATATACCATTGATTCAATGGTATAAATTACAGTATTCCATCGATCAACCTCGTTTCCAGGCGCTGCATCCCACCTATTTAATCATGAGCAAACTGAAAAACAAGATGGCGTTCATGGCTATTCGAAGGTGAAATAGCTGAATTTCTAACTAAACTGAATGGAAGAAATGCAAGAATATGCAAAACATATTGCTTGATGGTTGTTATCTAGTTTTTGGGGAGAATCTGCAAGGAAAAACATCTCTTTACATCCTGAAACCATGCTGAGAAATAGGCCAAAGGTTTATAGAAAGTTTACGAGGAGGTAAGCTTGTTAAGAACTTTGAAATATTTTGAATAAACAATAAAACAATTATTTCGAATTTCTTATGATGTAAATAATTATGCAGATCTCGGTGGATAACATCCTCTTCAATCTGCGTAATTCTTCACATCATACTCAGTCTCATTCAAGAATTGCTAAATAACACATATTAGAATAGGTTAAAATAATTATTATTAAAACACGATCAATAGTGTTTTATGACGTGATGGGCATTGAAATTTTTCCATAACTGCAAACTGGTATTACTATTGTTTGTGACCTTTTTGCTTATTAAGCAGTCGTCTCTTGTGGTGGACTGTTTTTGGTCTTTTCTCCTTAAAAAAAAACACTTCATGTTCTTTTAGAGCAAGATTTTTCCTTCCGACGTTCTTTTAAGTTTTGTACCGTTTTATGGGATTGCAAATAAGGATGATCATTTCATATGAAATTCCATGTTCAATGGGATTCCATCCTTAGCATTCTACTGTATTAATCATTCAGTTACGTATTTCATCTGAGGCTGAAATTAAATCACTCACGACTTTGCAATTTCAAGAACTTTACACGGTGCACGTGTTAACTAAAGAACCTTGCACGTGATGAAATTCGTGCATTCAATAGAGCGTTTTCGCATGACGTCACGGCGGCCATGTTGGTGTCCCAAACTAATCCTCTGGGAGTTGAACTCTTTTCTTATGGGAACACTTTCTTTTGTTCCCATAAATTTGCATAGATGCTGGTCACGTGAGTTAAAACGCTCTATAGGCCAAAATGCTTACTGAAGAGAATTTATTTTATATTATCAGAAACTTTCTGATATTATTTGATTGGTTTTATCGAGTTAGTAGCTTATTCTGATCTCCAAATATCACCGAACTGTAACTTTAGGACCACACCTTTTTTTGACAGTTGGCTTGGAAGAAGCCTTCCCAGTCTAGTACAACTTGATATTTTTTATGCCGAACTGTATTTATTTTTCTCATACGTAGTGTACAGTTTCAATTCACATGCCTTTTCATCAATAGTTTTTTTATCCCTGTCAGTCTAAGGTGGCTTTCCATTGTCAGACCTGACTGGCCAGACCATTCACATAGTAATGAGAATTTCACTTTTAATCCAAACTATCCAGCCAGATCAGTCAAATCCTAAATAGTATGCATGAAAGGGATAGTTTTCAGCAAAACTACTGGGAAAAGCCTATTTCATTTTCAAAATGACTGGTCCAGCAGTGGTCCGGCTGGCCAGTCCTGACAAATGGAAAGCACCCTAAGCTGGGATTGGAAGTAGCCTTCCCAATGTAGTACAACATGACATTTTTATACCAACCTGTATTTATTTTTTGTCATATGTAGTTTGCAGTTTTTTTCAAGAGGTTGGATTTTTTCAGTTGGTATTATTTCTCTGTACTTATTTGTCTTAGCCACTCAACAGCAACCAAAGGCCATCCCAGTTTTATTCTGGAACGTGTTAGAGATACGTGTAATTAACGGGCACTAAAATTTGCGACAAAACTAGTTGAGACACTGTTCTCACGTTTTGCAGACTAATTTAAAAAGGAAAAAGTTACTCTTCCCTCCATCACCCTTCTCCCCCCCCCCCCCCCCCATCTTCCACCCCCTCTCTCTTAAAATGTTGTGCTGCTGTTCAAGCTACTTGCAGGGGAAAAAAAGCCTGCATCAATTGGGTGGGAAGGATTCACTTCGTTTTGTCACCGGTTTTAGATTTGCCTTGTTAGAGATTTCTCATTTTAGAAAACCCGTTTTTAGAGATTCCCCTTTTTGAAGATTCAAACAGAGTGTACTTTTGGGCCCCTTTTTGAAGATTCAAACAGAGTGTACTTTTGGGTATTCAGTAATAGATAATGCCATGAAATGAAAAAAAAAAATGAAAAAAAAAATCTTTAAGTATATGATACAGTTAAAACCCACGGCAAGGAACCTGGTTGGTAAATATCTGTTGGCTAAAATT
The DNA here is from genome assembly GCA_964035525.1 of Porites cylindrica. Taxonomy (NCBI): domain Eukaryota; kingdom Metazoa; phylum Cnidaria; class Anthozoa; order Scleractinia; family Poritidae; genus Porites; species Porites cylindrica. The sequence goes on from OZ037775.1 coordinate 61,490,648, forward strand.
TGCCGTTTAAGCTCCCTGTATACAAGAAACTGTTTAGCTTAAAAATTTGAAACAGGTTCTTATTAATTTTCTAAAATCTCTAAAAAAAAATCTTCAGATAATAAGAACCTGAATAGCCAAAATGCTAACTACCATTTATGTAACAACCCAACCTTGGGAAAATGCAGGTTCTTAGTTGTGGGTTTTTACTGTAGTAGGTTTTTAAAATGTCAATGATATCCAAGGTAATTTAAATATGGGGGTAATTTAAGTGTGTGGGTAATTTAGATATGTGGCTCCAACCACAATAAAACAAAAATGTAATGTAATGTAAAGTTGTGCTTTTGAATAGCTTTAGAAGCAATATCAAACACTCGGAAGTGTTCTTTATCTGGTTAGATACAATAGCTCACTTCGGAAAAGAGTGATAGCCTGGAACCCAAACTAGGCGCGCGCACATTTATGGGATTACTTGGAGGGGGGGGGGGGGGGGGGCGAATGTAAACAAACATGGCGGAACGCGAAGTGGAATGTTTCAGGAGAGTTCCTGAAGTTATTTGTACACAAAGGGCCACAACAACTTGCATGTCTCGTCATAATTCAAGGTGGCTGCTCGACTTGTCCCCGAAGAAATCCCATGAATGCGCGCGCGCTTAGTTTGGGTCCCAGGCTATCACTCTTTTCCGGAGTGAGCTATTGTCCTTTTAAATAGACTTGTGGTGAGATGGTTATAATAAGCTGTCCTAGGTTTTGAGTCTGTGAGACAAATCTTAGTGTTTCAATTTTCAATCAGAACCTCTCAAGTATAACCTTTTATTATGCTTTTTTTTCCCAAGTATTTCACTCAACGAAATTTTGAATTATTCTTGAATTATAGTTAGCTCCCAAGGGAATGGGATGGTTCATTTCAATTCTCAGCTCTTGATTATTTCTCTTGTTGTAGTCGTATATTACTGATTGGGCATTGTTTTTATATGTGTATTTTGTATTGTTGTGAAGGCTGTAAGTTATATAACTATGGGGTTTTTACGTCACCTTCGTTAATTAACGAATATTGTATTGAATTGTATTGTATTGTAAGTTTTTTTCTCGTTGGAAATTGTTACACTTCCTTGTGTTTGTGCAGGATTCTGCCTAAATAGCTGGTTCTTTGTTTTTGCTGTAATGTAGTCTATCCAGAAATAAAGTGAAGGCTGTACTCTGGTGAAGAAACTTGTACTGTTGTCCCATTTTGTCCGATTTCCAGTTTTTGCCGACCAATTTCTTAAATTTTAATGGAGGACGTCGATGTCGTTGAAAATCGACATGTATATTTCAGTGGCGGATCAAGCCCCCCCCCCCCCCTTCCCCCTTCCCCCTTCCCCCTTCCCCCTCCCTATTTTTAGACCAAACTGAGGCCCGAAGAGAATATCTAAGGGTCTGGATGACCGGGGGCCCCCCTTATCTCAAGGTCTGGATCCGGCGCTGCATTTTGTTGCTTCCAACCTTTCTCCTCTCGGAAATACCACACTCCCTCTCCTGCTAGGCTTCGCGCAGACGTCCTTATTTTTCCTTCTTAGGGAGCTTCAGCAACAGCGTTTTTGAGCGACGGACGTCAATGGGAAGTGGACTTTTTACATCAGTGAGCAGTGGTTTGGTTGAAACTCTCGTGTAAATTGACACTTAAATTGACAATACAACTTTGACAGCGTCAAGGCAGATAAAAAGGGAGAAGGCCTCACTTCCGGTTGACGTGCGTAGCTCAAAAACGTCTTTGCTTAAGCTCCCTCTTATCTCTTACTCAGATCGCTTGTCGGCTTGTCGGCTTCGTTGACGAGAGATCTGGGAACGAGATTGTTTTCCCATAATTTTTTTTGTTTTTATATATATTTTATTGATTTCATTTTTTCTTCTTTGGATATTTGCTTTATCCCTTTTACTTTTGGGACCACAGTTTTAATTGGGACATTTGTCAACCTATAATAGCTTGAGTGCAAAACATTTTCAAAACTGTTTACTCTTAATGGTAAATCGAATCCCTCTGAATAAAATACGAGTAGCTTGGCGTTTTTTTAAACGAAAGCTTACAGGTACCGCGGCCGCCATCTTGAAAGCAATTGACCCGTCAACCTCGTTCTTGGATTAATCTTTTGACTTGCCCTAATTCAATGCAAAATACGCCAGCTTTGCCGGCTATAATACGAGGAACGCCTGTGACCTTTGCAGATGTTTTGGCTTGTCGATCCTATTGCGTAATTGCAAGTCGATCGGGGTAGAAACTAGATGAAGAAATAGGTTAGTGATTTCCTACACATCCTGCCTCGCAAACATACATTCATTAGAAACTTGAAAGTCAAAAGAAGTGATTTTCTTATCGTAGCCGCATTTTTATTCCTTTTTTATTTGTTTTTAAAATATTTTATCCGCAAATTGGTCCCTTAAAATTTAACTTAAAATGGGCAGAAGGACATCGAGATTGAGTCATACTAGCAGTACAATTCTGTGTGTGTGTGTTTTTTTTTCCTTTAATTTCAGTTATTCTTGTTGGATTTCCCATTTGTCGGTAACACGGATATCAACTTGTCAAACAATTGAAATATCTTTTGAGAAAGCTCCAAATATGGAGAAATATTTTATGGCACAACATATCTTCAATTTTTTCAAATGAACTTTTAAAGCATCCTTTGGAAAAAGCGCCACCTATATGCAAATATTAAGTTGACGTAGAAATCTTTTTAACCTTGCATAAGGACAGTTAGTTCAAATAATATACCTAATATGATCATGAAAGCCTTAGGGAAAACCTTAGGGAAAGACGTTTGTCACAATTAATTCTATATTTTGATTTCGAATCTATTTAGAATTTAAATCCCAAGCAACAAAAGTTACAGCCCTTTTTTCCAACTTTACATTGTCCATGATAACTTCGTATGTTTATTGTGAAGCCTGTATCTCTTTCTCCACCACAATGACTCCAATCTCCTCCGTCCTGGTCATTCCCTGTCCCTTAATCTCTTTCTCTTCTTCTGCGAAAACACGCACTTCTCTATCGATGGCATCCAAAGCTGGAGGCATGTCTTGCTTGCACTTGCTGTTGCCCGCCGAATACCCCTCCCCCTCCTTATTCCCGCCAGAGGGGGGATTGGGGTTTGGATTGGGATTGGGATTGGGAGCAGCCCCACCGCCTGTAATTGCCGCGGTCTTCAACTCATGAACCGTGCTGTACAGCTCCTTGGCAAATTTAGCCAGGCTGGCCAAGTGATGTGCGGCGTCTGGGAGATGGTCTTCGCCGATTGCTCTAGTCAGCTCATACAGCAAAATCTGCGAGTTCACTTTCTCCAGGTCCAGGACACCAACTTGCAAGTAGTAACAGAAAGCGTTCTCATAATTATCTTTTAACCCCTTCGAGGAGAATTCGTACTTGTACATCATATAATCGAGACGTAAGAGGCTGTTGTTGGCGTAAATGACATGAAAGTCGTTCTTTTCAGTTTCGCCGGCAGATGCGTTGCCCAAAAACTCGTTAAGAGCCACGCCGATCAAGCTTTTCAGCCCTCCAAGAAAATCTCCACTCAGCAGATCGTTGATGCCATCTGAGACATCGTCGAAAGGGGCGGTTCTCACGTGGACTTTGTATTTCTCGGATTTATCAATGACCGCTACAATGGGAAGGGTCTTGTCTTCAATCGCGTCGTTCTGCATTTTCGCTGATGACGAGGCAATCTTGTCGACCATCATATTATGGATCGTTTGAAGCTTTTCGACTGTTTCAGCCTCGTTTTTCTCTTGCTGTGCTTTAATCGTATCAACAATATTTCCCATTTTTTAATTGCTTACTTGTTTTCGCCCCCTCGTTCTTCCCTTGAGAGTCAGTTCTCTTAAAAGAATACCCTTCTCAGACATGCAGGGTAATTTAAGACTTTTTGAAATTATTTCCAAGTAAAATGCGGTGGTTGCCTGGTAAAGAGAATTTTGCACGCGGCATCTCCGTTAAACAATAATTGGAAAAATGAAGCTGCACTTCATTGAAAATTAATCTCTTTCGAAGAATAACGGTTATTCTCTGTAAGAAGTTAATTTTCAATGAAGTACAACTTCAATTTTTCACACATTTCTTAACGAGGACACAGGCAATTTTTTTCCAGGAGCGACACAATGAGAAAGGATATGAAAATGTAAGTCCTTAACAAATAGACCGAGTACTAGAACAACTGCTTTCCTATTTCAAGACGGACAATCACGATCCCCATTCCTTAAGAACTCGCTCTATTTTTATTTTCTTTCCTCTTTTCTTTTAAAATAAACTTGTTTCTTTATTTTCGTTGTAAAACCAAATGTAGCTATAACAAATGACAAAAGTTTGCGCTCTGTTAAATGATTTTAAAGCACTGTTACAGTTTTTCAAAGTTTTGTTCACATGTTCACAGAATCGAAATTTGAGGACTGCATAACTGATTATACCATTATTATTCTAAGACTTCACAGAAATCATTGATATCTATTAACCAGAAATGCATACCAGCAAAATACCGCCAGTTAATTTTTTATTTGATACTAAAAACAAATTAATTCGTCCAATTCATCTTAGGCTCGAACCATACCGGTTAGCTTTTCGGTCTAACACTAAAAACTGTCCGATATAGCATGAACGCCTATTCATTATGTGATATGTGACTCTCCACTTAGATCGGCGCGACGGTTCTACGCTCCGTTGAGAAATGGCGCCGAAATCACAGTTCGTATGTGTGAACGGAACCCTGATCCGGTTTGGTTTTCGTGCCGGGGCGAAAGCTATCCGGCATAATGTGAACACTGCCTTCAACAGCAACTGTGGCATGCTTGAAAATGGACTTATGCTGCCATGGTACGAATATCAAAAGAAAAATCAATTAACTGTTTGTATAAGGACGTTTCGTGATAAATGCCTTTTTAGTCACGATGTTTAGTATTCAAACGAGGATGTAATTTTCTGCAAAAAAAAGTTCCACTCATCATATCCTAGTCCTTCTTTGGTTGAAAATTGACTCAAGCCTTTTATATCTGAGATGACATTTTTCAAGAAATAACGGCAAAAAAAAAATTATATCGAATCTAGTAATGACCTGCTCAGGTACAATTGGTTTTGAGAGAAGCATTGGTTGTCTCTCAATTTCGAATAGGACAAATTTGAGGCTTTTGTATTTTTTATAGTTGTTGCGTACTTCCTGAGAGACTTGAGTTCCTATGGTGCTATATATATACCTGGTTTTTTGAAAACCGGGCTACTAAAAAATGTCAGTCTCTCGCACTGATTGTTAATTTGATGGCCCTTGTTACTTGAAAAGTAAAATCTCACCTCAAAAAGAAATTATTGAATACATGAGCCTCCATTTGATAGAATCGTCTATCTTGAAGGTAACAAAAGTGACGTTTCCCTCATTAATCTGGAAAATAAGGCATTTTAAGAAGCAATTTTTAGTGTCGGTGTCACCGATTGCAAAGCCAATTCCCCAGTTCACCCCATTTTTAATTGACGCTGGTCTCCCAAAAACAATCTAAGCCAACACTGCTCAACAAAACCAAGTCCTAAAACCAGCAGTTCAACTGCTTGCTGACTAGGAACATTCTGAACAGAGTGAGTCATTGCTTACATGCAAACAGCACAAACAAACTGCATAAGAGTGCAAAAACACATCAAACTTTACAACAACCCCACTCCCCTGCAATTTAACCAGGCTACCCCAAATGCATACCAGACGATAGCCCCATGTCTGTGCAACAACATGGCACCCAGCCAGACACAACCCCCCCTTAATTTGAGGGAGACATTGAGCTTTGAAAGACAGGGGTAAGCCCAGGTACAAAGACTCAGCAAATCTGCACTCTAGCACAAAGCATAGTCTTTACAACAACCCCACCCCCCTGGAATTTAACCAGGCTACCCCAAATGCATACCACATGATAGCCCTGTGTCTGTGCAACAACATGAGACTTAGTTTGACGGAAGCGCCCCTCAAAAAATATTAGCTGGGCCAACGGGGGCAACAGCCCGTCCCTACGGGACGGGCTGTTGCCCCCCTCGTGCAAATTTTCTGGAATTTGCACTGATTTCTGTCAATTCCAGGAAGTTATTTGGAGCCCATGGTTAAGAGGTGAGGGTGGTTAGTCCTGAAGAGCGAGATTGTTATTTTTACACTAAAAGTATCAGGGCTTTAAGCGAATTAAGTTTTGAAAGATTGCCTGCAATGTGCTGGACTTGACTTAAGATTTCAGGCAACCCGGTTTTCAAAACTCCAGGTAGATATACTGAAGCCAAAATAAGGCTTTCATTTTTTTTTTTTTTCCAAAGAAAAAAATCCTTTTTTACCATTAAAAAAGGGGCGGGAGTGTGCTTAGCACTTACTCCAAGGATAGGTAAAATATCATAAGACCATTTTATTTAGCCAGGCCACTAACCAACACTTCTAAACTCCATGCAACTGGAACTGGAGTGTACACTTATTGAATTAGTTCTCTTAAGAGCACCTCGGGTGTTTGGTGATAAACAGATTTACCTTAAATTGTGCAAAAAGCGCGGCCATTTCTGTGCAATGCTAAGAAAAAACTCATCTGTCGAGCTCAACGCATATTTTACCGGCCGTCGGTGTCTTCCTATTCTTGCTATAAAGCTATAAGATTAGAATAACTGCAGGCAGAAGTTATAATCGGCTTTGCAAATAAGCGCTGATTACAGTTTTAAATGCTAAGAACAATAACAGGTGTGGTCTTTTTATCTCCAAAATAAGTGAACACTCTGACTTGAAGGATGTTCTATAATGCTGAGGAGGATTATAAGAATTTTTCCTTGAGCTAAATACTAAAAGAGGGAATTTTGACTTCGACCATGGGTACTCCCTCGAGGTTATTATTCTTATTGATAATAAAGCGAGTCAGGGTGGGCTAAATACGCGAGTGCGCGGGAAAATTGCCATCTGCGAAGAACGTGACACCAAGAAGTAAGACTGGTGTTCTTCCCTCCGCGTGTCACCTTCCTCGTGAGTGACGCGCGCTGCTGTGTTTTTTTTTGTCGCTGAAGGCAATGAAAATTTCTCATAGTCTAACTTGTTTCTCATGGAAGACGTTTTTTCAGGAAAGACACGATACGTGTTAAAAATTACATTTTGATCATTTCAATTAAAGACTATTGGCGGCTTTACATTAGTGCCAAGACTTGTTCACGTTTCCTCGCGTCTTCCCTGAAAAACTCGCACAAACACGACGCATTAAAATTTTGGCGTCAAACTGTGGCACAACCCGGCGCTTCCCAAACTAGGGGCTACTCGAGTCGAATATAGCTTTCAAACTCTCTTAAAGTAACAAAGGTTTTCCATTGAAATAAACACCCATTAAAAGTCATCGTAAAGTCTGCAGCCAACGAAGACTACAATTAAGTCATAATTCAGAAAGTCCCATAAAGTGGTATAACCAAAGTTAACGAGTGTCTATTGAAAAAACAGCCATTTAGAGTCATCGCAAAGAGTCTGCAGCCGACAAAGACGAATGCAATTAAGTGACCGAAACGTGTTGATCACTTTTTCGTTTCTAAAAAGGTACCTTTGAAGTATTCAGACAAGACAGACAGTGGAATATTCGAAAAAGGAGTTACGCTTCCATGGTGAGAGGGACCAATTAACTCTGTATTCAGTGGCCAAGACATTGGCAGACAGCTCTGACCAAAGAATAAAACAAATCCGAAGCTAACTTTTAAAAATTTTCCGCTGATTGGCGCATCATACCACGTTTAAACGTTAGACTTTTCATCATTAAAACATTTGCTAATACTGAAAAAATTAAGCTTACGCGACGACGGTTAGCTTGTTCGAAAAAGGGGATGTTTTTCCGTGGTGATTTTAAAAGTTTATTGTTAGAAAAATAACCGAAGTTTTTCGGTCTAGCGGGGAATTACCGAAGTTTTATCATTTGCGAACTCTGCTTTTTTAGAGAGTAATTAGACATACTTTACTCAGAAGAAAGTTCTTTTAACTATCTGACAAAACTGAAAACAATTGCTGAGTTCAGTTCGATTTACATAATTCATTTCTGCTCTTTGAGCGTCTATTGAAGTAACTTCAGACAAAGTATTACAATTGGATTCAGAAGAGTTGTTGATTAACTTTTAATGCTAAACTAAAATCCAAATTAGAGCACCCATTTTTAACGTCACGGCGTATCGGCGGAAAGGGAAAATTGATGTCCTGTCATTGTGATTTTTTTAAAGTATAGTTTAACTCTGCTGCATGTACACTGTTGCGAGCTGGTTAATTCAGGTTCAAAAAAAGGAGACACACTCAACTGGAGAAAACAAATTAAATATAGTATAAATTAACCATTGGGGTAAATCGTTCCATAAGACACGTTAAAACGCGTGCTTGGCAACATTTTTTCATCTCAAAAATTTCATCACATTTGATCAGTTTTAACCAATAGTACTCAGTGAGTCCCCAAATTCGGAATTATCCAAAGGGTTATTGAAATAAAAGGATGCCCTAAAACTCATTTAAACGCGTTTATCTGCATGGCGCGGAGATAAAACGGTTCAATCCGGCGGGCTATCAGCACTGAGAGTGACATCACCAGTTATCGTCTTGGCGGTTTTATTTTAAAAGAAAGATGGGGAACTCTATCACACAAAGCATCAAGGAGCAACAAGACAAGAATGAGTTGGAAGTGACGGAAACTCTTCAAATGATGCATAAGATGATGGAAAATAGGATTGCTGCTGCATCTTCTCAGGTAGGCGCGAAAAATGGGTATCATCGGACCATCCGAACTAGAACTCGGAGGGACGTGAGTTCGATTCTCACATGGAAATCGGAATTTTTTCTGAGCTTTCGGGTGTTTGATTTCTCCTTCTTCCGGCCCAAATTAGGTGCAAGCTACAGTTTCACCTTTTGATTATGCCGCTAGAACAAGTCTTGGGGTGCGTGCGACCCCTTGAATGAAAACTATTGGGCAGTATTTTCTTATAGTACTGGACCCGGTTCTTGGAAGGCTGATTAGCATCAATCCAGGATTAAAATTTGTTCTGTTTTTGTATTTTACCTTCCTATGCATTGCTAAGAGTAACATTTTGTGTTATCATTACTGTATTTTAGAGTTAACACTCAACAGTGAAAGCTCGAGTTGCGTGTTCTTAGACAAGAAAGTCTTCCTTAAAAACTTGGCTTAATCGTGGGTTAAACTTAACCATCTTTGGAGGAACCGGGTCCTGTTTATAAAGTGTGACGATTGAAACGAAGTTACCAAGAAGTATTTTCCGGCATACGCTGCAATTGTTAATTACCAGCCGAGGTGTTCTGCTTGAACGTTTTAGCCTTTGACCTGAATTTCTAAAATAGTGTGCCTAGAATCATCCTTGTCATGTCTTGTATTGCAGCCCGCATGAATTGTGCTGCACAATACCTTTTGAGTCTGTAGATTTAGTCCTCTAAATTTTATCATCCATATGATTGCTACAAGCCTTCAGTACTGTCTTGCTTTGGTACTGTTTTAGCCTCCTCTGCACGCAACTCCGATTGTAACGGTTACACTGACCTTGAGGAGTCTGATGTCACTCCCCGTACTACACCCCATTCTCCCACTCGTTCTCTAAAACAGGACAGTGTCGACCTGAGTGAAGCCTGCCGAGGAAGCTAGCACTGTTCATTACCTTGCTGACATAAGCGTGGCGTTCTTCAGTATTTTCATGAGGTGAATTTCATGAGACTGCCTAAATATAAATAAGGTGGCTCTTACCGTTGAGTACTGAATTTATCAAAAAAAGATATGTGTGCGATGTTATGGTATTACTTTAAAAACACCCTTAAAACACATTGGTCTATTCTCTATTTTCCAATTGCCCATAATACACTCTGTTTGCCCCCCAAATTCTGCATAAACCATTGTTTTTAAATGGTCCTGGGAGTATTGTATTTTCCCAAGAGCATTTTAAGACAATAAGTTATGCAAAATTTGGGGGGCAAACAGAGTGTATTATGGGCAATTGGAAAATAGTCAATACGTGGAGGCTCTTCCCGAAAGGGCAAGGTGTCTTTTTTCAGCTGGCTTTAGTTTATGAAAGGCGGCATTTCATTTGTTGAAGTATATGAAAAGGTAGGAGAATTTGTCATTTCGGTCTGCAAAAAGGCCCAATAGGGCTAATCATGAGATGCATACATGTAATAAAGTCGAGAAAGCATTCTAGGTGCATTCACAGAAGGTAAAAGGGATGCAAAAGTCTAAACAAGGTCAGTGTAAAAGGAGAACCATCTGTCAAAAGAAAGTATACGAAAGGAGTATCTTTTCTGTTAAAATAAAAATTGTCAAGAGCCCATGAGTTCCTGAAATGGTACATGAAATGATCAAGGGTTGGACCTCAGGGAGGAGCCTCCACGTATAAACCTCTGTAAAGTACCCCCGGGCTTCTCTCTCTCTCTCTCTCTCTCTCTCTCTCTCTCTCTCTCTCTCTCTCTCTCTCTCTCTCTCTCTCTCTGACATCGCCTTTCTATACGGTTCTCTTTGCTCAGTTTTTCCTTGTATTGTCCTGTCTCATCTCATCTTGGATTCTTACTGCTTTCTTTTTCTGTTGATTAGATGGAGAACGAAGCCATAGAAGACAAGACTTTACCAATAGTAGCAATAGTGGACAAATCAATGAAATACTTGATAAAGGTTTCCAGCAAAACAAGCCACGAGGTGTCAAACGCCATCGATGAAATCTTAAGCGGCGATTTCCTTGCCGGCCTCAAGAGTGTCATTAAAGTTGGTCTGGATGCGATGCTTGGAAATGTGTCAGCCGGGATAACGGAGAAGCGAGACTTCCACGTGGTGTTCGCCAACAACAGCCTTTTGCGAATCGACTACATGTGTTACAAAAACGAATTTAGCTCCACAGGGATCAAAGACGAGGTTAAGAACGCTTTCTGCTACTATCTGCAAGTTGGCGTCCTGGATTTAGAGAAAGTTAACCCACAGATTCTGCTGTACGAGCTCACGAGGGCCATAGGCGAGTCCATGCTTCCTCAGGCGGCCAAACATCTACAGGGTCTTGCTACATTCGCAAAAGATCTTTACAAGGTGCTTAACGACCTCGACAGGGCCGCAGTTGGATCGCTAGAGGGCGCACCGTCCAAACCAAACACGTTCACTTTCAGCACCAAGGAGAAAGAAGAGATAAAGAAGAAAGCCCTTTTGGCCCGTTACCACACTCACAAGCATACACCATTCTTTAAACGACCACCGCCCAGTCGACCATCATCTCCATCGCCACCCGGACCTGGGCAAGGCCAAGGTCAGGGTCAGGGACAAGGGCAAGGACAAGGTCAAGGGCAAGGACAAGGGCAAGGACAAGGACAAGGACAAGGGCAAGGGCAAGGGCAAGGGCAAGGACAAGGCCAAGGACAAGGTCAAGGGCAAGGTCAAGGTCAAGGTCAAGGACAGGGTCAAGGACAAGGGCAAGGTCAAAACTAAAGCAGTTAGATGTGGAGCGGTATACCCTGTGGCGAAAAAACACATAAAAATGGGTTTTCTTTATATTATGGTCAAACAGAAACTCGTTAATATCGTAGCTTGATTATTGTAATGTAAGGTTTAAAAAGTAAATTTAATTAGACGTTCTTACCGCGCCCGCCTCAGGCCGACCGGACTGACAAAGAATATTTGTTTAGTTCGTAAACGCATACAACGTTACACGTTTAAAGCCTTTTTCCGATACTTTCAAGATTTGTAATTTGAGGAAAGAGTTGTTCCTGTTCCTCAGGCAGCTTTTACTTTAACGGCTTCGTGTGTGGCCCGGAAGGGGACACTATCATGTATGGGCTAGGTAGGGCATGTACCGCCCGATGTAGTGTGGTTTTTTAGGGTCTCTATCCTTATTTTGCCCTCGTTAGCGATGTAATCCCGGTGTGATTTGGATGGGGTATCGTGCCCTTATCATATCAGCTAAAATTTATTAGGAAAAAATCATCTGTTAAAACTGGACTTCACCTTGAGTTAGATTTAACTGTGAAATCGTAGTTACACTGATTTTCATTTTTTAGGTTTGGGCCTTAAATAAGACACCTATCCGAAATGTTTGGGAGTACCACCGTCCCGGACCCCCTGGGTAATTGTCAGTGGCAGTTATCACTTAAGGGTCCCCAATATAATTCTTCAATCCCATAATCCCGACCCAAAATTTCAAGGAATCCCGTAATCCCGATGATTATTTTTGGCATCACACCTCCGCGCATACTTTTAAATCCCGACTCTAGCCCCGATTTTGCTTTCAAATCCCGAATCCCGATTTTCAAATAAGGGAAATCCCGGATTCCGAGTTTCAAATAAGGGAAATCCCGGATCCCGAAAAACCTATTGGGGGCCTTCTCCTTTTAATCCTTGTTCAAACCTTATTGTTGCTAACGTGAAAGATCCTAAGAATGTGCAGAGTCCCTAAGAAACAGATTGTACTATGTAAAATTTCTGCTGGACTGGTCACAGTTCCGTATTATCTCGGTAAGATCGTCTAGATCCCGGTGTGCGCTCGATGCAACAGGCGGCAGGTTAAAACCGTCTGCTGCCCTAAAAGTAGATTTGACCTGGCACTGTTGATACTCTTTCCCAGACAATGATTGGGCATAAACGAATTAAATTTGAAACCAAATGGCCGCTTCAAGAACGGTAAAGGGCGATGAGAGCTCGACGAACTAAACAGTCTAAAGTCAGGAGTACACAACAACGACCATTTTTCACATAATTGATTATACAATGTCGTTAACGTTAGCAGAGTGCTTTTACGTCAGCCTATGTTAATATTTAACTTTCCCGGGGGAAAAAATACCCGCTCTTCACTGCTAGCTAGCTAGCAAGACTTTAAGAAAATAAAAATCCCAGCGAGCAATCATGTGTGACTGTTTTTAGCAAGCCAGCCCGGTTAAAGTTCTGCCAAAAAGGTTTCATTAGAATATACTAAGTATGACAGTAAAGGATTTAGTCAACAGCTCATTGAAACTTTACTTTTCCAAATGTCACTCATGACCGATAAATGAACTCTTGATCAACTAATTATTGTTTTAGTAATGTTTGTCTTTACGGAGAATGTTTCAATCTACACTCTGCATAAATAGCTAAAAAATGTTTTTATACATTTTGTATGGCTCAGCTGTCTCAGAAATAGGCTCATGACCTTCCTTCAGGCCGTTCCTGCGATAGATACCCCCCTAAGGCATCGCAACTTGGGCTTATTACCCCGGGGCTACAGCTAATTAGGAAAGCGGAAATTACCGCTTTCGTTATACCTTCTATTGAAAAATGGTACCCCTTTCACATACCTAGTTTAGAACTTTGCATCCCTTTTGACTGCTTAAATTATGAATAAACAGTGGTAGATCCAGACCTTCAGATAAGTGGCGGGGGGGGGGGGGGGAGGGTGGGGGCGGTCGTCCGGACCGCCTGGGATAAGGGGGGCTGTCTCAAAAAAAAATTTTTTTGGCCTTTCGGCCCTTAGGTTGGTCTAAAAATTAGGGGATGCCCTCACCTGGATCAGAGTTATAGGATAAGACATTCAGCAAACTGCAGTCAAGATCTATTGCATACCAAGACTATAGAATCTGTATTTGAAGTGTAAAAATTAGGATTTTAGGGCGACACATTTCGCTCCCTCTCTATTTTCTTGCATTTCAGCGAAGCATTGTTGTCTCACTATTTCTTCATGTTGCACTCGATTTGATTTCCGGAGCGCGGGCTCATTTTCCGCTCAGCGGCTGGTATCGAGCAAAGATAAGTACAGTAGAACCTCTCCCTCCTCCCCAGGGGCCTGTGTGCAGACCCCCTCCCTCAGAAAAAATTGGGAGGGGAGGGAGTGAGGCGGGGTCTGTACACAGCAGGCTACGGAGGAGGGAGGTGGAACCACGATTTAACGAACCTCTACATGATATTCCTAGCGCCATTAATAATAAAATACAGCCTAGTCCCCAGGCGTTTTCGGCTCGGTCATTCCTGGACTCTACCATGAGCTGTGACGTCACCGAGAGATACTCGCTGGTCTCTCCCAGACTTCGCGCGGACAACGGATCAAGAGAGAAGAGAGAACGCTTAGGGACTAGGCTGAATAAAATAATAAGTACCTCGATATAACGAATCTCGATCGTTATAGGGAACAAATTTTGCCAGTCCCTTGGCCTTGGTTATATCGAGGTTCCACTGTAAATACTTCTACCCAAGCCAGTATCGTAAAATGTTAAAGTTAAAGGTTAAAAGAATCTTCAAGTACGTGCGATCTCGATATTTTAACCTAATTAGAAATGAAACGTGCTGTCTGCGACTCCCATAATACATAACTTGCTTTCCTAAAAATCCACTTTAAATATCTTCTTAATCGATTTAAAGTTTAAAAGCTCAAAAAGACTGGCGCCAATTAATAGTATTAACGAGTCTACAATTTTGGCAACTGTTAGAGGTTTTTGAACTAAAAAATAATCGTTATGATAAGTCAAAATACTTTGGAAAAATGTCAGTGATTGAGTAAATAAACAATTTTAAATGTCTAATTTCACACCCACTGCATTAATTAAAACTAATGGAGGCAGAGTGCCAAGGACAAGCAATCCGAAACTGTTTTGGAACCGTTTTAATTCACCCTTTAAATGTCTAAAATAGTTTTCCAATCTTTTAGTTATGCCTTTCGATGACTGAAATGTACATTAAGGTGAAAAGTGTACAGTTTTTAAGCTCAACAGAGAGAAAGGAGAAATATTACTGTAGCGTTTCTGGTGCGTTTTCCATCACAGTCAGACTCTAGTCAGGGTTACTTGTTGTCGGTGTTTAGAGGAGAATGGGAGAGATATGGCAAAATTGAAAAGGCACTGAAAATAATAATGCCCTAGACTTGCAAAATTGACCACAATCTAATCAGGGCCAAACCATAGAACTTCTCGATACTTGAAAAGATTAGGACTAGAAATTTCCTCTTCTTTAGTTATAGTTCAAACTAACAACTAACTAAAATTCCTTACAATAAATCCTTTGATCCTCTTACAGCTGATTGATGACGAATTTTTGATTTCTTCTTTAGGGTACACCCAGGAAACCTAAAAGTCTACATGACGGATTTTTCAGCCTTTGTTTATTAGCGGTTTTGAGAATAAGGGAAAAGTCGATGGGAACAGAATAACTGAATTTTAGTACAATAAATGGTAATGGGATCTCTCAGTCTTTAGCACATTGAATAGTATGACGGCCCTTGGTCAGGGCCACCCAACGAGAATATAGTTCAAAACCACTTAAACATAGCATTGTTAAACGTGTTTTAGTATTTAAACGGTGGATATTGGCGTATTTTTATCCCCTATAAATTTTTCATCTGTTCGGATTTCCTAGCTGAAAGTCTAGTGATCCGAAAATTATAGGGATCAAAACTTACCGGTTCGAAAATTTCAGCCAGAAAAAGGGCTCCCGAAAATTCTAGGTGACCTTTTTAGGGTAAAAATCCGTTGAAAATGGGTAATTTTACCATTTTTTAGAAGTTCGAAAATCCTAGGAGAGGCAGGCAAGCAAGAAATTTTACAACAAATGTTCCGAAAATTCTAGATCTCAAATCGTCTTCCGAACAGATATTTTCCCGAAAATTGTCGTTGGGTGCCCCTGCTTGGTGTCGAGCGGGAATTGTCGGAATGCTTCAACGTAAGCTGGGGGTTGAGGGACAGGGAAGCAAAAATAGTGTTCCGAAATGAAGCTGACCATTATCTGGTATCAACTTGCGATTAATTAATTGTAAACCAATGCAGTTTTTGCTGTAACAAATGGAAAAAGGGAAGAACAATGTTGACCCTCAACAGTCGCTCTCCCAACTTTGAGTGGCACTTCCTCTTTGATAAGCACTTCCTCTTAGTTTAAAATGCACTATGCGACGCTACGGTGCCGGAGGTTTACCAACAAAATTTAAAAGAAACTGCTATGCTTCCATAGAAAAAAGAAATCACGCTTAAATTTACTATACACCCTCACTGAGGAAAATGTTCCTTTGCTCCAGTGCCAGCCGGCTTGCAATTAAAGAGTTTATTTGTATACTACAGTGACGAGTGAGTATCTCAACAGTGCTAAGATCCGAAGGCTGAGTCTCAGTAATATCGGGTTGTGTTTGCCTGCATTCAATCATCAGTACATGTTTTACGAATATCAAGAATAACACTTGTCTTAAAACACTTCTATTTTTGCCGATCAAGCTGTTGCCTTTAACAGGTGCATGTCACTACGCACATCAGTGAAATTCACTCAAATTACATTTTCCTTGTAAACAACTTCACTGAAATTTGTGGAACTCAGCTTAGGTTTCAATATCCTGTTTATTTTCAATAAACAGTTTTCTGAAATACTACGGGCCACATAAGAGAGTGTCTGGGTTAGGTTTTGAAATCGAAAATGAAGGTGTTTTTTTATACATGCAAAAATACTGTTTAAAGGTTGGACAACTTTTTGATTATTTCCACTCAAGATTGCGTTCCTTTTATGGATGTGCTGTGATGCACAACTCGAAACAGCAAAAAACTTCCTGTCAGCGGTGGTCAGACCCAAGCCAATTAACAGTAAAAAGTAATCGTGAGTTTTATAAGGGATTAAATTGAGTAGCGTTTTAGTATCTCCATTTGCTATCGTTTTGCTAAGAATTTTATATTATTCAAAAAGGCAATTTTCATGATTGTTTTTTGTCAACCTGTGTAAATCATAGCGTCGCCGGAAAAAACCTGCTGTAAACCATTAGCAAACCACAGGCTGCGGTAGCGATGTAAGTGTAAATCCAAGAATCGTTGCTTGAATAGATTCGGTGGGAGGTCTTTCCACGTTAGCGGGACTGTTTCTCAAATTTATAAAAAAAATCAGTAGTGCAACGTCTGAAACTAGTTTTCGTACAACTTTATCGTCTTCCCTTGATTCAAACAAATCAAATTTGCTATATTATCTGCCCTGTAGTATTACTTAGTGACGTAGAAATCCTTAACACATCCTCCGTTTCCTTTCTGATTAATTCCAAGTGTTTGACAAATGTTTCTGGTCGGCCCTGCCCAGCATTTAACAAATAAAAGATTACTGCAGGAATCGCGCGCAAAGCACGACTTCCGGTCGTGGGCGTGCGTCAAGTGGATTAACGATGGTACTGGAAACCAGAGACATCCGCTGCCCGCAAATTCGTATTTTTTTTCGTGTCAATTTCGAAGAAAGTCAAGTTCTGCGAAACAACGTGTTGTTAAGAAAATCAAGGATCTTTTTGTTTAGAATGCTTTCTCGAGGAGTTGAGTCTAGTTGAGAAGGACAAATGGAAGCCGGCTGCCGTGTTGTTCGTGGTCCAGATTGGAAATGGGGGAATCAAGATGGCGGAGAAGGACATGTTGGGACTGTTGTTGTGGTGGGTAGAAGTGGAAGCGTTTCTTCTCCCGATAAAACAGTCGTAGTTCAATGGGATGGTGGAACGAGAACTAACTACAGATGTGGTTATCAAGGAGCGTTCGATCTGTGTCTGTTTGATAATGGCCCGGCGGGTAAGGCGTTATAATTTAAAGCTTCCTGACTCATCTTAATAAACTTTGAATTAGCATCTGTATGGGCGCGCATTTCATCGATAAAAATTCTTAACCTCGTGTGATAAGACCGCTAAGAATTATTTATTGCTCATGGAGGTAGTAAACATTTCCAGTCGTTCTATCAAAAGGAAAACGGTTCTTAAAAAAAGTTTCTAAGTTGATGTTTACCTAATGAAAGGTTCAGTGTTTACGTTCACTTTGTCACATACTTATGCTTTCTTCCAAAAATAACTTACAATTCATAATTATTTTTACCAGTCGTTATTGTGAGACAATAACATCTCTTCCTGAGGGATAATCCTTTACTGTGTAACTTCAATCAGGGAATGAAATGAAGTTTGTCTAAACGCATCTCACCGACACGAAAATGAGCAATATTAGACCGGCGTATTGTTGCATTCATGATATCCAAATTTTCTGTAGATATAAACTCACATTTTTGGTATCCTTCGCAACAGTTGCACTGTTGTATTTTATTTCATAACATGGCCTGTTATAGCAAACTTGTCCTTGGCTCATTCATTGATTTTTAGGAAACTGAAACAGCAGAAACATCATGGTTTAAATTTTCAGTTCTTAGACTATTTCCATCTACAGGGCAAGTTTAAGTTTTGCCATGGTTTGAAACTTGAGATGTTATTCAAGCTTAAATGAACAGAAGGAACCGAAGACAAGTTTACCTACAAAGTCAACGAGTCTTTAAAAAGAGAGGAATTGAATTTTGTCAGGCCTAAAGGGAAGGAGGTTATTATTAAGTTGTTGGCTATCATTCAAACTAGCAAAAAAAAACCACAAACTAGATTACACTGAGGATAGAGGTTCACCTAGTCTTCCTGAATTAAAATGTATCCAGACCAGTGTTGCTAATAACAAAATATTATTGTTAAGCAACAATATGTAGTATTTATAATGAGTATTTTTTGAGTTTAGCCTCAGGGGAAAAAGAAAAAAAAATAAAGACAAGATAAATTGATATTATAATTGCTTATGGGAAAAAACTGATCAAGCATGACAGACAAAATTTTTGATTACTCTTACAACTCTTGTAAAATGGAAAATTACATAGTAATACAACACACTTTTTGAGTTGAATTCTGTCTCATAAGACTCCTATGTTGTAGATCCAGCTGATAAAATCTCAAGGATGTTACAAGACTCCTGAAATTCTACAAATCATTTCATCACCATAGAATTGATCAGTGGACCATGATAATTTCTGTGTAATTACTATTTTTTTTATTTCTAAATTATATCTGTTTAGAAAAGCTGTTAATTGTCCATTTTTCCAGGTGTTGTGCATTCTAATGTGACTTGTAATGAGTGCAAAAAGCAAGCCATTGAAGGAATTCGCTGGGAATGTTGTGACTGTGTCAGTCTTAACCTGTGTAGTTCCTGTTACATGAATGATAAGCATCCACTTGATCATGGTTTTAATAGAGTGGAAGCTCGTGGAAAACCAGGGTAAGATGGAAAAGCATTTTGGTAAGAATTACACAAAAATTAAAAAATGCTATAGCTTTAGGTCAGCTGTCTCAAACAATTTTTACAAGACATTAATGACCTGTAATATGTTGGGCACCAGTTCACAGAAAATGACATGTATTGTTTTGGGTTCTTGGAAAAACTCTGACCATTGATGATATGCTTCTGAGAAAGCTGGGACTGCATTTATGGAAATTCCCAGAAAACTAGCTTAGGAGTTAACTGTTGTAAGTGTTTAATGGGCAAGGTAGCTGTCAGACATGTAAGATGGTTCATATACCCAGCTGGGATAAAAGGAGTGGCTGTAAGGGCACCCTGTCACCTACCCCCCCCCCCACCCTAGTTTTGCTTTGGTATAATAATACAGGGAAGATTTTTTAATAGGCCAGTTTACAGCTGTGGGCTTGGTGTCCTTGGTTGACCTTGGTTTGATACAAACCTCCTTCCTTTTCTAATGGAAATTTTGCTTAAAAATAATAAAGGAGAAAGGATTGTATCAAAACAAGGTCAATTCCAGCCTTTTTTCCAACTGTAACTGTAAAATGGGCCTTTAGTAGATATACTTTGTGCATGTGTCACAGCTTTCTAGTTCATTTTGTTAATGATGCCAACTATGCGTCCTTATTCCCCATGGAACTTGAGAAATTACTTAAATGTGAATGACAAAATCACAGCGTAGTCTGAAATAAATACCACTCCCAAGCATTATATCAAACATTACAAACAACAAAAATGACCTTTGAAACACTGTTAGGCTAACAGGTTTTCCAGAACCACAATTACAATCCATTTCAATCTTCTTCAAGTTTGTCTGTCTGTGTCTCCTTTTGTATTTGATGTGTTATTGATACCTTCTTTCCATGTTGTGAGCAGTTATTTTTATGTTTTACTCAATTTGGTGGTGGTTCCCACTGTTTTAATTTTGTGCATCACAAATATAAAAGTTGGACAAATATGACCTATTGTTTCAGTTGGTCCTTATGCTGAAAGCTAACTTTTACAACTGTATATTTCTTACTGCAGAGTTTTCGTTGGCAACAGACTTGGCAAGTGCAAAGTTGAGGCTAAAGGGATATTTGCTGGTTCGCAAGTCATGCGTGGGCCAGACTGGGACTGGGGAAACCAAGATGGAGGTCCCCAGAGTGTAGGTCAGGTGTTAGATGTGAGAGGTTGGGAGCTGGAAAGTTTCCGAAGCGTCGCGTGTGTTAAATGGAAACCTACCAGTACAAATGTGTACCGTGTTGGGCACAAAGGCAAGGTAGGGAAACACAATCTGGCAATTTTTGTGTTAAACATTGTTCGGCTGGCCTTAGCTTGCATAGCCTGCATGCAAGCAAGCTCTCCAGGCAGGCGTATTTTTTGGGGGGTAAGCAATATAGAGGGTCGTGAAGGGGTAAAACGGGAACTGGGATTAGCCTTATTGTGGACTGGGAAAATGGGATTTACTCACTGGGACTGGGATTTAGCCACCGGGAATGGGATGAACAATTATAAAATGGGAATGGGATTTCTTTTCTTCAGCGGTCTTTGCTCCAATATTTTGAAATAGAAAAATAAAATTTCGTAGCAATAGACCTTGCACTCCTCACTTGCACTGATATCAGTATTTTTCGCCTTCGCGCCCGCGGTCTAGCTACCAGGCTTACACGGTTACATAGTTACGTTCTGTCAGTTTTCCTGGTCAGCGGATAAGTTCCGCAAGTTTGCATATGGCGGGAACAGGGGCGGGAAGATATTGTGAAGGGAAGATAAAAATAGCTTCGGAAAAGGTTTCTCGCAAAATGGTACTAGAAATCAAGTACGTCAATGCAAATAACGCCGTTATACACACCGAAAACTCTAAACTTTTGTTGGATTTTAAACTGTAGTCCAAAGGAATTGGAAAAAACAGTTGTAAACAGTTGTGGAATTGAACATTCCGCTGCAAAGCAGGGTTTTTCGAACCATTCAATCGAGTTGTACTATGTGGACCATGTCGAACCAGGTAACCCGAAGAAAGCAGCATTTATACTGCGAACGGATGAGACAATTGGAATGCTTAGAGCGAGTGAGTCACACTCGTTATTCGTTAAAGTGAAGGTACGTGTATCCAAATAGCGTCAATCAGTGCTTTTAATTTATTATGCGCATGATTTTGCAAATAATCATTAGTAATGGGATTTTAGATTTGGTAACTGGGATTTTGGCTAAAATTAGCCTGGGAAGTGGGATTTGGGCCGAAATTGGGCTGGGAACTGGGATTTGGTACCCCCCTTCACGACCCTCAATATAGAACGGAACCATCATATTGGAAACTTTCAGTACTTGGTCTAGGAATGAGGAAGTTTTATTATTTCTCCTTGAATTTCATAGATGACTTTGAAGCGAAATAATATAATATCCAAGCTAAATGTGCTGATAGTTCCCATGTTTTTAAAAATCTTTAATACAGGGCTATTAAGGTTCGTTGGCTGGAGACTTCCCCCAGCTATTAGGAGCATTTACTACTTTTGTAGGACTCAAAAGGAAAATAAAACTAAAAGAGCCCCTGAGCTGTTGAAATCCTGGCTTACTTAGTGCATATATTGTACACGGTAATGTGACAGCCCAGATTATATTATTTTGTTTTTTTTTGGTTATAAGGTGTAGCATTTTTTCAACAAAAGTGTGCTCTATAGCTATAAATCTGTTGTAATTTTAGGGAGCATCTTATAACTGAGCATCTTCCGGCGATGAAACAAGATTGTGTCAAATTTTTTAGTATAAAAGCTGTAGCTGCTCATCTTTTTCTCTGTTATCAGTCCAGTCCTCAATTATTTCCACGACAAGTACATCAAATCATTTATATTAAATCAAATACTATTTTTACCTGTCATTTTTCAGGTGGATTTAAAATGCATCACTGTTGGAAGTGGAGGATTTTATTATAAGACACATCTGCCCAAACTTGGTCAAAACCCTGAATCTCTGATCATACCACACTCAAGTAACTCTGTATCAAGATCCACTAGCGATGATCCACCATTTGAGGTTGGTGAGAGGGTGCGAGTTCTCTTAGGTGTGGACACACTAAGAGATATGCAAGAAGGACATGGAGGATGGAATGACAAAATGGAAGAGGTATGTGAAATGTAGCCTGTACAGTCTGGCAATCTGTGAAAATCATTCCTGTGGTTTGTTCTCTTATTGCTGCTTTCTTTCTTTCATTTTTTTTTGCGGTTTATGGGCACGAGTGACATTTTAGGGTAACAGTTTTCACGCTCATTGCGTGATTCAGTTTTTGTTTCTTGCCATACAGTGTAAAAGCCTTTCCCACTCTCCCACCCTTTGCCAGTTTTAAAAAAGTTTGTTTTAGTGTAACAGCTGAGTGTATTAAGTTCAGGAAGGTTTTTCTCTTTTTTCTTTTGTTTGTTGTAAGTTTTTTGTGGTGTTTGTGATTACTAAAAAGCTGTTGCATTGTCGTGTGGCAGACAAATGGCAGTCAGTGTGCGAGAAGTGGATTTTATTAGAAACTTAATATTTTTCAGGTGATTGGCCTGACAGGAACAGTGCATAGAATAACTGAACGTGGTGATGTGAGAGTACAGTACCCTGGGTTTGCTAATAGATGGACTTTCCACCCTGCAGCCCTTACAAAGGTAAAAGTATTAAGACAGAATCCATTAGGAAATTGAGTAATTTTAATTTTTGGTGGATAAAAACCTTGTACCAGAATAATTTAAACAATATCGCTTTCTTTTTTGCACTTTTCAAGGGCTATAGATGTATTTCGTTACCTGTAATAACACCAAAGACTATTTCTCATGAGAGTTCGAGAAAATAAATCTCAAATTTCGCAAAATGAGACCTTACATGTGAAATTTGCAGAATTTTACCTGTGTTTTCACAATTCTTGTGAAATTTGGCATTTATTTTCTCGGGCTCCCATGAGAAATAGTCTTTAGTGTTATTACAGATAACTAATTACATCTATAGCCCTTAAAAACTGTAAGAAAGAATGCAATATTGTTTTAATTATTCTGGTACAAGGTTTTTGTCCACTGAAAATTGAAATTACTCAATTTCCTGATGGATTCCGTCTTGAGAGTACTATACTTTAAGCATATCTGAGTGAATTTTGACGTAAGGACGAAATTATTTCTATAACACTGTCTCTATAACCTCCACCAAACAGCGCCATTAAGGTTGTTGATGCTTGTTAGTAGTAACCCAGAGAGCGGGTCATTCAAAAGTCGTCTCGCCGAAAGTTATGTTGCTGAAACCGAGAATTATGGAGTTATGCCTCGGCACATGCCCACATGACCGCTCGGAAACGCGGAAAGCAAGCGCAAAATCGCCCTTATTTCAGCGGCATTTCTTTCTATCCGTTCAACGGAGGTTTGTGGAATTTTTGGCCAGACCTCTGCCCCAATCCTTTACCTTGGTGTTAGAACCGTGAAATTTTTCTTTATTATACCTGTTATTGATTGTATCGATTATTATGTTCCAAGGCTCTATTTTTTACATTACTCAAGGGTGTTACAGTTCTTGCAGCGAGGACGAGCTCCAAATTTGGCGTTTCCCTGTCATTCGTAAGTCACGTGAAGCGAGCGTGCGCTTCCTCCGCCCCAATCCTTCTCCGCTCGCTCGTCCGTGACCTTCTACTCTTGCAATCTCTAGAATGAGAACTTGCTTGCAGTCTCTCGTTGCTTCATCAGGGTACTGTAGATGATGAAGGCTTCGTATTTTCTCTTAGGTTGACGAGCTACACGTCAGTGACAAAGTAAGGGTGATGAAAAATCTCGAATTGGTAAAGAAACTCCAGTTTGGGCATGGAGAGTGGACTGAGGATATGGTTTTGGTATGTAAACGTATTTCACATGTGGTCGAAGTTTTACCTTGTAATTGAACAACACATCAACATAGAGTGACTAATTATTGTAGTTGTTTTGCACGCTTATCACTTTGACAACCATTTTATTAAACGCAACAACGCTTCGAGAATGCAGTGTAGGCGAATAAACATTTTGTAAAAATTTATCAGGGCTCGTAAAAAGTCCCGTCCGATAGTTGGGCGAGTAACTGTTAATGCTGACTTGCCCATTAGGGCCCAAGGTAGTCATCTTCAAACCAAATCATTAACTGTCTAAGGATAAGCAAGAGGTAGCCTCGGAAAAGCAAACTATGAGAGCTGCTTGCCGAAAGGACCAGCTGGAATATAAGTTTTTTTCGCGCCCTATTAATTCATGACAAGAATTTTCATCTCTCTCTTCTCAGGCTCTGGGCAAAGTTGGGCAAGTCTTGAAAATTTATTCTGATGGAGACATCAGAGTGGCTATTGCAGGGCAACATTGGACATTTAACCCGGCGGTGCTGGTAAAGGAGTCACCTACAGCAATACCATCAGGCCCACTAGCATCGCCCCAGGCCAAACAAACTGCAGCGCATGGAGAGTTACAGGGAATCTTACAACCATCGCCTTCATCAACATCGTCTACCAAGTCTCAGCGGCAACACCAAAGGCGTTCATCTGCAGAGGAACGAAGAAATGTTCCAAATTCGCAAAGAGAAATAGGTAAAACTTAAAGAAGGAAAACGAAAATTTGATAGTCGGTAGCGTTCAGAAAATATATATGCCTGTCAGCTGGTAAATCAATAACATTTCCTCGCGACATACTCTTATAAATACATGTATGGAGTTATATGGTACACCTACGTCAGCGAGCTTTCAATAGTCGTGTTAATGGGAAATGTGAAAAGTTTTTGTTTTGCGTGGGAAGAAAACAAAAATGTCAAGGTGTACACAGGCAACAAGGAAGTCAAGGAGAACATCCTTGTGAAAACGGATCCTTAGCAACAGCGACATCAGCACAAGTGAATACCGTCAAAAACTAAAAAATTTTAGCCTCAATCAGCACAACAACAACTCTGCACGCTTTGCTCGTGCATCAAGTTTTTCATGAGCACATTCCTTTGCCTTCTTCGGTATGGATACGTCGTGAAATTAGGGAGTTTAGGATTTGTCTATGCTATACGGGACAGTTTTTCATGTTGACATGGAATGCTATCCTGCATTGAAGGAACACCTGTTTACACTGGGCTAAAGGGTGTCACAGAAACTTATCCGATATGTGAGGGTACACTGTCAAGATCGAGACGGCGCGGTATCATTACGTTACAGAAAGCGCGCCGAAATCACTGTTCTCATGTGTCAAGAGAAAACCTAACTACATAAGAGAAGGTTTTCGTGCCGGCGCTAGAGAGCTCCAGTATAGTGTAGACGTAAAGCCTTAAACAACCACAACAAAGACGTTGACTAAGACCCTGTTTACATGGAGTGGGGGACCCCGGTCTAGTGGGGTAAGTTTCTTTTGTTTTGTGTCCCCCAGAGCGTGAAAACAAAAGAAACCAACCCCACTAGACCGGGGTCCCCCACTCCATGTAAACCGTTTCTAAAACGTCAAAAACAACACCCGCTCTGCACGTGCACCATGCACAATGTTTGGTAAATTTCATTGACGTCACCGCACGAACTTTCCATGCGACAGTTTATGGAAGACGTAAAGACACGACGACTCTATTCCATCCAGGGAAATTTGCCTACTTTTGAGTCGACAGGCATTATCTTGGCAGAGAACTGAATAAAAAGCGGCACCAGTCTTATTTTTTGGGACTGGGTCTTTTGTTCTAAGAAATAAACTGCCGGTATTCTGGTAGGGTTTTTAGTGAGGAAAAAACAAACAAACAGCAACAACAGCGACGACAACAACAAGACGCCGACACCAGTAATGTGCCAGAACATCAAAAATTCTTATCATAGTGCTTATGCTTGCGCCAAAGCCTTTTTTCACGATATAATAAGAACTCTTGTGCTTGCTTTTGTGCTGGCGTTGCAATTAAAACCGTGCTTCTCTCTCAAGTAGGAATTTAGCAAGTAGGAATTGTTAAAATGTCAATATGACTAGCAAGTTGTTCTGTTTTTAGATGAATCTCTGAGAACACTCATGGATCACCTGCGCATCAATGCGTCAACTGATATTGGCTCTATGATTGTTAGTGAGGCAGGACAGGGACACGTCGAAAAACTGAGAGAACTGTTAAAAGCTCATCCAGATAAGGTGGGTGCAGTCTGCTCTATTGCACAGGTATCCCCCCTCGTGTTGTCTGTTTACACAAGGCCAAACTTAAACTGCCGCTTTTCGCGTTTGTCAGAGCGCGTCCTAATCTGGTGTTCCTGTGGTCCTAAGGCAGAAATTTTCGAGCTATCATGGGCGACTGCAAATCAGCCGCCCCTATTAATTTTATCAGGGGCACCTCGGCCGGGAAACTTGACTCATTTCAACTCGATTTGGTTTCCATAATTTTTCCGGCAATGACTAACGCGGGTCCGTAATCAATGATTACCTCTAGTTAATATAAGCCCCTCCATTTAACAGATTTAAGAAACATTTGACTTCTGGACATGAAATAAAACTTCCTTCGGCAGTGCTTTTCCGTTGCACTATTCGCTTTTGGATTTTGTAGGACGTGAAATTTGGGGAAATTTATGCAGGGGTGCATTAGTTTTATACCTATAGAGAGGAGAAGTGTGACGTCACGTTACCATGGTAGCACTATTTCTGGATGACAACAAAATCAACAACGATGGCGACGAGAAGGAGAACGGCAAAAAATAGTATGTTTATATTAGCAAACAACAACTTTGCACGTGCATCACGCTATTTTGTACATTTCTTTGCCGTCGTTGCACCACTACGACATGAAACTTCCTAATTTCACGAGCCCGCTTTAAGGAGTAGGTGAACACAAGACAAAAATTGTCGCTTTCTTTTTCTAAACTTAGGTAACGATAGATACGGTCCCAAAGAAAATTTCGCCAAGATTTGCCAAATTAAATGATACTGAATAAGGTCGGTGAAGTTTGAAATATTGCGAATAGACTTTTAAGTGGCTTTTTCAGTTTGTTGTCTTCCAAAAATTTTGCTTGCATGGCAACGTGACGTAACGACTTCTCCTCTCTGTTAGGAATGAAAAGATCAGTTATCTCGCGAGTCCTATGATATGGGGGAAAACGTAGTACTACTTAAAATCTTGCCAAGACGCTGTCCATTGATTATTCTTTGGTTATTTTTTTTTTAGGTGGACATTGTACGATCAGATAAGACTGCTTTGCAGATTGCCAGTCACCAAGGACTCACCCAAATTGTGGAGCTTCTACTTAATCTCGGAGCTAACGTTAATCTTCAAGTTAGTATTATAATCTCTTGAAGTAGCTGAAAAATTTTATCAAAAAAGTGATTTAGTTAATCCAGTTGTGATGTACTTAATTTCAGCTACTTAGGCTTAATTTCTGCGGTGTTTTCAACGGAGGAGTAAAAGGCGCTTTTCATCTTTTGAGCCAGGAGCTTTTAAGCAGACGTCCATCTCAACTCTAAGTTCTCAAGCCAGTAGGTCTAAAACCATGTTTTTTCAAAAATTGATCATTTTTTACGAAAATTGGGTCCGTTTTCGAAACCTGTGTGACCACAAGATTTCGCACAAATTTTAAGGAGAGTTATTCTGGATTTCAGGCCTCGATCAGATCCTATTTTCTTCTTTGTTCAAGAACAATCTCTAGCTACAATGTAAGCAAATAAATCGGATTTAATATTATATTATAATGTTAAAAAATCGAGTAACGTTTGCTGATCGGGGTTCCCTTTTTTTCTTCAGGACGCTGAAGGAGATACAGCTCTACATTATGCTGCATTTGGGTGAGTCCAGACTTAAGGTCGTTCTATTTAATCTTTGTTTTTTCAAGGAAAGTTGGCTGATGTCCTACAGCATTCTTTGAAGATTTTTCAAGCTTTTTAACATTTCACCAAGGAATGAACGAAGGTTTATAACCAATATAAGAAATACACACAAACTGCTCCTGTTATATATGTTTCGTTATCTCTGGTGTCTTATAAGAATATTTTATTATTCCTCAGAAATCAGTCCGCAGCGGCTGTTGCTCTGCTGAAGGGAGGCGCGGATGGCAACAAACACAACAAGAACAAATGTTCTCCGCTTCACGTTGCAGTCAATAAGGGATATACGGACGTCGTAAAAACGTTACTAAACTTCTCCTGTGATGTCAACGCACAGGTTTGTTATAATTCGTCACATCTTCGTACCCAGGACCTCTCTTCTTCCAGGACCGAGATGGAACTGAAAGAAGAGAGAGTCAAAGGAGGAAAATTAAATGTGACGTTTTGTTGTTTTGCAGGATTCATACGGGGATACTGTCCTTCACGATGCCATAGCTAAAGACTTCATTGAGATTGTTGAAGTTCTCGTGAACTTCCGCGGCGTAGATTTGTCCATTAAAAATAAGCGAGGATTCAACTGCCTTCATCATGCAGCCTTAAAAGGAAATGCGAGGTTAGTAGTGATTTTTGAGAGAAAGGCAAGGTGGGGCAGAGAGGGGGGGGGGGGGGTTGAAGAAAGGGAGGAGGGAATGGGGAATCGATTACTTGTTTGTTTCCATTTTTATTCTGTCTTTTCATAATGATAATGATAATAATAATAATAATAATAATAATAGTGATAATAATAAACCTTTTTTATTGAGGGTAGCATTCAATATCTCTCGATAATCTACACGTGGCCCTCAGAAAAAATTAATAAAGAACACAAAAATCAGTCAAAAAACTATGATTCATCGGCAAGAATTTGAAGATAAACTAACAAAGGAATTGCTAAAGACTGTCCATCACAATTTACAAATTTCAATTCGCTTAAGTTTGTTTTCGAAAGACATCAAGGTAAAGCAACTCGTCAGGAAGTCTGTTCCACAAGCTTGCAGCACTGAACATAAATGCGTGTGACTGTTTAATTCTTGGCAACTTTAAATTTCTTTTATTGTTTCTTGTTTCCCTAACCCTACCACAGGGCGGCTTCCTTGATAGCACAAAAATGCCCAGATTTGTTGAACGTTGTGAAAGAGGACGGCTTCTCTGCGCTGCACTTGGCCTCGCTCAACGGCCACCATAATGTTGTCCAGTGTCTTGTCGAGGTACGTAAATTAACATATTGACCTTGTTGTGTTCGCTGGAATGGCGTGATTTGGTTGAAATTGAGCATTTTCGCTCACCTGGCCAGCAGCTGCGCAAATGTTTTGCGAAAAAAGAAAACTTTTAGTCAAGGAAGAGTTCCTGCCCCACAGGACTGGTTTGGGACACCAATATGCCCGCCGCTTTATTTTTTTGAACACCAACATGGCGGTTGTGGCGTCATGATGTGAAAATGCTCTTTGCTAACTTTTGGAAGTCGCTTGTGATCACCATGCCGTCTCTTAAGCTTATACAATCTGAAAGCTTAGAATTCAGCGGTGAGAAGTCACTACTGTCCTGATTTAGAGGTTTGTGCATGGTGTTCATTTTTGACCTTAGAAAGGTTTTACCCGTATTTTGCCGTAAAAGACGGTGTCAGCTGGTGCGCCTGCGCACTGCAGTTGTGCGAATTGATTATATCTGTCAAAATTGATATGAAGTGGAACTTTACCGTAAGCTTGCGCTTTCTAAATTTGTCGATCGGCGGGAATCACCACGACGCTGAATAAAACAATAAAGGTTAATGACTTAGAGCTCTATTCTAAACAGCCCATGAATGTTTTAGTGCGGCAGTGCATGAGCAGTAGAGTTGTAATTAAATTGGATTATTTCACAAATTTCGTGATCTCTGATTGCTTCAACTAATTCTTCTCTTTTGACATACGTTGTGATTTCCTAACCATCAAAATCGAAGCTCGTGAATCCTATACTGGAGTCAAAAAGGCACAAAAAGAAAACACAAAAATCAAACACAACAACAACAAAACTAACGGAATAAATCGATGGCGCCAGTTGTTCAAAAAGTGGATAACGCTGTCCACTGAATAAATCTCTATCTAACGAAAAACGCAATTGGTCTCGCTAATACTTATCCGCTGAATAGTGAGTTATGAAGTGATCAGCGCTATCCAGCGTTTGAACAACCAACCTTCTGTTATTGTTGTTACACTATGTCTTTGCTACTTCATTACAGGCTCGCCCAGGTTCTGACGTCAACCTTCGAAATGGTCGTCAACAGACCCCTCTCCTCCTGGCTGTAGATAAGAGACACGTGACCATAGCTAAGCTTCTTTTGGATAACGGAGCGGAAGTCAATGACCAAGACGATGTTGGTGACTCGCCCCTTCACGTAGTAGTCATGTACCATTCCTTGAAGGTTGGAGGGAGTAATACACCAAAGAAGGAGGTAGGCTTCGATCGGGGGATTGTATTATAACACACAGCAGTTTTGCTTACATGACGCTACCTTTGAGTCAAATCGTGGTTCTTGTGGTTTTTATATATCATGAAAATCCCACTCAATTAAGGATCCGACAGTTTCCCACATGGTTGCCATAGGTCAGGAAATGGTCAGGGAAAAGTTAGATGTTTGACAGAAGTCAGGGAAAAGTGAAATTTTAAGAGTTCATATTTATTCTTCTCCGTCTTTTTTACTACTGTTTTGTAACATTGAAATTCTAATTTTACAGACATATATGGAGGAGATGGCTATCAGGGGAGGGTTGAGCCCTCATCAGGTCTGATGATGTGTGAAACTGTTAATTCAGTTGGTCAGAGAAATTTTACATTTGTCAGGAAAAAGTCCGGGGAAAGTCAGGGAATTTTAAAAACCTCTGGCTGTGGCAACCATATCCCTGTCCTCTAGTCCACCTGACTTGAAATAGTTGAATTAACGATGGTAAGGTTTAAAACGTGTGTTTGAAGTCTGCGTCTTTTCATGTTATTTTCCAGCGTTTTTTTTTTTTTTTTTTTCAAGCTTGAGACTTGGTTCTGAGTTTTATCCACTGCCATAGTTTCTCCCTATTATTTGGGAATCAACGTACCGTATTTCCTCGAATAGGAATAGGAAATATAGAGTGTTTTCACATGACGTCACGGTGGCCATATTGGTGTCCCAAACAATGAAACGTCGGCCATGTAAGTGTCCCAAACCAATCCTCTGGGAGTTGAACTCTTTTCTTTTGCAAACACTTTCTTTTGTTCCAATAAATTTGCATAGATGCTGGCCACGTGAGTGAAAACACTCTATAGGAGGTCATTTTACAGAAATTTACCGCCAGGTAATTAAGAATTCCGTTTTTTCAGTTGTCAACCAGTGAACCTACGTTCATAATAACGAAGTTACTGATGGATCATGGCGCTGACATAACACTTCAGAACAAACATGAGAAGACACCAGTGCAGCTGTGTAGAGATCCAAGGCTCAGGGAACTTATGGTGCCAAAAGATACAATGACGGAAGAGTAAGTCTATTTTGGCAAATGGCGGACACATATACACCTGCATGTTATTGCAAACTTCAAGCAAACCCATTTTTTTGTATTTTGTCCTCATTATCTCTCAGTTTGTACGCGCGCTGCGATTGGACAATTTTGCGGGCCGTATTCTATAGTACAGCTCGCTAAATTTGAAAATTTTCCTTCCCGCGCGCCATAGTATCCTCAAACAAATAAGAAATATCTTTAGTTATTAACCTCATTTTCTAGATCAGCACTGAAAGTAACGAATCCTTAGTAAGACTCATAATCATACAGTATGTGTCACTCTTGCCTAAAGAGGTCTAACTGAGTACATTTACAGTCATACCCCGTTAATAGGGACTCTGAGGGGGCCATAGAAAGAGTCTATATTAACGGGCTGTCAGTATTAAGCGGGTTGAATGTAGAGAAAATGTAAGGGCTTTCCTTCCCTTGGAACAAACAAACAGTCTGTAATAATGAGGTGTCTGTATTAAGCGGGTATCCGTATAGCGAGGATTGACTGTAGTTGGGTGTGCGACTGTATTACAACCTTTTTAGAAACCCAGTCATGGTGAGATGCAGAAAATGACTTTCTGACTTACTAACGTAGGCCTTGCTGATAAAAAATGCCAGAAAACATGAAAATGTTCAATAATATTGCAGCATTCTCCCTTTCTCTTGAGAATACATTTACGTTTAACCGTTTTTCCTTCGAGAAATATAAAATGTAGGAGCTCTTAGCTTACCGTAGACCTATAAATTATGCAGAGGAATCCAGAGCATGAATTTGGGTGAAATTTTTTATCAATAGCCTCCCTTAGTGCCTTGTTCGTGTTAAAACGTTTAACGAAAAAATGAACATTTCATTTTGATCACGCACGCAAAAGAAAACACGAGTTCAAGATACTAGTGAGATATCACGTCGTTAAATACCTTAATGGAGAATGCGATAAGCATGACAATTACACATATATTTTTAGCTCTTCACGGGAAAACTCTCAAGCACAGAAAGAAGTCTCCTCTGCTGCTACCTCGTCCGTGGAAGTTGCCATAGTAACTGAAGTGAAATGTCGAGTATGCGGTGTTCCAGCGGATGCCAGATTTGATCCATGTGGTCACGTGATAGCCTGTGTCGATTGTGCTACTATGCTGAAGAAGTGTTTTCTTTGTAAGGTAAAAGGCTTTTATTTAATGCCTTACATAGTCGTATATCTCCAGATTCGGAAACTGCTCGTAATGAAGAGAAGGCCAACTTTCCCTTTGTTACTCAGGCGATTGGCTAGGTCACTGAAAGATAGCTTACTCCAATTAACTATTTTTTAAATCCCCCATAATACACTCTCTTCGCCCACCAAATTTAGCTAAAGCATTGTTTTCAAATGCTCTTGAGAATTTGTAGTCCTCCTTAGAGCTTTGGAAAACAACTGAATGGTTAATGCAAAGTAAATAATATTGTTGCGGAGGATTCGAAAATAGAGAATTTAAGTTACATCGTTTCCAACACAAAAGAATGAATACACTTAATAACTAACTACAAATAACTCGAATCATTATAATTTCGTTGCGGAGTGTAACACCCATGTCTTTCTATTAAACCAAACAGACTTTTTTTCCAGACACTCTCTCTTACTTAAATGGCGTTGTAAGTCGACAGGAAAAGAGTTGTGGCACACCGTAAAGGTTTCTTATATTTTGTGCTTTTAGGCTGTTGTTGACTCCTTCAGCAAAATTTCCCAGGGAGGTGATAATGAGGAGTCACAGTGTATAGTATGTTCAGACGAACCCGCCTCCGTCAAGTTTGAGCCCTGTGGTCACGTTATCGCTTGTCAAGGTCAGTATTCGCCACTTTTCAGGGGACTGGAGCCGAAATGTATCCCGCAATTGTTTCTGGGATAGTTACTGGGGACGCCCTGGTCAGCTATTGGTCAACATTTTCCATAACCCTAGTAACGGTCCCAGAAGTCTTTGCGAAATCTAGCTCGCCCCAATTTTCTCGTTTCTGAATTGTCAAATGATTCTCGTGATGTGTAAATAATTTAAGAGTGTCACCGTCCGTTTGATCAGCATCGCGACAACTTACGTTATTTCTCACGATTAAGTGACATGGGAACGACATGCTGCCGGCCATTTTTGATTATGCGACCATTTTTAAGGAGGTCGTCACTTGATTCCATCCACCAAACTGACATCCTCCTCTCACAAGACATTTCACTTTTCTTACATGAAATTTCTTGATGAAATGTTCATAAAAGTCAAAGTGTCTTCAATTTTTAAGGGAAAAAACAATTCAGGACAGAATGAATAGGAT
The DNA here is from genome assembly GCA_964035525.1 of Porites cylindrica. Taxonomy (NCBI): domain Eukaryota; kingdom Metazoa; phylum Cnidaria; class Anthozoa; order Scleractinia; family Poritidae; genus Porites; species Porites cylindrica. The sequence continues at coordinate 61,524,219 of OZ037775.1, forward strand.
TGGAACTCGGAGCATCCGATCTGGAGTGCATCACCCTAACCCCTACACCACCGAGGATTTGGTGACGAATTCTTGTTTGATTGAAATATATAACCCTAACCCTAACCCTAACCCTAACCCTAACACTACTTTGTGTACGAATCATTAATGTGTCAACGTCAGTTTGGCGGATGGAATTAAGTGTAGGCCGTTTAAGGAGAAGGTAGTTGCTGATCACTGCAAAGGTTGAAAGAGATAGAACGGTGTAGAACAGTGGGCTCGACTCCTAGAATGTCTTCCATTTAGGACGTGATGTTTTTAAGATTATATTGTGGTTCTATTTTTGTCTTTAATTTAATAGTTACTTTCCTTTGTTTTGTGTGATGATAACGTATGACAGTGAGTCGTAAACAAGGGAATATAGAAGGTGAAACCAAGGTTTAATTTTAAACCACAACGAATATAGTTTCCATAGTAACAGTGCAACAAAATAGTATTCTGGGGAATTTTCTACTTACCCTTCCCCTACCACAAACCTCTCACTTAGGGCAAAATTTTGAGTTAAAGGAGGGGTAGGTGGGTAGCTTTGCAGCGTCATTTCCTCTGTGCCTGTATTAAGTTCTAGTTGTTGGAGAGAGTTTTACTTTTTAAAGCGACCACCCTACTTTATTCAACGTATTAAACCGGTGTTTGTACTGAACCTTTTACTCCTAGATTGCGCTGCGCGGATGAAAAAATGTCTTAAGTGCAAAGGAGCTATAACAAGAAAAATATCCAGTGGTGAGTTGTTGTTCATTTAAATCTGCGTTTGTAATAATTAAGAGGAAATTCACCCTAAAGAAAGAAACAAACAAAACAAATAGCATCATGAATTAAAACAAAAAGGTCTGTTTAAAGCAGAGGATTCTACGGCTGTCGTTTCATGTACAGTCGAACGTTCCGCTACGGAAACTTCTTTACTGCCGAGAGATCAAGGAGAGTGTTAAAATTACACTTCTCCGTGACGAATTCTTAATTTACTTCGACCTGTTATGGGAAGGAATGTTGACAGGCTTTTTATCCCCTTTCTTTGAAATACGTATGTGTCGACGAAAGCTCGCGTTTGAAAGAAACTTAATCAGCCAAAGAAACTTAATCAGTCGAAATCAGTCGTACTATTTTATCTCAAAAGGTCATTTTTATGAGCCTTTAAGCAGTCTTGAAGAGCTTTCTGAACGTTCTCCGAAAGTTGCAAACCGCACCCGTACATTTTCTAGATTCCCGAAGACTTGCGAAGATTTCTCAGTCGAAAGTTTAACAAGGAAGGACCGAAAATGTGCCGGTTTTTGGTCAAGAGCTTGGGTATTAAAGCAGCTTGGTTTCCAAAATGAATACTCAAAAAACACCTTCCCTGTTTCGTTTTCTTAGAAGCAACATCCACCCAACCTTCAGAGTTGACGGCAAAAGATGAAAAATACCTGGAAACGCTCCATTCACTCCTATCCCTTCAGGCGCATGTCAGGGAAATCGAGGACGCTAACATTTGCGCCATATGTTTGGAAAAACCGCGCAATGTGGCTTTCCTGTGTGGACATGGCACGTGTGTTGAATGTGCATCTTCGCTGGAGGTTTGCCCCATGTGCAGAAAACCCATCGATAAAAAGATTACGTTGTTCAATTGATGTGAACGTGAGGTCCTGGTGACCACTTGGTTTTTTAACGCGAAAGTGAATTTCACTCTCTTAGAAATGTTGGTGTAGCGCCGCCTTCGATTGGTGATCGTGTTTGTCCATGTACAGGGAACACACCGCGCTATTTAACTGTGAGGGGAACAGCAAATTTCTTGAGGCTCTGGCGGGGTTACATGGTTTGTGTGGAAAACTGAGTGCTCGTATGACTATAACGTTCCGCTTCTTGGGTGCATTTGAAATGTGTGAGATAACTGGAGGTTTGTTTTGCTGTTCAAAATGCCCATCAAAGGAGAGCTTATAACAACCCACTAAGTGGGTGTTTTTGTCTGCGGTTATAAAGTGTACCCTTTACCGCCACCTCGATTTTTGAACATATTCTCAGGCGTGTTACAGGAATACACATGGTGTGAAAGTACTATTAGTTTGGTTTTGCCGGTAAAAGCCAACTACCCGTGACACTGTCTAAGATAGGTAAATTGTGTACCCATGTGGAGTGTTGCATGCCAGTTCACAGGGATGTTGAATGTTGAATGCTAAGTGCTGGGTCTTTTTTGTTTTTGTTAGCTACACTAAAATGAGAATCTGGTTTGTCAGATCTAGCTTTGATAAATTTCATCCTGTCAGTGACATAGTTAGAAGATCTTTCTTGAAAAGAAAGCAATAGATTAACTGAATAAGTTATTCCTTATAAGTGAGGTTCGTTATGTACCAAAATATCGTGGCTCTTTTCTCCTATAAGATTTTTATCTTAATGGTAATTGCCTTCTTCGAACTGTTAATACGTATCAGTATTTATCCTTCTATTATTTTCGCGCTGTCTTATATTATTATGGTGCCAGATCAGAAGTTAGCTAATTAACAATGATACCACGAGCGCGCATGCTGTTGGTTGAGAGGGTAGTTAGAAACGTAAATACCTCTTTTGAATCAATGAACTTGTGAGAAATCTAACGCCAGCCAACACCAAACATAGTACGCAACATTTTGTTGATTTTGATAATTTTGTGAAATTTAAAATCAGAAGGCTGTCAAACAAGCCTCTTCTTTTCTGACTGGTACTAGTATTTGAAGATAATTCATCGACTAAACACTAGCCTGCATAACAGGTGTTTTTTGCTTTTTCATGCGAACGAAGTGAAGCGCGAAGCGAGCGAGGAGCATCAGACACGCGCGTGTCTCGCGCTCCTCGCTCGCATTGCGCTTGCTTTCGCTCCCGTGACAAACGCAAAGAAATCTCCTGTTATGCAGGCTAACTAAAAACAAAAGTGCTCAAAATTTACAGGTGTCGAAGATGCATCGACTCTCAGTCTCCCTCGCAGCTGTTGTTGTCTCGTCACGCAACGTCCCTCCTATTGGGGAGGGGCGTTGAGTGACAAGACAAAAACGACTTTATGGGAGACTACGATTTTCTTCCAGATATAAATATTTCTCTTAAATGCCTAACTTCGGCTATAATCGTGCGATTTAACAGTCGCCGGACAAGTGTATAATTTATCTATAAAATGAATCTGAGACTAATTACGGTTTGCACGTGTCTTCACGAGTGGCCATGATTGGGTGACGGTTCAGGGAAATACCAAAATAGTCTGTATGGGTTTGTAGGTGCATGTATTTGGTTGATATCAGTTTCAGAAAATAAAGATATCTCGTACAAAACATTGTGACTTCACATGCCTTATTGTGTAGGCAGTTGTTGTAATACGGGGAGAAAGCCCGCGGGATAATCTAATAATGTAACACGAGAATTTGTGTCTCCTGAGTTCGCTGAAAGAGCGAAATACAACAGAGATTGGTTTTGTCAGTGCACAACCGATTATGCAGAGGACATAGAATCTCTGTTTATGTTCCCCCGGCACCCACCCCTCAAACCCTCCCCTCCCCAACTGTTTGTGCTGGTAATCATGCGCAGAAGAGCTCTGGGGTCGGGAATGGCGCATTACATTAAGCAAGACCTAATTTTTGCAATTATAATAATAATTTGTACACAACAAACCAAGTGTTTTCAAATTTATTTTCACATCAAAAATACTCTATGATCCATTTGTCTTTGTTCACTTGATTACAGTTGTATAGTTGGAAGCTACCATATGATATAACCTCCTTATTTCAATTGAGTATATCTTCCAGGTAATTGGTACATTGCATTGCGTCTTGCAGCTTTCAAAAAAGTTGAACAACGATAGAAATCATCAAGAGCACGCACACAAGACAATGTGAAAAAAGTACGCAAGCTTGCAAAGCGAAGCTGAATTATGCGCGATTTTCAAGAAAAAGGATTACGAGAATAAGAGGTTCGCACAGTTTCAAAGATGTTTTAATCATACTTCTAGCCTGTGTTAGCAAAACGACTATCCATTTATTATGGAGGCAAAAAGAGACACAAAAAAGCGACTTAAAATTCCTAGAATTATCTCAGACGCTACTCTTTATTTCCCAGTATTGTGATTCATTCGTCATTTTATTGCTACTTGAAATGGGACGCCAAGGGATAAAAAAACTCTCTTGTGAAATCCTTCTCTTGCACTCGGTTTCTGACACTATACGAGCAGGCAGCGTGAAGGTCACCAAAATGAACCTTTTTTTCCCCTTTGAATCCCAAAGTGACCAGCATCAGTTTACTCCCAACAGTGTCAACACATAATCAACAGGAAAGGTAATGAGAATTATTGAAATGATCAGTTAAGGGAGAATTTTATGATCATTTGTCAAATTCTCTCAACCAATTCTTTAAGTAAATGTATTGAAATCAGTTTGGAAAATTCGAATCGGAATAGTGGTACTCAAATTTTACTTAAATCCCCAATTCCCTGAGACTGACATTTGTCGTTGAATACCTATAACTCTATTAACAACAGTAATATTATCTAAGATACTGCACTTGTCGAGGTTTTACATCGACCGAGCTACTGGCTGAGTTTGCAAACAACAGAAATCAAGGTTTGTTTACAACAGCCTGTCTACCATTTAGAGAAAAAATAATCATTTCATTGGCTTTTAATTTACTAAAATTAGGATTAACATCTGCCTTCGGGGCCTTGAATTATCCGACAAAAGAAAGAAAGCCCCGTGATTTCACGTCTTCTCTTAAAATATTATTTTCTGCAAACAGTGGAGGGATCTAAGATCCACTGCTGCTTGCATCAACCCCTATCGACATCATTTACTCGGCTCCAACAACGACACACTTTGCCGTTTTGGTACATTGTAAAACTAAACTGTAAACGTAGCTGACTAAAGGTATGGCAGCTACAAATAGTCGTGTCCTTCACATTGAACTCGAATTTAAACAAAGATCTAAACTCTATCGGCCAACGGTCTACACGTTAAGATGTCGCTTTCTCTTCTTCCTCTTTTTTGATTCGCTTCGCTTTCTCTTTTTTGTCACGTGACCAATGACCTCCATCTCACTATCTTCGAGGCCTGGGCCTGCTTTGAAGAAAGTCTTCTTGTGAGGATATGGGATCTTGGAGCGAATGTGCACTTTTTCAGGGACCTTAACGAAGGATTTCTTCGCGCCATTTACATCGGATTTTGAGGCATTATGCTTCGGTATAGAGTGGCGAGCTACGGCTTCTGAAAGAAATAAAGAAAATGGAGTCAAACATGTATTGGACTGTTTTGGGGACGCTATCATTTACTTTATTGGCTATGACAGTTGCACAGGGAAATTGGTTCCAAATTCCACCCCCCCCCCCCCCCCCAAAAAAAAATAAAACATTCTCATAAGGCAATTCGACACAACACCGAGCCAGTCTTGAGCGGAGTTGGCGGTTTTTTTTGTTTTGTTTCCTTTTGTGATTCTTAAATTAAGAGATGCTGCCGCGCCGCGAAAGCTGAACCGCCATCAAACAAGTTTCCATTGAGTCATTTCTGAAGGCTATTTCCGAGATGCCCCGAGACTCTGTTTCAAGGCGAAGCTAAGTGCGAAGCTAATGGTGCGAAAATGATCTTATATTCTAATGCAAATAAAACTCGTTTTCACAAGAAAGATTTTGCATTTAGCCACTTTCAGGAAGGAACAAGTCAGGAGCGGCTTAACTGACCATTTAGCAAACCCGGACTCCGGTAACGGACTTGTTTAGGGTGTGTAATTTGTAAAAGCGAAGGACCAACACCCTTTGAGGTTCATTCGTCTTGCTATGTTTACTCCACGTTATCATCACCATCTGTTCAGTTCCTGGTTTACCTTTTGGGTTTTCCGCGAGCCTGTGTTTTAAACCAGACAATCTGCACCAAGTCAGGTCAGTTGGCCGTTTGATTGTACGTGTGTCAAGGCTACATAAACACGGTACTTTACATTTCGTTCACGTAAAATACACACAGTAGCGCAATCTGAACTCTTAAATTACGAATCCGACTTTGAAAGCTTTGTAGTAGTTTGTCAGCAAGAACGTTGTAACTGCTTTATGGGATGTGATAATAATAATTAACTGTAGTAAAAAAATAAATAAATAAAATAAACAAGCTACAAAGAAAGCCGTACCGGTGCTTTGTCGGTCGATGCATTTAGCTGGTTCCACGTACATTCTTTCTTGCGCAGGCTGGCAACCTCCACACGATCCACCGCACTCTCCAACCACAGACAGCCCATCATCGGTCTTTTGAACATTAAGCAGCCGCTTTGGAAGCTTAGGCGTACCCCAGGCCTCCCACTCTACATCCCTACGCATGCGCATTCCCGTGCCTGACAAATCAATTTGGAATTTACCCTTGTGGCATTTGGAAGCCGCTGAGAAGCAGTCTCCCGCGCGGCCAAATCTGACTGGGTTACCCTCGGTCTTGGCGAACTGGTAATCATTTCTGTGTACAAGACCCGATGTAGGATCGATGCGGAGTTTGTTAAACCTGAAAAGAATTTGAGCGTCAAGATCAGCAAAAGAGTTACACTACATCTAAATTACCGAATTAAATATGGGTTACGTTTTAAAAGATATTCCAACTTTCATCTTGTTTTTTCCGTCTGGGCATAGTTAATAGAGTGGAATGGTTGTGAAACCCGTCAGACTCCTTGGTTATTTGTTTTCGTGGACTTGACGATGCAAAAGATTCAATAGCATTCATAACATTTTGATCTTACTGACCAACAAAAGCGTCGCATTATTTTATTCCATCACAATTTGTAATCAACAACAACAACAACAAAGGTTTGTGTAACTGTGTCTACCTGGTTTCATAACCAGTCCTCTATTAACTATAGTCTGGGTGGACAATTGATTCGAACTACAGTATCAACCAAACGAACAAACAAACCAAGACTGCCAAAAACCAAAGTGTCGAGAAAGATGAAACGGTCAAGACAAATGTATGGGACAAAAAAAAGGGACAGTTTTCTTTCTATACCTTGTTGTTCCCCAGTAATTCGCGGTCAGCATTGGTTCAGGGTTGATTGAGCCCGAGCAGGTCTCAAAGTTGAGCAGCCTACCCCTGTGAAAACTGGCGAAGTTTTTGTCAAGTCCTGCTGGCAGAGTGATGTACTCACGGGGGGTGGCAGTGTTCATTCCGTGACAGTACAGTCTTACTGGATCACAAGAACTGCTCATTTGAATGACGTACTCGTCGTCTTTGAAGCCTGGCCACATTTTCTTGACCTCGGCACAGCTCCCTAGATAAGACAAAACGCTCGGTTACCTAACTGTAAAGAAGGCCTCAAAGTGGTTACGTTTAGTCGTTAAAACCTAGGGTATATAAAACACTGAGTGTATTGAAAGTAGCCGTGTGACGAATTTTTGAAAGTTCTTTGCACAGAGTGAACCCCACCTCGCTTTCCCGAAGAGGTGTTTCAGGTGTTTCATCCCCACGTTTTGGGCATCCCCATTCCCCAAACCCTAGTGATATGGGCATCCTCTTCTAATAATACCTTAGCGGTTTGGCTTAGGGTTAGGGTTACAGGGGATGCCCATATCACTAGGCTTTTGGGCATGGGATGCCCAAACCGCGGAGATGCATGGGTCTCTGTGACAGAGGCCTCTTTGTGTCACAAGGGGGTTGTGGAGAGCCAAAAAGAAAGCGCGCGAGGCGCGTGATATTTTTTTTGATTATTTTTGTAATGTTTTTGTAATACTCAGCTGGAGCTTCTGCGGAGGAAGGAGGTATTCCACCTTAACTAAAAAGTGTTATCTGTTCGTGGTCACCAGGAATGAAATGAATTACAACTTCAAAAAATTGAGTCAACTTTTTAGACACAAAAGTATAAAAGTCCCATGGTATGAACCTTTTAAATCTATTATATTTTTTCTGGGAAACAATTGTTAGCAAACCGACGTTTTGCAACTATGCTAAGTTTAACTTACTTGGTATTTTATACTGAAGACTTGGTTTCAGTATGGGTGTCTCCGAAAGAACTGGTGACGTATTGGGACATTCAAGGGTATAGCCCACTGAGAGGGAATCCCTCCTTTGGCCTTCCTTATGCAGGGCCTCAATCCAGTAATACTTTCCAGCCTTCAAAGGAATGTACCCTGAATGTTGGTACGGCATGCTAGGAGAAACACAATGAAGATTAGAAGTACAGTTAAAGGCTATTTTCCTTGAAATAAAGAAGCTAGATTTGTTGTTAACTTCTCAGTGTGTTTGCCGAAATAGCAGGACTAGTTCAGTTGGTAGAGCCCTTAACTCCAGAGCAGGTTCAATTCCAGGGAACGGACAAATATGAACCTGGCAGTTTATCGATGTCCCCTCGCCATGAAATTTAATAAAATTTACTAAACGCATTCCTATAAGAATAATAAACGATGAAAGTCAAAAACCATCTATCAGGAAAAAAATTAAGCAACACCTGGCCTTCGAGAAACCGGGCCGAAAACAATTTTTTCAAAAATGTTGTTTTCTTCGAAAGCTAGTAAGTGCTTGCACATTCAAGAACGCAATACTTACTCCGCAAAGTCATTGTGCCCAGTTCCATGCACAACCGCAAATAAATCCTTGTCCTTCTCGCGCGAAGAGCCACTGAAGTACAACTCCGCTTGGTCGTTGCCAGACACAGAGAATGAGTAAGTTCCCGTATAAGGCGCCACAAAGTACCCTCGCATTCGGGAACCATAGTCGTCGCCCTCGTTTTTAGGCGCGTCAAAGTCCGGAACAACGGTCGTTTCAGTGGGTTTGTTAGGGTAGTCATGGGAAAGGACTAGGTCGGTTACTGTGGTTCCTTGGACTCCACGCCATACCTCACGCTGTACACCAGGGTAGGGTCCTACGTACCTAGCTGTAATGGGATAGAGGGACACAATTTTTGTACAGTCAGCAGCTGGTGCTGTCGAACCCCTCGATGTACGACTCTATTTTTACTACCACTATTTTCGGGTCTGAACTTAGGGGCTAATCACATGATAGCGGAATGACTTTCATTCTGGAACGAGTTCATTCCATCTCCATATAAACATTTCTCTGCATCTGTTGACATGATACCGAAACAACTGAAATCGTTCCCGTACGATTCATTCCGGAATGTGTTCGTCACGGTTTTCAACGAAATTCTCGTTCTAGTACGAAATTTAATTCTGAGTATCATGTAAACTGAAAACGAACTTCGTTGCTGATTGAAAATCGCAAATCGTGTTGTCTGGGGCGAATGGCGCATGCGTATCTGACCTGGCGCGAAAAACCACCCGAGCGAGAACGCCTTAGACAAAGCCGGTCGATTTTATCATGTGAGTGCAGTACGAGCTTCACTCTAGCACGAAACTCATTCCGGAATCATTACTTTACAACGTCGTTAACACGACCAGTCCGTTTTTACCTCTGCAGTCCTCACTTGGAGTTAAACTATAATGTTATTAATAATTATTCACATAAGAAAAAAATTGTCATTCTTATCAGAAAATGTTGAAAAGTTGACTTATATAAGCCTAATACCGCTAAAATAAGCCAATCTTTTCGTATACGTATTCGCAAAATATCAGACAGTTAATCTCATTAACACCTTACATTTTAGTAGACTATTAGCCTCTAAGGCTCGATTACCAGTCCCCGTTCGGGGAAGGAGCCCGCGTTCCTTCCCGAAAAGAGTTCGTGAAGAAACAAGACCGGACGCGAAAGAGAGATGGAAATTGAGTCTACCAGCCTCTGGGCCTTAACACAACAGTCAACCATAAACTTACGCATTTTATGTGTGTCTCTAAGCTTCACAATCTGTTGACCCGTGAGGGCGCATGGGAACATGTAAAACTCGTCCAAGGCCCCCTTGAACTGGCGCGAAGTTCCAAGGTCATCGGTGAATGAGCCAATAAAGGCACCTTTACTCCAATCTGTGCTGAGGGAATCAGTCTCATGTGGCTCTGTCTGCTCGTAATCTAAAACCGGGTGGCCATTTATGTAAATCAAGGCCTGTTTGCTGTTTGGATTGTAAATTCCTGCCAGGTGTACCCAGGTATTCAGTGGAATTGTCTCCTTCGTCGTGCGCCCGTACACCGTCTTGCCGTTATTTCGCTGAAAGAACCGCACCCTGCCTTTGTCGAGGATTTCAAAGTGGTACTCTCCTTGCTTAGTAGGGCCTGCCACACCCGGCGCCGCCGTCACGAAGATCTCGTTTACATTCGGGCCTGTTAAGTTCTTGGCTTTGACCCATGTTGCTATGGTAACGCCTAAGGTTGGTTTACCCTGCAAACAGTAAAGACCACAGCGTCAGAACAACATAGACAGTGGCGGATCCAGGGGAGGGGCTCGGGGGGGGGGGGGGGCAGCCCCGCCTATTATTTGAGACCCCACGCCCAGCCCCCTTGTATTAAGGTCTGGATCCGCCACTGATTGACCTTTAAGGAACAATATCAGGTTTTTAAGGAGCTGTGTCACGAAATTTGGCAAAATGCAAAGTCTGGGAACTGCCAGCAAATTACGTGAAACAAAAAAAAAACCTCTTAAAACATCCAAAAAAGGTATAAATAACAAAGAAAATACAAAAGTACGCACGGATGGACCAACTTGAGGAAGATTAAAACGGATTAAAATTGTGGGGTTTTCAAACCTTGTTAGGCTAACATATTTTCAAAGTTCACTTTTGTTGCTTAAAACGTTTGATATAATGGGTTGGAGACATTTATTTCATACGAAGCTGTAATTTTGTCATTCGCAAGAAATTTATCAAGTTGCATGGTGTTAAACGCCGAACACCCTCCTCGATCTCCATAATTCTTCAGATGATACCCGGCCTCATTCAATAATTGTGAATAATAACGTATTTCTTGACGGAACAGTCGAAGACGAAGTTTATTGAGCATCAACACGATTGACCTTTGGTGCAATTTCTCTCATAATTATCGTTGTTTCTCTTAGATTTAACCTCTTTAGGGTAGGTTAAGTATAGAATACACTAAAACTACACATGTCAAAGTTATTATCCACCTTGAAGTTGTTTCCGTCCAATTGTATGAACCCATCAGACAAATCCACCCCATTGTCTTCGTTGTATCCAGCCTCGACGACGACACTCCCGCGGGACATCCCGTTATTTCCCGAACCTGACTCGTCAAATATTTCTCCAGCGCATATCTTATCGAAGTCGTAGTACAGCACCGGTTGACACGTGAAGGGATATTCTACAAAAAAAATTTTTGGTCAGCAATAACTTGGTAACTGACAACCACAGCAACAGCAAGTAGCAGTAACAATCATTTTTTTCTCATGATTTTTGTGTTATATATATGCTATAATTAGTAGGATAACTTTTATGTTAACGACCACCATTTGGGCTCAAAGGATTTATCTCCTATTTTGCATTTCAAACTGCTATCTCTGTACCAAAAAAGTTTTCAACTAAGGATGAAAAGGACCTTATACGGTGGCAAGCGTTTATAGATACCAATATACAAAGTATGTACCTTTTCTTTCTTGAGCGGGATTAGTTTGAGGTACAGCCGATGCATTATGAGCTGGGACCTGGGCAGGAGTCTGTTCCGGAGCCTGGGGAGCAGCCTGTGCTGGAGCCTGGGGAGCAGTCTGTACTGGGGCCTGAGGAGGCGTTTGCGCTGGAGCCTGGGGAGCAGTTGAAGCCGCTGGTTGTGCGGGTTGCACTTGGTCAGAGAGTGGTACTTGTACTGGCTTTGCTGCTGCCAAGTGATTCACTTCTGAAGAGGGGTACTCCGCAGCCACTTGAAAAGGAATGGGAAATCCGTTTTATTTCAGAATTAAAACTACAGGTCGCACACGGAAACTAAATCCTCCATTCTACGAAATAGTGCTAGAAACGAAAAATACTTGACACACAAACAGAACCAAGCTACGCTTCTATACATGGAATAACACCTTCGCGAATGTATCGAAAATGAGTTAACTTTTTAATTTTACATCTGATACTCGTCAAAGGCGATAAAATGCTTTTGTACTGGGTTTGTTCAAAAACTGTTATAAGCACGCTCACGAACCCAAGGCCTCGAGTGCGATTGCTTACCATTACAGATGATTTTGGAGACCTTTTCAGCCTCTGCCGGGGACCTCAGATCGTTAACTCGTACGGCGTATTTAGGATCTGTGGTCATACTTTGTAGATCCTTTTCGTCAATGTTCGGGCTTCCTACAGCTACGACCTAAAACGAAATGACACAGAAAGTCAGGAAAAGTCTCATTTATTTTTAGAGCAGCGAGCTTTATCACCTTCTTAGCGCTATAGATAATAGACTTCGAGGGTAGAGCCATTGTAAAAAACATGAAAGTACTACTCTAGCTTTTTTCACAGGTGAACACCACTCAGTAGCTTTCATTTGAAAGGCGGCACTTTAGGAGTTTATCGGCCAGAGTCAGTGGTTAACAACAGTTTGTACAGCACACTAGACAGAACAGCGCCGCAGAAAAGATGAGCTCAGTAGGACCAAAGGTTTTAACTGAATGGTACAGTGGCTCATAGGGACAAAACACTTCCCAGAATCTTAAACACTTCGCAGAATCCAAAAACACGTCACAGAATCCAAAACACTTCCCAGAATCTTAAACACTTCGCAGAATCCAAAAACACATCACAGAATCCAAAAACACTTCCCAGAATCCAAAAACACGTCACAGAATCTAAAACACCTCCCAGAATCCAAAACACTTCCCAGAATCCAAAAACACGTCACAGAATCCAAAACACTTCCCAGAATCCAAAAACACGTCGCAGAATCCAAAAATACTTCCCAGAATCCAAAACACTTCCCAGAATCCAAAACACTTCCCAGAATCCAAAAACACTTTCCAGAATCCAAAAGTGTTTTTGGATTCTGGGACGTGTGTTGGATTCTTGGAAGTGTTTTTGAATTCCGGGAAATGTTTTTGGATTCTGGGACGTGCTTGGATTCTGGGAAGTATTTTGGATTCTGGGAAGTACTTTTGGATTCTGGGAAGTGTTTTCGATTCTGGGACGTGATTTGCCCCTACGAGCCACCGTAGAATGGCCAAACGTCAGAACTTCCATAACAGATTTGCCCTCCAATTTCAAAGCCACCATTAATAAGTAAACGATACCACTAGGAAGTGTAGTTCAGCAGCTTATGAGATTTCAAGAGCAAACTGAACAGTTAGAGCCGTCTTCAGACTTCTTCCTCTCTTAAGCTGCTCGTTATTTTTTACTGACCTTTACGCCACTAATTTCAAGCTGTTTAGCGAACGATTTGAGGCTCTTGGCAGCGTTAGTGTTGTGGTCATTTTGGGGTCCAAGAACTGTGATCACAAGGGCCTTAGGTTTATGCATTCTCATTCCACCGGACTTGGTGAACACCTCAAATCTGGCCATCTCTAACAAAATAACCTGAAAATGGACGTAAAATCAGGGCGAGGAACGTCATTAGTTGCGCACATTTAACTGGAGATATCAGACCACCTGGGTGGAAATCTTGTGTATAAACATAACAATATAAAATTTGACACGGTGGGAGAGAGCTAATTAAGCTGAACAGACTAAAAAGCGCGGAAAGATAGAATTGCCTCATATTGCAGCCCGTATTTTCTATAGCTTCCCAAACGGAATAGCGCGAACCATTTGATTCTCACACCGGAGTTTCCGGTTTTCTCATGTAACTGGTAAGTACCCCAGGTCTCTATGTAGAATTCCTACCATTTGAAAGTTAGGATCGATCGTATCAACCGCTGATCAGGAAAATGAGAGGAGAAACTTTAAAAACCTTTTCAAGGGGCCTTGCAAGACTAAAATGACGTGACATTGCTGTATATACTGAGGAACGTTGAAACCTTGAAATCTTCCAAGGAATCGGTTAGAAACACTTACAAAGTGCTAAGCAGATTACGTACCAAGTTTCTGTTACCGGGGTCACGCGGCAAGTCATCTAAAGCCTTATCAAGTTCCTGCCTAGCGTTTCGTTCTCCAAGTTTCATACTTATGGAGGGTATGGTGGAATAAGCCAATACTCCAGCGTGGGTACCATCCTCCTGAATTTGGAAACCTTCCGCTATCTTTTTCATGAAGTCTTTCTGTTCTTTCCACTGGTCCTCAGCCACGTCACTGGACGAATCAAGGGCGAATACAATATCCAAGCCTTGTGAACATGCTGTTGAAATAAGACAAGGCGTTTTAAAATTTAATCTTCAGTTATTTTGTTAATTGAAATCTTTGTTCCCAGAATGAAATGGACGCCTTTGTATAAGAGAAACCCGGAGGAATTTATATTAGAAGAAGTTAGGTGATGATTACGAAGTGGGCTTTAACATCTTGGCTTTGTTCATCCACGTAGCTAGTAGACAAGCTGTATTGTGTCTACTTTGCCTTGTTATATTTTTTTTTGTTTCGTTTTACAGCAAAGGAATTTCAGGCAACAACGATTCATGTAAGCTACGCAATGAAACAGGGCAAAAACACTTACCGAAAGGTTGAACAGTGAAGGTCATCGGAGGAACCGCGACCGGAGCTGCGCAAAAGAAAAGATTAACGTCTCATTAGGTGATTAACATGAATGCAAATTGTTTGCCTATCAACAGAAACAAGAAAACATTGAAACCCCCTTAATGTGTAAACAAAGGGGCAGGACCAGGTGTCCGTATAATAGAGGCAAGGAGTCTATAAAGGTTGGTATTTGATGTCCGCATCACAATGGTTTCCACAAGAAGAGGTTAGACCTGACAGGGGTTAGACTATACTATTCAACTGATCTCCCACTCTAGGGTTAACATGATAGATTGAGGTTTTTCGGCATTCCGCGTTTCCCATGAACCGTGAACCTCAAGAAGTCACGTGACCAAGGTCTTGCCGTCAAGTTTGCGGTTTAAGGTTCATGTTTGTACGGCTAGACCACGCTCAAGAGGTAACCCTTAAAACATCACAATCCCACGTTTGAGAAGAAATACGACTTTTTTGATTATCGAATTCTATTTCAAAACACATAATTTTGAAGACAATTTCTCAGCTAAAACAGAAGTAAGTGGATGAATGAAAACAAACATGGCAGCCACGAGCTACCACCCGCGAATCTTAAGTCCCAAATATGGGCAGGCGAGTAACATGAAACCGTTAACTGCAACCCGCAGTTTGTCGTTTGCAGTAAAATGACCAAACCTCCATCTTAAGGTCTCTAAGAATGGCTTCATACCTTGGATACCAACTTCAGGGGACTGTAATGTATTATTCGCTTGAGCAGGCGCCGGTTGTTGGGCAGCGGTCGCTAATGCAGGGGCAGGTGCACCAGTAGCATCGGCAGCTGAAGGCATCGTTTGACCAGCGGTTTCGTTCTGTACAGGCGCGGGAGCAACTGCAACAGTGGGTTGAGGTTGAAAGGAAGGCGCTTGAGCCTGTGGAATTGAAGCATTTGCTTCAGCGGCTGGTCCTACTTGAGCAGGTCCAGGAATGACTGCTTGAGCAGCTAGGGGAATAACAGTCTGGTTGCTCTGTGGTAGTGTGTAAGGCGCACTAACGTTTGAAATCAAACCTTGTGATGCTAGAGGGGATGATTCACCGGGATATACCATTCCAGGAGCACTGACATTGTCATACTCTATCGCAGGTGTTTGTGGTGACACAGAGGCGTTCGAGTAAACTGGTTGCTGCGCTTCAGGAACAGGGTAACCAGCTTGTTGAGCTGACGTGACATTCGACCAGCCTTGTTCCACCGCTTGAAGACTGGGTGTGGCGTTTGAATAAACAGGTTCTTGGCCTACAGTGTGATTGGAATAAAACGCCTGAGCTGGTTGGGCTAGCTGTACTGGTTGTACGGGTTGTTGCGGCAATGACGCGTTAGAGTAAACCAGTTGCGTCGGTTGCTGGGCTACCGTTGCATTGGAATAAACCTGCTGCGCTGGTTTGGCTGGTTGCGCTGGTTGCTGTACGGGTTGTTCAGGGAACGACGCATTAGAGTACACTGGTTCAGGCACGACTGTGACAGGTTGTACTGGTTGGGGAACTTCTGTAGCATTGGAATAAACTTGCTGCGCTGGATACGCTGCCTGTTCTGGTTGGGTTGGTTGGACCGGTTGCACTGTTTGTGCTAGCGGACCCGGTTCGGCTTGCGCTGCTATTTGTGCGTTTGGCTGCTCCGGTTGTTGAGGCAGCGACACGTTGGAGTAATTCGGTTGAGTCACAGTTTCCTGCTCAACCGATTGCTGTTCCGACGTAACATTCCTGTTAACCGGTTGCGATGTTACAGCTTGACTAGCGGGAGTTACGGCAGGTTCCTGCACGTAGCCTACTGTAGCCTGCTGACCCGGTGTAAGTGGTATCGCGGTCACTCCTTGGTGTGTTGGAGACAGCACTTTCTTTCGATGAGCAGCAGCCTGTTCTCTGAGACGTTCCTTGTGAGCCTCTTCGTCCCACATCTTGCGAAGATAATTCGGTACTGCGTAAAAAAAAAAAAAAACAAAACAAAACAAAATACATAAAATGTTACATGACGTTGAAACGTCCCCCTTGGAGAGATACACACGGTTCGTACACTTTTTCTGCCGTAAAATTCAAGGACTTTTCAAGGACTTTCAAGGACCACATTTTTAAATTTCAATTTATTACTATTAACACAGGTTCCAAATAAACTATAAAAATATTCTGATGACAATGGGCCTTTTTTCTTAATGGCAACCATTCTTGTAAGTGCTTATCAAAGAATTAGCTTCCGTAATGAACAAGACAATAATAGTGACGATGCTTCTTATCAAAAGTTCTTCGATTAAAATTCCATGACTTTCAAGGACCAAAATGAACAAAAGAGAATTTCAAGGACCTTCAAGGCCTTGAAAAAGGACTCTTAAAATTCAAGGGTTTTCAAAGGTTTTCAAAACGCGTACGAACCCTGGACATAGTGGAACCTGTATCAGACGAATGCCAACGGGAGCTTCGCTGGTGTCCGTTTAATAGAGATGTCCGCTTAACAAAGGTTCGTTTTACTTACAATATGAAAAGAAACGCCTAAAACACACTGAGTTACTCGTCTGCTTAGTATTGGGTGTCCGCTTAAAGTGGGGACCGCGTAATAGCGAAGTTAACTTCCAGAATGAAAGTAGTACATAAGAAAGACAGCGTGTAGTGGAATCCTACATTTTTCTCGGTAACCAAAACAGCATTTCTCATCTTTAGTTATATAGATTCAAGGGAAAAAAAAAAGAATTTTTGAGTTTTCATTGCAGGGACGCCCCGGGGAGGAGCGCTTACTTCATTGTGTCACTCACCATTGCAGGCACTTTTAACAACTTTCTCAGCCACTGTTATAAGATCATTGAACGAATTAACGAAGAACGTGTGATTCCGGTCAGCTATCTTCAACAAATCATCATTCTTGACATCCGGGCCAACGCCAATGACGACAGGCGTGACGCCGGCGTACCTGAGTCTTCTCAGAATTGCTGGCGACTTTTCACCGCCCAAACGGTCTGAGACCACCACGATCATGGTCTTGGTGATCTGATCACGTGACCCTCCAGTGGGGGTAAACAGCTCGTAATTGGCTATTTCCAAGGCGTCGTCCATGCGCGTTCCCTGGTAGCTCTTAGCCTCCGGGTAGATGTTATCAATCGCGTTCAATACATCCGTTGGGTAGAAATATCGGTTGAACTTCATCTCCATGGTGGCCTGGGACGAGTATGACAAGACACCCACGTGGGTCCCGTGGTACGAGATATTAAAGGCGTTGGCCACGCCCTTGGCAAAGTTCTGAACCTCACGCCATTCGGTGTCATTGATTTTTGAGGAAACTGGCAGGACGAAAGCAAGGTCTGTTGCAATCTGGCAAGCTACAAACACAAGTTCAAGAACATCAATTGTCGGTGTCGCCGAGAAGACTGTGCCAAAAATCAACTACCGAGGTATTAAAAGGCGCATAGAATATTTCAGATAGGACCGGGAAAATTGTCTGCTAAAGAGAGATGCGAGCTTCTACTCTTCCCCCTCTGATATTTCTAGATCAAAACCAAGTTTATAACCTTGTTTCTTTTTATTAAAACGAACGCACTATATTTTTCTTTTGTAAACCAGGAATTACACAAAAATAAATGTCGAATTTCACAAGAATTGTGAAAGCACAGTTAAAATTCTGAAATTTCATGTGTAAGATGCCATTTTATGAAATTTAACATTTATTTTCTCGGGTTCCCATAAGAAATTTTCTTTCGTGTTATTACAGATAACTAATTACATCTATAGTCCTTGAAAAACGTAAAAAAGAATGCAATATGCTTTAAATTATTCAGGTACAAGGTTTTTGTCCACTGAAAATTAAAATTACTCAATTTCCCGATGGATTCTGTCTTAATACTTACATGGGCAATCCTGAATCTTGCATTTTTTTGTCTCGGTACCAGATCCCCTGCAGTTAGCCCCAGTCAGGCATTCACGTGATCTCAAGCTGACACCTGTGCCACAAGTCTTCATGCACGGACTCCACTCTGTCCATGCGCCCCAACGAGCTGTGGAGGAAAATTATGGTAATTAAGATTGTCCAGAACCCAAACCAAATTCCATCTTGAAGGTCACAACAGAATCAAAATAATCAAACGCGTGACGAGAACTCAAAGAATAATAATAATAAGACGAATTATAAGAAAAACATATAACACACTTACGAGGTGGTGGAGGTGGTTTTGCTACAAAAGAAAAACAATAAAATTGATTAAGACGATGTGCCATGTTTAAATAACTATTTTGAATACATACGTTCAATAGATTATACATTATAATTGTACTTTATAAACAGAGGGAAATTATTAACGTGACTTAAAGAAGCGCTCTTAAAGCCGAATTCTAATTATTACTTTTCATGGCCTTTCATAAAGCAAGAAAGACAGAAAGTAAAAATAACTTCAATCACCTGTACAAACTGCATCAGCCGCTGATTTGACGTAACCGATGATGTCATCATAAGACGTCACCAGGAATGCGTGATCTGGATCTGTGGCCAGCTGCCTTAGCTCGTACTGGTCTACCTTGTCTCCCACTCCTACCGCAACAATCGTTGCACCATCCATGTCTTTGAGCTCACGCGCGCGTTGCTCAGCAAACCTGGCCGTGGTGTCAGGGTTATCCCCTCCATCAGTCACTAGGACAATCGCCTTGGGTGTATAATCGCGTGCTCCGCCTTCAGAGGTTATTAATTCATCTCGCGCCAATTTCAGGGCACGGTCAGTGCGCGTTTCACCACGTGGCTGAGACATTGACTCAAGGAAGTCAGCCATGTTATCGTTTTCGTTTCTGTCGTCGAATCTTCTTTCAATGTGAGGCAACGTAGAGTAAGAGATGATAGAGATTCGGGTTCCATTGGAGGCCAGGCGGAATCCGTTACTGACTCCATGGACAAAATCTTTGGTCAGTTTCCACTGTGAGTCATCCACTGTTCCCGAAGCGTCCAAAATGAAGGCAAGGTCAATGGACTTGCGACAAGCTATAAAACAAAGACAAGAGACTCAACAAGATACTTTTGAAGCGTACACTTGGGCTCAACAGTCAAAACAATCAATCACAACCTTCTCCGCATTCGACATATATTATTCGGAAAGATTCGGTTCTAATTCGGTTTTATGGTATACGACCACCCAGCGCTACATGCTGTTGGCTGATCAGCCATCTCGGTTTGAGGGTTTAACAAATGACAAAGAACGCCATACAGATTAGACTTCCACAGGAAGCCCCAAAAATGCAAAGGCATCACGTTCCACGCTTGTTAAGGTCTTGCTAATATCACTCACCCGGACAATCCTGCAGTTTACAGACTTCAATTTCGCGCGCTGAGCCCATGCAAGTAGCTCCTCCTTGACAAGTTCGTGTTCTGCTTCGCCTTCCACCACTTCCACAGCTCTTAGAACAAACGCTCCAGGCTGACCAGTCGCTCCAAAAACCTGCAGAAAGGAAATGGGTAACAATGAAATACTTTGCAACTCTTCAAATAAAATTGTTCCTTGTTTGTCCATTAACAAATAAAAAAGCCAGGGAACGAAAACCTTAATGGGCAATATTGTCCTAAGAAGTCGGAGACTAGTCCTTTCCAAGCTTTTTTTTCTTTTTTTTTTTAAAAAAACGTAAAATCCTAGCCTGAGAAAACAACCGACATTTCGCGATTCCAGCACGGCTTTCCGTACGAAATGACGTCTGAGAAACAAGCCCAGAAATTCCATACTGATGACGCGTCAATACCCAGATCTGGGTAGTGCTTCTCACTGGCTAAAAATTTTCTTCAACCAATCAGAAGCACTACCCAGATCTGGGTAGTGACGCGTCATCAGTATGGAATTTCTGCGTTCGTTTCTCAGACGTCATTTCGCACGGAAACCCGTAGTGGGGTCGCGAAATGTCGGCTGTTTTCTGAGGCTAGTAAAATCCAAGGCTAAAAAGACTTGAATTCCAGCTTGTCCCGTTGGCAAGCAGCTCCCAAATTTTGCTTGCCTGGGGACACTTGCTCGCCTAAATCATGGTTTGGTTAGAGGGTGACTTGCCTGGACCCCTGTCCATTGGCTTAGTAAGCTCTGAAAGCTACTTACCCAGCAACGGACTGAATTTTTTTCGATCCCTGAAAATCTACCGGCATAGTGTCTCGTGAAAGACTTAACAACACCTGTTCTTAAATCAACTTGTTTTTCGATCTTAAATCAACCTTATCTAACTCAACAAAGGGCACAGTGACTGTGAAGTTACCTGGGCAATCGTCCTCCTCACAGTTGTGGTACTCTTTAGCAGGTCCGTCGCAGAACTTTCCACCATACTCCGGAACTGGGGTGTCACACCTGCGCGTGCGCTCTTGACGGCCATTACCACAAGTGACCGAGCACGGGCTCCATGCACTCCAGCCGGACCAGCGGCCGTCAACTAAAAATAAATTCAAACGCAGAGATAAGTAATTCGTTAAAACATTACCAACACGATTTTCGACAAACTTCTCCCTAAATTTGGCGAACATTTTTTGATATGTTTCGAACAAAGAAGTCAGATGAAATTTCCTTGATTGTCAACCCGCAATAAGAAAAACAATCTTTAATCAATAAAGGCAGTTGCCTCTCTTTCGGTAAGAATTATGGAGCTCCTGGGTTATATTCAATCTTACTTGGTAAACTTCGGAAATGTTCGACAATGGTCCGAAACGATTCTTTCGTAGGGCCTCGACGGACTTATTTCACTAAATCTGCGCATATTCTTGAGACATCAAAAGTTTTGAGCAGGCAGTAAAACTCGATGCCAGTATTTAAGTTTTCTTCTTTTCACTTGCTTGATCATATTACTACTGACTACACTCATCCATTCCTGGAACAAAAAATAGGTATTCTAATGTCAAAGAGTATTCCAACATACCCGGGCATGACGTCATTCGGCACTCTGCTGATTCGTGTCCTAAGCCTGCGCATGGTTTCCCGCCATTGGAAGGCGCGGGGCTATCGCACGTGCGTCTCCTGTACACTTTACCGTGACCACACGTGGCTGAGCACGTGCTCCAGTTACCCCATTGAGCCCAGTTTCCGTCAACTATAAGGAGAAAAGTAGCGGTTAAAAGGGAGTTCAGCTCTGCCATGGATGCTCATCGCTAAATTAGTGACGATTATTAAGGATTCAAGACGACTGAGTCCAACAAAATAACCTCTAAAGCTCTACTTTCTTTCAAATAGTGCGTAGATTGTATACATCCACCATATTCAGTGTTTTGGTAGACTGTACCCCTAAGCCTGGCAGAATATGCGAGCAACGTCTGTTAACTACTTTATAACTGTATTACTTCTACATAAACTGCACAAGATGTTTTCAGTTAACTTGAATGCCTTCAGAAAGGGTGATTCTTTATAAAGAAGCTGTAGATAACTACCATTTACAGCTGAGTGGACCGAAGCTACATCAGCTGAAATTTATTTAAAGTTGTTGCAATAGATAACACGGCAACGCAAACAATTCCTTTCCACGCTCATTCCACAAATACTTCAGGGGCCTTCAAGGCTACTCGGCTACGTGCCTTAGCGTAAATCTCGGTTTGAGGTTTGAGGTTTCCAATTGATTTGACTAGCTACCCTTTTAAGAGCAAATTAATAGCACCTCCATAGCTCTTTTCTCATTGGACAAGTTTCAATACGTGGTTAAGTGCTGCACAGGCAACCCATGATACGTACCAGCACACGGTGTTATCTCGCATTTCTGCACATCTCTATCCATTCCAATAAACGAACAGTCCATACCGCCAAACGCCGGAGGGGGATTGGTACAGTTACGAGTTCGGAACTTCTCCCCACGCCCGCACGTGGTGGAACAATCGCTCCACGCACTCCATTCTGTGTAGTTGCCTTGAACAGCTTTCACTGCGAGAAAATAAAGTTGGTGTAAATTAACGGTCATGTAGCAGTTGCTCGGAAGAGAAATCACGAATGGTTCGTTTCCCTGACTCCAAACAATACTAAAACAATTGGAAGAATGACATGTCGTTGTTTCCTGCGACCAATTAGAGGAGACTTTCCGAGAAGCTCCTACACTACTCTAAATTTAAGGAGACGTCGCGTAACAGAGCATGGCGACCGGTGAGAAAAACTTAAAAGTTGACCTTGATTGAGCAGGGGCAAGCTGGTCAAAAAAGATATTAAAAACTTCGGGGAGTTCCGACGCTTCTACAGTAACCTGCAGTGACTTTACTACACATACTATACCTGTCTAATTTGAATGACGCTTCTTTAGCAGTGTGTAACAAGTGCATGTGTGAGCAAGTAGATCAAATGCAGCGGTCGTGAGTTCAATCATAGCCAAGTTCAAAAACGTTTTCTTTGATTGGTTTATATCACTTTTCTTACAATAGCTTTGTAGTTCAGAAGAATTTGTAGAGTTTTTTCACTTCTTAGTTATCATAATGTAATATAATACAATTTACATTTACTCTTAAACGGTTCTCTAAGTTGCCAATGCTACGATCTGTTCGAGAGTCAAGCAACCAAATGATACTTGATTATACATAGTAAACTTACCATCATCAAGAGAGAACACATAGTTGGAATTCTCTTGTCCAGCGCACTCTAGATTATTTCCCGTGCAGTCTCTCATCTCATTATCCACGCATCCAAGCAGTGGCTTGGGCTGAGAGGGCGCCATAAACAACAGCTGTTCTCCTTCTTCAGAGTATGTATCCATGGCTCGATCACCGGACAGACATTCTCCGTAGTTTTGTACTCCAAACGTATTCCAGCCTTTCCTTTGTGTCTCTCGCGCGCATCTGAATTAACAATCACACCAATGATTAGGCACAGCAAGCATGAGAAAACAGCCGCTGTTTCGCGGTGCCACCAACGAAATCCTCGAAATAATGCCTGAGAAACGAGTGCAGAAATTACAGAAAATCTGTTGCCCCTGATTGGTTGAAAGAAATTTTCAGCCAATCAAAAGCACTACCCAGATTAGGGTAGTAATACGTCATCAGTAGCGAATTTCTGCGCTTGTTTCTCAGGCGTCATTTCGTGGGGAAACCGTTAGTGTGGCTTTGCGAAAAGTCGGCTTTTCTCTCGGGCTAAGGTACAGCCTGTACAACCGAAGTTCTACTTAGCGCTAATAAATATAAGCAACTAATTTCCCCTCACAATTTCACAGTTTAACGGAATATAGACATATTGAGAATACAAGAAATTCTGAAAACTTAAGACTCCGGGTAAAGACTTTCAGTAGAGAGAGAAATTTCGACTTATCTGAACGTCTTCTTCAACCGTTTGATTCAGTCTTTCAAACCATCCGTATACAGATGGTCAGATGAGATCCAAAACCCCACTCCCGTTCGACATTAGACCGCGAGCGGTAGTCCTTCGTTCCTCAGATCCACGTGCGACGAGCGAAACGAGGAGAGATAGAAGCTTTACCGCGCGCTCCTTGCGCGTGCCCTCGGTCTACTGTGATTCAAAAGAGAAATAAGGGACTGCTCGCAGTATAGTTCAACATTGGGCCAATGTCGTGATGAGCAGTGCCTCATTACCCCGGAGTTTGTCCCTGTGGTCAGACTAACTTAAGTTTATTTTGTTTACCTGCAAATGACGTCTGACAGGTAGTTAGGCCAACTCTTGAAGTTGATAACCTCTTGAGAATCGCTAAACAGCTGATCAGGTAAGGGTCGATACAAGTTGTGGTTATCTCTGAAACAGCCGAGAGCTTTGTAGGGGATCTCACCTACAGAGAGTCAAACGCCCTGTCATCAGCGGCATTTCACGTCAACCATTAAAATAACCTTTTTAACCCTACTCAGAGCTCTTTGCCAAATATCCTTTGAGCAAATGGGTAGAGCTACCTTGTAAGCGAGAAGGTTTGTCCTTAGCAATGTTAGAGGATAGGGTGGCAAAAAGTCTCTTGCCTAAAAATGACATTTGTTTTGTTTGCACAATTACAGCACGTCTACTACTTGAGTTTCCATATCGTCTGAACAAGGGGCAAACAAAACTGACACATATCAGTTCAAAGGAAAGAGGGAACTTATTTTTACTCACAGCAGTCTTGCACTTTGCAGGCCTTTCTTTCCTCACTCCCTCCCACACAGTCTGCCCCACCATAGGAGGGTGGGGGTGCGGTGCAAGTTCGTCTCCTTGAGCTACTTCCGCTTCCGCAAGAGCGGCTACAGGGAGACCACACTGACCAGCCCGACCAACCACCAGGTTCTGAACAAAGACAGCAAGACATATATGATTAAATCACGACAAAGATAAAAATAATCCAAGAGACTGGAAGTAAATAAAATTACAACTGTAAAATGAAATTTAATCAATGTTAACCACATAAGAAAATGGAAATGTGAAGGGCAAAAATGCAAACGACGTTTAAAAGGTCATTTTAATTCCACCATTCAAACGAAATATACACCGAAATAACAGTGTCATTTTTTTTATTACTCAAAGTGATCTTTGGTGAGTTCTCAAATTTTTGCCCGATTGCCACGAATAGAAAAAGTAAGGGAAGATCTTCCAAGAAGAGCTGTGCTGGGTCTCTCAAAGGTTCTCAAAGAATCTACACCTCAAAGAATCCTTGATAACACTCACGTGCACAGGGCCTTGTATTACACACATCAGACTGCACCGTGTTGCCAAGGTGCGTGCAGTTGAGCCCGCCATACTCGGGTACAGGATTGGTACAGGCACGTGACCTCTGCCTGTGTCCACCACCACAAGTGACGTCACACTCGGTCCAGCCTCCCCAGTTGGTGTAGCCGCCATGTACTGAAAGACGATTCACAAGTTAGAAGTTTAGAAAATCGCTGTGGGTTGAAACTCAGATCATAGGAAATTTGAAGACAGTGACAAATTAAAAAGTGAACTGTAATTTACATACTCATGCAAGGCTCCAGCTTGCAGTACTCTTCCTGTTTCTCAGGCCCTTCGCAAGTTCTACCGCCATGCGCGGCTGGAGGATGATCGCATTCGCGTGTTCGCGAGCGTTTAGCAGCGCCACACGTGGCTGAACATGCCGTCCACGCAGACCACAGACCCCATTTACCGTCAACTGAAACATGAAAAGTTTATTTCAACTTAAGCCTTTAAGTCTCGAGAGTGACTAATATCAATTTTCTCCTAACAATATCCATACATCATCAAAAGTAACGGTATTGAGAATTTAAAATAAAATGATTGTCAATAGAAAATTGCTTTGATCTCATATTAAATTAACGAGAGATCAGTCTGGATATTTGAGCTTAAACTGAGTGAAAGGTTTACGATGCATGTTATTTGATGAACGTGTCTTCTCTTCAGTTGCCTTAAAGAGAACAAGTGCAATTTATCTGGAAGAAACTCCACGATGCCTTCTACGTCCGCTCACTCTGGACAAAGCAATGCTGGGATTTTTCGAACCAAAAACTCCTCAAAGACGATAGTTGATACCAAAATATATAAGGTTGGCCAATGGAGGTGAGGTTGTAGATAAAGCGCTCACCCTTAAATTTGGATTGCCTTCAAATTCAGGACCGGTAGACATATGCAAGTTCCATTTCATGGCATTAATTTGTGGGCAAATTTTCCAAAAGGAAACTTCCAAGTTGGCCTCCCACGAAAACGTTGTTTTAAAGCGTGACGAGGCCCTAAGAAGAGGGTCTCAATGGGGTGTTGGCTTTTACGGTTATCGGCTAAAATTTTGGCTCGTTTACGGCTATCAGTCAATTTTTTTCAATTACGGTTAACGAAAAAGTTAAAAATTAACCTCTTTTGTTTCACAAAGTTAAATATTAATTAACCCGTATTTTTTTCTATCTTTAAATCAAAATAAAGATCTTCGGATTATCTCGGGATGAAATAAGCTATTCTTTTGAAAAATTTTGACATATGATAGATCATACTTTTTATAAAGTATTGCACTTCTAATATTATTTTATACCAGGAGCCCATATGGGCTCCTGTTTACACATAGAAATGTCAATAGTCAATTTAAAAATAATCTTTGTGAAAAACCAAAAGCAGACATGTACACGCAAACGCCCAACTCAAGGCCGGAGCGCGACATTCATTATAACAGAAATGGCCGTTTCACACTAGAGAAGGATTATTCGTGTGAGACGGGTTATCCATTTGATGATTCGCGTCAGATAGATAATACGTCTTAATTTGAAAATGGAATAGTTTTAATTTTGAATGAACAATCCCCCTGACTTTTAAAGACCGGATTATCCGTTCCAGATAGCCTGTCTACAGCCGCCCCCACCCCTCAGAAAAATCGGAGAAGGGGTGTCTGTGGGGAGGGCGCGACTGTACACAGGCTAGTCTCAGACGGATGATCTATTTTTAGCTCTAGTGTGAAAACGGCCAATAACAAAATTCCCGTGTCCAGTGTTTTTAATGATAGCAAAGGACTGCACGGAACGACTGCCTGCCGTTGCCTTGTCCGTAGGCCGCATTATTCCGCGCGGCTAATGCGTTTCGGGTCTCGTGGTCCGAGCGAGTTCTCCACCGAAATGCCTTGACCAAGATTGCGTTTTACAAACAATGACATCTCTGCGTGTTGTATCACTAGTGTTTCGAGGGCACGACCTCCAGAAAATTGCAAATATTAATCCCCAGCAAGAAGCCACACTTTCGCTATGGAAAAAATTAGTTTCCCGAGAGAGCGCCGGAAATGGAGCCTAAATGTTTTTTGGTTAACACCTAAAAGGCGCTTCGCCTAACGTGCGTACGGAGTCACACTAGCCGGGAAATAAAAAACGCACCCATAAGTGAGTTTAGCACCTTGAAGTTCCTTAAAAGTAGCAAGTCTAGGTAACAATTTCTTTTACGGTTAACTCTTTTTTACCCCATTTACGGCTAACGGTTAAAATTTTTCAATTTTTACGGCTATCGATTAAATTTTTGGCCGTTTTACGCCTATCGGTTAACCCCATTGAGACCCTCTAAGAACGTCTTTCCACGTCTAAGATGGGATAAAAGGAAGTCCCCCTTTTACAGCAGATAAGGCAAGATCTAATCTTGGGGCTGAACTTACCAGGACAGTCAGACAAACTGCAAGGCATTATTTGTCTGTCTGAGCCCGCGCAACTGTTGCCTCCAAATTTGGGCGACGGATTATCACACTTGCGCATGCGCTCTCTTTTGCCAGGTCCACACTTGGCAGAGCAGAAACTCCACATGTTCCATGAGCCCCAGTTTCCGTGCACTACAAAAGAAAGAGGAGAGTTTCAATGGGGTCAGTGTTTTCATAAAGATTTATAACGAGAGGAATTTTCCTAAAACCTGCCGTTTACGTGTGTCCGTGTGTCGGTGTGCTCAGCACAAAAGCACGTAGCACATATAGCACATAGGTGTAATGTCTCCAACTGAAAATGAGACCGCTGTTTCTACGTTGTCTATGCAAGACACTGGTAGGCCAAGCCGTTTAAAGGGCAAAGGATGTACTGTAACTTCATTTCTCAATGATTGTAAAACTCTGACTATTGTTGTGATCCGCCGGGGATTGAGCCCGTGACCCACCGCTCTGCATACTGGCGCTCTATCGGATGAGCTAATTCTTCCGTGTTGCAAATTCCAATCAGACCCTCCCGTTTTTTTTTTTGTTTTTTTTTTTTGGAATTTTTGAATTTGAAATTGAACCATTTACAAAGACCTAGTCTGAGAAGCAATCATTTCCGCGTTTACAGGCAAATTATCAATTGTTATTAGAAAAAGGAAACTCAGTCCCCACCTGGACAGGGTTGTGGGTTACAATGGACCTTCTCAGTGGAAGAGCCAACCTCCTTGCAATCTCTACCACCATATTGAGGACTCGGGTTGATACATTCACGTTTTCTTGTCTTTATTCCACCACTACACGATCTGCTACACAAGGACCAGTCTGACCACTCAGAATAGTTGCCGTTAATGGCTGAAAGCAAAGAAAGCAAATTATATTAACAATACTAAAATATCACAGATCTTGAGTTTTAACATTGCGCAAAGATAATGCCTGCGCGGTAATTTTAACTATCAACTTGAACTTTATACTGTCATAGAAGGCGTCAACGTCTCTCCATTCTCCTCGTAACTCCCTTTCTAAGCCCCATTCTCCAGATGGACTGTTTTTTTCTCCACTCAAGTTTTTCTGCGGCACGTTCTGCAGTTAACACATGGAACTTTGGTGGTGTTCCTCCTTTGGAAGTCCTGTTTGCGTCTTACTACCAAATCGTAATGTGCGTGTCTTTAACTGTCCACACCTAAGCGCGCTTTGCGTGTCTTTAGCAATCCGCACACTCCCTATCGCTTCTATCTTCTTGAGTTTACAATCGTTCATATTCATGGGGCATCCCTTCATGGCAGCCAAGGCAAGCTCTGCAGTTATCTATATCTATGGGTTAACCAATAGTTCATATGTACGAGGAGCGCCTTCAAACCAATCAAGCCTGATCAATCACGACAAAGCCATTAAAATAACATCCACTATACTCACGGCATCTCCTGACTGTACAGGGTTTCACATCAACATTTTCTCCTTCGCACGAGTAGCCTCCATTAGTCGGCTCA
Source organism: Porites cylindrica (assembly GCA_964035525.1). Classification (NCBI taxonomy): domain Eukaryota; kingdom Metazoa; phylum Cnidaria; class Anthozoa; order Scleractinia; family Poritidae; genus Porites; species Porites cylindrica. The sequence continues at coordinate 61,553,162 of OZ037775.1, forward strand.
GGACTTTTACACACGCGAGTCCTCATCTGTATTCCATCCCCGCATGTAGCGGAGCAGGCCTGCCAGGAACTCCATGGTGACCAGCTGCCGTTAACTGTTAGTATAAAACAAAACTTCGTCATTATTTTTCTTATCATATGGTAGCAGGCCCCAGGAGAAGCCAAGATAAAGCGGAAGCGTTTCTGTGCTCAGATTGGCTCCCTGCAGAGGCAAAATGGGCCTTGACCGCTTTGTTCGATCAAGAAAAATCTTTTGCATAATGAACCCTGTGTAATGTTACCATACTTTTTCTCTTCAAGATGATACTGTAAACGCCAGTGTGTACCGGGAGCGTCTATTGCAAGCTAGTGAGATCATCTTAAATGCTTTCTGTCTCATTTCCCCGAAAATAGCTTGCATGCTCGCATTTATATATAAACATGATAACTATAACTTTTAGGAATAAGACACCTATGCCTTCGTTAATCTTGTGCCTTACTTCACGCTATCTTTTGGTGCGCAATATGAGAGAGTGTGGGTTCTGGAAACAGAACATGACAGTTGGCTCGAAATTGAAAATGGGTTACACTCAATCGCTTTCTCGTTTGTGTCCTGCAATTGTTTTCTGGATCATTACTGGGAACGCGCAGGTCAACTAATGGCCATTTTTCCCTTGTCCCTAGTAACAACCCCAGAAGTCTTTGCGAAATTAAACTCAGCCCAGTCTTCTCGTATCCTAAAGTGGTCAATTGAAATTTAAATGAAGACGAGGTTATAGAAAACGCTTGCAAACGTAATCTGTGAGTACCAACGTTTCTCATGCTTCTACGATTCTATTCTTAATTTGACTCACCTGGACATTCGCCTTGATTACAAGACAATGTTTGATTTGCCGGTCCCACGCAGAGGCGGCCACCATTGGATGGTGCAGGACTATCGCAGAATCGCCGCCTTCCCATGACGCCTTTGCCACAAGATTTGGAACAGACACTCCAGTTGCCCCATGCACTCCACCCTCCATCAACTACAAAATCAAGCACATGTTCTTCATAAGAATCTTTTAAAATTGTTTAGTGAAAAAAGGCGCCCTATGATTGGTCAAAGTAAGTTCGTTATTTTGCTATAACGCACGAGCGTGCTGTATCAAGGCAAAAGGCACACGCGCTTATGGAAGAAAAAGACAACTTGCTTCTTGCGCATTGCTGACTTATATATAACGCACTGAACAATTAAAAGGACCCTCGAGAAGGGCGAGAAGCACTCGCGTATGGCTTGTACGTCTCTTATGTTATTTTAAATTCACGTAATGAGATAATTTAGTGATGCATTCTGGGCATTTTCTATTTCTGTAGTATTTTGACAAATAGGTCACTACAAAGGAAAGTTACTTACCATGACTCCAAGTTACGCAATTGCTTCGCTAAATAGATCCTACAGTGTCGTGAACCGTTTTGTTTGCAGGCAGATGGGCCTATTACTGGGGGTGGGGGTGGGTAACGGGCAACTTACCTGGGCAGATTTTAGTTGAACCACAAGGTTCACTCTCCTGAGGTTCCCCAAGCTCGGAGCAGTCCTTACCACCGTAGGCTGGAGCCGGGCTGGTACAATTCCTTACTCGCGATCTTAATCCACCTCCGCAGGATTTGGAGCATTTTGTCCAGGCGGACCACGGGCCGAACTTTCCACTGATTGGCGAGACTTGAAGCACGGGAGAGAGAAACGCGAATTAAGTTAGCCCACTATGAAAAGTAGAGTGGTCACGACGTTATATCCGAGTTTTCAGTCACAGATAACGAAACCAGAGCAATGGTGATACGTATATAAAGCGCAAGAACGCGTGTTTACCAAATCATGTTTCGTTTTGTTTTCCTATTTGACAGGCGATTCGGTCTGCCGATCAGACTTAAGAGTGCAAGCAGCAATTCAGTAGAGCATTTTACAAGGCAGAGATTTCCATTCTGAAACTAAGAAGCATGATCACAACCCAACCTTCTATGTCGTGACCGCCATGACTCAAATATATTGCAGAAAATGGATTGGACATGAGCTCCTACTTAAGAGACTACTGCAGTTCTCCACTAGCATCTCCACTAGTTACTAGAAAGTCATAAGTTTAACTCCTGTTGGGACGACTTACTTCTTACGCTAGGGTACTTACCATTAACAAACGCGTATACAAAGTTAGTGTCTTCTTGTCCCACACACGGTTCATCACCGCCGCGGCACCGCTCAAAGTTGTCTCCAACACAACCCACCCACGGCTTTGGCGCCGGTTCCTGTGTGAAGGCGTTCTGTACGCCGTCACGGGAAAACGTTTTATCGGCGTTGCGTCCTGACCAGCATTCCCCATAACCTTGTATACCGAAGTGGGTGTAATTGTTGCGTCTAGCGGATTGTGCGCACCTAATAGGATCGAAAGAAGAGGTGACAAAGTCACCTTAATTACTTATGTAGGTGTGAGTCCTTGCCTCCATTTTCAATCGCGTTTCTCTGTTTCAGTGTTTAGTTCATTTCCTTTTCAAATCCGGTTGTTGGTGTTTATCCAAATTTGATTTTAAAATATTAGGTTTGGTTCAATATATCATTAATTTAACTTAACCTTCACATAACATTATACCAGTTTGCTACTGAATCATCTAAAATTGAATAAATTATCAAGCAACGCCTTTTACTCTACAAATCCACACAAAGTGCAAAGAGCTCTTTTGCTTCTATTCTTGTGGCTTTCAATAAAGGACTTAGATTGTAAAAAAGTAGACGCTATTTCTTCGCCTTTTTCAGGCGAGTAAAGCACAAATCGGTAGTGGAAGGCGCCTTTTCCCATCCCGCGTGTGTGGCGCGCCTCACTTACTTCGTTCTTGCCTTCACTCGCCTGAAAAAAGGCGAAAAAATAACGCTTGCATCGGGCTAGTAAAGGCAAGATACGCTGCAAGGATAATAGAGATTCCATGACTTTTACAGGATCACAAACCTGCAGATTAGCTCGGGCATATACTGTTGCCAGTCATCCGACTGTACGTTAAAGCCGCTGTACAAGGTGCTCTGAGGATCATTGTCTGTAAAAATAAGTTCTGGCAAGGGTCGGTTGGGGGACTTTTTGTCCTGGAAACAACCGAGTGGTCGCATTGGGACATCACCTAAGGAAAATACCGAATATGTCAAGGCTTGACTCGTTAATATTCTAAGGAAAGTCTTTCAATCATAAAATTTGAAGACAAGGCCAGTAGGCGTTTAATAATAGTCCAATGGAGAAAACGGAGCAGAAAACGTTTTGTACATATCTGGAGGGTAACATACACGCACGATACCACGCGCGAAAGATAATTGAGGCGCAACCCAAGCTTGCTTACTCATCGGTCTATATGTTGAAAGACTGCGGGTGATATTGCTTGCAACAGCTTCAGGCTAGACATGATGTTGAGAGTGACATCACCCGAGCAATATCCTTACAGTTAAGTTTCATATGTTGGTACAAGTAATTTGCATTAAGGCAGGTTAGGCTGTTTGGAACATTTTGGGGATGATTTCTCATTTGAAATTATCAAGACCATCTGTTGACCCTGTCCAAGAGGCGTGGCTGCTCCCGAGAGCTTGTAAATTTTATTGATCTTTCATGTGAAACCTGATGATAACTGCTACCCACCCCCTCCCCCCCTCCCTCCCTCCCCGCCCCATAAAAAAGCATTTTCTTTTTCTTTTTAGTACTTACAGCAATCACCAGACTTGCAATTTACTGTTTGAGTGTTTTCTCCTTTGCAATCTCGGCCATTTTCTGATGGCGCCGGATTATCGCAGGACCTCACGCGCATTCTCACACCAAAACCACACGATTTAGTACAAGCGCTCCACGCGGACCATTCACCCCAGTTTCCATCATCTGAAACATGGAATAGGAAAATTTTTTGTGTTCAATAACGACTTACGGCTATACGTCTACATACGTTGTGCGACAAGCGCTGGAAAGCGTATTATTAATTCAGTGCCTAATCCTTTCTATTGTATACTCTGTTTTTTTCTTTTCAACCCTTATTACATGTAAAAAGAGGTCCATCAAAGGCAAGCCATTTACCTTACTCTTTCAACTCACTCAGATAATAGAGAAAGTGAAAATATGAAAGCTCGCTCATTTAAAGCTACGATGATCTTACAAACTCAGTAGTCTTGTAGAAGAAGAAATGACTTACTTGGACAGTAGTCCTTTATTTGGCAAGACTTAGTCTCAGTATCCTGCCCATACATTGAACAATCTCTGCCGCCATATTGAGGACTAGGGTTTGCGCATGCGCGCCAGCGCGCCATGAGGCCTGCCCCACAAGTCTTGTCGCACGCAGTCCATGCTGTCCACTCTGTATAATTACCATCCACTGAAACAAACATAAAGGGAAATCAGCCATTAGAGGTAGCTACAATAATTTGAAGTGAGCCAGTTCAATTGCAGTTTTACAGGAATGTTATTGTTTAATATGAGGCAATTTCAGCACTTCATAAGCTGCTTCAAACTCTGGAAGAACCAAGACAAATTAAGAAAGTCCACAAGTCGACAATTTTGTAGCAATTTTGTACTCGCCATAGACAATCTCTTACCTGTCGCCCAAGGTTTACAGGTTAATGCAGCACTTTCCTTGACTTCGTGCAACACTACCATTTGACAGTTTCCTTACAACTTGTCTTATTACATAGCGCGGACAAGATCAAGAAATCTTGTGCTGTAATGGCTTGGGACTGCAGGCTCTTTAATACAAAACAATCCTTTCTTGACCAAGATTTGGCAAGATAGCTAGATATTCTCCTCATCCAGCCTTCTTGCTCAAAAAAGCATATGAGGTTACCTCCAGATTCTCAATGCAGTCAGCACTACTGTACTTACCCGGGCAAGGTCGATAACTGCAGTCTCCTACTTGCTGCTCAGCACCGCTGCAAGGCTTCCCGCCATTTTTCGGAGCAGGGTTGACGCACGATCGCTTTCTCTCTCTGGTCCCTGGACCGCAACTGGTTGTGCACGCTGACCATAAGGACCACGGACCCCAGCCACCGTTCACTAAAAACGATTGTACAATAATTTAGCATTTCATTATGCCCTCTTATATATGACGAACAAGAATTCCAAAACAGCAGTTCTAGCAGTTCTTAAAAATTAAGTAAAAAGCGGAGCAGAAACGATGAACACTATTTGAAAAGTATATTTTAAAAGATACATCTCTTGTATTCAAACATAAGAAAGTAAAACTCACTAACATGCTCACATTAAAAACAAACAAACATACAAATGCTTTTCTACCATTAGTGAAGTTACCTGGACAATCCCCAAGATTACATTTCGAGGATTCGACGTTGGGTCCCAGTTTCTCCTCGGCACATGTGAGCCCACCGTACTCTGGTTCAGGGTTCGTACATGTTCGAGTCCTTTTTCTGATCCCAGGCCCACAAGAAGTAGAACACGCTCCCCAGTTGGACCACGAAGAATAGTTTCCATGAACTACAAATGACAGTCAAAAAGGTTAAAACCAAATCACTCATAGAAGACGGCTATTTGAGTAATCAAATTTGTCACGGAGAACATTTTTGGATTGGTTTCTACTTGGATCGCTTTGTAGTAATGTGTTACAACTACAATTGTCAAATTAAAACGAAGCAGAATATCAAATACAATTGAATTTGATCGAAGGTTCGTCCTACATTTGTGCCTAAACAACCCCCGTGTAACTAATTACATATAAGGTGCAGAGGTTCCACAGAGCAAGTTGTTTTGCAAAAATTTCATTTCATCAGCAAGGGCAAAGTCTAAGGACGATGTCATATCCTTTTGATGATCACGATGATGATCTCAGTAAATTTCATCAGTTTCAAAATATTTAGCATTTTTGTTTATTGTGGACACTCTCTAATATCACATCTTTACATTATCTGTTATACTTTTTTGGCGGAAATGATATATATGATAGAGAATTTTTAGAAGTCTTTTTAATTCGGAAAAGTCTTTTCAACTCGGAAAAGCCTAAGCGAACAGACCCAACGGCCAACTACTTTGATGCCTTCGTTTACGATTGAGGATATTCTTAACTTACTAGGACATTGTATAACTTGGCAAGGCCGGATGTGTTCCGGGTCTCCTAGGTCCGTACAGTCCCGTCCACCATGCTGTGGTTCCGGACTGGTACAGGTACGTTTCCTTGTCTGAATTCCATAACCACAGGTTTTTGAGCACGCTGACCACTGAGACCACGGGCTGTACTTTCCGTCAACTATATAAGCGGAAAAGCAAACAGACAAAGATTATTCTCAGTTACTTCAGGATGCAGCGGGACAATTTAAAAGAAAATTTTCCACAAAATTACTCTGCAACACAAATAACGTACAGCGACAATAAACGAGACACTTACTTGGACAGTTGCTTTCAAAGCATTGCACAGACTCCACCCCAGACCCCAAGTGTGCACAGGCGACACCGCCATAAGCCGGTTCCGGATTGGTACAGAACCTTCGCCTCGTTTTGATACCTTTTCCGCACGTGACCGAACACGGCTCCCAGTTGTTCCATTCGGTATAACCACCGTTCACTGAAAAGTAAACAAAAATTTTATTCAGAGGGCTAAATAGACAAGTTCAAATATTACGGATATTTGCCTGTTTTAACGTTTTTCGACATGAAAGGTTCCAGGAGATGCTAGATTATTGTATGAGTATAAATGAATCCTGCAAATATATTGAAATAAATTTATTGACTTTCAACATTTTTCTTCGATTTAACTTTAGTTCTTAGTTTCACCAAAAAAGAGTATACGCGCATTCTCAAACAACAGAGGTAAATGCCGTGCGCCTAGGCCATGAAAATCAGCATATTATACTGGGCAATACAGATGAAAGGTACAAAACTAAAAAATCTGCGGCCTTTTGAGACTAGGGAGTTATTTTTCAAATGTCAACTCCATGGTAAGAATGAGCATTCATGGAATCAGCATATTATCGATTTAGAGAATTTTATAAACTAAAACTTAGCACCACATACCTGGGCAGGGCGTCAGATAGCACTGAGTACTCTCCGTACTTGGACCCATTGCCTGCTCTGTGCATGATTTCCCTCCAAACTGTGGTTCAGGTGCATTACACCGTCGTGTTCTATTCTTCATGCCAACACCACACGTGACTGAGCAGGGTGACCATGGAGACCAGTCGCTGAACTTGCCATTTACTGTGGAATTACCCAGTTACAGTTGAATTAATCAATTCACAGAAATGACCCCTAAGCCAACATTAACACTTACTTTTCACTTAGGGCAAAATGTTGGCTTAGGGGAGGGCTAGGTGGGCAGTTTCTTAGAAAACCGTAATTGATCATTACTTACTGGGGCAAGGTTCATATCTACACAGTCTGCTCTCCCTCCTGTCATTGTCACATGTCATGCCTGGCACGGACTTGGGTGGGATACAATCCCTCTCACGGTGCTGGACGCCGCCTCCACAAGAGTGAGAACAATCCGACCATTTCGTCCAAGCTCCACAAGTACAATTTGCTAAGTAGAGTGAAAAAGAAGGGAAGAATGAATCACTTGATGCTGAGTACACATCAACATCACATCAACCCAAAAGAAGCCCACAGGCATTTCCTTACCGTCCCATAGTAATCTTTGAAGAGAGGGTGTAACCTTTAGTACATATGTATTCAGGAGGCATTTAGTTTCTGTGCTGTTTGTTCTTATCATGAGCGAACTGTTGGTGTTGTCACGCTGGCTTCTCAACACCTTTCATTATTAGCCCTTTTGCGATCAAAAGTACGGTACAGTACCACTACAACGTTCGCTTGAGTGAATTTTATTTCAAATGTTCCTCAGAGAAGGTTCCATTTCCTAATTTGAGAACCATGACAAATTGAGTTCAAGCGAAAGCTGTCTACAAGTTTGAAGTGCACTGCGCTCTTTTTAATGAAGATAAAGTACGGCAAGGCTAACAATGAATACTCAAAAATACTGTGGTATTTTGGGAATGGTTTGTGTGAAGAAAGTCTCGACTTGTGACGATCAGAATCTATATTAAGCCACTTAAAAGCGTCTTTACCCTCATGTACAACATAGAAGGTATTTTAGAGCTGTACCTCTGCAGTCTACAAGCTGACAACTGGTTTTTTCCTGATCGGGTCCAAGATCCGTGCAGTCTTTGCCTCCTATCGTCGGAGAGGGATTGGTGCAGAATCGTTTCCTGGTCATGATACCCTGACCGCACGTGACCGAACATGGCGTCCACAAAGTCCACTCACTAAAGTTTCCGTTAACTATGAAAAATAGTCAGAAACACACTGTGAATCAATTTACTGCTCCAGAAACTATGAGGTTGAGGGGCTAACAAAAATATTGGCGATAAAACCGCAAAAATTGGCGCGTGCGATTTCTATGTTGCATCAAGGACTTCTAGAACAAGTAAAGTAGCATATTTAACTGAGCTGTTTACTTTTAAGGGATTTCCATCGATACCAACGCTTCTGTTGGATTTTCAAGTAACACTAGATGCTACTTACGTGGACAGGAACCCAAATTGCAGACTTCAGTCTCTCTGTCAGGTCCTAGGCTGCCACAATCCGAGCCACCAAACTGGGCAGGCGGGTTTGTGCACGAGCGAGACCTGACCCGAATACCACCCCCACAGGAATGATCACACTCGCTCCACAGACTCCAGCTTCCGTACATGCCATTCACTGTTTTAAAAAGGAGACAAATGAACGTAAGAGATAACTATAGGAATTGTTATCCCTTTAAGCCCCAATATCTACATACAAATTCTCCAGACTGATCTTCATACATTTCCTTAAAGAATCAGTCGAGAGAATTTGTTTGCTGATCAAAGCTTTTCCCATCAGGTGATTATTTCACTAATTCTCACAACATTTTCCCTCGATTATGTGTTGACATCGCTGGGAGAAAATTAACTTTGGTCACTCTTGAGACTTCAACGGTTAAGAGGTTACGTCGATAACAAACTTAATGGATTCCTTCCCTTTGAATTGTTATTGTTTTTAAATGGCATTAATTTAATATATCTACATCAGCGGTTTCCTGAGTTGCGATGTTAGCTTTTTTGGGGGAGACTGTTTTAGATTTACAACACTTACATCACATAACGGTGGTGTTACCAAAACAATAGAGATGGGATCCAATTTAAACGTTGACTGGAGATAATTTTCAATTATTTTTTTAGTAAAGATTTCGTAAACCTAGAAAATCTTTATTACCTGCATGTTCCAAAAAACACTTCTAATCACGCAAGACTACCTTTGCATAATATTTACGTTGTGAAAATTAAAAGAAAATAAAAGAAGCAGCAGGGAGAGGTCACCTTGGTCATCAAATGCAAAGAACACACAAGACTACATCTAGGTGCAAAACAAAGCACAAATAATGCTATTAACAGCCCGAAACAAGACCTGCGTAGAGGGTCATAAAGAAGGCGTTTCCGTCACGTTTTAGCCAATCCTTCTCCCCCACTTAAGTTAGGCTAATTTAGCAACAGAACGGTAACGTCAGTTGACGACGGCGCCCGAAAATCACACTAATGGCTTGACCAATGGCAGTGCGACAAATTTAGCACCGGAAGTCGCGTTCAGTCCTTTCCGCGCGCTTTCCCGTCGTCAACTGACGTTCCCGTTCTGTTGCTAAATCAGCCCTTTCTCGCGCGTCTCCTGCGCTTCTCCGCTCAGCTAAACAGAAACAGAAACGATTGCTATGCAGGCTGTGCAAACCGAAATCCACGTACAATCAAAGCCTACTGATGGCACCTACCTGGACAGGGTTCTCCGTGACAGCTGTCACTCTCAGTAGCTGGACCAATCAGGGAGCAGTCCCGGCCGCCATGCATTGGCACAGGGTTGGTGCAGTTTCTGTGTCTGAACTTTACACCGCCGCCACACGACACTGAACACGTGGTCCAGGCTGACCAATCATTGTAATTTCCGTCCACTAAAGCAGACCATGAGTGAAAAGGTTAGCTACATGTACACTACATGAATAATCTTCCGATATTTTAAACTCCTTGACAAGGTAAGAACTTTTCGCGCAGAGCGTTAGTTACAATTTTAAGTTGTTTGTTTTTTTTTTTGCGATCTCCGACATCCCAAACTAAAGCCCAATGCGCAACCCCGCCCCAACAAACAAAAATTTAGAAAGAAATGATAGAATGAAATGATGCCTTAGTTCTTTCAGCTTCATATGGTGAAATCACGAGTTCTTCACCCACTAAAACTTAAAACCGATTTGCAAAGTTAGGAAGCCATTAACACGACTTCGAGCGCCATAAGAACATCGCAAAAAATACATGCTGTTTAAAAAGTTATGTTCAGAATTAGACTTTAAAGTTCTGACCGAAGGAAACTAGTAGTAAGGAAATAACTTACGCGGACAAGATCGCTCAAAGCAGTGAGCTCGTTCTTCGCTAGGCCCCAGTCCCTGCTCGTAGCAATCTTTTCCGCCGTTGGAGGGTAGGGGGTCGTTGCACTCTCTGATTCTCTTTTTCAAGCCGCGTCCACAGGTCTTACTGCAAATACTCCAACTTGACCACTTGCCGTAGTTTCCATTAACTAGAACAGTTATTAAACAACAAGCAATTTCATTCAACAGAAAAACAAAAGAGAACAACACACAATAAAATAAGCAAAATCCCGATTATCTTCAATCCACGTTCATTTACTACAAGGGTAGGGAAGAGGTTCCCGATTTCCGCCTCGTCTATTCGGTCAAAAAATTATCAAATATCTAATTAACGTAAATATGCTTTACCCTGATTATTCTCGACTTCGAATTCGAACAAAATTGCTTTAAATGTTATAAACGTGGTAAAAAAATGACGCATACAAATCTTCAGATTCTAAACATTTAGAACTTTTTTCAGCAAATTTCTTTAAACTCTTAGTGAATAAGTAGTATAACGGTACAGTAAAAAAAGGAAAGCAGTAGAAATAACAACTTCAGTTTGAATTTTATTACTCAGTTTTAAACAAACTTGTTAAGTCTGACCAGGGCAAAACGTCAAAACCAGGATTGGATCAGAGCAATTCTTACCCAAGCAGTCTTGGTTCTTGCATGGTTGGATCTCGATGTTGGAGCCTATTTCAGTGCAATCTCTGCCACCATGGAGCGGAGGTGGATTGGTGCAGTAGCGAGTTCTTGTTTGGGTTCCTTCACCACAGGTAGCTGAGCAAGAGGTCCAGTTTGACCATTGGGTGTAGTTCCCATCAACTGAAGAAATACACACATTTAGTTTTGGTTACGTACAATACGTAAAATACTTTACTTAAACACACTTATAGACAACTTTCGCATTTATAAACTTGAAGTTGCTAACGGTCAAGGTTCACGCGGGATACTTTCACATTACATTGCATTGCATTGCATTGCATTACATTACATTACATTACATTCATCCTCAAGCATTAGATTTTTTGCCGGGTATTTTCAGTGAACTTTCTTAACAATGATTTCAGTCAATTATTACAAATACTGATAATAATTTTGTGGAACTGGTTGATATACATTCGAAGCTCCTTCATATGAACAGCAAAGCGTCAGACCCTAATGTCCGCATGGTAGAGGTGTCTTCTTAAAGAGGTCGAGAATGCACGAAGTGTGGTATCTTTGGAACTCTCTGCGCTTTTGAGTGGTCCGTATTAAAGAGGTCGAGATTAGACTGTAAAGTGTAAGTATAAGCCGCGGACATAACCCTTATGCCATTAATATCATAGGTGACGAATTACTCCTTAATTCTGGCGCGGAATTTCAGCGTTAATTTGTAATTTCACATGTGATATTACAAAATTGCCATGGCAACCTACCGTACGTCTCAGTGTTACGATGGCGACGAAGTTTTAAAATGTCATGAATGAAGATTTCAGGGCACAAAAAGACGCTTTAGAAAACCTTAACACACGAAAGAGCAAATCAAGAAGGATTCTAACAGGTATTTTGTCGAAAAACTCTCAACTTAAGTCAAATTTAAGCTCTAAACGTTCGAGAGAGTGAAGGAGTTCTCGATCGATACGATCCAGGATAAACATGTCAAAAATCCAAGATTGCTAACGTAATTCGTCACCCATGATATTAATAGGTAATCAAATGGTATACTCGCCTAAAGGCTCGGGAAATTATAAGGATTTGGACAAAACGCGCGTGAAATTATTCCCTAATTTCACTCGTCACCATTTGATTACACATACTAATCATATGGAGGGGTGGGGATTGGAATATGTTAAAAAGTTTCAGGGTACCTGGACAATCCACAAGGAAACACTGTGTACTCTGCACCGGTTGCCCCAGTCTTGAACATTCAAAGCCGCCGTTTGCCGGAGGGGGGTTGGTGCATGTTCGACTTCTAACCATGTATCCAGGGCCACATGAATGTGAGCAAGGCGACCAATCGCTCCAGTGAGTATAATTTCCATTAACTGTTGAATCATGAAACGCATTGCAAACAGTTTACAAATCACACTCGAGAAATTGGTTTACCAAAACTATAAAGGAGCAGGTTTAATATGAGAGACTGTGTTGCTACTTGTTTTAGGAAAACTTGATCCTTCCTTCGTGACCACGGCAAGATTAAATCGATTATTATACATTAAACCCACTATCTGTATTTTCATTGACTAAGGGCCTACAGTTAATTTTTGAAATAAGCGCAACCTATATATTAGCTACAATAGTTATTTGCTTGCAGATAACTGAACAGTGAATCTATAGGTTGCGCGCGTAATGCACAATTTCCAAAGAGCAATGTCAATCTGTGTTTTGTGCGATTGGCGGTGTGTTCATCGTTATTTTCTTCAACACAATGAGCAATAAACAATTATTTGATTCGAATTTTGCGATATCCGGAATTATTTTCTCGACCTTAATTGATCACAAAAGCCTCATCTAATAATTGTTTAATGTAGTGGAGCTTCTTCGGTTGGGTGAAGGTTTTTGTAAGGAAAAATCTCTGGGCAAGAAATACTTTAGGATTTCTGCCTGTAAATCAGGCTAAACGGTAGGACTATGTAAGCAATGGAGACCCAATAAACTGATTTACAGGAACTGAACTTTCCCAGAGGTCAAAGATCGCTACCTGAACTGGTAAGAACACCAGCTTCGTAGACCAAATAAGAACAACATACCTGCACACTGTCGCATGTAGCAATGCTCAGCTTGACTTGGTAGACCCAGGCCCTGCTCCTCACACGATCTCCCTCTGAACATTGGCTTAGGGTTGGTGCATGTTCTGTTACGTTTTCTAACGCCGACACCACATGTAGTCGAACATGACGTCCACGGTGACCAGTTGGTGTAGTTTCCATTTACTAGTAAAAATCAATAAAGCAAATGAAAGAACATTATTCTCCCCTCCCTTCCTGCCTACTTCCCTCCTTCCCACTTTGCAATAACTTAGTCGAAGAATGGCGGCTATATCCCCTTTTGTCAGAATAATTCCTTATATAGTTGATTACTTGATTGTATTTTGCTAATAAACACTAATTGTGACTAATTTCCGTTGTAGCAAAAGACCTTGTCCAATAAAGACTTAACACCAAAGAATACAAAAGCGCTTTCAAACAGTTGACAAAACATTCCATTTCCCGTTCCAGTTTGGTCTAGACGATTCTTTCACGGCAAAAGTTGCTACTATGTCATGAACCAAAATGCCTAATTATATTTAAGTTTACTGTATTTAAAAGAAAAAATCTGTCAAACGAATTGATTTTAAGACAAAAGCTAAATATGATGCTAATAATAACTCCATGTAATCAAAAAATCTATGGCTTAGTTCATAGAATACCAGTACAAGGCCAATATTACACCAATGTTACAACATTATTACCTGGACAATGCTGGCCGTTGCAGAGTCGCGATTGTACTTTTTCTCCTAGACAGAACAGATCTCCTTTTGGGTGAATACAAACACGCTTCCTAAACTGGATACCAGACCCACACGTCCTTGAACATTCGTTCCAGTCGCTCCACTTGGTCCAGTTTCCGCTTGCTAATCATGTGGTAGAACAAAATCAATGTGAGACTCGGGAATAACAAAAACGTCACTTCATTAAACGGCTTAAAACGTTCATAATTTATTTTTAATACAGTGGAAGTTCTCGTGAGCGGACATCCTCGGGACGCGAAAAGGGTGTCCGAAACTGGAGCTAGCTGCTCACAAGAATTGTTCTCGTGTGCAGCCAACAGAGGAGTTAGGGTTAAATGGCCGCTTACGGTAGCTTTCCCAGCTACAAATAAATGTTTGGAATGCAAAAAAACTGTTCGTGTTTGGCTATACTGTGGTTCCGACAATCAATCACAGGCATGAAATTCGAGTAGAGTTTTGAAGTGTAACCGGATGTCTATGTGAACAAAATCAAACGCTGAAACTGATCTAAATTCATTGTGACGAATAGCGTTTTGAAGTCCCGCTTACGGCAGCTTAAATCTAACTCGTAAACCCTGAAAGTGTGCGCGGTCGCTTACGGAAATGTAAAACTAAAGAATTTGTATGGGAGTTGAAACTGGATTGTAAGTAGGAGTTGTCCGCTTACGAGTGTCCGTTAAAAGAGCCTCCACTATATAAGAAAGTCGCCACAGCTCTTACCTGGACACTCGGTCAATAGGCACGAGCGCTGTTCAAATGCAGGTCCCAGGTTGGTGCAGTCTTTCCCGCCAGCGGAAGGACTAGGATTGGAACAAGTTCTATGCCTCGATGTCACGCCAGGACCACAGCTCCTGCTGCAAGCTGACCAGTCACTCCACGCAGTAAAACCACCGTCAACTACAACAGCAAAACGAGTGAACGAGAAATATTAATATTCATATAAAAGGGGTCACGATTTACACCAGTTGAAACCCTCCAACCAAGGCGCCACAGACACTATGAAGCCAGGTAGTGTAATTCGTACTTTTGCTTTTGAGTGAAAAAAACTATAATGTGACCATTAAATGAAACCTCTTTACCTGTACTGTAAATTACTGCTATTATTATTATTATCATTATTATTATTATTATATTTATTTACTAATTGAAAAAAAGGTGATTTGGCACCCTTGAGACTGAAAAGAATAATGATGCATGCCTCCTACAACTGCATACCTTCGCAAGGCCCGTCATTGCAGACGGAAATCTCCTTGTCGCTGCCAAACCATGAACAGTCGTGGCCACCGTTGCTTGGTGGAGGGTTCGTGCATGATCTTGTGCGGTATTTCTTGCCGTCTCCACAAGATTTGTCGCACAGTGACCAGCCTGTCCAGTCGCTATAGCCACCATCATCTGGGTCATTGAACAATGTTAAGGTGTGAGAGAGAAAGTCGAGATACACCTACTAAATACAATACGCGTGTTGTGACTGGTCTTTACCCATGATGTTCTACAAAGAACAAACCCACCGCTGACTTCATGCAGAATTTTGTCCAGCAAGGGACACAATTTTAGAATCAATTCATTATTATAATAAGGCATTTTAACAGCCATTGTTGGCCAATAGCACAAGCTAGTCAAAGCGTGCAGTCAATATAAATCAGTTACAGCATGGTTTTACATTCCCTGCTAGCAGAGGTCTCTGCTAGCAGGGAAGGTTTTACAGTCCGACCGGGAAAATATCACTTGAAATATCTCAGGAATGTTTATTGTGTTATGATCAATCACAGCAAAGATCAGAACACGCGAACACGCCAAAAAACCACAAACTAATTAACCTCCTTCCTTGCGGTTCGGTTTTCTCACGCCTGATTGGCTTTTCTCTTGCAAGACAATAACATTCCAGAAATATTTCTGGTGTTCACGGTTTTCCAGGTTTGACTGTAATACGCACTAAGATAACAATAAGTGAAGCCTTTATCTCAACTTACAAGGGCAAGACATAACGTTGCAAGCCTTAGACTCCATAGAGGCACCCAGGCCTATAGCAGCGCAATCCCGGCCACCGTTGGACGGGGCGGGACTGTTACAGCTTCGGTATCTCTGCATTAGCCCTCCTCCACATGTTACGTCACAAGTGGACCAGTCACTCCAATCCGAGTACCCACCATCCTCTGCAAACCAGAAAGCATCAACAAAAACGGATTAAAATGGCACTTACGTTAAGGCGTCTAGAACTGAGGCACCGGTGTGTATAAAGTGCTGGCCCCGGTTGTTCAAACGTTGGTTAGCGCTATCCACCGGATAAATCTCTATCCAGCGGATAGCGTAATCAATTTCCGTAATACTTATCCGCTGGATACTTATTTATCCGGTAGATAGCGCTATCCAACGTTTGAACAACCGGGGCCAGGAACATTTAGGGAAAACGTTTAGGGGGGCCCTTTAGAAGGGGCTACAAAGAGGGCCAAATAAGAGCGTAATTACTTTCCTGTCTCCGCTAGTAACTATAAAGACATGGATTTGGGCCTCTATTGCAATATCTCTCAACGTACCTGGACACATCAATACATTGCATTCTCTGGTCTCCAAAGAGGGTCCCAGGGTAGAACAATCCACACCACCTTTGGTGTCCTTAGGGAAGGAGCATTTTCGCGTTCTCTCTTGTGTCCCTCCTCCACAGCTCGCCGAGCAAACAGACCAATGAGACCAATCGGAATACACGCCGGTGACGGGAGCTGTAAGAAAACAGTGAGTGGAGCTATTTTAGCTAAATACGAACTGCAATTTTGTATTCGTGTCGATATCCTACTAATGGCAAGAGAGAGAAGTGTGGTGTCACTTTACTATGGTAAAGTTTTTGTTCCTGAGTGCAATTATGCTTAGGAAAGTCATACATGTCAATATTTTCGTTTTTTCTGCCATATTGGCAGGACCACAGTTTGTTGAGATCCAGCAATTTTGCTACCATGGCTACATGACGTAACGACTTCTCTTTGTTTGACTGGAGCAATGTTAATCGTGAAAGGACTTAAATATTCAAAAATTCTCGCGTTAAATAGGCAGTTTTCGTTTTTGAGAAATGTTAAACGCACAGTGTGCAACCATCGAGTTATGAATGCACTCGGGTGATTGCTGGGCACGAACTGAGATGGTAAGAGTTTCTCCAGGCGTAGAAGAAAGAAACTCTAGCTCGTTTCAAAGAGAACGTCATCATCGATAATTTTCCAATCGTACTCACTCCTGGACACTCAATAGCAGAGTCCTGGTGTCCAATGGGCAAAGCCGGTTTTACGTTTTTTTTTCTAGAATACCTGAAAGATCTCGATTTGGAAAAAAAGGGAAGGTGGTGACGAAAATATTGTTTAACTACAGCCTGTAACTATCATTTACGTTTAGAGTTTTTCTATGAAAGCGCAACGGCACTCCCATTCTTGTGTTGATTTGACGTTTTTATACCCCTCATACCAGACCTTACTTTGCTGGGAAATTTTCGTGGTAACATCGAACAGTTGTCTGTTTGATTGACGCAACAAGCGCCACTATTTTCAGCAAAATAGAAAGCACTTTATTGGAGCGTCAATGCATTTAGCACTTAATTAATAATAGAGGACACTATTTTTATGTCTCCTACTGCCGCGGCAGACGGGACCCCCATTTTACGTGGTCATCCGAGCCACGCGAAAGTCTAGCCGTTTTCAAGGCAAAGGCAGTCTCTGCAGTCAAGCGCTCTACCGATTGAGCTACAAAACACTCGATTCTATTTTACCCGCAAACGTTGATGGAAGAGGGGTTGGAGATATGGCTGCACTGGACGCATGCTCGTCAGAAAGAGGTCTCCCAGTGGCCCCCTGACCAGGCTGTTCCGTTTCCAAGGTTTCTTGGGATTCTGCTGATGAAAGAGTAATGGGAGTGTCAGCTACTTGATTAAATAACACCCCCATAATGACGATACATTGATCTACCAGCCGCTCGCGATACAGTGAACCTATTAACTAATTTAAATAGTTTCAAGTCTGTTTCTATGTAGCTGAAATGACCAAGCCCTACCCTTTCCCACAAAAGTCAAGTAATCGGCCCATTGTAGCTGGCGCGGGATACGCAACGCCCTCTTGGTTATGCGTCCGACATTTTGTATTTTTTCAACAGAACTCAGAACTTTATTGGGCTTTGCCACAGGCAGCCCAATAATAAGATAACGTTTATTGAGTGAACTACGTCTTATTGGTATGTGAACAGGAAAAGGTACACAAATGTCTGGAAAAATCACATACATGCACTATACACGCGTCTTGTTTACTCGCAGACAGGTACCATGTGCGAGTTCACCATTTCACGCGTTTCACACGTGTTAACGTGCCGTTACCGGCGTTTTAGTTTTGAAAGGAGTTACCAAAATTTCGGATTACAATCTTTCTGCGCTAGTCAGTGTAGTGATAATACTATTAGCAAATGATCCGTTAGCCTCGAACCTGTGTGACCTTCAAGGGTGACGCCACAACAGCGTTTAAACCCGAGTGTATTAGTATCTTTGTCATAATGTACTTGATTCAGATGTATGGTTTCTAACGTTCCCAAGGTTCCTACGGTTTCTATTTGGCTTTCTTACCGAGGCAGTGTCCCCACATTCCATCAATGTCATAGTTAGAAGTGGTGGAGCACCAAGGTTTCTTGTTTTCATCATCCATGCACTCGAAGTACTGTGTACCGTGGTAAATAAAAGGAAACACGCAACACGCGCCATTGCTCGTTCCACCTTCTGTTTCTACACAGCGCGCATTCAGACCTGGAATAGAACAGTACTTTATGACTCAAGAGTGTCTATGATAGAGGTAAAAGTTCCGTTTACACTCTTTTGTACCTTACAAGGACATTATACTGAGGAATGCCCACAGAAGTTTGCTGGAAAATATAAGAAGTGATCAGCAAAGTGTCGCACATGGAACAGTTATTTGACAGTACAAAACGTTGGCGATCTTTTGTCCGCTATAGATGACATTCGTGATCTGTAATACGATTGTTTTGGCAGATCGGGAGGAGGCATTTTATTTTCAGCGCAAATTACTGAAGACGTTTTTGGGCAGAGATGATATGGATTGAAAACAGTTTTTGATAGGTAGGGCACATTTTTTGGACATTACGATAAGTTATCATTATGGGCATTTTACTTTACGAAACATAATTATCCAAATACGACCAACAATTTTTGTCCAGGAGCAAATTTCCATGCAACAATGAACAATTTTTGTTCTTGTTCTAAATGTCCAGTATAAGGCTTCGGAAATCTTCATGCGGAATTGTTACACATTTCGAACCTAAATTACACCACCTTTAATGTATCACGAAGATGGCCACGGAAGTTGCTGAGACGCTACGGAATATTTTCGGATGTTATCTCTCACGTTTCTCACCTTCTTCCGCCGGACATTCTGGGCAGCATTTCCATCGTTTCTTGATCGGGTTATTGCAGCTGAGTTCCGGACACTCGATAAGCGTACAGCGGATTTTGCCATCATCGCACTTGCATTCGGGAGTGCAAGGGCCTGGGGACCAGCGTTCACCATGCTCGTGTAAAATACCGTCATAGTAGCAGTCTACATAAACAGAAAAGCAGGAAACAAAATTGTAATTATCATTCGTTGCAAATTTTTCTTCCTTTTCATTGGCGGAGAGCCCACCACGTGATCTGCAAATAACTGCCTACAAATAATGGTCTGCTCACGCGCAATGTCGCTCTGCTTTGTTTGGCTGCAAATAACATCTGTTCATGATAAATGAAACCATGCTTTTCTCCTTCTTGCGATCGCTCTTCCGTGAAAATGGCAGATTGCTTAGCTTCCCGAAGATATTCATTAAAAAAACAAACACGGTGATCGAATGATAAAACGATTATTGAACTCGGTTAGCGCAAAATATCGTGATTTGTCAGTGTCTCGCAGATCAATTATTTGCCTCAGCCTTCTACTTTGGCAAATAATTGATCTGCTCGCCACTAACAAATCACGATATTTTGCTCAACCTCGTCGAATAATTTTTAATTATTTGCTAATTTGGACAGTCGAAACACTGTTCAATGTAGTTCGGTCTAAAAATGCTTGCGTGGGCTCGGCCTTTCAGTTCACTCCACCAAAAACCCCGTGGTTCTGGCGGGAATGAAAATGGAAGAGTCGCTTTCGCTGGAAATCTTTTGGTAAAGGCAAAGGTAAAGGAATACTTCCAGCTTTGTGCTCAATGACGAAATGCATGACTTGTATCCTACTTTTATTGGTGACCTTTTAAGTTGTGACCAGTTTTTAGTAAGCACGCTCTCGCGAAAAGTGCTACTGCTGCATTTGCAGGGGGAGTCAGTCTTACCGGCCTTTCCATACAAATGGGAAACGCTTTAGATTTAAAACTCAATCTCGTGTTAAATATATTAATTTAAATTGTATAGAAATAAAACGATGATTTAATGTTTAATGTACACAAAATGTAATTTGAGTGACTCACTTGCTTTCCCTGGCAGGTGCACTATTAACGTCTTATTAGCTGTGGAAAGGACAAGAAAAAATATTGCATTTATTATTACAAAGCTTTAATAAGAATTAACCCTGTAAGTCGGCAAAACGTACATGCTCTTACTGTAGATGGTCTCAGGTAATTTTCCTTACTGTTCTGAAGTCTCCTTTTGAATTTCGCGCAATTATGCTTAACATTCGCGGCATTCTGCCCGATGAGTTTGGCTCTTCTGATAGACGCGTGCAAGAACTTTGCTTATCAACAATACCTCAGCAATACGAATGTTGAACAAGTTGATCGTCGAGGCGCAGGCAGCCTAAAGAAGATCATTTGAGCCTTTGTTCTAAGGTTTTCTCTTAATGAACACTGCGTTAGTGAGACTGCGCATATTGTGCTGACACATGCGCCGAAAGTGTAAACCGTCTCTTAGGCATTTTGCCCGAATGAGTTGAACGTTTGAATTGACACTGGTTGCTCTGCTACCACGAGAAAACATATTTTATGTCAGCATTATCACAAACAGTCCGTCCAATGCAAGGAATTTTGAAACAAAAATGAATGAAAACCGCACAAACCGTATGCTGGAGAAGATGTTGGCGCAGCCAAACCGACTGTTGGTGGAGCTTGTGTTGGTGCTGAAAGAAAAAAGTCGAAGTCTCCGTCAAAAAAAGGAATTGTTCTGTACTGTTTTGAAAACTATCTGCTTCCTGGTTCACTTCAAAATGGAAGTGTTAAACACAAATGTGATCTCCTTTTTTTCGCCTTTAACAACATTTACCGTTTGAAAACGTTTCTATTTCCCTTTCTGATCAAATTTGAAATAAATAACAACAGCCTTTCCCTTGCTCAATAATGGCCTTGCCCTGTTAAGGATTGTTCCATTCCTTTAATAGGTAGGCTTCCATTTACCCTCTACTTTTATTGGTCTAAGTGAGTCTTTTGTCGAAGGACAACAACATGATACGTTTTTGCATCAAATGGAAACTCGGAAAAAATCTGTGCCCCAGATGCGATTCGAAGCGACGAACCTCCTCGATCTACTCCGGCGGATGCTCTAACTACTGAGGTACTGGCGAGCAAGAGTGAAATGTGGGTCTTTGACTAGAACTGCATCACGCAGTTACATAGTCAGATCACATAGCCCTCTTAGTTAAACGAAATGTTATTCGCTCCTATCGACGCTTACTCTTTCTCTCTCCTCTCACTACCCTCACTGCCAGAGTATGATCCTTATTAGGGAGTTTAAGTAGCGACGTTTGGGGGCGAGGCACATCCACTGGGAGTGGACTGTTTGCAATCTTGAGCGGCGATTTTGAAAACAGTTTTTTGGCAAATCGTCTCTATAAGAGTAAAGACACTTAGCAATACAAATTTGGTCGCGTCAAGGCATTTAACAAGAGAAAATAACGAACTTCCGGTTGACGTACGTCGCTCAAAAATGCCACGCGCCCTGAATGACTAATCAACCCCCCCGAGACTAGGAGAATGTCGATTACAATGTACTTTCATACCTTGACAAAGGCCACATTTCCTTTTACAGTTTTTAATCAGCCACTCAGATTGACAGGCATCCTCTGAGTATCCATCACAACTTTCATGATCTCTCGCAGCACAGGGACCTGATCAGAAGTTTGACACTGGAGTCAGACCACTTTCTAAAAATAACTCCTTTCCCCTCCACCCCCACCTCCCAAGGGCCACACTGCCCCTATCTCTCGCAGCACAGGGACCTGATCAGAAGTTTGACACAGGATTCAGACCACTCTAACAAAATGAACTCCCCCACCTCCCACAAGACACACTACCAATGATACCTCTTGCAGCACAGGGACCTTATAAGAAGTTTGACACTGGAGTCAGGCCACTCTCCCAGCATAACTCCCTTCCCCCCACCCCCGCCTCCCACGGAACACACTCCCCTATTCGGCCTAAACGTAGACGCGCAGCTGAATTGGGTATGGTTTTCAAGGTTCAACATTGTCGGAGTACCAAGCAAGTCGGAGCAAGAGCAAAAGAAAATGGTTTCTCTTCTCCTTTTTGCTCTCGTCTCTGCTATTTTGCGGGCCAGTCTATTGTAACCAATAATCTTATGAAATAAAGTTGAAGTTGAAGTTGAACTTGAACTTGCCAGGAAACGCTTCTGGGTTTAACAGTGTGTACACATTCACTATCAAGACTGTTTTGTTGTAGTAAACGAACTGAAGACGACTAGAGAACGGTCTAAAAACTTCTGGTTATTAAAAAGAGTATCCTTTGCCGCCAATCTCGTAAATCGAAACGTTAAAGGAATCAACAGAGGTCCACAAGAAAAGTTATACGTTAGAAGATCGAAGAGACAATTCGGTGGATTTAAACTTAAAAGCTTTTTACGGCTATTCTGAAAAAATAGGTTCCTCCGAAAAGCTTCATTCTACTTTTTTTTCGCCAGAAAAGTCAACACAATTATTTTTATCGAAGGATGTTAAGCCCTCTCCTGAGTGCAAAATGGTAAAACTTCTGACATGTGGTAGCTTGTTCCCGCCAAAACTAACACGCTTTCGCTTCTTTACGCGCGCACTCACCCTCGTCTTAGGGCCTGTTTACATGGAGGTGGGGGACCCCAGATAGGTGAGGTAACATGAGGCGGGTCACCCCACCTATCATTTAAATGTAATCAAATTAAAATGAGTGATTATGTGGACAGGCGGGTTACCTCATCTACCTGGGGTCTCCCACCTCCATATAAACAGGCCCTTAGAATCAAAAGGTCTCTGGAGCTTGTTAAGAAAACGAGACAACTTTGTTGACTGAAATTTATATTCTTAGAGGGGGAGAGGGAGATTTTTTATGATGATTTAAAGCCAATCCTTGTAAAAACGGATATCTTTGGATGGGCAGAAAGGGTTTAAAACACGATAAGTTGGACGCGAATATTTTGACTGCGCAAATATACTAGTGACGGATCACTGAGCCGATGTAGTGTTTTAGAAACGAAATTCCAGTGCGAAGAGCAAGAAGATTTAAACTTGATAAAAACACGTGCTGTGAGTTTTGGAATAACTTCAAAAGCAATGTCCCCGGGGGTTGCATTTTTTTATGTTTTTGGCTGAAGAAAACACAGAAACGAAACATGCAAATTAACAAGAGAATGCAAATCAATCGTCAAAAGAAATACGCAGTTCAAGCGTTTACTTGCGTTCAGGATGCCGCTAACCAAAAGGAATTTTCCAAGTTTACGAACCGTACAAGAGGAAAGAAAATACTGGAGGAGAGCGTCACTAAATCTATCCTCCAACCGACATAAAAGGCATTGAAAACTTTGACCGGATAAAAAATCTGGTAAGAATTGTTTGTATCTTATTCTATGCTTGATAAACACTCGTCTCATGCCTCCTGCTGTTTGGTATTTTATCAGTTAGAAAAAAAAAATTCGTTCGTGTTATAATAAGCTTTGACTGACCATAGGTTTTTAATTAGTTCTATGATGAATATCTTTCTAGGGCTTCTGAAGATTGGTATTTGGTATTCTATATGCAATACATTCATCCTAATATTTATTTATGCCGTATTTTAGTCACTCTACTCCGCATTTCCCTATCTCCCCAGAAGCTGAATTCAAGTCCCTGCTATAATGTTTCATATCAAGTCAGTTTAATTGCATGTACATGTAGTGCCTCAATCCTCATCCTCCAGTCCGTTCTCCAGATGGGTGGTTACTTCAAACAATAATTATAAACTCTTGGCCCAGGTAATTCCACACACAATCTATCTAAAATTATTTACAATATCAATAATATTATTGTTATTATTGTAACTGTTCAGCTGTAGGCAACAAAAGCTGGTTCAGAAGTTCCAGTTTTCCTGGGGCTTAACAAACTAGCATGCATTGCAAGAATTTTTTTAGGGAAGGGAGCAAAAGATGCTTGTTTATAAACATTTATTAGATGAAGTTTCAGGGATACTCAATATCATTTTCAGGTAAGTGTTATCAGCAGAGCCCAAGGCCGAGGCTGATAACACTTACCAAGACTTTGATTATTCCGGATATCACACTGCATTGCGCATACAATCCACAGATTAGTCACTAAACTGCTAGCAGATATTTGACTTATCTGTAGGTTGTGCTGACTTCAACAATTAGCTGTGGACTCTTTGCCAATGAGAAGACAGAGAGTGAGTAAAATGTATAATAATGTTCATTATGCAATGGCTGATGTCTTTAATAGGACAATTGCACGATGACGTCATTTTACTAGAACTACCAGAATCCTTGATTTTGTTGTTTTCTTGTGCAAATTAAAGCTATTGTTCGTTTTATCCTCAGCAGGATTAACAAACTTAAATAACAAAGCAAAACCGAAATGAATTCTGGTAGTTGTAGTCAAATATCGTCATTGTGCAATTGTCCTATTGGGGAGAACAGAAATAGTGAACCTTTCCACCACCCCCTTTGACTCATGTCAACTCCTCAAGCATGATGTTAAAACATTCATGTACCCAAAGAAAATGCTTTCAATGCAGGCTGCTTTAAAATTGGAAATTTAAATGGTTTTATAGTTTTGTTGCAAGGAGCCAGTGAGCATGAATGATCAATTAATGCGTTAAGATTTAGTATTAGTGCGATATTAGTATGGTTAAGGATGGCATAACTTTAGTGAATTCTTTTACAAATCATGTGTACTTGTATGTGTATTTTAAAATGAAATGAGTGCTGTGTCAATGGATTGTGTACAGGTTATTTTACTAATATTGATTGTTAGTTTTAATTTAAATGTGCTTTTGATTTATTTTCTTGCACAACTCCTGAGCTAATTGATATTTTTGAGAAATCTGCTGAATTTAAAATCTCACCTTCTTTTTCATCTTTTCCATTTTGTTCTAATCCTAGAATTGAAAGAGTTGATTGAGAGGGCAAAACGTTTGCACTTCAAAGTCAAATAGTTAAACAGCAAAACCAGATCCAGTTTTAAAGGACCTGATATTGCTACCTCATCTATTAGGTCTCTTGACTCAGCTCAATTAAATCAGTTTTCTGAGGACAACTTTTGATGTGCCTGTTATTTTGTTATCAATCAGAGGTATTTTTGTTCACACTTATTAGAGTAGGCTGAATATACATGTGTAATTGTCCACGTAAATGTTGTCCCAAATTGTCTGTTAGTGAGGCGCTCTTAGGGGGGTTATGCATTGTATGTCCCAGTCTGAAATTCAAAACTTGTTATTTCCTGTATTAAGGAAGAAGCAATGTCACTGTCAGTATTCCACTGTTATATCCCTTTAAGTCCCAACAGTGATCAACACCAATTTTCTCCTAACGATATCCATACATATCAAGGGAAATGGTTATGAGAATTAATAAAATGCTCACCAAAGAGAAAATGCCTTGATCTTTTATCAAATTCTCTCAACTTATTCTTAAAGGAAATGTATGGAGATCAGTTGGGAGAAATAGTATGTGGATATTGGGGCTTAAAGGGATATTTGCACTTTTCTCTGTTGCTGTCACAGTTTCAACCCGTCTTTGTGTCATTTGTCACCATTTCTACTTCCCCTTTGTCGCTGTTTCAAGGTCATGTTGTCTGTCAAAATTTACCCTAACAGGGCCTCGTTAGTGGTAGTGACAGACATTTTTATAACCCGTGCAGAAGTCATCACCTTTTGACATAGTTCTCGCTGTTTTTATTTTTACCAGTGGGAATAACTTGTTCAGAGAAGACGACAATACTGTAAATTATTGGTAAAGCTGACAAAGGTAGGCTTGCTCGCAGATGTACACTGTACATTATGAATGAAAAATCTTTTAAGCCTTTTACTACTTTTTCATGTTTATCTATGATTAAATACACATACATGTAGAATATAAAGAAACACAAGTATTATATGACACTCCGCATGCTACATCAATGCTACAGGTACACTACAAGGCATACAATATGTAACACTATGTCAGGTACATTCCAGGTAGTGTTTGCCAAGCCTTAATTTTGTTGATGACTTCTGTCCAGGTTTTCAAATGCTAACCACCATCACAAAAAGTCCTATTCAGAACAACATTCACCTGTGTGGAATTGCACTCAACCTCTGTGACATAACGTATGTGTCCAAAAGATTGACAAAACTCTTGATATTACAGACTTTTACTTAATAGGCCATCCACAATAAGAAGGCATTATTAGCAAGAAGCTGTTAGTACGTTAGTAAAAAAGCTTCATCAAAGTTTTACTCAGTTAGAAGATTAGTAATGATCAGTAGCGTTATTCAATTATTTTTTGTGAAGGTATCATTTTTAATCAAACCATAAGACAATATATATAACGAATACCAAAATATTTAAAATATTTAACATCCCATTACTTTAATTCACCTGTTTCCCCTAATAATAAGTAATATCATGTATTAAAAATGCTTAAATAGTAAGAATGTACTACTCGAATAACAATAAGATTGTCTTTATGTACATTTATCTGGCAAAATGGCCTCAATCCTTAACCTGAACTTAACATGTTTGTTTCATACTATTGTTTACCTTTTTATGACAATTGGTATCAAAGTATTAATTAGCCAATAACCATAACAGTACTGTACATGTATATCATGCTACTGATTACAAACGATGGTGAAATCTTAAGCCCTTTATACTACTCCATGAGAAATTTCTGCAATTTGATTGGCTTAGAGCAGTTTTATTTCAGCTTAATTTGAAATACCTACATGTGAAAATTACAAACCTTTTGCGGGTAGTAGTATAAACAAATAATAGCATAATTTGTACGTGATATTTTGGCATAAATACCACTCGTGATATTTCCAAATTACGTATAACAATTTTGAAATATCACTCGTGGTATTTTATACCTGCCAACTTTTTCTGAGATATAAGCGTGAGATTTTTATCCTGGGAGTGCTTGGATTTTTGAAGACGACACGATCATTTCCGAAGATCCCCGAAGAGTTCCAAAGTCTTCCGAAGAAGTCCGAAGTCTTCCGAAGACGTCCGAAGTCTTTCGAAGACGTCCGAAGTCTGCTGAAGGCGAAGTTATCGAGTCCCAGTCTTAGGAAGCGTATAAACGCGAGCTCGCTCCCAGTGCTTTTCACTTCAAAAATCAGAGATCACGAGGAAGGTATCGTCATTTATTCATTCTACACATGGTTTTCCTTCCTTACATGGGTCTGAGTTAACATATTTTTGGAAATTGTGTCAAGCATGACGGCAACAACTCACATTTTTCAATCAGGTGTGAGAAATTGGCCCGCAAGCGTGAGCCGGCATGAGATCGAAGTTTTCAACCCGCAGGCGTGAGAGTTGGCAGGTATAGTATTTATGCCAAATACCACGACTAATCATGCCATTACCTATACAAATTTCTTGCTTTCGACCTCGTCATATCGGGTTGTTTACATCACCTTACCTTCACAGAAGCCACATTTTTTCTTGCAGTTTGCTTTCATCCACTCATTTGAGCAGCTTTCTGTTGAGAATCGACTGCACTCGGGGTCGTCTTTGCAAACAGCTGAAATGAAACGGAGAGCTGAAACTCGCACGAGTTTAACGCGGACAGCCGTGAAGTCACGCAGTCACTTCCGTCGTTATTCTATTAATGCTATAGGATCCTTCGCTAAATGTGCATCATGTCGGTGCTCAGAAATCAAATCGTTCTGTGTGGGCCTGTTTTGTCGGCAAAAAGAACGATAAAACAGCCTCGGTGCAAAAGATCTGTAATTTGCGCTGCACGTCCGCCAAAATCCATCCGCCATGTTTTGATGTGGTAGATCCCAGCTCACCGCAAACGTATGATACATAGGCACGCAATGCATATTTAAAAGTCTTTCAAAAATCAATAATCATGAGTATCACGGGTAATTTAAAATCTTACGAACTTACCATCTTACTATCAAAAAAAAAGAAACTGAGATTGACGAAATCCTGAGATTGGGCTACTTACGTCGGCAAAACTGGCATTTTCGGGGACAATTCAATTGCACCCAATCATCGTGACACTGGCTTGCTGAGTATCGTGAGCATTCAGTCTTGTCAATACACCATGGAGCTTAAAAATGAGAAATTAAAAAAACATCACAATTCTAATTTCTACCAGAAACCTTTCAACTTTTTGGCAGTAACTCAAGCATGCGTACAGCCATATCACCCGAGCAGTGGCAGCCATCAATCGCGACTCCAGTGCTTACGCAATCTGCGCAGAAGAGCTCTGGTGTCGAGATTGTGACAGCTATTTACAGCGGTTTTGCCCTTGCTGGGGCTCATCAGCATATGGCATAACCGTCAGAGTTCTGTAGGGTCAAAACCGGGTTCAGCCGTGCTCATGTAACCATGGAAGCTAAACTACTTTTCCACCTTATCAGGTGGTTGCAAACCAAAACTGTAAACTGGTATCTGCACTGTAGGTGAGTCGCGTACCTTCCATTAGACAACCTAGAATTCCTTGCGAACGTTTTGACTCTTCTTATTTATTCTTACCCTCTGGTATTTCGAGTACAGTTGTTCCATTTTGCACAGACGCCTTAATATGATTCTTTGATGGTCCTTTGATCTTCACCTGAGCCTTTTCTTCATCTTCAGCTTTTATCTTGGAGGGTAAGTTCACTACAATCGTCTCGACCATTGGAGCCTTTTTCTCGATCTCATCTGCCAAGGCAGGATTTCCATTCTCGCCCTTGATGTTCACCACGACAGGTTTCCGTGAAGTTTCTAGAGATTTTGTTACCTCTGATGGAACAGTCACGGTCAGCTCGGTGTAAGGCTTCTCCGTTGCAGCATGGCCTGGAGTTGACCCTCCAGTTGCTGTCTCTGAGAGATAAACAAAGAGGTTCTACTCATCATGTTTACGATCTTCTCGTGACCGATAGTTGGACCGGAAAGGCATCATGGTAACGTTAAAATATCGTCGTTAAAACTACTTTGCTATCACCTTGAGTTGCAAACAATTTTATCTTTCTATGGCCCGAGCTGCCGACAGAATTTGAGATCTCCCATCTTCAAGTCCACCAAATCAATGTCCTTCATGTTTCTTATAGGCTGTTCTCAGTACGGCCCCTTAAAAAAACAACTTTGACTAAGGGGAGGGGTCTGAAGGCATAACGTTAGGTATTTTAAGCAGTTTTTTTTAGTTTTCAAGTTCTCAAGTTGGTATTTATAAAGGATGGTAGGAGTTAACCAGATATAAACGCAACCAAGAGGCATGAGTTTGTTAGTCTTCGCCAAGCTTAGAGAACAAACAGGTGTCACAAGTGAAGGCTTCCATGTTGGCAATGCCAAACGGAATGGAATGTTTGAAAACAAGTTTCGTTGGTGTGCTATTTCAGTAGCCTATCAACACTAACATAGCCCCTAAGACGTCATGGGTGTACGCCCCATTAACTAACCGTTGCCACATATCCTGCATTTCCTAGGACAGTTAATTTTTAGCCAGTCATCACTGCAGCTGTTTTCTGTGTAATTGCCACAGGCTGGGTCATCGTTGCACCATGATTCTACGACAAATCAAATCTATTAAAATTTCATTTGACGGATTTCTATCATGAAAGAATCGAACAGCTCAGACCAACTTTGTCCTCAAGCCTTTATCATAAAAAAAAATTGGAGGGAAAAGCACTGGGGACGAGGTTAGGGTCAGACAAAACTGATATGTCACTATATAAATCACCATGACAACACTGACTAGCCGGAGAATATTTCACACATCTCGATATGGATCTGGATTGGCCTTACAGGCTCGGAGAGGGTCACGTGGAATTAATAAACTATTCATCCACTGTACGTTTCTTGCGATGTTTTCCTTCATGGATTTCCACTATAAAGAGCTGTGGGTAGGAACTAATAATAATAATAATAATAATAATAATAATAATAATTCCGTTATTTACCCTCGGCAGTATTTACAGCACTAATGCTAGTGGGGCCGAGCAGATGGCTGAAACAAATAACTCAAATTGAACTTAACAGGGTTAAGAATCCCAACTTTATATCCCTTGGAAAGCAACGTCATGTGAAACATCTTACAGTCTTACTGTTCGCGAGTCTTTTTTTTTTCTTTTTCATTTTTTTCCTTTTATCTATTTACTAATTCCTTGTTTGTTCTAGCTTTAGTGCCAACCTACCTCCTATGCCTGAACATTATTTAGCTTTACTCAGCTCGATTAGCTTTTTAGTTATTCTGACTAAATGTTACCTTTCTTTGTATTAATATATTATATTGTAAATTAAGTTAACTTTTATTTGATAATAAAGCTTATGTTGTTGTTAGCTGGCTATTCACAAGCATGGCGGAGGATTTGAACTCGGAACTACCGGAAACAAATCCAGCCGGACGGGACTTGAACTTGGGCCCTCCAACGCTCTAACCACTTTTGGCTACGCTGCCTAATTTGTTTATTATAGCTTATTGTTAATATATTGTTCACTATAGCTTTTATTATTGTAGTCACTAATTTGCTTATTATTGTTTCATAAGTTATATTGACTTCAACTATTGACCGGATACGACCACTATACTTACCATAAATACTTGGTGAGTTCGTAGTATTTTGTACCACGACAGCTGAAAAAAATAGAATAAGGTAAACTTCATTCTGTTTAGGGCAAGAGGAAAAGCAAAAATTTCGCAATTCGTCAGTTTCAGGATACATTTCGAACATTTCTATTTGAAAATTTAAAAGCGAACTCTCATTGAAATTCAATGATGAGCATTCTAATTTGTTTATCCTCTTACTGGCTTAAAACCGGTTGACTTTTCTCCACATACTTTGTTTAAGCCGATATGATAGTTCAAAGGCGAGAATTTCTGTCAGAATGCGTGCGCAGTTTGTAATAGAATTATATTAGAGTTTTGTCCAGGACTTCAGATACAGCTCTCCACTCTGACCCTTCCTGCAGAACCGAACTCTACCTTGTTAGCAAAACAAATTGCCCTTTCAACGATTTTAATTGAACAGATCCTAAAACGAAGTAATCTGATAACCTTAATGAAAAATCGGCTTCGTCCTTAAACCAAATTCTTCTGAGGCGTCGATGGTCGATAATAGAAAGTACGGATAGAAGTATCAGATTTAGTAAACCTTAAAATATGGCACAGTAATCAGAATCACATTTTCAGTCGGATTTTACTTTTTCAAATACAAGGACATAATTAGATACGAACGCAATCCCCATCCCTGCAATGACTGGAATATCGATTTGTGACAAAGCAAACGGACCTCGATTATTACTGGTTGACGCAAATTTCACCTCGATGAATACAGATCTAAGCTTGTGCAAACGACTCTAGCTGTTAAGGACAGAAATGCAAAAACGAAGTTATCTGTATGGCGAATATATTTTGCAACCTAACTATCGGATCGTATTTAAGGTCAGTGCATATTTAACGTTTTGACTATTTTCGAGATACCCGAACAAACTGTAACACAGCAAGCTTACTTTGTGAGGCGACCCTAAGCGGAAACAGCAGCAGCAGGAGAAAGAATAAAGTTTTTTCCATGTTTTCCTTGCACAGTTTCCTTTACCATTTTATACAGCTCTTACATGGCGTCAAGATCACAAAACACCTCCACGAGCCCTGCTTTCATTAACATTAATGCGCCATTGGCCGGTGCGCGAAACATCCATCTTTCGCCACCCGCAATTACGCAGAAAATATTTCTATGAAATCTGGAGAAGAGGATCTCAGTGCACACAATTGATCTCTCGCAGGACAAAAAGATTTCGTAAAAGACATCGAGTCTTTTGGTCAATAGGTTTAGTCAAAACTAAGCCGATACTCGACAGTGAATACTGGGCTGCGAAGAATCCACTGCCTATAAAAAAGATTTCATATTCGCAAAGTACCTACCGGTTTTAACACCTAGTGATTATGTCACATATTTATTTTAATGCCGGATTTATTGCTTTAAAGAAGAGTGGTCCAATATATAAAGCTTGG
The DNA here is from genome assembly GCA_964035525.1 of Porites cylindrica. NCBI lineage: Eukaryota > Metazoa > Cnidaria > Anthozoa > Scleractinia > Poritidae > Porites > Porites cylindrica. The sequence goes on from OZ037775.1 coordinate 61,585,396, forward strand.
AGTTCTTTCAAGTTCGAGTTTTTTTGGTTAAGTGATGAAACAAGCCACGATTTCGAATCAAGTAATTTCGATTTTGTGTGTTAGCTTGAAAACTCGCTTCATACATGATCATGTCAAACTTGGAATAATCCCTGATATATTGAGAAACTGAGACCTTAAACCTTAGTCTCTGATCGCAATTAACGAACTGAAAAGTCAAGTTTGACTAAAAGCCCTCATAAATATGTAGTCATGCCAACTGGGCTTGAAAGCTTTCCAGCTTTGGTTTTTTGGTCTCGGGTACACAGAAACATAACGTAAGAGTGACTTAAGGTTGATTTTCCAATGACGCGTTTTTGGCTACGCGCGTTAACGCGCATAAATTGATTGTAATCATGTAAATAAAACAGAGGCAAGATAAAAAGTGCTGAGCTTAAACCACAAGTTGAGCGAGGTTCAACTTTTACGCTTACGAGCGACCTCTCATGCATTGCTTCTATTTTATTTGCGAAGGTAAATTTTACGCACGTAAAAATTACTCGACAATGGAAATCACGTTCATGGAAAACGGCAAAAGTAAAAGGAAATAAACAGCTCAAAGCTCTGCAAAATCACTCTTATCAATGAAGCTGATCTGAAACTGTAGTTATTTGTGTAAAGATGTAAGAAAGATTAAACGAAAAGTAACGCGCGGGAACGCTTGGTCACATGGTACAAGTTGACCCTTGCCGTTTAATTGCCGTAAACGTAATCGCGTTCGTCAGAGTGCATCCTAATCTGGTGTCCCCGTGGGACTAAGGCAGAAATATTCCAGCTGTCACGGGCGACTGCAAATTAGCCACCCCTATTAATTTTAGCAGTGGCACCTCGGCCAGGAAACTGGACTCCTTTCGACTGGATTTCGTTTCCGTAATTTTTCCGTAAGTGACGAGCGCGGATCCGTAATCATTGATTACCTCTGGTTCTTAATCTCTCTATTACCAAGTTAGGTCCTGTCGCTGGCTCAATAATTAACAATCATTTCCGTTCGAAGATACAAGCAAAAGTTTCCTAGTTTCCGTTAAAAAATCACAAAGCCATTCATTTACGTATTGACATGTAACGCACAACAATAAGGACCCATCTGGAATGCTGTTGTTACAAGTATACGTATTACAATGTAACTACTTACGTTGCTGCTGCAGAGTCACATGAGGCTGCTGTGTCACAGGTCCAGCGGTTACCGCATTGTTCATAAAATTCACAGTAACATTCTGATTCGGTGCGGTAGGAACCATATTTGTGGCATTTTTGATAATATGGTCAACCACTCCTCCCTCGAAAGGATTCACTACCCCTAGGCCGGTGGGCATAGGAGGAGCTTGAGTCGCCAGGATATGCGCAATGGCGCTTGGTTGTGGCGCGTTTTCAACAGCAACGGGTCCCTCGACAACCAAAGGACTCTCGTTTCCATGAATAACGAGTGGTGCTGCACTCGGGGCAACATTTTTGGCTTCTTGTACCACCGACGGTACCCCAGCTGCGGCCGCATTTTCTGTTTCGTGTACCAGCAACGGTACCCCAGTAGAGACAGGACCTTCGGCCACCACAGGACCCTCGTTTTCGTGCACAACAATTGGTGGCCCTGTGGAGGCAGCATTTTCCGTTTCATGTACTACCAACGGTACCCCAGTAGAGGCGGGACCTTCCACTACCACAGGACCCTCGTTTTCGTGCACAACAATTGGTGTCCCTATGGAGGCTGCATTTTCTGTTTTATGCACGAGAACAGGTACCTCTACGGGGGCGACCGCTTTTCCCTTTTCCTTTTCAAACGATATTCTAATTTTTTCATGTTCTTCTCCTTTCGGTGCCAAAGATAATACATTTCCATCGGTTGATGTTTTATTTCCAATAAATGAGATCTTGATATTTTCCGCATTTCCTTCCCCCGGGGGGTGTATAGAGATTTCCTTTACTCCTGGTACTGGTTTCTTTTTATCGATGAAGGAAATCCTAATATTCTCCACTCCATTGTTTTCTAAAGGTTGGGCTTTCTGTGGTACTTCCACAACCCAATCAGGCGTCTGCTTAATTTCTAAGACTTCCACTTCCTCTACGGGTACAACCGGAAGTTCGTTAGCATTCACAACAACCACAGGTGCCTCAGTGGGCTCCAGCGAGCCTGTATGAACCGAAAGTGCTTCTGGGGGCGTTGACGAGTCATAAACGCCGACCTGTGAACCGGAAGTAGTGCTCTGCGAGACCGGAAGCATGGGTTCGACAAAGCTTTCCGTCTTGTTGTATAAGTTATAAGATGGAAAATCTTTAATCGGAACGGAAACTTCCGGGTAAATTGTCTCATTAGCAACTTCCTTCGTTGCTGCGAATGGTGTGGTACCTTGCGGTACTCTTGGGTAGGTGAAGTTGCTATTAAGCGCCACCTTTGAAGTGTCTGGAGCAGTCGTGGGAGAATTCTCCCATCCCACTAAGGGGTTTACTGTTGGCTGTGTTGCCACAAAACCCTCAACTTTCTCAGTCGGTTTTGAAGCGGATGATTCTCCTGTAGGAAAATGAAATGTTCTACCGTAAACATATGGCTAATAGGAAGATATGCAACAGATTAAAACGAATTAATGAGAAAATTAAGTTTTTTCATGGTCAATTCCAGTCAGTCCCTTTATTAGCAGTATGCAGGATGTTTGTCTTATGAACCTAGTTTAGTAGCCAATAAGCTCCCAGGAGTGTTCTGTAGCTCAGTGGTAGAGCATCTGGACTAGTAACCAAAAGGCCGCAGGTTTGACCTCTGTTGGGAAATAATCGGATTTATTCTATCAAGCCACTTTTATCACTACCTGTAAAGACGTTTTCCTCAACATAATACCTGACAGACGTTTTTGCTTGTCACGAAGTTGGAACTTGTCATTTACAAGTTTTTCAGTTTGCTAACATAAACTTCCATAGAAAGAAAGGGCGAATGGGCAATACTAAGGAAAATTGACTGGATTGCAGTGAAAAAGCTGCTTTATGAAAAACGACAATAATAAGAAAATTCAAGAACTGAAAAGTAGCGAACTCACCCTTTCCGCAGTGTCCACATAGTTTGGGACAGTTGAGGTCAATCCAGTCGTATGACTCACAATGTTCTGCTCCGTACATTGCGCATGCGTTATGATCAACGCACCACGATTCTGCGTAAAAAAAGAAGAGTGAAGAAAACTAAGTACACAGCAGAAACCCATCAGCCGGATAGTGCATTACATCTCTCATGTAAGATTATCTCACCGCAAGTGTTAGTGTTTTTCTTCCTCAACGGCAAACTCAGTCAAACAGAAAGGAGTAAATTTTGCTTAAGAATAACAGATAAAAACTAAATAAAGTCTTTACTGAAGACGACAAACTCTTTCATTGAATCATACAGACGTTTGTGAAAAAAGGGAACATCCAAGCGAAAAAAATACTGCTGTGCGTAAAAACATTCATCAGTAGCAGATGGACATGATTTAAAAGCCAACCATTAGGTAGACTACGAGCAGTCTCTCTTTTTTCGGTAGTCTGTCAAGCAAAACGTGAGACACACAAATGGCCACGCGCGTGACTGATGGCGCGAGACGGGAGAGGCACGAAAAAAGTCTCTCTTTTTTCTACTCGTGCTTTCGCCCTCGTTTCGCGCGTATCGCGGCTTCGCCGCTCCCGCAAGAAAAAGACAGACTACTCGCAGTTTTACCATTAGGAATATTTGACTGGTAAAGACCATGAAATAGCTATAGCATAGTGCTCCACTTTTTCATTTTAAAAAAACAGTTCACAGTTTCTGCATTAATGCATTTGATACTGAGGTTTTTAGTCATATTTAGTATCTTTGAAATTAATATATATCCTTTTTCGAGTCTCTCCAAAATACCTTTAAAGAAAGAGCACCTTCCTATTTTTTCATTGATAGAGGTACTTAATTTTGAATTTAGCAGGATATTAGTATTATTTTTGAAAAAAAATTGTGACTAAACCTGAATCTGAGATAACAGCGTTTAAAGTGTGAGACACGAAGGAGAAGCAGAGATAGAGTTGCCTGGGTGCCGGTGCGGACGGGGGGGAGGGGGGTTACCCCCCCCAACCACACTAGAGTCGACTCCCGATGACTCGAACCTTCAAGGGAAATCGAAAAAAGTCCTAGTTATCAGGAGTTCGAGTTATCGGGAGTTTGAAGCAAATAACCGGAAGTAAGGAAATAAGCAAATGGATGGGAAGGAAAGGTAATTAAATAAAACAGTATACAGGGATGGACACTGAATTTGAACTGGAGTGGCAAAAAAGTAAAGGCAAAGAATTTACTCGGTTATTTTGAAATAAATTCGGTGTTTCGGACTTCAGCAGACGGTTTTTTCCCGACTTGTCATGCGCTTACAACATGGTGCGAGTTATCGACGGTAAAATTTTAGAGAAATGAGTTGCGAAGGGAAGCAAAAATTACTTCGAGTTAGCGGGAGGTTCGAGTTATCGAGGGTGAAATTGTAGTGAATGTAAGAAGGAAATCCAAGGGAAATCGACTTTGGTTCGAGTTAGCGCCAGGTTCGAATTATCGGGAGTCTACTGTATTCACAAAAGTCATAACATACAGCATTTCTTGTCCGAAAGGCTTGAAAAATTTTTGTGCCATGTGGAAGTGAACGAGAATATGTGGCACGGAAGTACAGAATTTGGATGCGAAGCTACGTTAAATCTTTAAAGAAAATCTTTTAAACCGCAATCTTTGACAGGTTATTTCGTAATTAACGTTCTCTTTGTAATAGTCTCAAGTCCCATTTTCCTCAGTTTTGAGGGCTTGCTCAACTGAACATGGAAAGTTTATTTCCAAAGTTTACAGGTCTGCTCGATCAATGTTTACGTTAATATCAGTGTAATATAGTTACCAAAACTTAATTCAAGGAGGGACAACACCCGTCTTTGATTAGTTTTAGTTGCCTATCATCTGAAACTTTAATAATAACTTCTGTGTCTGTCTTGAAAGCATCTACAAGACCCTACAATAATACGCATTCAAAAAACTGTGTTATTTAGAGTTGAAAGCAGCTTGTACTTTACGGGTAAAAGGTTAATTTTTTCACGCTAAGTTGCTTGGGTAACTGAAGCGATCAAGCATATCTGTTGAACTCACTCAAACAAATTTATCAAAATCATATAGCAAACGTTTAGCAACGAACCATGACATAAACGCATCCAGCTTAAAATTGTATATCCTCTGCTTATTATGATCAATTTTTATAGTCAGAGTTAAGTTTACCAAGATTTTCTTCAGCAACTAAAATAATCGATTTTTCCGGTGGCACTATTGATTCTCTTGTTACACCAGTTTCACTCCATCTTCGCAAGTATATACTTTATAAAAAATTCAGGTGCTGGCGAGAAGAAAATATGTCAGAAATTTCGAAACTGCTTAATGGAAATGCCCTATTTTTGCATAGAATGGAGTAGACTTTGTGGGTTAAAATGCTGGAAAGCATTTTGAAGGCAGAATTTAGAATATCGATTGACAAAAGAGTTTTGATTTGAAGACATCATACCTAATGGTCAGTTATAATAATGTGGCTCATGATGTCACATGAAGAAATTCGGATTAAATCAAATTTCTCTTTACCATAGCCCCAAACCGCAATCATATATGTCTATTTGTCCTGGTCTACGTAAAATTTCTTGTTGTATTTTCACGCTGTTCGTAAGAGTCAGTTTGGGATCTGTAAAGTATTAAATTTTCTCCGATTGCATAACGAGAGTGAGGAGTCGCTAAGCCTACCGTTAACTTTCGCAATTAAGGGTAATGTTCACAAATTACGAAAATAAGTTTTAACTTACCGTCCGAAGCGATCGTGGTTTGGAGAAAATGAACTACAAAAAGAAGTTGGATCCACCTTGAATTATCCATTGCTAGTTGCTTTTCTCCAGAAGTGGCTAATATATCCTCTCTTCACGAACGAGAGAAATGATGGCAAATATTAAGTTTGCCCTGATTTCTCTCGCCTTCTTTCCTGAGCTCTACGAAAAATCGCATTTAATTGTTACTCATTGTATTTTTAACAAAACTTTACAGCAACCGTTAGAGTTATAAAGGTGGAAAATAAGCGGACGAATCATTTTGTCAAAGTTCTGTTTGCATTTTGGCGGTTTCTTCTAGTTACCAGTTGTCTTGAATGGTGCTTTATTGATTTCGTCAAATGTTAGGTGACCGGTTTGATCCAAAAGGGGTTTGATTTCGAAGTAGTATCAAAATAAATTTTACCTTTCATCAGCCTACTTTTAGAATTTAAGAGAAAACGAATTATTACAAAAATTTCCTCTTTATATTTTCTATAACCTTTTTACCTTAAATGACCTTCCTCGAGTTAGCAGTTATTTTAATAGAAATCACGATATAGTAGTTCGTTTATCGCGTACGATTATTATTTTGTTGTTTCACGTTTTCGGTTCAAGCTCTTGAAGTTTACGTATTTCTTATCACAGAAGTCAAAAGATGGCTTTTTCTTTACAGATCGAAATTAAGGAAACGATGATTTTCTCAGTAAATGATCAATCAAATGTATAGAACAGTTATAACTTTCTAGCGTCGGAAGATACGAAAACAAAGACAGATTAAAATATGTTTTCAATCTTACCTTTAAAGATGGGGGTAAAATTTGTCCTTAACTTCTGTCACGTAACCACTGAGTTAAACGTCGCCCTCATTTCGCTGTATCACATCCAACGACATTTTTTCCCTTAAACTTCAAAACCAGCAAATAATATATTCTTTTGTTAAGAAAAATGCGAGCTCCAGATTGACGCATGCGTGTTTCCCAGGCCACGTATATAATCAAATAAGGCATCGACCGTTTGCGCATGGTCGATGCCCCTCTCTGGGATGTTACTGGTGGAAGTTACTAGAGAACTCTTAAAATTTCTGGTAGTGTCACAGGGAGTCACAAACGACGATTGTATTTAGCTGGTTTAGCACTTTATCACTCATTACATTGCAATGGTTTCTTTGGTTTACACTGGTTTTCGATTCAGAGGATTGAATCGTCATGCAATGAATACAAGCCGGGTAATATGAAGAATGAAGTCAGTTTAAGAATCTACATTTAGACTGACAGCAATTGCTTGATGCAGTAATAAATAGAGGAAAATTAATTTACTTTTTCACTGAATTCAAAGCTACGTTTGGTAAGGAGAAATGCGATTTCTGTGATTCTTAACCTAGCATTCCAACATCATAAACTACATGTACTCTAGCTGACTCCGTTTTTTAAAATTTCTATCGACTAGCCTTAGCGCTCATTTTTTATGTTTACAGCTATCAATGAATCACAATCAAAAGAAACAAAGCGACCAAAATTGGCGAATAAATTTAACGGGTTTCCATGTTTCATCTGTTCAGTTTGTTGTCTTTAAAGATCAAGGATTACAAGCGAAAACAGCGAGTGTTTCAGTGTTGATGTTTGTAATTACCGTGGCCTTTTAACCGACAGGTTTTTTATTGAACGAGCTAGTGTCTAGTACATCGATAAACTGGTAGACTGATATAAATGTAGCTATTACTGTCTGACCCTTTGAGTCGTTTTAATGGTCCAGAAGTACTCGAAAGAGCGAGTGCTTAATTACTGCCAACTCAATTCTGTGTGTGTAATCTGAAGAAATTAGAAATAAATTATGGCCATCGCAAGAAAAATCTTATATACAGTATAACTTTCAGAAGCAACAGCTATAAAAAAAAGCTAGCTTATATCTTCAGGGTTGACCATAATTTTGACAAGTTATTACACAACCTAGCTGTAAGGATGAGAAGCAGGGATCTGAAGTAGTGTGGGCACTCAGTAGCGGACGCTATATAGGGTTGACTTTGTGTTGGTTCTCTTCCTTGCTCAAAGAAGTTTTTTCCGGTTACTCTGATATTTCCCCTCTCCACAAAGACTTAGTTAACCTATGCAAATTCCATTTCAGTCTGAAACAGGTGATACCAGTAAACTGGGAATACTTCAAGTTAGCATTACTACTCGCATGTTTTGTCTAATGTTTTCCTCTCTAAGCAACGTTTGTTTGTTTTCACTGTGTTTTGGTTGGATGGTGGTCTTTCCTAAAGGGGCAATCTTTGCTATTGACAGGTACTGATTACTTTTTTCATTCTCGGTGTCAGTAATTTGGCTTATAAATTCGATATAATAAAACGGCGTACATATAATGCGCGATCTCAGATCACGCGCAATTACAGCAGCCTCAAGAGAAAGATGCATTCCCTGGAAAACAGGTTATTGTGAGATTGTAATATACTCGATGGAACCCGATGGTGGAAATGACATGAATTGAAATATATTAAATAAGTCATATTTTGAACCGCAGAGAAATATATGAAAGTAAACACGATCTTCGCAGTAGAATGATAACAACCTGAGTGGTTGATAAAGAATAGTGCATTGTTAAACACATTAAAGCCTTCTCACATGTGTATTTATGTTTCAGTTTTATTTGATACCTTGCAAACATGTTAGTTCTTTTTGATCCAAAACGAAAAATTAAAGCTGTAATTTTTTTTACATGTAAAAAGGAAGTTCATCTAGGAAAGTTTTAAAAGTTTCTTCTAAAAATTAAGGCCGTAAGAGGTGAAAACGCAATTCTTCGTTAATTTTCTTAATATTAGATCTTCGTTAGTAAAACGTTACTATTGTGTTTATTTAGATTTCCTTTCTATCTTTTAAACTTTTTAGCGTATAATTCAACCAATATTCTCTTGTAGCGTGGATTTCAACCGAGTACTTCGAGTCGTTATTACTCCCTCCGGTCGATTCAGACGTTACTGAGGGAGTAATAACGACACGAAGTAATCGGATGAAATATCAGGCTACTTCTCTTGGACATTGGAGCCCTAATAAGACCAGTAGACGTGATGTAAATCAAACCAAGCATGGCATGTTTTGGATCCAAAACAGTAAAAAAATTCAAAGAATCTCAGTGAAGAAAGCTCAGTTTTGATCCTTGAAAAATCTTTCAAATATCCTTCACAACTATTTCTAATTGAGTGTACAGTTTAGTCTTGTTTCGTTTCGCAGTCTTGTCCACAGCGCGCTCCATATTTAGAGCTACATCCGTGAATACTTCGAGGACAGAATAGTACCCAGTCGCCCAATGGTGCTTGGGAAGGAGGGTCCTTCCTTCCCTTGATGCACCTTGAACTCACTAAGTCCTTACAATTAATCACATTTCCAATGGAGGGAGGCGACTGGGTCAAGTATGACTAGGGGAAAGGAGGGAGGGGATTCGCTGTCATGAACTATGATGAGTAATATGACCCAGGATACGCGTTATTTTGATGCTGTTGTTGGCTCGAGTAGTAGCTGTCTTGTCCAGCTGAGTTCTGCGCCTGCGAGTCCTGATACTGTTGGTCAGCCGCGTTGTTATAATATCCATTAGCTGTGTTCTGCGCGTTTGAATCCCCATACCGTTGGTCCGCTGCGTTGTTATAATACCCATTAGCTGTGTTCTGCGCGTTTGAATCCCCATACCGTTGGTCAGCTGCGTTGTTATAATACCCATTAGCTGTGCTCTGCGCGTTTGAATCCCCATACCGTTGTTCAGCAGCGTTATTATTTAACATATTATATCCCGCCGTGCCTTGTGAGTAGCTCTGCTGATCGGCCGTGTATGGGGACTGGCTCTGACTTTGGTATTCATTCGGGGTTGAGGCTGCTTGGTAACCATACAAGGCTTGGTTACTCGGTTGATTGTAATAGGAGTAGTTCGAAGTGGACGCCCTTGTATTGTCGTTTCCTTGGGCAGCAGCCGCTTCTGAGGAAAAAAGACATCGAACATCAAAACTGCCACATCAACACCCTGCAGACCTGAATGGTTTCTTTATTAATTATACTTTAAGACAAATTGTTATTACACAGTCTCTGTATACCATTGCACTACAAACGTTTAACCCGACCTACTAACCTTAGCAAGCAATCGCTTCATTAGGGCCATTTATGAGAGAAAAAATAAGATGTCAATTTCTTGAAAAATGCATGAAAAAATGTCTTCGCTCAAATGATACAGTTTTTGACTCATGAAGACACGCCTTTTGTCAGTAACAAGACGCGTCTTGTAAAAATGTCTTTTGATATATAACCAAACAGATTCAAGACAATATTTGTTAAATAACTAACAGTGATATAAAAATAAGCATCATTCAGCTGTCACAAAAAGCAAATTATTAATGAAAGTTTACCATTCGTCCTGTTAAGAGTCTCATTTGCTGGGCCAAACCAAGACTCTGTGGTTGTAATATTGTGATTCTCTTGAAGTTCTGTTGTGGTGACTTCATGCACTGCCTGATTTATGGCCTGGGTCTGGCTGGGATCAATGGTGGTCTGAGTAGCAGGAAATGGATACCAGGGGTATGGGCTTTCTGTGGTTGATTGGGCTGGCGGTGCCACCTGAGAAGGCTGTGGTACTGGCTGAACTACCAGGGGCGGGGTTCCGCCTTCTGTCGGTAACTGAGTAGGTTGCGCAACCTGGGATGGCTGTGGTTGTGGCTGACCTATCACTGGACTTGCGGCTTCCATGGGCGACTGACCAACTTGTACTGCCTGGGATGGCTGTGGTTGTGGCTGAGTTACCAAGGCTGGGGTCCCGCTTTCTGTAGGTAATTGGGCTGCCTGTGTTGCTTGGGATGGCTGTAGTCCTATGGCTGGAGTCGCACCGGATGTGTACGTCATACCAATAGATTGACTTCCTACAGCTGCTGACTGTGTCGTTGCTACGGACTAATGTTGTTTTGGAAGTGTTCATTAAGCATTATTGATTTTACCCACAGAGGAGTTTTGTTTGGGAATGGCTAAGGGAAGGTCAAAGGTTTGTGGGAAGGATTTCTCGTTCCCACCTACCCCTCCCCTAAGCCATCATTTTACTCTAAGTGAGAAGTAAGTGTTAATGTTAGCTTAAGAGAGGGGTAGGTGGGTAGTTTCCCAGAAACCTAAATTGATACGATTTTTCAATAAGGACCTTTAGCAACAATGATGGTGACGACAGAGAGAAATGCACGTCATTTATAAAATTAAGTCGCTTTCTTTTTAGCTTCTAACTTCAACGCGGTTATTCTAACTCGCTCAATTAATTGTAAAATATAAGCGAACTATCCTGGAATAGACCTTTTAAAATGTACAAGACAAGAACTTTCTTGTAGTTTTAAATTCTTGTGTAAAATATGTATCCGAAATTGCCTCCTTTCAGTAGTTTTAGTTGTTTGTAATTATTTGAGCAGAGTGCCTGTTAACTTGCTGGATAAGCTTAATAGTATTCAAGGGCGACTTATTTCGTGGGGGAGAAACACAATGAATATTCCATACATTAGACTATTGAAATATTCACAACGTACACAAAAATGTTCAGAGCAACATGGGAATCTCACTTATAAATGAATGAATGAAAGTTCTTTAAAGTTAAGGTACTGATCATCGTTCTCACCTGTCCAGGCAAAACTATCCCTTGAGAAGCCGATTGATACAAGGGTGTTCCTACCATCGTCTGAGCCGCAGGTGTACCAGGGGCTGTCACCTGAGGTACCACAGGGTAACCAACACTCGGAGAAGGAGACGGTATGTAAGATTGCGCCGCTGTGGCAACCTCAGATGTGGCTGCAGGTTGTGTCCACGTGACAGCTGGAATCCCTGTAGTAGGAACAGCAGCGACGTTTGCGGCATTTGATGCAGGAACGGCGACGCTTGCCCCATTTGATGGCGATGGGACAAGATACGGCGATGATGAGCTTTCACCCCCTGAGGTCACATTGTTAGCTGCTTCTTGAGCAAGGGCGGATAATGTGTCTGATTTTCCGGTCTCTGAGGTCACATTATTAGCAGCTTGTTTAGCAATGGCGGATAACATGTCTGTTTCCTTGTCCTGAAGACCATGATTTGCCTTTTTACCATGGTGACGGTTAAATCTCAAAGCATATCGTGCATCACCTTTATCTAGAAAAGAAAACTTAAATCTTAAGCTACAATCCTGGACAAAAGTCCTTGGTACAGTACTGCAATATTCATATTTTTCTGTCACTTCCCGGGTTCGCTCTTAAAACAGTGCATCCTTTTCGAAGTTGTCTTGCACTTCTCCCTCCCCCCACCCTATATAAAGTTGAAACTCGGAAAAAACTCTGGATACACGCGTCCAACATTGTTTGTGGGGTGAGGGGAGGACCTGTGTGAATTGGAAAACGCCCCAGAAAAGGAAAAGTGTCCCAAGACTTTTGTCCATGATTGTAGGTCATAAAGTAAATCTGCCTCATCAGGAGTTCTTGGCCTCATGCACTTCACCTTTCGGAGACTTAAGATGACTTACCGGCATTTCAAATTTCAGTTAGATTCAAAAATTGAGATAGACAGTGGTAAAGGGAATGCTAAGAGGCTTAGTTTCGACTGCGGTTGCCTAGGCCATAACAGTTACAGTATAAACAAATAATCTCGCTTTAACGTTCTCTAGAAATAAAAGAATTTAGCATTGATAATAATAGATAAAAGGGTTCATTTCACCTGAGACTGTTCACAATTAGTAAAATCCAACTAGTGGTCTATTATCAGTGCTGCGCTCTGATTGGTTGAGCTGCTACTGGGCTATATGTTATAGCCCACTAGTAGCGAAAACTGCCAGCTTTTTGGCGGCAAAAAAGGATTCAAGTCTAGCTTTAACTAGCTAAAGTTGTTTTGTCTCGATATTTTTGACCAACTAGTTGGATTTTACTAAAACAAGTTCCTCTCGCCCTTGTAGCCTCTTCGGGCTCGAGGAATAATTGTTAATTATATCCTTGCTTTATTCATGAACTCCCCCCAAAGCCGGTAAAGAGAAAATCTAGGAGAATTTGTGGGTGACTGAGCTTCTTCCCAGGAACCGAAAATTGCTTTATTACCTATACACTCTCCCCAGACTCCGTCGTGATCAAAGTCGGATGAGATAGCGCACCATGGATTGCTATGATCTTGATATGTGCAGGTAAAGTACTTTATGCCGTGATAGTTGAACGGGAAAACGCAGCATCCGCCATTGCCGTTACCACCAGCTGTCCACACTCCACACGACGTTCCTATAAAATATAATGAGAATGAACTTGATCCTGGCTGGAATCTTGGCGGATTTCCTGGCAAAAAAACGCGGGGCATAAACCTGGCGGATAACTTGACAAGAATCTTAGTAGGAGATCCCGGAAGGAATCTCTTGGGAAATTGCTGGTAAGAAAATTGACGTGAAAACGGGCACGCATGTTGACGGAAATCCTGGCGAGAAATTTGGCGTAAAATGTTAGCAACATTTGTTTCGGAAATTCCGGCAGTAATCTTTGCATTGATTAACCTCGAAGACTCTTACGTATTTTATTGCATCCACCGGAAAGGCAATGTCTATTATTATTACTCCGGCCATGTTGATTGATAGTTACCTTAATATATTATAAGCAATCATTGATACTGTTACATAAATGGTCATGTCTTGGTGTCATGGAGTTCTGACAGAATGAGAAAAAAACAACACACAAACCATCTTGCATTTCTGGCAAACATTCTGGACAACATTTCCACTTCTTTTTGATGGGTGCATCACAGTTTAAATCTGGGCATTCTATCTTAGTGCACTTCACGTAACCATGTTTGCACCGGCATTCCGGGACACAGGGGCCTGGTGACCACAACTCTCCATGATGGTGAGACTTTCCTTCGTAATAGCATTCTAAATAGATAACAATGCACTGTTTCAAAATACGTTTTTTGTAACAGATTTATTATATACTTAGCATTTTTCCGGAACTGCCCTTCCATGAGATAATATTAGTCAGGAAATTGGAACTAAAGCGACTCGAAGGCACTAATTTGGGCTTGTCTCAGGCATAATTTGACACCATTTTAAAATAGACGGCAAGCTGAGAGCTACAATGATTTATCCCGGCAAGCTGTCATTTGAATTTCTGGGTGGGGCTCTTTTTCGGGTTTTGGTTCGTTTTTCTGTTGAGGTGTGAGTGTAGTTGAATGACTCTTTAATCTTTTGTTTTACGTTACTTGGTGATTGCACCAAACAGCAGCACTGAGAAACTACCAAATTTCTTTCTAACTTTCTTTTCTTCTTCTTCTTCTTCTTCTTCTTCTTCTTCTTCTTTCTTCATTCCTTGACGTACTGCCTACGTATCTCTTTCCTTACAATTCTGACTCCTATTTTTGTCCAAAACACCCTAAGTAATATTAAGATGGTAATATTTAAATCTGTACTTGACTCCTACATCCCTAAACCAGACGATGAACATCCCCACTGGCTTCTCTCCTGATATTTCCTTAGACTCAGTTCAAACCCAGGAATCTGCCTTTTAGTGTCACTGCCTTTGTTATTTATCATAAAAAGGTTCTACTTTTTCAGTCTTTAGTCTCTTTATAGTTATTCCGCGGCAAAGGTAGCTTTTATAAACTTTTGAGCCTCTAGATTAATTAATTTCTCAATAGTGGCCATTTAAACCATCACTTTACTCTGAGATAATTCCATACGCTATTCAACACTTACTCCACGGGTGCGCGTTGGATATGAGATGGTGGATAGTCAACGAGGTGCGTAGCGCCGAGTTGGCTAGAATCATCCCATATCCAACAAGCGCGAGTGGAATAATCGTTTTATTAAAAACACCCACAAAATATCCAGAGTTCTCCCCGACTTTATTTTTTAAAACAATCGATTTTCACCTTGTTTTTAATTTTGAGCAGACGTGTATAGTTACCATGTTTGGAGAGCATGGTATAATGGCTCATATACCATGATGGCTAAGCCAATCAGAGCTCTAGAATTGCTTTATCCAATGATCCAGTTTTTAATAAAGACTAATACCGTTCGTATCTATAAAGGATCTAGTATTCTTTCTCGCAGTGTATACCAAGGAAACCATATTTCGATAAACAAAGGTCTGTGTAGCTTAGTAGACAATACTAAAATCTGAACACCCTTTAATGTCTGGCAATCTCCAATCTAAAATGATGACCCTTATGATTCTTCGTCCCATTTAAGAGAATCCGGAATCCTGAGCCTTGGAATGCGTAATACAACTCAAGGATTCTGGAATCCCACTAACTATTGGAATCCAGAATCCAAGTTCCACTGACAAAAAATATCCGGAATCCAGTATCTGGAATCTGCAATCCGCGGGTGGAATCTTGAATCCAAGGCTATCTTGGATTCCCTCACATAAGACGACCTTAGTGTTGAATGCACTCACACCTCAGGATAAAATTTCCTATTAAACGTGTCAGAAAGTGAAGCTTTCTTAACGATACTTAATTTTAACACCGTACCTTTTTTATTGGTAGGAATTCTTATTGTGACAAACGTAGACTTCGTCTCGTCTTCCTGGCTTGAAGATTCTGCAGGTTATATGTTAAATCAACAAACAAAACTACAGTGAGAAGCGACAGGTTGTTAAAGGAAATTTTAGAGACAGGTGGCATTAAGACTGATTCGAAACTAAGACAAGACCAGAAGATGACACTGGAATAAGAAATATTAGATATTTTGGGGGCAAAAAGATGTAACGTTAATCTATTGAATACTAAAAAGCTATGCTTACACATGCAGAGAAGTATTTTGTTGTGTCTTTCAGAGTCATTCTATTTCCATAACATGGTAATTGGCATTTTGTTTGATTTCGTAAACAATTTGTTTTACCTTTTACGCACTCGTCCCAACATAGAGATCGCTACCAGACTGAGATAAACACCAGTGAACAGTTCTTTCCGGTGCGTGAAAAGAGTTTTTTTAGTATAACTGCTATGTGTTTTGTTCAATCGACAGTAAACGAAGTCGATCATTTCTAAATTGATATTTCATAACGTTCCACTGTTGACTAAATTAGACAGGTAAATAAGCGCGCCAACACTTACCATCATTTTCTTTGATATGCTTTTTTGCTTCACCAAAATACACCACGCATATGAGAAGAATTAGAAATTCGACTAGTTTCCATTGGTGAAATATAAGAACCATTTTAAAAATACTTAGATCCCTGTGTTTGGTCGCGACACTTCTGGGATCACGTGATTGAAATCACGGTGGCTTCGTCGATCCGTTTCATTATTAAAGAATATTTGAGTAATCTTGACTTTGATATAGCAGAACTTAGCTGTAATAATAATAATTAAACTTAAACTTTATTTTACTTTTTTTGGTTAGGGCCGGTACAGGGTAAAGAAAGAAACAGGACAGGAAACCAATTTTTCCGCATTTTATTCCATTGGATAGAAAGAATAAACTATTAAAGTGGCTCGATCTAGTATTTTAATGGGCACACCCTCCACCTTTTAATCTCTTACACTAAAACAAATCGATTTTTATTATAAAACCATTATGACACATTGATTATACTTAGACTAAACATTTTCAGTACCATTAATTGATCAGTGTACTATTAAATCCCCGAATTTCGTATCGATTGAAAACTTTTAAAGTTGTCTTACATGGGCGTAAAAGCGAGTAAATGTTGAAGCGATGTCGTAGGTTTGGATGTTTCTTTGCTCTGGAATTTCCTATTGTTCCGAGTTTAGTACAACAACAAATTATCATGCAGCACGCGAGAGTTTATGTCGCTTGGTTGCCTCCGAAAACTTTCCGAAATTTGGTGATTTTGTAGAAAGGGAGGAAAGAAGAGTGAATAGCTGCAATAGAGAAAAAAACCTTTATTTCTACATACCTCATTTACACTCCCTCGCTCGCGACTATTCATTTTCCGTTTAGATTTGCTGTCAGGATAGCGCATTTTGTCTTTTTTGTTTCTCTTAGCCCAGCATGTTTAGCTTGTGTGCCCACCTTGGATAGTGAGACCCATCCTCGGAGACCCAGGGGCAGTCAGTCGGGTCGGGAGAAAAGGCAGGACGAAAGTTTTCAAGTAAGGGCGAAAGAGCCCCAGGGTACCGACTTTCACCGAACTATTTCCAAAAATTCAAGCTGATGCCGCCTCCTGATTGGGCACAAAAAATGCTTTGTATTGTTTTCTCCTGAGTTCTTTTCGTGAGTTCGTACACGACAGCTATTGTCTCGCCACACTTGCCCGGTTCGTTCACCAAGCTTGTGCGTGCAAGGAAAACTTTTATTTTCTACTTTCATAACCAGAAACGAAGGAACGTTTGGGATGCTATCAGCAGGAGCAATTTAATTTGCCCCGAGAATATTCTGTTTTTGACGAATCACAATGTATCGTAAATAATAGGAACTTAAAGATGCGGCGGCGACGAGAAAGTCAAATTAGCAATAGCTTCACAAGGCAAAACAACAACTTTGCAAATGCATCACGCTTTTTGTACATTTCTTTGCTGTCAACTGCACGACTACCCGTGAAAATGCCTAATTTTACGTTTTGTGAAGGACGTAAACGAGCAATGACAAAATTCATTCTCTTCATGAACTTGGATATGGTTAATAGAAATTCAGCTCCAGAAGAATCAACGCTTGCATTTGACAAAGTAAGCGAGTTGGAATAATCACGATAGAGACAGAAAAAATGTGAATTCACTTTTCCATGGGACGTTTTCGTGGCTGTCAGCCGTCGTGGTATCTTTTAAAAACTCCCTAGTATTTACGCAAGACGCGTGACCGATGAAAGCGTGAATACCTGTTGTAAGCTCAAGCTTGTATTTTTGCAAAAGCGTCTTTAGTTTTCGGACAGACAATATTTTGAAATCAGATGGGGATTTTATATCAAACTGAAAGTTTCCTGACTGCGTGCATTTCTTTGGTGCATGAGCCAGACAAGCCGTGATCGAGACAATAGCCGTCGTGTAGGAACTCACGAAAAGAACTCAGGAGGAACTGTTCGCCGATTGGGCACAATAATACAAAGCATTTTTTGTGACCAGTCAGGAGCCGGCATATGGTTTAATTTTTGGAAATAGTTCGGTGAAAGTCGGTACCCAGGGGCTCTTTTGCCCTTACTTGAAAACTTTCGTCCTGCCTTTTCTCCCGATCCGACTGACTGCCCCTGGGTCTCCGAGGATGAGTGAGACCGCACACAAGAAAATTTCACTGCGTGACAATTTCTCACATTGTTTTTTCTAAAACATTACCCTATTTCGGAACGATTTCGGAGGGCAACAAAGCGCAGTAAATTCTCGCGTGCTTCATGGAATTTGATGTTTTGTTAATTGAAAGCACGCGCGCAACTCGCTCCTGGCTCTCAGTTAAGAGTTCCGACCTTATAGTGGTCGCCTCTCTCTGTAAAGCAAGGAAAAACCTTTCCTTAAAAGCTATCTAGAAGCCCTGGCTATCAGGATACCAAAAACAAAGGCAAGTAAACTTTTAATCTTCTCCAATTCTAGCTTGGCGCAAGACCCTCTACCCGGCTTGGTTGTTTACGCATAGAATAGACCTTGCAATTTTCAACCCCTTTTCTTCATAGAAGGTATGCTCAAATACTTCCTCTACAAGTCCATTTTCACTCATAGCATTAATAAAGAGAGCCATTAAACGCCTTAACATTCGTAGTTTGCGACCAACAAGTACGCTAAACATGTTTCAGCCAGTTTTATCAAAGTTTTTGCCAGAAAACTATTGTTACACCAAGCAAGTCTCGCTCCATCCTTATAGGAATATACTTCATACAATATTCAGAAGCAGGCGAGAAGAAAATATATCAGAAATTTCAGAACTGCATGCATTGTGTAAAATGCCTTGGCCTTATTTCAGCTTTTTTATGGAGAGAGACCAAAAAACAATAATAAAGGAGGCCAATTACAGCAATCTTGCCAGTTCAACTTTGGTAACTAGCGGGCAAACTGTTGTCATTATATAGAACAGAGGATCCCCAATAGCGATTTCAGGATCCGGTGGTTATCTTTGCTGAAGGGCAGGATTCGGGATTTTAAAGTAAAATTAGGGCTTGAAATACCACTGCTCTAAGCCAATCAAATGCAGAAATTTTTCATGTAGTAGTATTACAGGCTAAATCGAGCCCTAACTTATTATCAATTTCCGTCGCAAACTTTGGTCCCACCCATAATTACCCTCCCGATAACTGTAACTTTCACAAAAAGAAAGAAACAATAATATTGATATGTATCCATGACCAGAACAAGCGGAATAAAGCTGAGACTTTATTGAAGGCTTTTACATTATCAAAAAGCTTGCTTTTTAATTTAAGAGATGTACGCAAACAAAAATGGTGAAGCAAAGGCTAGTTTCCATTTAGTCTAATCACCAGGGCACAATCGGTTCAAAAGCCGATTAGCGCAAACCCGGGGTTAAATTTTAATCCAAGTCTCTTTGTTTTTGCTCTCTCAATCTCTTCTCTTTAGAGCGTCCAATCATAAAATTGAAGACAAAAAGAATTAAGATGTATTTGCTCTTAAATGCGTTCATACCTGAATTAGAATTTGGCACTGGCCCCGGGTTAGTTTAACCCTGCTTTCAACCTGACCCGGTCCAGATGGAGATGATTTCTGAGCTCTGTTTTTCTTCACACCCATCGGTTGACGCAAAAGTCTAATAAGAGTCGCCAACGTTTATGGTCTTGCTTCTAACAATTTCCATGCATCATAAAGATCATACTGTGACTCTCCAAAGGAAAAAAATTGATTTGGCCTTTTTATCAAATTCTCTCAACCAATTCCTTGAAAAGGACATGTAAATCAGAGTCTGTAGAATTTTTATGTTGATAGTGTGGCTTAAAAACGGTTGTGAACAAAGTTCATCTCAGGTCGAGTATGTAATGCATGTGTTTTTTTGGCCGACCTACCTACGTTTTTCTCGTTCAAGGGAAAGCCACTGTAGGCACTTTCCTAACTACAATAAATTAAACCGTGTAATTCTTACCCTTTGGGTCTTAGCTTTGCATGGAATCCTACGTTATGAACAATAGAATGAAAGCTGCTTCAATTCGTAGTACTTTCGTCTTTAGTGCACATCTAGCTCATACATTTTACAAAATAGCATTACGTAATTAAATATATATATACTGGGATCTTCATTAAATGTAATTTCGTTTGTGGTAGCTTTTCGGCACCCACTAGACAAAAAACGGATTTGCACAAATCTGCTATTCGCAAATATGATGCAAACATCTAAAAACGGAGGAGTGAATCTGGGACAAAGATGGTAAATGTCACATTTGCCTCCTTATTTACAGCGCCGTCTTTAATGGTAACCTTCTTTGCCCCAGATTTACTCCTCAGTTTTTACATTTTTGCGACCCATTTGTGGATAGAAACCGGATAAATTATTGAAAAGGCTAATAGCCGTCGGTATTCCTAAGTATCCTACAAAATGTAATGCCTTAACATGCACAAAGAAAATTTCAGCCACGACCATGGCTTTCCTATTTCTTTCGTAAATCATAATATATACGAACAGGTGATCAGTGTGAATCCTGTTTATTTACATCTGAATGTCGTCCTCACACGATTTCTCGCTGAAGTGGTCTAGAATCTGTTGAGAAAAACAGAAACGATAAGAAAGGTCGGAAATCTTATGCGAACAGAGGTGCAGAAATTTCCTCCCCATCAGAAACGTGATTGAGCTTATTAGACTCAATCCAAAAATGATGGCTAGTTTATTACAGGATTCTTTAGCGTCGATGTTAAAACAGCTTCACTAACCTCAATAAGTCAGATAACATGTTTTCTGAATTTTTAATTGTGAATGAGAAAGGTGGGATTGATTTTAATTTGGTCAGAAGAATTTTAAACATTCTGGGTAGTACTACAGGTCTGAGGCGCAGGTTTTGTTTTACTTGAAACGTACTTCATATTTGACTAGGTTGTTTGTCATTATCATATTACTTCATTATTGATCGTGACCAAATTATAAGTATTTTGGTAAACTTTTGACGGTTCATAAGGACACTTCGTGTTGACTATCACAACGATCGTGCATTTCATTAGCGTTCGATCCGTAGGCTTAGATAACAAATGGAAAACAGTATTCCATGGTCTGTACTCGTATCGACCAAAGAAATGATGTCAAAATGTTCAAAACTCAAGTGGAACTATGAGCCGTAGGCGAGCGGTTTAAATGCAAAATTTTAACATTTTGACGTCAATTCTACGGTAGATAAGAGTACAGACCATAGAAAATTATTGTCGATTTGTTATTTACAATAACATTGGCAGTTTTTCACGTCTATCTCCGTTGAAGGAGAAAAACGAATGGCGCCACCATCACGTCATTTCCACGGCCAGCACTCTTATTGACCACAGTTCTCGACCAATCAGCGCGCGAGAAATCGCTCAGGTAAAAAGCGATTTCCCATGACGTCACGTCCGCCATATTGGTACCCCAAAACAATAAAACGGTGACCATGTTGAAAATCTTCCTTCAATACGAATGACCGAGAGCAGGTTTTATGAGCCCACTAGACTAAGCACTCCATCCAAGCCCCTCTTTTCACTAAAACCGCTGGACGCCACTACCTGGCTTAGGTAGGTCATTGCTATCTAAGGTCTTTCGGCCATGTTGGTGTTCTAAGCCAGCCTTGTGTGAGTTTAACCTTTTTTCTACTTTGCGAAAAGTTTCTTTTGTTCCAATAAATTTGCACAGCTGCTGAAAACGCTCTATTAACATGCCCTAAAAATGTTTAAACTAATTTTACGCAGCTGTTTCCTCTCGCCAGACCTTCAGATTACGTACGTGATTTTCACCCCCTCGAGAAGAGAAAAGAGCAAGTGACCTCTTACAAGTCTATCCCGAGGTCTATGTTTCCACTAAATATACTTTAAATGTATACTTTTATAATACAGACCTTGTTAAGTTGTTTCATTTAATATTAGAGTATAGTGATAATGTCAGTAGTTTATTTATTTATAATAATCATCATCATCAACGTTTGTCTTTTCTATCTCATTTTTCAGTTCCGGAGTAAAATGGAAAAACGGGGCTAACTTACGTCAACTACATAGGGATTCATTTCTTAGCTCCCTTTCCTCCGTTTTCTTTCGGGCATTTAACCCCAGGACATGGATCGTATGGCCTGGGATCGAAAATGACAGTTTGGCTGCCTCCCCCTTTAATGTTTGACGTCACGGATGCCGACCCAGGCCCATGAACCGTGAGGGCGACATTGTTAGAATCCGCCTTACTAAAAACTTTTTGAGGCTCGCCTACATTGGCAACTTTAATCTTGTGACCATTGACAACTTGTTCTTCGTCTGTGAAGTTAAAAGGACATAAAGATAAATGAATTTTAAAATGAACGACTCAATGGCGGGCTGAATGAAGGAAGGAAGGGAGGGAGCAAACGAGCAAGCTAAGAAGGAGGGCATCGAAGGATTGGAGCTCGATGGATGCGATGCGGAGGGAGTGAGTGAATGCAGCGGCGGATCCAGACCTTCAGATAAAGGGGGGGGGGGTCATCCAGGCCCTGAGATAAGGGGGCGGGACGGTGTCCAAAAAAATTTTTTTCGGCTCTTTGGGCCTCAGTTTGGTCTAAAAATAGGGGGGGTGGACCCCCTGGCCCCTCCCCTGGATCCACCACTGGTATGAATGACTGACCGTTACAGTATATTTTTATTTCTGCTGACTCTCCAAAGGGAGGTTTATTAGTCTAACTACAATTTAAGATGATCAATATTAAATAGGAAAACAAATTAACTAAAGAAATCAGAAGGTGACCTAACTGAACAACAGCAGCGTTAAAAGTTTTGCACCTGATTTACGGCTAGATAAGACAATAGGTCGAAATTTGAAATGTAGAAAACGTTGTCTGGTCATTAATACACATCAGGAAACGTAAGACTTACAATGCTAAGTTTTTTAAATCTGCGAAAAGTTTCCCAGGAAACTCAACGCCAGTTGTCTGAGTTGTCCATTTTGCGTAAAGATGTATAAAGGCATTTATGTGAAAGGTTTGAACCCAGGAGTCATTTAGAAAGTAGGTTGAGTTTGATCGTCCGGGTGAACGTAGTCCGTCGAATAGGACTAGGGAACTTAAGATGGAGACGTTTTCGGGGCGACGGCAACCGGACTGGCAGAGAAAGCCTGGAACTAAGGCAGCCGTCGCTCCCCGTCAAAAATAGAACATTAAGATCGCACTGAACTCAGAAGGACGGCACCTTTAATTAGAAGAATACCGAAGAGGAAAATATGGCTTCACATAAAGAATTAAGAGAATAAATATTTGCTATGCAGACAACATGTATCGGATGAAGAGTTTCTCGTTTTTTGGGAAAATTATGAGTCCAAAAATCCCGATTTTCCTCGGGACAGTTACGATCCGTTCACGCTAAAAAACGTGCGGGATGCAGCTGAGTGCAAGGCAGAATTTCGTGTTGAAAAAAACTGATCTGCACAGGCTTGCCGAAGCCTTGCAAATTACAGGAACATTAAAATGCTACCAAGGAACCGTATTCTTAGTTTGGTATTGAAATAATTCCCGGAAAAATACTTGCATGCAACAACAACACCAACGGCAACAACTTTATTTCAGTATTCCCACGCCGAGTTAGTACATGGTATTACCTACTATTCTATATAATTTTCAATGCGTTTCATTTATACGATATTCTAACGAAAAGAGCGAACTAAAAACACACAATTGAAATATCGGAGTTCATATTTTTTGTCTGGATACTTTTATTTGGCTCGTGGGAAAATTTTGTCCCATGTCAAGCTCACTTACGGTTGGCTGTTTGCCAAGTTGGATCTTGACCCTGTGACATGAAAACATAGAAACATTCAAAGATGTAAGTTTAGATAACAGAGCTTGGAAATCGAGCTTGAAATGTGCCTCAAAGAAAACAAGGACAATTTAAGAACGATAATCTGCAAAATGTTGGTTGCTAAACGCAATAGACCTGATTGAAATGAAAGTTAAATACTCACGTTTTCGCCACAACGCCAAACAGACCAGTTTCACGTCGCCGACGGGACCACGACGGCAAGGTGGTGAGCACGAGCATGCGCAATATCAATAAGTGTCACACGTGGCCATTCCTAGTATGCTTTTATTCCATTTGTTTTTTTATTTATGGTATTTAGCATATTTATTAGAGTTATGGTGCCTTGATTCTATGCTTTCAGGAATTATGTTGCCTCGATTTCATGATTCTAGTTTTAATTACGACGTTCGGCATTCCGCATTCTGGAATTATGTTGCCTCGATTCTATGTTCCTTTTTCTTTTTACCGTATGTGCATTCTGAATTATGGAATTATGCTGCCTCGATTTCATGATTCTAGTTTTATTTACGACATTTGCATTCTGCATTTTGGAATTATGTTGCCTCGATTCCATGTTTCTTCTTTCATTTACGGTATTTAAAATTAATATTCTGCATTCCCCATTCTGGAATTATGTTGCCTCGATTCCATGTTCCTTTTTTTTCACGATATGTGCATTCTGGAATTATGTCGCCTCGATTCCATAATCACTGATTATTTACGCCTCGTATTTGGAATTCAACGTATTTACTACACGGTAATTATGTTGCCTCGATCCCATAGAGTTAGAACGAGGCGGCCTGGAAATAGCTTGTGAGCGAGGCTAAGGCGTGAGAAACTGGAACCGATAAGCAGAATTATTTGGAAAAAGTCACCTTCAAAATGAGTTTAGCGGACTTAGTGGACGAGGCGTTTATACGAGTGCTTGTTGAACGAGGGTTTTCATACAAATCCATTAGTGAAAGACTCCGAGTTCTCTTTCCTGGTAAGAGTTATATCTCTTTGCATTACCTTTCTATCTAACTTTCTCGCTTGATGTTTCCTCCGACAGAGTCACGCGGGCTTAGCACTAGTTACTGGTGGGCTAAGGACTCGGCTGCGGCCACTAATTGATGGGCGAGGAATTGAATGCGAGGTTGCTCTTATGATTATAAAAATAAGAAAGTGAAATGCAAAATAAGTTTAAGTAAAGTTAAAATTTTCTAGCGTAAGCGATCAAATCGGGCTTTTAAAATATTTCCTTCTTTATAAAGTACCGAAATAAAACATTGAAGAAAAAAATAAATCGCAAACACAAAAGAACGTGCATACGTACCGAGCACCAAATGTTCCCTGAAAATCATCATCATTATCCTCTTGTAAATCTTGATCTTCAGCAGGAAAGGCAACCACATGTGCATTTTTGTTCCCGTTGGCAATAATAAAAACTTGCCGTTCGATAGTGGCCATACATTTTCGCACTTGCCGTTTTTGACGATTTCAAGGTGCAATCCGTCTTCATGCACCCTAAAAAATCGAGCAATTGTTGTTTTGCTAAGATTCATTGGTGTCAATCCCACACTTTTGCCTTCATAATCCAATTGAATCAGATCCGCCATAATGCCAAATGATTCGGAATGAATCTCCCAACTTTCCTGCCTTTTTAGGTCATGTGACCTTTTCCCGTCATTGAGCCATGACTGCACCAGACTTAAAATCGAGGCAACTTAAAAAAAAAAAATACAGAAATAGAGTATGGACATTCGACAGAACAAATCCGAGATAACATAGATAAAGCAAATTCATTTAGCGATAAGATGCAGCCGACAAAAAGCGCGCAATTTCCCTGCAAGGAAAGATTTTTGGTATGTCCCTTTCTTCCAGAGCCTATGCGGAAGATGGCGCTGACGTTACAAACCAAATTTCTCGAATCGATGTAGGTTTGTACCAAAAATTCTTACCCCACGGGGCAAAAGCAAAAGACGGAATATATAAAAAACAAGGAACACGAAATCGAGGCAACAAAATTACAGAATACAAAATGCGAAAATTCAAACGAGGCAAGACATATACGAAATGAAAATGACTAAATACAGGAAGCTAGCAACATATCAACAGGAATGCAGGAAAAGACCTGGCGTTGAGGCAACACATGGAAGGTCGATCACGAATTCAAGAAAACCTAATTGGAGAATTTAAGACCAGAAAATATTCATGAAAAACAAATTAAAGCTTAAAAAAAAAGAAATAAAAGCTAAAATTGCAAATGGGATTTGGAAATTCAGAACAAAATTTTGGAATGATAGCATCAAAATTTACAGTGGCCATGTGGTACACTCATCAATATCCAACAAATGATGATGTCACGTCCGGTCGAAGTTGCCGTCGCCCCGAAAACGTCTCTATCTTAAGTTCCCTACTGTTGTTGTTGACAGTGACCGACGTTTCGACAACCTGTGCGATAGTCATCTTAAGAGTCAAAGTGAGTGGTTGTATCACGTCTGTTGATGGTATTATACTTCACCTTTTTACTGCACAGTTTTTATCATCACGCACACGTTTACACTCGCATTTGAAAGTTGCGTTGGCTATTGCAAGAAAATCGCGCGGAAAATACCAACAGTTGTCGATATTTGCGGGATTGATATCAATCTGTGTATAAATATAAATCGTCAGTTCTCCTAAAAAATGAGCCGCAGTTGAGCCGCAGTGTTTTGAAGTTCAAAAATTAGAAAACCGGGGAGAATGGAGACTAGAAAGGTGCGCTTTCTTGGTCAGCGGACTTTCCTTTGGCACATGCTCATTGTGGTTCCTTTGTTTTGGCGTCCATTTCAAAATGCAGGGGCACCCAACGGCAATTTTCGGGAAAATATCTGTTCGGAAGACGATTTGAGAACTAGAATTTTCGGAACATTTGTTGTAAAATTTCTTGCTTCCCTGCCTCTCCTAGGATTTTCGAACATCTACAAAATGGTATAATTACCCATTTTAAACGGATATTTACACTAAAAAAGGCCACCTGGAATTTTCGGGAGCCTTTTCCTGGCTGAAATTTTCGAAAAGGCAAGTTTTGTGCCCTATAATTTTCGGATCCCTAGACTTTCAGCTAGGAAATCCGAACAGATGAAAAGTTTTTAGGGGATAAAAATATGACTATATCTACCGTTTAAATACTAAAACACGTTCAACAATGCTATGTTAAGTGGTTTTGAACTATATGCTCGTTGGGTGCCCCTGAAAATGGTTGTAGCGCTTTCTAATTCTGATACCTTGTAAGCTTTTTTCCACTTTGGGAGCTTGGAGTCTGTTTACATATGTTGCTTGATTACATCACAAGACGGCTCATGAGCGTTACAAATTATTAGTATGGAACTGTCAGCCTTCAGTGGTCGATCATTTTACTGGGGAAGCAGCCCTTTATAAATTTTGAGACGCAATCATTTGACCTAGGGATGGAAACTTCGTGATGTACAAGCATGATTTGATAGTTGAAGTGTTCGATTGTTTGACTCACGCTATCCAAGACGCAAGATGTTGATGGACAAAGGAAATAGTAATACGAGGTAAGCTGCCCTGGTTTGCCTTTTCTCTGCCAAATATAAGCTTATTTTCCCTGGTGCTTATTAACGGAAGTTTTCATCTCAGTGGGCATGTGAAACAAGCAATGAAGTAAAACTTAACTGGCTAGTTTATATATACATTTATAAAATAACTAAGATAGTACAGGCGCTCTGATTGATTAAAAACCTATGGTTTATTGTGCCGGTAAACTCATAGAAAACTTAAAGTTATTTTATCAAAGCAATAGACCAACACTTTCTATGGGTTTACCGGCGTGATATCCCACCTGGGATGCTGGTAGAACACTCGAAAAGCTTGTAAATCGATCACTCGCCCTTGGTTCGTGATTTACAAGCTTTTCTCGTGTTCTCCCAACATCCCGCGTGGGTTATCACGCTGGTAAACCCATAGAAAGGTCCTTTGCTTAAATATATGTGATTACCCATCCAGTTCTTAAAGCAATTTGCAGGCATCACCATGACCCTATTGCAATTGTAGTAAAGACACTGAGAGGGTTCAACTTTCTCCTTTGTTCTGGGGGATGCTAGGCTTTCAGCTAGAGTTGCTCACAATACACCACTTTACAGTTATGAGCTTAGCTCCTAGCCTCTGAGTAAATGTGAGGCTGAGGTTGACCCTGTTTTGATGCTAAGCTCTTTCCTTTTCTTATGAAAATTATGCTAAAAAAATACTAGTTAGCAAAAGAACAACATAATTAAAATAGTAAAGCTGGAAGGTTTGTATCAAAACAACGTCAACTCCCACCTCGTTTTCACCTGTAACTGTAAAATAGTCTATTGAAGACCACAAAACTGGTCAGTTTTAAAAGAAGACTGACTTTGGACCAGGGGCAAAATGTAGAAGGAGGTTGAACTGCAAACTGCAGACTTAAATGATAAAATTAATGATAAAAGTGATAAATAGTTAATAATTATAATGGTGAGTTAGTGGAACTGAATTAGATTGTGGACAGAGGTACAAGTTGATAATTATTTTTGGAAAATTTGATTGAAACCTTTCATGTTTAATAATTTAAAACCCATTAACACACTGGTTTCTATAGTTGATAATAAAATCTATAAGCCTTTATTTACCAACTGTGGCACTATTCCAAGTAGCAACATCTATTTAGTTTGCCTTTATTCATGGCTTATTTTGAAATGTGTCAAATCCATTTGCATTGAAAAGGGGATTGGGAAACAATCGCAGGGAAGGAACAGAAAAAAGGAAAAATGGGAACAAACTTAACTTGAACCTAGCCCTATCAGCATCTTCATTAAACATTCCCTGACTTGTTCTCATTTTTCATTTTCCCATTCCCTATTCACTTTTATAGTAACATCCACTCACGTTTGGGCTTATGATCTGCCACAGGAACACTACTCGCAAGAGTTGTTGGCACCTTGTCTGCTTTTTCTTTGATCATTTTGTTGTGCACATGAACTACTGGAGCATGTTGCTGGTTTTGATCTTTTGTCGCCAGGGGCGGTTGCTGCCCTTCTTGCAATGCAATCTTCGGTTTTTGTTTGCTAGGCATCCTCGATAGATCCTTGTTCATAGCCATGGTAGGCTGCTGGTGATCAGATTTCCCTTGTTTTGGTGCCACTTGTGGTGAAGGTAGCTCTGACAGTGGGAGGACTATAGGTAGTTTATGACCTTCAGGAAAAAATTGCAGCTTTATTTCCAAAACCAAATTAAGATTACAAGCATTACTGCTTTACCTCTAACCTTTATCCCCTTGCCTATTCCTTCACTGTTTTATCTTTTCCCTCATAATTCTTTAAATATATTTGATATTTTGCAGTCTGTATGCCACAAAAATTTACCCTAATTTTTGTTGGTTCGTAGTCTCCTTGGGGGGCTGGGTGGGGGGGGGGGAGGCACTCAACCTGGGGCAGTGCCTTCCCTGTGCACCCCATAAAGGACAGACTGCACCCTGCACTGTGTTAGATCACTGTATAACCAATAGTAGTCCTCGATACCATTCATTGAACTGATTTTAAAAAGGTTAAATTTAGCGTGGGTTTCAACCGCTCACTCCTATTCTGATTCTTTTACATAAAATAGTGTCTTGTGACAAATAACCTGATTGCCATAAGTCCTCTAAATGCTGTTTAATAACCCCACCCGTTTCAGGGAGAGAAAGTTAGTAAGCACCCCCTCTTTTAAGCCCCACCCATGTGCCTTTATTTGTCACAACCAAATGAATAAAGGATATACAGGGCCCAGTTCCTGAAAGGCTGATTAGCATTAATCCAGGATTGAAATTTTGTTCCTTTTTATGTATTTTACATTCCTATGCATTGATTGCTTAGGGTAACATTTTGTGTTATCATTACTGTATCTCGTATTAAAGACTCACCAGTATTTTGCAACCTCCAGTTGCATTTTCTTAGACAAGAAAACCTTGCTTGAAATTTGGCTTAATCCTGGGTTAAACTTAACCATCTTTTGAATGAACTCATTAATAATTCATAAAGAAATTCAAAGGAAATTAATGTTTTTAAATGAGTGTTTGGATATCGGATGAAAAACTGCTCATTTTTGCATCCTTAATTTCTCCTTCAAAAATGATTTTGTTTGAGAAGAAATATTAAACATTCGACACAGTGTTTCATCACCAGATGAAACACCTCGAAGTTCGTCAAAAATACTCCGCTACGCGTCGTATTTTCAACTCTCTTCTCGGTGTTTCATCTGGTGATGAAACACTGCGTCTCATGTTTGATATATTACATCAAACATCACCATAGCCCCTACCCTATCTTTATTTACCTGAATGGACGTTTATCACGTGGTAACTCTTATCCAAAGGGGTGTCTTTGACCACGCTGATGATGTGGTCAGGTTTTGGGTCACCCTGTGCAACTTGCTGTTGAGTGGCTCCCACCGATATAATCCCAGGTCCTTGCATGGTTAGTGCCACATTGTGTGCGTCCATCTGCGCTGTTACTTTGTTGTCTTTTGCCATCTTACGTATGCCCATATTGTACACGTTGATATTCTGTGGGGGTCCTTTGGCTGGGTCATCCATGGGCTGGTGGTATGCCTGTGGTGGTGTATCGTCATTGAGATGAGTTGCCTCGTGAGCTGTGTGACAGAGATTTCATAAGTACGTCATGTATTAAAGGCGTTGTCTCACGGCTGTCATGTTGATATTGATGATTTTGCTAATTACGCTTCCTTATCCGCTGTGGATCTTGACATTATGTCAAAATCACATCTCAAGCATTATATCAAATGTTACAAACAACAAAATTGAGCTTTGAAAAAATGTTACGCTAACAAGATTTCAAAAACCCACAAGTTCAGTCCGTTTTAATCTTCTTCAAGTTTGTCCATCCGTGCCTTCTTTTGTATTTGCCGTGTTATTATTAATACCTTCTTTTAATGTTATGAGCGATTATCAATTTCATGTTTCACTCAGTTTGGGGACAATTCCTACTGTTAGAATTTTTTAAAATTTCAAACACAGCTCCTTTGACCTTAGCCGGGGTAGGTTTGGTGCCCCTTAGCTCCCCTTATTTTAATTTGTCTCAATAAACGAACCTACATGCATGTAAGCATATAACTGTAATGCAAGGTTTTAAGTATGTCGCCTGGGTTTCTAGGATAGTTAGTGAAATGTCTCTCAGGACCCGTTCACACGTATCCGAATATGTTTGAATCCGCAACTTTTTCTTTCCAGATTCAAAAATTTCCATGTCCAGACGTATCCGTATTAATATCGGATTTGCCCTTCCACACGTATCCGACACGTATCCCGATTCACTCTACTACCCAGGACTCCTCTGGGAATATTGGCAACAGAGCATGCGTCGTAGTGCGCGCGGAATTTGCACCTTGCTCTGCCTCCAGAGAACCTGGGAACGAAGTTGACATCTTAATTACAGTATTCACGGTAAAGAACTAAGCTCGATCTTGTTACGTCACCGGATAACAAAATATCCGGATTTAGCGTCCACACGATTTCGGATTCATGGCGTGTTAAAAAATTTCCTCTCTGGAGAGCGGATTCAAAACGTTGCGGATTCGTATGCCGGAATCACCGGATACGTGTAGACGGAAGCCGTATCCGGAAAGAAAAAGTTGCGGATTCAAGAGTATCCGGATACGTGCGGACGGGGCTTCAAATGGACATTATCACAGGTTGCGCCCCTTAAAGAAGGAAACTTCAAATCAACCAGTTAGCATCAAAGTGCTTTTTTTTGACATAAATTCGTCAAATTTCACGATTTTAGTATGAAACAGGTTTGTAAACTGAAAGGCAGGCAATTCCCATGTTTTATGTCACCGGGAGTCAAGGAAAATGACTGAATAAACCACAGGCGTCAACTCGAGGTGTCAACTCATAGACTGGTGTCTTCCTTTCAAGGAGTCAAAGCAAATGACTGAAAAACGCCAGGGGCAACGTTTTTTAGCTCAAGGAGTCAATTCTACGAAGTGTACTCTCAATTGATCGTGACCGCAAAATGTATTTGCTTTATTACGTGTGCTGAAGCTATTTACGTCTTTAGTCACAGAAGACACTGGAGGCTCCGACAATAAGCTCGGACGGTGACACACGCTGCCAGCCTGACAAATTTTATTCCGATTTCTGTCATAAACCGTTTAGAAACCCGAAAGAATCTCAAAGTAGTCTATGTTCGAGAGAAATCATTTTGTCTGTCCTTTTAACACTTCTTCTTTCATATTCTCCAATCCCTTTTCTTAGTACGTGTAAGTGTCTAAATGCGTGTTTTATGCTCTAGTTGTCTCCATTCATGACGATTGTCTGGACAGCGTTTGTGCATTGACCGGAAACACCACCGCATTTGAGATCACTTTTGCATGTGTCTATGTCTCAAACTTGGGCGACAATTTCTCAAATTTTTAAAATATAGAGAGGTGACAGTGAAGGAGGGAAGACACTTTTATGTTGTTAAAATTTTATTAGCGAACAGACAGGTGTTACTCCTTAGCGAAATGGATCAGTAGACGATTAACTCTATTTTCGTTTCTATTTTGTATTTTCACACAAAATGTGATTTAACTTGGAAATAATGGTATCATTCACTTTTTTTGCTCTCTTTTTATTCTGGCCGGACATTTTTCTTCTCAGAGTGCCGCCACCTTCCAGAGAACCTTTGTTATTTGCTTAAGAAACACCTACGAAAGGTTAAGAGCTTGTTAAAAGTGCCTGTGATTGACAAAAGTCCAATCTACTTCCTTTTTGTACGCTGTTAAGTCTCTTTTGTAGATGTTAACGGCCTGTTGAGCTCCATAATCTTTTACGATTTCCGTGCGCGGAAAAGAAATTTTGACTTGTAACACATAAAGATAGATAAAAAAGATTAATGTGCGCGAGCGCCATTATCTCAACCTTCGATGTTAAATAACCTAGTCGCTGCCGCGAATCTTTGTGTTCCCCTTCATTAAGTGATTATGAAAACATCGACATCCAAACCACAATTAACTTTAATCGACACATTAAAAACAAAAGCTTCGACAATGGTAACGTCACTAAACAAACGATTTAATTAGAAGAACAATGGCTTTAGTTTCTGCACTTAAATGCACTCTAGTTTATCGGAACGGTTTGTTGACAATCGTATTCAGCTTCAGAATGTGTTAAAGCATGAACAATATTGAATGATTTGCGCTTTGCCTTAAATGTCGACGACACTTTACGGCTCAGTATTTCAGGTTATTCCTATTTGCGACCTCTTAGGTAATTAGAAATGCGATTCGTTTTTATGTAGGAAGTGACAACCCGGAGACGGAATGTCGTGGCTTAAAAATCCGTCACAAACAGAAAGAAAGAAAAAAAAACCAGTCGCCAAATGAGTTAAACCGTTGGACGGGCTGATATGGTTATTATGAAAAAAAAAATTGTCCAAGTAAACAGCCCATGGAAACCTCTAGAATAGAAAATTTCAACGCCGTTCTACAAACCTTTCTTGTGCTTATGGTGTCGTGGTCTTCCCTCCACGAATACTGCCGTACAAATAAGAAAAACGAAAAACCAAGCCATCGCGACAGTTACACTAGTGGACTAAGATAAACTACGAACGTAACGTTGTCTAAAGCTAAACTGCGAAAACTACGTGATTGTAATGGAGTTTGTGGTTCTTGATCAAATAACCCAAAAGTGACTTTCACGCTTGACCTGTCGCTATTAGTTAATTAATCGAGAAAGCGCATGACCTTGTAATGTAATATTTCGCTAAAGAGGTTTTGAGTAGACACCACACGTTGATTTTACAACGCGTGAGATCATTGTAGTGGGGGTATCAAGTTACTGGTAGCCAAACAGCTGATTAGGATTCAGTTTCATATATTTCTGATACGAAAGCTTTCACAATTTGCACGTGCCATAATCCGTTTTTACTTGTAAACCATTACGTTTCAGAATCAAAATCTGTTGCTATGAATACAGAGATTATTTAACTGACATAACGGTGAAAAGTCTTCATCTCTAATTAGTTGAATGTAAATTTGCACTTTAGATCACCCTTGTCGTGTGAGCGCTAAATCCTTTTTGTACACTGTTAAACTGATCTCTTTTGCAGATATTAATAGCCTTTTGCTATGAATAGAGAGATTATTTAAGTGACATAAGGGTGAAAAGCCTTCCTCTCTTATTAGTTAGATGTAAATTCGCACGTTGGATCACCCTTGAGGTTTCATCTTAGGAGGACATTATCACTGATTGCGACTCAATGTGAAAAAATGAGAAACTGAGAACAAAGTAATTAGTAAAGAGATTTGTCTAATTACACACCTACATCTAAGAGTCAGCTGGTTTGTTTCTTCGAAATTATGGGTGCTACGAGATTAGCAGCGTCTTAAACTTAAGGGGGCCTTTGTCGCGGCTTGGTGGATCACTTTGCTAATGTTGCCAATTAGGCGAAGACCAATTGTCGAGAACTTTTCATGAGACGAACTAAACTGCGCGGATTAAGTTCATGAAAACCTCGACGTCTGTCTCAATTAAGTTCTTCTGAATGAGTATGGATTGACCAACACGTTCTATCTGTCAGCTTTAGAAGTGTGTTTCTGACTGGTTCGATGCTTCATTATTTCGATGTCTGACCCAACAGACGAACTCAATTTAATGTAGGTTTAACCTTATTCAAGTTTGTCCAAAGAATTTGCTGTGTTATTTGTTTTTTTGTAATGTTTGGATAACTTATTTTTCCCCTTAGCTGGGTGGTAATTTCCTGAATTTGAATTTTGGTAGACTAGTAATAGTCCCTATTTTTCCTCAGGGATAGTAGAGCGAGCGAAACGCGAGCGCGCGTGAAAATCGTCCTCAGGTGGGGTGACTTTCACGTGCGCTCGCGTTTCGCTCGCTCTGCTATCCCTGAGAAAATGGGGACTACTTGTAGTCTAGGATTTTGGTAAATTTCGCAAAACAGCCTCTTTAAATCTTAGCCCAAGCTTGTTAAAAAGGCTTTCTCTTTTTCCTGTGTCCTGAGAACGAGGTTCCAGTCTGGTGTTAAAGACAATAGCTCAGTGGTAACAAAGAAGCAAGAAGGTCAAGGTTACGGAGATGGGTAAAAAATATATATATTTTGCAGCTGACCGATTCAGCATGAAGGCTAAAGGGTTGCACTAGACCATGCGTACCACTGAATTTTGAAAGCAAGCTGGGTGTACATTTACCTCTTTTTTTTTTCCCAAAGAAAATTCTGACTATAAATCTGCTGGATATCATATCACTTGAACGACCATTTGCGCACGTTGAACAATTTTTACTCAAAGCTTTTACTGTTTTTCAGGTTGATTGCCTTACTGGTATCCTATACTTCTGGTCGTATTAACGAAGAAAAATCAACAAATCGTAGAATGGCTGAAGAGGGTAGTCAATTGCAGTAACATGAGAGTCGTTATCTTTATGAGATCTTTATGCAAAAAAATCCTTGACCTGACCGGTTGGGATAGTTAACCTTCATCAGCTTCAGATCAAGCTTTCTCAACCTCTACCCTTTGAGTCCTTCTTGCAGGCCAAACGTCCTATTTACCGTTATCTGAAAGCTGAGGTGCACCAGCCTACCCATCTTTCAAAATGGTAATTACCACCGCCTATTACAAAGCTAGAAACGTAATTGCCTTAGTGGTATCCTATACTGCTGGTCGTATTAACGAAGAAAAATCAAATCGTAGAATGGTTGAAGAGGGTAGTCGATTGCAGTAACATGAGAGTCGTATTTACACGGTTTGAGAACAAGGACTAGGCTTTCGTTCAGGTCCAATAAGGTTAGTTGTCTGAAAGACGCAAAGTGGTGATCATATGGTGGGGTTCTAGCGTGCTAAAATGTCTATTGTAAATAGCTGTGAGAGCGTTGGAATCTCATGTGTCAGTAAAAGTTTCTTCACATTTCTCGGGTATTTGCTTTCGAATAGCCTCAGATGTCAGCTATCGGGGCGAGTTTCACCTTACACTAAACTTTTATGCCATTTCTTTCCTATAAGCTCATTCAGCAGATCTCAGATTTCAGAAATGCGTTTTTCTTATTAGGACAATATTGGGCTGTTCATATAGTTCTAACATATGGTCATAATAACCCGTTAATCAATTGAGCCATAAGTATTCACATAAGCAGATAAAGCCTTTATCTTCTCTCTGTGTTTGCAAATTGAAGCCATTTTTGTTATTTTTCGTCACGCAAATCTGTAGAGAAATCAGGCAGGCGGGTGGGAAGGGGTTGGGGCTCTTTATCCTGAAGACGGTGCAAAAATGATGGAATTAACATCGAATGGTTGACAGACGGCAAAAAGCAGACTCTTTTTCTCCTTTGATATCAACATCCCAAAAAGAAATGAATTTGCATTCAGTTTTGCCAAAAGCAGCAATACTGATAGGGTTCAAACCCTTCTAAAGCTGATCAGAGGCCTCTTTCTCGAAAAGCCTGGAAAGCCGTTTTGTGTTTGCCGTGTTTACATAATGATAATAATAATAATAATAAACTTTATTTATATATCGTCTATATCTTTAACTGTTCTAGGCGCTTACATTCAAGATCAAAGTTTCAGTTTCAAAAAATTTTGAAATTAATACATCAAGACTACCAGTTAACGAAGCAAAATTGACTAGTTTGTGGGCTAGGAACTGCTACTATTAAACAGGTTTGGATTTTAAAATTTGCCTTCGGGACCGAAAAGTTTCCGGGCCTTTCGAGAAACAGGCCCCTAAAGAGCAGGAGGTCAAGCATACGGCTTCGCATCCTCGTGAGGCTCGGGTGATCGCTATATTGTACTATGGCGATCCTGTCTTCAGAATGGACCAAAATGGATAGTGCACTCAATCAGAACTTCGTGTTAAAGCAGTGTTGTATGTAGAAAACCAAATAAACGAACACAAACCAAAGTATTGGCTGAAAGTATAAACATGATCATGCAAGCAAAACAGTATGCGAGTTATTAATAACTTTATTATACTTCTTTCTAAATTCACTGTTAATATAATCGATTTTTCGAATAAGGCCTTATAAATATACTACCTTAGGATACGAGATCATTCATGATCATCAACATTGTGTACATAATTGCATGTTGCTTTTTTTCGAAAAGGGCGTTCCTCGCTCTCACTCCCTCCTCAGACGTCAGGAGGGCGACGGCTATTGGTGTCTTGTTAAGGATGCCATATTACAGTGTCTTGCGTTTCAAAGTATATGCTGAAAAACTAGTTAATAAAATAAAATAAAAATAAAATCGGAAGTGAGAAAGGAAAAGCGCTGCATCGTTTTTGTGTGTGTGTTTCGTTTCTAGTCGAGGTCACAAACTTTACATATGTATACATAAAATTATCCATGACTTATACGTGCAATTAATTCAGATCAGCTAAGTGCTCCAAAAATAAATCGTCTGCGAAGAAGCGAATGTGTCCAAGCATTAACAACCAAAAGCGACCGAAAAGTGCATCTCATGATGGACAACTAACAAAAAACTTTCGATAACACAACAGCCGCTCTCCGGGCTTTCGCGAACTATCGAGGGAGAGGAGGGTTCAGTTTTCCTCAATAACACATCTAATGACACCCTGTGGTTTAAGACGGCTCCAAGACGAATAGGAAGCAGATTATCTAATACCTAGCTGTAGAATGTCAAATGCTATATTAGTTGCCCCGGTACAAGTGAACGTTAATTAACACTAAATGATGTCAATTTTCGCTAAAACAAACAAGAGTTACAAATAGTAGATTTATTTTGAGCAGAGTTTACACTTGAGCCTGCAGTTTGTCTGCAACCATTGTTCTCCACAGCGGTCTCCGGGGTAAACAACGCATCGCGTATCGTCGCTGCACGACTGGGGAACTGTAGTAGGAAAAAACCCAAAGCAAAGTATTAATTTGCCTAACA
Organism: Porites cylindrica; assembly: GCA_964035525.1. Lineage (NCBI taxonomy): Eukaryota > Metazoa > Cnidaria > Anthozoa > Scleractinia > Poritidae > Porites > Porites cylindrica. Next base: position 61,622,901 of record OZ037775.1, read on the forward strand.
TTTTTATCAAATCTTTATGCAAAGAAAAACCTTGACCTGACCGGTTGGGATACTTAACCTGTATCAGCTTCAGATCAAGCTTTCTCAACCTCTACCCTTTGAGTCCTACTTGCGGGCCCAACGTCCTATTTACCGTTATCTGAAAGATGAGGTGCACCAGCCTACCCATCTTTCAAAATGGTAATTATTATTACAAAGCTAGAAACGTAAAGGTAAATAAGGCAAAGAGTCCTTATTAATGTTAACGTCGGTAGCTCGAAATGGTCATCTGACTAACAACACTGAGGTCGACGGTGCGCTCATGTTACCCCCCTCTCTCCATCAACGCTCCGTTTAACGGGTATTTAAAGCTACTTAAAGGCACACGGAAAGGAAAGAAGTCGAAAGAAGGATTTGAGGTCACACTTAGGAATCGAACTCCGCGGGACCCTCCGCACAGTTGGCCACACTCTAACCAACTGCGCTAATCCTTCCTCCTGAAGAAACGTGTTGAACCATGAAAAAAAAATGTGGGTTGCTGGAAAGAATCGGACTTCTCCAGACTTTTTCGTTGAAACTGGAACCTCTTTCACTGGGTTCTGTCTCAATACCTCATATCAGTGGATTGTTTACTCACCATTGGCGTACGCCCTGGCATAGGCGTTTACTGGATCTGCAACTGCTGCAGAAGCTTCTGCTGGGGCTGTAGCAGCTGATACTGATGCGACAGGTACAGCTGGAGCTGCTGCTGGAGCTACCGCTGCCGATGCAGGAGATGCAGCATATGATGCTACATCTGAAGCTGCGGCAGGTGCAGGGGATGCTGCTGATGAGGATGAAGCTGCTGCTGGAGCTACTGCCGCGGATGAGGGGGCTGCAGGAGATGATGCTACAGCTGAAGCTGCGGCAGGAGCAGGGGATGCTTCTGTCGATGAAGCTGCAACGGAAGATGATGCTACAGGGGCTGCAACAGAGGCTGCTGATGGAGCCTCTGGAGGGGCCACCGCAGGTGCACTCTCTGAGGTGGAGGAAAAGGCCTGGGTCTGGGTGGTGGTTTGAATATTCGTGCTTTGGGAAACCGCTGCTGTTTGTGTTGAGGTTGTGGAGCTGTTTGCCGGTGCGTCCTGTGAGGTCGACGATACTGTAGCATTTGGAGAAGTGGATGGTGTAGTAGCATTCTGAGATGTTAACGAATCTGTTGCATTCAGGGAATTGGATGCTGCGGTATTGTCATTTTGATCTGTAAACAAAATAGCGAATTCAATATCGTCATGGGAAAATAGAAAAGAACGTATGGAAAGACGAAACTTCCTTTTATGTTCCATAGTGACGCTTTCTTTTTCTTCAAGTCTAGTACAAAACAGAAATCAGCTTTTTAAGTTATTACTTCGGTTATTTTGTAATGTTATGTAATGTCGTGGGTGTTTTGACAAGACGCGCCGTCTTTACATTATATTAACATGTTAACAGTAAGTTCAGATGTCAACATACAATGGCGCCAGTGGCAGCCGCTATCAGTCCATTTATGAGCTTACTTAACCCACCCATAGCCCATGATATGAATGATGCTTGAAAGGTAGACCACATTACCGGGGAAACCTCCCCTACGTAACTTTCCCTTCAACTACAGCGTTGCATGGCTTCGTAATGCCATGCTCAAAAAGGACTTCACTGACTACAAGACCAATGTAACGAAAATAAGCCCTTGCGCTTCGCTCTTTTCCACATGTGTGCATGCGTTGGTAAGTGTGTCTTGCCACAATACCTTGTAACGTAGTCTCTGACTTCTGGGCCGGATTTTCCACAGTTGCTTCTCCTTTGTTAACCTCCAGCAACTCTTTGTGGTCACCTTCGATCACCTCGACGCTTGGTTTGGAACTAAACTTTTTCCCTTTCTCTGGCACGTCAATCTCGATGTTCTCGATCATGGGCCTGGTAACATTTTGTTTGAGCACCATCAAAGGTTTGACAAAAGCCTTCGTTGCATTACTTTTCGGTGGCATGATCCGAATCTCTTGTATCTGTGGGACACCATCTTTTAACTTCGGTTTTACTCGAATGGTATATTTTGCCTGCAACGGTTTGGTTCCGGAAGCGGGGGCGACCAAATCCGACTGGAACTCTGACAGTTCTGGAGGATCGTGAGACGGCTTCGCCGTTGCATTTGTGAGATCCGAGGCTGTGGCGTTTACGTCTGCTTCTGTAAGAATGCAAGCGTATTCTCTAACTAGGCTGGAATTTAAGAGGCCATCTTTTCCCAAAGATGTAACAGTTCAGTCTAGGTAACAGGATTCAAATGAGCTACTGAAGCTATTCTTTGTTCTGTTTTGTGCGCTATGTAGCATGGTTTTAAATTTTGGCCCTTCGAATGAATTGTAAAGAGCGACCATCCAAATATAATCTACTGAGCAGTAGTTGCCTGTGGTACTGTTTATAAAGCTTTACAAGGTAGTTCTAACTTGTGAGTCGTGGGCACTGAAAAGCAATTTCTTATAGTTTTGCGTTCGACGAAGGAGAACGCTCACTCCCCGAGTCCCGCGGAAGATCCCGCGGGTATTGCTGATTAAGACAGCTGCTGTTATTCATATTGATCAAAATGATTGATTTGGTTTCTTAATCTTACAAGTTCATCAAATTTTGCACCCGCTTACCACTACCACTCACTACCCACCCACCGCATCCCCCCTCCCCATCGAGCGCACTTCCCTATTTTGCAATTATTACTAGTTTAAGATTAAATTTTTTTGCCACACATCCTAAAAGGGAACGTGTTTATAATAAATGAAAGTCGCCAAGTATTATCCTTTACTATCTTTTCAATCCGTCGCTGAAATCTTCAGATGTGGTCACACAGCACATCGTCGGCCGAGGTCACATAGTAATCATAGAAGGCGTCGGCTTGGTCAGCAATATTCATCTATGACAGGAGTTGAACCCAGCTGACCACTAGGGTTGAAATGAAAACCCCAAATTCGTAACAGGTGCTACTTTGAGGCTTAACATGCATGAACAGCTTTTTCTTTCAATTTGCTTTTAAAGAATGCTTGGAATTTTCATTAACGTGTAGAATATTCTGCCCTGAAGTTAAGAATTTAACGTTCTAGCAAAATTTGGCCTCTTTTAGCATTTTGCAAAAACACATGAAACATTTTTTTACGAACTCAGATGACTAGGAAAAAGGGCGACCGTGAAGAGATTCCTACAAGGACTTGCTCTTACGCAAAGCGAAACGTAAGCCGCAAGTTCGTGTTATCAACACCATCGATAAATCTCCCTTCCAACATAGGTTCGTAAGAACGTAACTCCAAGACTGTCTCTCTCTCTTCATCCCATTCCTTTCTTTTAACTCTGCCAGTCATTGGTATGCCTTCATTTTTATGCCTTGTACAATTATTGTTACGCTACTTTCAACTCTGCCAGTCTTTGGTATGGCTTCATTTATATTCCTCGTTCAATTATTGTTACGCTGCTAAAGGAAAAGTTCACCACACACTATTTTTTACTCTTGGATCTATGTAAAGACTGTCCGAGTTTTCAGCGCAATTAATATAGTTACTAGCTTTAATACAGCATAGTTTGGTGGCATCTGTTATAAAATAGATGTACACCGGCCAGTGTGTGACCTAGTTCAATCTTAATTATATCCACCTTAAATCTGTTGTTTATCGTAATCTGTTTCTGATTCGTTCAATCCTGTAAACTCTTATTTTCAAGAACAATTTGAATTTGATTCACCTTTATGAAAAATCTCGGTCTAAAAGGTAATATATTTATTTCAAGTCTGACCCATCCTAGAAACATCAAAGTTTCGTGTCCAAAATTGTTTTGTCTTGAAAATTATGAAACCGGCAGGTCACTAAAACTTACCTCTAATAACCCGAACAATAATTCTGCCATCGATCACTGACAAGCAAGCTAGAAATAACGCAAGTTTGATCATTTTGTTAGCGGTGAAATTAACGGTCTTCTTGGATAGTCGTTTCTATCGTAAAGCACGTTCGAAGACGTAAGATCAAGAAAATTCAAGGCACCTTTTCATTTCAACTGGTGACTTTCCTGCTCAGTGAACCGGAACGATTTGACTGTTGCTTTTCAGCCTGTTTTGGTAAAATAAGTAACTAAATTGGAAAGTAATTAAAACCCACGCACGTTTCTCAATGAGGCAACCTTGATCGTTCCTAAGCTTGTGACATATGATGACTCCCGTCCCGTCTTCTTTATTCACTCTTAATTTTCATGTAAAACTGTTTACTCCACGCTTGAAGTTGATCTTCTCATATAATTCGAATTACCGTAAAACTAACCATCCTCATTTTATTGATGACCCCAGATGGGTTTGCTCGACGGTGAAAAGCCAAGCAGAATGCGTGTTCGATGTTAATAGAATTTTAATTAACGGTCTGTTTCCCAAGGACGAGTTTTCGTGGGATCATCGTGGGCTCGAGGCACTAGTATATCCCTGTAGGGGGCTGAGATTTTTCTTTCTCCTTACTCTCAAAACATATCACTTTCACCTCCACAAACAAGCACCAGCCCTTTAAAGCCTCACCAGCAAATACTTAAAATACAATAAGGAAATTATCCCCGTAAGGCTCATCAAATATTGAATTTCAACTTAAGTCTTCAATCATTACCTTCCTCTACATCCAACAAAGTTACTTAAGTTGTGTTTAGATAAACGAACTTAAACAATATGAAAAGCATTTTGTGTTAGTCTAAATCCTCCAAAGAGAAGGTACAAATCGTTTGGAAAAATTTAATGAGAATTTGATCCAACAAAATTACTTAAGCTGTGTTTCGATAAACGAAATTAAGCAATATGAAAAGTGTTTCATGTTAGTCTAAATCCTCCAAAAAGAACGTAAAAATCGTTCGGAAAAATTTAATGAGAATATGATTCTAGTTTTCAAGGTGCTGAAAAAGGTCGACTGCAGTCGCTTTTTTCTGCCGCTCCTCATTCTCTTCTCTTTTTTTCTAAAGTGCATAATTACACTTGAGGTTGTCGTAGCACTTACTGATCGATGTAGAAAATAGGCGAGTGCTTCAAATTAAGTATAGAGTGGTAAATAAAGGGTATACGAACTGCACGACATCATGTTTTTAGGTTGGCTTTATTAAACATAAACATTCAATTCACAGTTAAATAAACGAAAATGAATTGTGTAATAATACAGCACCCAAACGAAGCAGCTTCTTCGTCATTTTGATCTCCAGCAAAACATGATTCTCTCCAAAAATCTTGAATATATTAAATGGGCAAAACAAAAATTATCTCGTTGAAAAAAGACTAGAAAAGTATGCTAGAAAGTGACCTCTAACACCAACTCAAGTCATTCAATCGCGTAATTAATCATTAGACTGACATTTTCAGGAATAATGATGAGCTCGAAAAACGCACTTTTTTAGACGGACAACACGTCTTCACTAAGTAGAATACTTGTTATCGTTTTTCACAATTTTCTGCTTTTCTGTCTGGGCAGTGTAGTGACTCCAGGTGTCGTCTTTTACGGACTTGCAGTTTCTAAACCCTGGATGGAAAAACGTCAGAAGAAAGTTAGGGACTGTTTACGTGGAGGTGGGGGACCTCAGGTAGATGGGGTAACCCGCTCAGACAGGGTAAACCGCCTGTCTATATTACCTATATTACGCGGGTTAGCTCACCTACCTTCTGTTCTACACCCCCAGGTAAACAGGCCCTTAGAGTATTGAGAAATCTAGTTAAAGCACTCCTCACCCTACCTATTCTACTCGACCAAGGTTCCGTCACCTTCGTGACATATTTCTACAACGTTTGAAAACCGTTTCCTGAGTGTCGCACGACACGCACGAATCAAACTCCACGGTGCAGACTTGTGCAATTTAAACCGTTTCGGCTTCGGTCTGGCATTACCATTCATCAGAACTTACTGGCCAGACCAGTCCATTCGTCTGACCACTTACCCCTCCCCTGAGTCGACATTAACACTTCTCACTTAGGACAGAATTGTGCCTCAGGGGAGGAGTAGATGGTCAGCTACCCAGTTAACCTCAATGGCCCTAATGCATGCTTGGGAATTTATTTGGATCATTTTACCTTTCTGAGAAACTGCCCACCTACCCCTCCCCTAAGCCAGCATTAATACTTACTTCTCACTTAAGGCAAAATGTTGGCAGGATCAATTTAGGTTTCTAGGAAACTGCCCACCTACCCCTTCCCTACGCTAACATTTTGCCCTAGATAAGAAGTAAGTGTTAATGTTAGCTTAAGGGAGGGGTAGGTGGGTAGTTTCCCGGAAACCTAAATTAATCCAACATGATGCATATAAAGGGCCATTGGTCGCCAGATCAGTCTATTCCCATACAGTATGCTCACGCAGTGAAGGGTGTTTGATTAGTGAAAAAGTTTATCGAAGACCCAATATTTTATTTTGAAAATTAACGGTCTGGCAAGCCAGTTTTGACTTTTCGTTAGCGCCTCTGGATTTGACTGGATTTGCACTGTGTTTGATTCAATAGGCCTTAAAAAAGTGGGAAAAGTATAAATTTGTCAGGTAGCTTATTTCCGTTGATTAATTTGCTCTAATTATTCTTCATTGGCAATCAAGGATGAATCCTCAGCCTTATCAACATTCCACCAGTTAAATGAGATTTGGGAAAAGATGTTTCATAAAAGGATAGAGAATGGGATTTAAAACTTAATTACCTTCATCTTAGCACAGCTTGCACTTTCTCTTGCAGTTTGTTCTCAGCCAGGCATCTGAGCATTGGTTTTCAAGGTACGTGGTGCATCTGCTGTCGTCACTGCAAGAATTAGCTTCAAAAAAATATGGAGAAAAGGTATATTAACCTTTAGCGCATGTACTTTCAAGGTAAAAGTTAGTGTGAAACTTTCTAATGTAGTCGACTTGTGCAGCATTTGCCCGAATATAAATATTTTGGTAAACTACAATATTGAACTTGAAATTACAGCAAAACATACCATTGGCGTAGGCAGCTGTCTGTGTAGCTGAAGAGGACTGGGTATTAGCAGATGTTTGGTCAGCGGTCTGTGCGGTGGAGGCAGACTGGGTCTGAGCTGATGAAGCTTGTGTGGCAGAAGTTTGTTCGGCTGAAGTGGTTGCATTAGACTGAGTCAACGTCGAGTTTTGAGAATCTGAGGCAACCTGTGCCTGTTCCTTTGGCGCCTGTGTATCTTCTAAAGGTTTGACTTCCTCGGGTTCTGTAGTTGATCATAAAGAGTAGAGAAGTGTGGCGTCACAAAAATTCAAGTTTTTGAACTTATGGGATTGGTTGGTATATTCAGAAAGAACAAGCTGAAAAAGCCCTTGCCAAAAATCAGTCTGTTAGTGAGAATAGGCCCTTTGCCATTCACGTGGTACAAAACCACCATGCTGGGACGCAAAAGTCGCACTAGGGTAAGACCAAGACAAGGCATACATAAAAGGTAATTTCCTTTGTTTGTCTTGTCCCAGTGCGACTTTTGCGTCCCACCATGGCGGTTTTGTACCACGAGAATGGCAAGCTGCAAAGGGCCTATTAGTTGGGGAGAAGTAGGTACCGTTATGCTCTGATGACTTCATTAGGATTGGCTTGGATGGTGATTTTACGATTTAAGCCTATTTTAGAAGAACTTACATGGAGTCATCGGAGCATAAAGGTGCTTACTTCTCTTCTCTATTACAGTTTGGACGTATTCGAAGTACTTAGAAACATTATTGCAGTTATGTTGTGAGCACTCTAAACGTTATCAAGTTCAACTACAGGGACATTTTTAGAGAACACCTCTCCCGACTGAACATTATTTCTGACCCCAGGAACGCTCCGCTAAGGAAGGTTCCGCATTAGGACGCTGAAAGGTTAATTGCGCCTGTCCTATTGGCAATTAATAGACAAACTGCCAATAACCCCCTTTATTCATAGCATTTTAATAGTCAGTACCTCCAGCTTTTGTGTCAGATCTTTGTGCCGCCGCGTCCTCCACAATGGCTTTTCCTCTAGTAACATCCAGCGTCTCCTTGTGATCACCTTCGATCACCTCCACGCTCGGCTTACGGCTGTACTTTGCTCCCTTCTTAGGCACGTCGATCTCAATATTCTCGATCATTGGCTTTGTGATATTCTGTTTGAGTACCATAAGTGGCTTAACAAATGCCGAGGTTGTAGTTTTGTTTGGCGGCATGATCCTGATCTCCTGCATTTGAGGTACACCATTCACAAGTTTGGGCTTCACTCGGAGAGTGTATTTGGCCACCAGGGGCTTGTCGCTTGCAACGGGTGCTATCAGATCCGACTGCAATTCTGATGTGTCGAGGTCCTTTACTTCACTGGGCATTATCTCCTTCGTTTTTGGCGCAGACTCTTTTTTATCCTTGGCTAAAACAGAAAGGAATGTGTAAAATAGTAATAGTAGAGGACTCTCTTATAGTAGACGGACACCTTGGTAAAACGGACATATAGAGTTGTCCCCACTTTTTTTAATCGCTCTTGGACGGACACTTAGTGATGGTCCAAAAGGTATCTGTCTTAGAGAGAGAGTTGACTGTGTTATTTTCGACTTTGTGAAAAGGATTACTTTAGTGGCCTCAAAAACCGTTTGTTCCGCCGCCTGTTGTTCTTTGTTATCAACCGAACAATAGGTATACCGTATAGATGGCTGCATGCGGGGTACTTTCAAAAAGTTACTTTGGTGACCTCAAAGACGATGTTTGCCACAAAATATTTTTTCACGCTCTTAAAATATTATGAGACCTCAACCAAGGCCCAGCCTAAAATGTTGGAAGAAGGCTGCAAAATATGACCGGTTTCAGACTAGCAAAGATCATCACCAAATGGTATCATCACGCAAGCGTATGGGTTTTTTCTGATGAAACGATTTTGGGCTTAAATTTGCCAACATAACCCTTGTAGTCGTTTTCAGATTGAGCGTCGTGAGACATTTTTATCGTGGTATATATTGTTAGACTATGTGGTTGACCTAGCGGCCACAAAACAATCTGGCAGTGGGCCTGCTGAAGTGTCAAAGTGACTGTTTGTTGCAACCATGATATTAGACCTCTTGTGTGTTTGTTTTCTCAATGGAGGTCATGTGATAAAACTCTTTTGTCCTTTCTTTCAAATTTCGTCTCCTTCACGTGAATACAACACAAAGGGTCGAATTCCCCTGAGACGTTCATTGGGAAAACAAAAAAATTCAAGCTAAAGAGGCCAATTTCTTTGCCTTTCACATACAATTACAGCTTGCGTCTCAGACGTACAATGTAATTTAACCTCGGTTAGTTACATCTGCGAAGTAGCGAAGAGATCCTTGCTCTGGACCCCCCAACGGATTCAACGTTTTACGGGAAGTGCTTTTCAAATTTCCTTTCATCCCAATTAGCAAATCGACAATGACTTTTTATCAGACCAGTCATGATGCGTACTCAAATCCAGATACACAGGTGGGGGCCCAGGACAACGATTTCCGCGCTGTTTCGCAAACGGACTTAACCAGAGTTAAGTTTCTTCTGTGGCACAGGCTTATACATTAGAGAGCGCTAAAAATAGATTGGTTAGAAATAGTTTTACCCTTGCAGAGGTTGCAGGTTGCAGGACAGTTCATTTGCCACCAGGAGTCATTGCAGTTTGAGTAACCATAACCACAGTCTTTGTAGAGGTCGTCACAGTACACGTTAAACACGTAAGGCACTGTAATATAAAATCAACATAATTCTCGAATAAAGATAATCTTGATATTACATCCCATTTACAAAGATCAAGGTATGTGGTAACAACCTGTTTAATACTATCCCTTAAGAGGCGACTTAAGAGGCCACAAGAAAAGAGTCATCCGTGAGGAACTCTTACAACGGTTTCTAACATTCAAAGCTTACTTTGATTTGTTTGTAGACATAAAAGTGCAATAAGAAGTAACCAGAGAAAAATTCAGTGCTAGTGGTCTTTTTTTGCAGTGTTAATTGAGTTACCAGGCCCTAAACGTAAAAAGACTTGTGAGAAAGTCGAGTTAAAACTCGCCCGAGTGGTGTTGTCTCTTACATGATACTGAGATCTTTGCAACAACGCAAACGGCTGTTGAGTTGCCACTACATGTGTTGTACTCAACTTCCATGCGTTATAGGGTAGCTCTGTTCAATTAACGATGGGACTCGTGAACCCATATACTATGCCTTGACTGTCCCTGTCTTGCGCTAGGAAAATCATAGGCTTAGTGCTGAGTAAACAACTCGTCGTTCAACGTTAGTTGTTATTCAGCATTATTGGTGGAAACTTTATCCGTACATGAAACCATTTACTTCCCTAAAAATCTTACTATTCATGGTGTGATATATATCCCCTGAGGGAACAGGATCAAATAATCTCGGGTCCACACCGGTAGCATGAAGGCCCCTTCTAGTCCAAATGAAGTATCTCGGTGCCTTGCCTCTGCGACCTAGCTTTCTCCAAAAAATAATCAAGGGACGGGCCCCCCAGTAAAAATTTACGAGAAGATAAAAAATGTATATAACTCACTTGGGGGAGCCTTTGGCATTTCGGGACATGGTTTGCAATCTTTCGGCCGCGGGACCTTTCTACAGCATGTCCAGGGAGTATAGGCAGCTCCGTCAGAATCAACCGTAACATCCTGAGTAAATGACTGGCCGGTGGAGGTGACGTCCAAAGAACCTGGTCCAGACAAAGTCACACTTGCACCATTAGGACTAAAATGACCTTTCATTTCACTAGATGCATCCGTGTTATCAACGTGAAGTTTATGTTCAGAATTTACCTCTTCCGCTGACATGTGAAATGAGGATGGTGGCAGCGAAACTGGAGGTGATGTGTTTGGTGGCTCTTTGGATGCTTTGTCTTGAACTAGCGGTGAAGCATTTAGGAGTGATTGCAGATGTTGTGCTAATAAATGTGTCTGTGCTGCAGATTGCAATTGTGCAAGTGATTCATTTGGTAAATGCGTCTGTGGTCCCGACTGCAATTGTGCAAGTGATTCATTTGATAAATGAGGCTGTGCTCCAGATTGCAATTGTGCAAGTGATTCATTTGATAAATGAGGCTGTGCTCCAGATTGCAATTGTGCAAGTGATTCATTTGATAAATGCGGCCGTGCTCCAGATTGCATTTGTGCAAGTGAATCATTTAATAAATGCGACTGTACCCCAGACTGCATTTGTGCAAGTGATTCGTTTGAAGTGGGCTGACTGATGAAGAATGTTAGAACTGAATTCAGTGGCAGTGGCTCGACCAATGATGTGTTGTTACCTTGTGCAATAAAATATACACGAAAGTTTGTGCCTTTTGAAACATTCCACAACAACAAAATAATACTCATAACGTAGTGATATTTGTATTGGGATTTTTAAAATTAAGTTGGTCTAGCGCTTGAATTAGACTTGTTTATAGCGATGGAATAACAGAAAGGCACCTTTTGGTCGCCCTACGGTCTACTCCAGAGAAGGCATTTCCGAAAACGTTTTTCGGCTTTCCCAAATCCAGTAAGCTTTTTGGTTCAAGGTGTGGTTCCAACTGACCTTATTGTGAAAATTTAAACATAGCCACATCTTATAAGACATTTCCTTAGGCTCCGGCGTTGGTCATTAGCTTTTGACTTACTTTGACTTGCTTTTAAATGGCAAAGTTCTTTTAAGAATACGAAGCGATCATCAAATCACATATGTTCATTACCTGTTGCGACTGTTTGGTTTTCAGTGTTGTTCCCTGCATAGGCTCCCATCAAGACTGTTTCATTCGACTGGGTCTCATTAGCCACGTCTGGCTGAAAGCCATACCCAGGTTCCTGGGTATTGTTTGCCACCGTGACCGTTTGGTTAAGGAGCTCAATGGTCTGGTTGCCAGCAGCAGGAGGGAATTCTTGTGACCGATTGGTGTCTACAGACTGGTTACCTGCCCAAGATTCTGCTGCCTGTGCGACAGGTTGTTCAACTGCAGCAGCTGTCTGTTCAGCCTGAGGCACTGTTGCAGCAGGAGGAGCGGCTGGAGCAGCAGCTGCCGATGCATCCGTCTGCGGCACAGATGAAGCTGCAGGTGCAAGAGCAGCTGCTTGGGCCGAAGCTGGGGCTACAGGAGCTGCAGGGGCGGCCGATTGCGTCGTAGCTGGGGCTGCGGGGACCACTGGTTGAGCTTTAGCTGGGGAAGCAGGGGCTGCTGGTTGAGCGGCAGGTGAGGCACCGTATGCAGGTGCCGCAGGCATACCCGCCGCGTCCGTACTTGCCCCAGTCTGCTGTTGTGCAGACGCTTGCTGGTTAGGATCAGCAGACTTATCGGCATATTTCAAGTATACAGGATGCTCCTCAGGAAACAGGAATTGCCAGTTCCTGTAGTTGCTCTTATAATTAAAAAGAGTGTAACTGGTTGTCGGTGGCCTCTCGGTTGGTTGGTAGTCGTAAGGCTTGCTGAGGAAAACTACGTCTCGTCTACCGCCGGGGGTCTCATCTCTCTTGTTAATGACCTTATGTTTTGAAGTATGTTTGCTCTTGTGTTTTTTCTTTCCAGAGATTCCATGCTTTTTGTCTCCCTTTTTGACGTACAAAACGGCTGGAAGTTGCATGAGATCGGGACCTGCATAGTGATTACGTGGTTAGCATTTTACAGTGTTTTTCCGCGTCTCGCGGTAAACCCAAAGCCGATGGTAACACACTGACAAACCATGGAAAACAGACATTGCAAATCGAAGCAATTATAAGCAGCTGACCTAAAGTGACTAAAAACGCCTGCGACAAGACGTGATTGGCGAAGAAAATGGCGAGAGATTTATTTGCCATTCACTTAGGTAAGCAGCCATAACCAAATTACTTGAAACTTGCTCCAATTTGCGATAATTGATTTTCCTTTTTGCAATCCGTTAAAAACTGTGGTGCTCTACCAGAAGGGGGTTAAACAGAGAAAAAAGTCAGTTTTATCAACTTTTAATTGAAAAGCCGAGGTTTTGAGTGCCTTTCCACATTTAAAAATAAAGGTTTGTGGCAATTCAGATAAACGGATGGTTTCAGGAAGGATGTACTCTCGTCGGAAGAACGATCGCGACATTTATTTAAAAAAAACTGACTGTGAAACTCCGGAAGAGACTGGCTCTTGAAGAAGCCTGAAAACGCTGCCGTATTTCCGGTTATCTCCTCTCACTACCCGAAAAGGAACGTGTGAAACACATTCGAAAATGGCGACTGTTCACGAAATCCACTCTTGAAGAAGCTCGAACGTGGGGGGGGGGGGGGGATTGGCAGTGGAATGTGGAGGACTTGTTTTAATTCTTCTTCATTCTTCTTAATTCGGTTGAAATGTCAGGGCATAACAAATTAAGGAACACCTCGGAGTACACATTCCCATATAAATAACATTATGACTTTTATGCTTTCAAAAGCGATTATTTCCGGATATTTTAACTCACCCTCGTATTCACAAAGTCTGCACATCCGGGGGCAGTTTAGCTGAACCCAATGTGAGGCGCAGTCCCAGTCACTGTACTTCGGGCAGTATGAATGATCCACACAAAAATCACCCTTAGGGGCTAGTGGGTGAAAGTAGACAGTTAGTTTCGCCAAAAATATAGTGGGATAATTGCCACCTACCCCTCCCCTAAGCTAACATTAACACTTACTTTTCACTTAGGGCAAAATGTTGGCTTAGGGGAGGGGTAGGTGGGCAGTTTCTCAGCAACGTATCGTGATCTTAATATTGGACTTTACTGAATGTGATATAGCGTTGCAGTTACAATGCCTTGCCTATAAGCAATCACCTAGGTTATCGCTTGTTTGAGTTATTTTTAATTCCTATCGTTAAAAAAATTACCGTTGTTCTTCTTGCTTCCGCTTTTGTGAACATCATGTTTGGATTTCTTGATAGCTGGCGAGAAAACAAAACTGTTCCATAAATAACACTTAAATGAAAAGGTTTGTAATGATTGGAAGGTAGGTAGGCAAAGCGTAATTCTTCATTTTTTACAACTGGTGAAGAAATTTTCTATCCTGTAGTCTCCTGATCAAGGAATGCTGGCAATTTTTAGGTATTGGTTGTGACGGGACTGGTGTGTCGAAATGCGCTATGGGACTGGTATGTCGAACTGCAATATGGGACTGCTTTTGAGGGGGAAATTTTACTGCAGCTTCTAGCGTCCTATAAACAGTGCCATAATACAATTCAACCCCATGGCTACCAAGTCTCACTCAACCCCAGATCTCTTTGCATCCAAGATGGCCTGTGAACAGTCTAAACCCCAGATGGCCGAGCACTACATCAGTGCTCCTATATATTTAAGTGTCTTAGTCACGGCATATGATTCTGATTATTATTTTTTTTAAAGGAGCCTTTTAATTATTGAGTGGGCAGAAAAATCATGGCTTCATTGACCGACCCGCGTAATAAACATTAGACTGTAGGCAATTTTAGATAAATCTGAAAACGACGGGCCGCTCGGGTAATTTTTTTTTTAATTTTACCCGAACAGTATTCGAAACCGTCGTGAATTTTTTCGTGCGTACGCTCTTAAAATTTACATAAATAAGATAAATAAATAAATGAGAGTAAATGCTTAAATAAAAAGGAAATTATGAAAGGTCGCGCGTAAGCCCAAACGTTGAGCGAGGTTAAACTTTAACGTTAACACTCGACCAATTGTCTATTCCCTATTTTATTTTATTGTTTATTTTGCGTACGTTAATTAACGTGCGTCCGCACATAAAAATTATCCAACAGTGGAAATCCACCTTAAGTTTAATAAACGCAAATTTAATGGGTTCAAGGGATACAATAAACAGAAGTTTTTGAGGCGGGACAATCGTCCTATAATATCCTCAAAAGATCGTGCTGGCATGAGTTAATGATGATTATAAAGCATAGTTTTGGACATTTTACAGGGAATTCTTCAGGTCTCTAATTTAAGGATGAGGAACACTTTTCGAGACAATTTATCTAAGAAATTTCAAATAGTTTGTTTTTGAAATGTTGCTAAAGGTGTTTTGTGCAGGGATTTACACGAGAGCGGGTGGCGCCGTGTCAACTTTTAAATACAAACGGGTGTTTCCTTCGAAATTGGCGAAACCAATATCATGAATTATTGACAATGGTAAAAGGAAGTCATTTCATTACAACTAAGATCTTAATCACATGGCGAAATGAAGTATTAAAATCTCGTTCGGTTCAATGAATGTCGATAAAGTTTTGAATCGATAGGCGTTAAGACTCAAAGCTTTTCGTGTGTCTCTCCTGAAGGGTTTTTGTGTTAGTTTTAGATAAATCACTGCTGTCAGTTGATCTATTTCTTTTTATCTAGAGAGAAGCTAATATTTCAGATAATCTTTCAGGGAAATCTATTTACCTTTGGCTTCTATAACTCCGTACTGTATCTCCAGAAATAGTAGTACTAAGAGGGCTTTAAATCCGTAGCCAGACCTCGTCAGCTTCATTATTTCTATTTAAAGTGAAGAACAGGTTACTGACACTGGTGTTTAAAATTGGCTGCTAAATAACTTAATACACAAGCAAGAAATCCACTACTTTGATCCATCAAGGGAGATATTTCATATATTGAAATATAAACTCGTATTTTGCACCATCTTTGCTTATTTGGGGAGAAAGAACGGCCCAACACGATTTGATCAGCGGGTTAAGGTAGATGTTATCTGTTATCTAATGGAAGATTGATCATTCTTACAATCCACCGATGCATCTACCGCATCAATTGTTCTTTTTGTAATAATACGATCGTGCAAATAACAATTCCAGTTTTTTTCAGATTTTAAATGAAGTTTTTTTGCAAAAATATCTTTGTGCGCCGAGCAGGGAATTAAAAAATAATATCGTTTCAGGGCAAAAACGTTTCACGGACAATTATTTTCTTGTCAACGTGACTTCTAGTAAGCCTTTCAAATGAGAACAATCAGTGACTGGAAAAACAACATCGTTCTTGTAAGCCTAGACTTACCTCGTTTGAGTTTTTATCGTTATAAGGAAGACATCGAGGAAATTGCCAACGGTCCTCACTAACGTTGTTTTGAATTTCAAGAATATGATAGGATTTAAAACAATAATTTTCACAGCTTTTTCAATAGCTGTTATTATACATGAGCCGCCAATTCAGCGGTTTTCAGACAAAAAAGAATTGTACGGCCGGCAGAACAGGGGCCATCAGCCTCGTTTCCATGGAAAGGGCGCTGCAATGTACGGAGCTTGGGCTTTTCAGTTATAGGGAGTTTTCAGTCACGTGGCCAGGAGTATGGCGTTAACATGAGAAAACAGGTCAACACCAACATGGCCGCCGTTTTACTGTCTTGGGAAACCAACATGGTGGACATGACGTCATGCGTAAAGACTCTTTACATTTTTTTGGCTTTATTCTTGCTCTCACGATTCTTCTGGTTTTTCGCAAGGAATCTCGAACCGATGTTACGAGAAAAGATCTTTACCGTAATTTGACCCTTCCACTTTTGATAGTGGCCATTATGAAAATTCCCAAGGAAATTCAAATTTTTGTTGTAAAATCATCAGATAATACATATAATTTGTGTCATGCAAGGTTCAACAAAATAGGGCTTTCTTTGAGTGGTAGGACAATGCGATTTCGTCCACATAGCTATCGCCATATGTAGGCGAGTCTGGAATCCAGGAAAGTTTTGCTTGTGAAATTCGGAATCCGGGCTTTAGAATCCGGAATACAACTCAAGGAATCCGGATCCCATTACCGACTCGAATCCGGAATCCACATTCCATTGACAAAGACTCCAGAATCCGGAATCCACGACGTGGAATCCAGAATCCAAGACTGTCTTGGATTCCTTCACGTGGGGTGATATATTGGCCGATAATCTCTCCATTAGGTGATCGAGGGGAGAAAAGGTAATCTTTACATGGACTGCCAATCAAGCATCAGCTTTTCACTGATGATGCTATCATTTAAAGATGGCTTTTGTTATTGAATGGCCAAGGTTTCCTTAATTTTACAGACAAAGTTTGTCTTGCTGGGTGTCAAAATGCTATCAGCCAATGACAATCAAAGACAACGGCGTGTGTTCGAGTTATCTCGACTCCAGGCTTTCTCTCCTTTGCGAAGTTGAAGATGATGTCATTCGTCCCTGCAAAATCTATGGGATGCTAGATACGTGCCCCAAGATCCCTTCAATCAATCAAGGACGGTTGACCCCTGCAATCTCATTCTAATCTTTGTTAAGAGTGCGTTCTACGTCGAACGTATCATAATGCTCAACCTACTTATGAAATGTTTTGATTGGTGGTTTGGATATGTTTTGCAATGTATGGTCACCTTTTAGCGAAGGTTTTAAATGTTCTCTTTGCTATTCTTTGTCTTGTTTTTCCCATCACTATCACCTTTTTTACCCAAGTGTATCAATGGGTCCGGGCGCCATAATGCTGGGGTTAACATAGCAATGGAATAGTATCCCATCCAGGGGGATGTAGTAGTGTCAAGGGCTGTATTGCACCCAGACGGTAAAATAAGTCCTGGTGATATACTGCTAGGGTTAACCCTGCAATGGACTAGCATACTATCCAGGGTGGACTAGCGACACTCCTTGATGCTTCATGCTATAGAAACAGGGTTAGGTTCCGGTCGTCTGAGCCAATACTGTCACAGTTAAATTACACATAGCACTTTTAGTGTTAATTAGCAAAACGTTACTTTATTTCCAATCGCAATTAGTCAGAGTGCTTAACACACAATAAAACAGAATTTCAGACAATTTTCAAGACAAATACGTAGCTTAAACAGTTAGTGTTGCACGTTATAACTGTACCTATTATCTCGCCCTACCAGCGTAAGAGACTATTGAAATTTTATAGTAACCAGAAACCTTGAAAATGTTTCTACTTTCGTGTTCGAGTTGAAACCTAAAGCTAACTTAGGCATCAGCTTGCGTTAGTACATCCGGTAATAGTTTCATAGCAAAAAATGTTTCCTGGTGTACTGAGCAAAACAAAAAGTATGACAAAACATTTCATTCAAGATATTATAACCAACATATATTCACTCCTCCTGCCAACATATGCAATCCCGAGATTCGTGACGTGTCAAACCGGCATCCTATCCTTAAAGTTTATCTAAGAACAGGATTTTCATAATTGCTCAACTTTCGCAACTCTTTTATATATCTTAATGTCAATGTTTGTCTCCCTTCACAATCTTGTCACTTGACTTTTTCTTAGAAACCTTCTTCTTCTTCTTCGTGACTTTTGGATTGGCGTCCTTTACATCCTTCTTCTGCGTCACAACTTTTATTTTCTTTCCAGGAGCGTCGTTAAATCTGATTGGCTGATGAACAAGCTTAACGACCACGGGCTCACCTCTAGGGTCGGCATCCATTTTGATTGGTGCTCCCAAGTTGTGGTCGAGGGTGCTAAGGTGCACATGCCCAGAAGCTTTATCTGTGGAGTATTCCTCATCCTCCTTTTCGTCTTGTGCACTTCCTGAATCTTCTTTATCCTTATCTTGGTTCTGTGGCAATATAATAATAACAACAATAATAACAATAATATAATAATAATAATAATAATATTGATAAAGGTACATTTTTCTTTTTTAACAAAAAAGATGACAAAGAACTCGTAAGGACAGCAAACTTTGATGATGAGAAGGTAATTACATCAAATTTACATAGGTCTAAAAAAAACGCTTTTAGTAAAAGCCTTGTCGTGAATAAATGATTACACTATTAACAATTAAACGTCCGTAAAGAAAATAAAACTTTGGCTTCGTATTTTTTACTGACAGACATATAAAACGTTGGCTTAGTATTTTGTACTCAATTACGGAATAGCTAAAGGCATTTTTTACACGTTGGGAACTAAAATGCTTAACATATTTCGTTCGGCAAATTCAACCAAAACTGGTTGTATATGAGGTTAAGAAAATCCCAAACGTTTATTGCTAGTATTGTAGTCAATGGGTTTCCTCAAATTTATGTTATTGACTTTAATTAGAGAAATTGGGGAGTCGTAGATGCTAAATATTTAAAGAGAGAAATTATGCAGATTTGTATAGGTAATAGCATGATTTGTAGTGATATTTGGCACAAATACCACAAGTCGTATTTCGAAATTGTTATACGTAATTTCACGAGCCGTTAGGCGAGTGAAATATGAAACACTTTTGAAATATCACAAGTGGTATTTATGCCAAATATCACCTACAAATCATGCTATTATTTGTTTATACTACTACCAGCACAAGGTTTGTAATAATCACATGTAAGTATTTCAAATTAAGCTGAAATACCACTGCTCTAAGCCAATCAAATTGCAGAAATTTCTCATGCAGTAGTATAATCAGATAAATGATTTATTGACTGAATAACTCTGTCCAAGCTACCTCGTCACTGTCGTTATTATCATCAGCTGTATCGTGATCATCATCAGCAGCATCGCTTTCATCACTCTTGTTCACCACAGCTTTTGACTCCTCACCAGACTCCTCACTGTCGTCTTCTTCGTCTTTTGGAACTGGTTTTTCATCAACAGCAGCTTCCGGTTTCAAACCGGTAATTTCCGGTTTGTCCTGAGCCTTCACGTCACCTTTACTGGTCATCTCAGGAGCCACGGCCTTGATTTTTTGTATTTTCATCGCTTTTATTACTTTGTCTTTCTCCTTTTTGCTGATCGTCTTTAGAGCTTTATGAATTTGTTTAGGTTGACCGTCGTGTGAAGTAGTCTTGTGGTTCTTTTTATCAGTGTGTTTTTCCTTGTCCTTTTGAACAACAGGTTTGTCTGAATGATTATCTTTCTTGCCAAAGAAATGCCTCTTTTTGCCCATGACTATATTGCTGTTAGCTTGACGTTCTAACATGCAAGAAGCAGAGGGGAATAACGGTTTTAAGGTGAGGTCGTATTTGGGTTATGTGTTAAAAAACTGCTGCGAAAAATGCTATGATATTCCTTAATTTGCAGGTTCAGCTTCTTCTCAAACGTCTTTCATTCTGAAAATAATTTCTCTTACAATTAGAGAGTCTATGTCTCGCGATTTGCTATCTTTTTTAAATGCAAAATCTTTTTTTCGCATCGCGAGTTTTGTAATTCAAGACTATGTCACGCATTTTGTGTATGGGTAAAAGGTTCTAAGTGATGACTTCAGCACAGAATTGGCCTTTTTGAAATCACAAAATCATCGTGGCATAGCCCCTTTAAAAAGAGTAATTACATGTTTTCAGGAGCCCACAAACCCAGTATGCGCCACACGTTCCTTACCATAATCACACTGACCACATTTGCTCTTGCACGTGTCTCTAACCCAGCTAAGCATGCAAGCCGAAGTGGCGAATCTTTTACAGACATCGAGATCCTGGCATCCAATAAAGACTCCATAAGGAACTAAAATGTTTAATAACACATTCAGCAATTGACTCAAATCTATGTGACATCCACCGATTAATGAATAGGCGAGAGGATGAAGGCTTAACACAGTCGGCTAGCGAGCGACCTGTGCGGGAGAAATTTTCTGCTGACCTCAATTACTTAAACAACTTCTTTCCTTCCCGTGAAGTCTGTCAAAATTCAAATTCCACGCCTATAAGTACTTGAAAGCACATGCTTGACTTAAACAGCGCGGAGTTTAGCCAATCACAAATCCCCTTGCAATAATTTAAATGTCCTCAATTTTCAACTACTGAATATCGACGGACTCAATGGTAAGGGGTTTGATTTACTTACCATCACATAGTTTACAGCTCTTTCTGCAGTTCTTTTGCGTCCACACATCTCGGCACTGTCCGTTTACAGCATAATTGTCACAATAGGGTTGGTAGTTTTCGCATGGAAACAATTTCTCTGCAAAAGTAGTTTGATAATTATGAAAGTTGGTCGCCTTAATGATTTTGTCCCTTTAAAAGGATGTTTGTGTCACGTTGGGGCAGTGGGAACAACAGGGTGGTACTTAGTAAATTAGCTCTTATACTAGAAGGAGGGCTCTTCCTAAATAGATATAGCCGTTTTGTAGGTGACGGTTTTCTCTGCAAGAGCTAATTAACCTTTACCTGAAGCATCAGAAACCTTCTTAAAACAAACCCAAAAAATGCAACACACTAACCTTCAGAATCTCTTACCTTTTTCCTCTTTCGTCAGGTTAAGTTTATCCATCATTTTGTCCTGACCTAAAGAATAAAAAAATAATAATTTTAAATATATAGCTTCCATTTTTCGTGTTCTTGAAATTTCCCTTAGCCAAGTGGGAGTTGCGGTTATTATCAGCAAAGATAAAAATACATATTGGTGTTTAATTTGACCCTAACTAGAAAGGCCTCTGAGATGAGTGGATAGTGAAAGTTAGCCTAGATGGTCAAATTTGGATAATTGTCATTTTTGCTTATGCTATAAAACAAACGGTTTGTGCCGTAAAGGTATGAATGCTCTTGGGAGGTTGAGGCACTGAAGAAGCTAGAGGTCCTCTTGATTATCTTGACGGTCCATAAAAACGCCAAAAGCAAATTGGTCAGTATCAAGTCACCTTGATCTCACGCTTAGTCAATATCGCATAAATATGTACTGGACAAAGTTCTTGCCGCGGCAGGATTAGCTCAGTAGGTAGAGCGCTTGACTGCAGCGCGGGAGGTCGCGGGTTCCATTCCCGGGGCCGGACCAATACTCAGGGTCTTAAAATAACTGAGAAATGAACGTACTCCCTTTGCGCTACAAGTGGCTAGACCTTCGCGTGGCTCGGACTACCACGTAAAATGGCGGTCCCGTCTCCAGTAGGAGACGTTAATATAGTGTCCCCAATTAGCACTTTCGCACTTTCGTGCTAAATACATTGACACTCAAACAAAGTGCATTTATTATTATTATTATTATTATTATTATTACAAAGGTTTTTAATTATTACAAAGGTTTTTAAAAAGATGTTATAAGAGGCGTTATACGTCGGTCAATTACGACATATATGAACTTTTGGAGAAAAGCGACAGACGCCTTTTTTATAACCTCAAACGCGATGACCATCCACTAAAAAGCTTTCTCCCAAGGTACAAAGACTGTATTGTAAACCTTCGAAGGATATCCGTTGTCAGGCCCAGCATTAACACTGAACGTTTCAAAGATAGCTTTTTTAATAGATTAATTTTTAAATATAATCTAGCTGTGTAAATACCCCATATGTATTTTTAATCAATTTAATCTTTTTTATTCATCTTGTCATTGTAATTTTTTCTATCGATATATATTTTTACTGTAACATCAGATATGTAATTTTATCGGATGCTTTTTAATAAAGACGTTATTATTATTATTATTATTATTATTATATTATTATAATTTTTTTTTGGCCGTCCAAAACTGAACCTCAGCGTGTAGAGTAGAAGTAACGAAACTTGCCCATGGGTGTTCCGTCAAAAGGTTATTACACACCTTGTTATGAAAGGACACGATATGTTTTCAATTTATATTACTTACCCGTTTTGGGCTTTGAGGGCATCACTATAGCCTCTGCGGAGTGAAGAAAAGTAGATTCAGCATTAAATACCATTGCAATTTAGCGAAACAGAAAACCATAACAAGGGTTGTCAGTGTCCAAGGCTCGTTTCTACGCTTCCTAGAACTGTCTAATGTTAAAAAATATGAAAACGAATTGCATATTTCTGATGACCTTGTTGACTACGCTTAAAGCAGCCTAGTGATTGAACACCAGCATTATCGCGAGCGTGCAGGAATTCTCCTACTACAAGGATACGCGACGCTAGGTGTGTAAGGAGAACTAGGCAGACACATAACGAGAGTGACTTCGTGACCATTGGCAGAACGACGAATTGAGCACTGGAAGTCACGTTTATTCCATTCCTCGGTCTTTCGGGGTTTCATTTGACGTTGCATTTTCTTTGCTAAATCTTCATGATAAGAATAAGGAAGTACAGGTAAAGCCAAACGCGCCAAAAACGTATGGCCCTTTCTTTTATCTTCTTATTCAGCCCTTCTCCTCGCTGCTCGCAGAAGATAACTTTCGAACACGCTTCCCATTTGCATGATATCGCGAGAAATCACGCACGGACGGAAAGTGAGAGGAGCGCCGCTCGTTTCACTCGCTACCATAAATGGAGAGTTTGCTCGCAGGCTGCGTGCTGCACCCTCTCTTGTATTGGTAACTAGACGGCCCGGAAATATACCACCTCTGAGGAAAATTAAGTATGTACTCATATTAGTATTATGTACTCGTGGTCTGGTTTATATATATCATGGTACATTTGTACAGTTCATACCTGCCATTGCTGGAGGTTTAGATTCCTTTGTATCAGCACCTTTGTGTTTAACAATGTACGTTTCAGGGTCTGTATAATATGTGTGTAAGTGGAAAATTCAAGTTAAATTAAAATTTTATGTCTCAATGTGTTTTATTTATTTTACTAGCGTTACCGGCGAAACTCGACTGGTCGTTGCTGTTTTTAAGCATAAGAAGTTAGTAACATGCTCAATTAAAAATTTGCTTCCACATATTAACATATGAAAAATATGTTACACTTAGAATCCCATTCAATATGTAGTCCTTCTCGTTAAAAAATTTCAAAATTTCTTGGTGTTAAAGGTGTTTATGAGTCCATACATTCCTTGAAAAATTTCGACCTATTAGCTTGGTCTCGGGCTTTGTGAGTTAATGCTTAAGAAGCAAAGGTAACGGAGCAGGAACAATGCAGAGAAGTGAGAGAGAAAGATTCGAATTTGTCGTATTTCAAGTTCCTGCTTCTTTCGTCCACCGTTTTTGCACTCTGTTAAAGGGCCATAAAACCTCGCTTAAATACAACTCCGTTTTCGTTTTACCTGAGATAAGAGCGTTCAGTACCTTCCACAACGTTAACGTTCCTTAGTAGTAGCATCCTATATCATAAGATTCTCCTCTCTGCTTACCTGACGGAGGCCCTTGTACTAGAGCCCCTGTTGCTTGCTGATTCACTTGATTCCCTTGTGGCGTGTGTAAGTCCATTTTCACGCCGTTTACTTTGATTTCTTAGACGAAGAATATAAATCGAATCAGCTCCTTGTGAAGCAGAACTCCTGACACAGGAAATTTTAAATGGTACTTACCTGGTAACTTTTGATCTTTCTTTCCAACAACCATGGCAAACACTGAAGTTTGTAACAGATAGAGTAGTAGTAAATAGATGTACTATTTCAGTTTCTCGATTGAATTTGTAAACTCCTCGATGGCTTCTATAGGTAATCTCGTATGCCAGTGGAACAACATGAAATCAAAGACGCCAATTCTCTCATGCTCTCACATAATTGCATAATGCACAATATGATAGAAAGATAACTTATCTCTTCAGTCGCCTAAGAAGATAGCCTCCCACGCAGACGTTCTTAGGGGTTCCTGCCCCACTAAGTGGGGCAGTTAGTGCTGCAGGAACGCGTGACGAACCCCTAAGACCGTCTGCGTCGGAGGCTACTGAGAAGCTGAAGGACTTACATAAAGGAGCAATCAACGCAGTGGATTTTTTTCTTACTAAGCCGAGGCAATCGTACCTGTGTGTTGTTGTTGTTGTTGTTGTTGTTGAGCGTATGCGCAGAAAGTGATTGACAGCAAAACAGCCAATAGAAGCTGTCCTCGGTCCATACTGACTTCTTGTTGATGGAATAATGAAAAAGCAAGGTAGTTAGATTTTCAAAGAACTCAGGGACGGCCTCTCACCCGTGCACTGAGTCTCTCCTCATTGCTAGGTGATAAAAACCTGGGAAAGTAATTAAGGTCGCAGGGATGCTGGAAGGGCAAAGGTCCCTTGATGCAATGAGTTCTCTTCACGTTTGTCAGAGCGCCCCTGGAAAGGAGTCTGTTTATGAAACGACCACCAGTGAATGCAAATGAATTCCTGACGGGTGGGGTTGGGGGGAGGGTGGGGGGGAGAAAATAGAATAAGAAGATAAGGATAACCGTTTTATATCTGTAAGTACACTATACAAGCTTGAAAGAAAATACTTAAAATTTCCTGTTTTTATTAATCTTTACAGACTTTTTAAAATTTAGTAAGAGGTACGTTACACACTATATCACATTCGCCTAAAACAGAAAAATGCAACCCCGGCGTGCCAATAAATAAACTTGGAATTAATGGCAGTCATTTCGTTTGGACACCCTACCATACAATTGCTATTAAAACTTACAGTTGGGTAAAGAACATCCTATAGTCTTATTCATAACGGAGGTTGTAAGGTTCCGCTGTATTAGAATTATAAAAAATGTTAGATAAATCCATTTAATAGAATTATTGTAAAGTTTTTTAGCCATACGATTGTCACAATGATCTTGAAGTTCTGGTTTCTCACACGAGAGACTTAAAACTTTTGATATGACCCTACCTGCGGTTTTTACAAAACTCAATTGATCCGTCAGTGACGTAATTTTTCCCTAATTTAATTCATACGATGCCAGATTTATTTAATAGATTAATTACTATCCAGACAATTGATTAAACAGTTTTATCAGCGTTATAGTAAGGGAGGATGTTATATGGTGATCCCCTTTTTATAAAGAGATTGTTTTGATGTGAATGGAAAAGACAGTTGTTTATTCTCCTTTGACAGCTATCTTTTATCTACCAGTTGACATATTCTGATAGAAAAAAAGCTGTCAATGAAATCAATCAATCTCTTTTCTGGCTATGATTCATCCGATCTCACTGTCGACTTCTTCATACTCATAGAAAGCATAAAATTCATTCTTTTACATTTTCTTGATCAAATAGCTGGCTATGAAACTGTCTAGCTTCAAAGGTGTTGACCCTAAACAAATATCACAACATCATCATAAGGAAATTTATAACTTCAAGATCATCTACCTTCTCTAATTTTATAAAAAGTTACGCTCATTTTAATATATGCTCAGAGGTTATTTAGATACCTACATGAAAACTCTTACCTCTCAAGATTATTGTTTCTTTTTTGTTGTGGAGGTTAGATGAAGTTTTGATGATGGAATTTATGTCATAGCACTAAAATACTAAACAGCGCAGTGAACGATGTTGTCTCTCTTGTCACGTGACCTCTCGACAACGGGTACTTTTATTTCAAAACCAAAAACACCAACCATAACACGTTTGTTTGGCTTTCTTAATCACGCTATTGCTGGTGTCAGTTTTTGTGGTTCCAAATGTCTTTGAAATCGTTTTTACAAACCCTAAGAGAACTATAACAATCATCAGTCACAAAAAGCATTAACGCCAAGGGTGAGAATAAGGAGTTATTGTTCGGCTTTCAAGGATTCTCAAAAATTGAGAACTAGTTGATATTGCGAAAAAGTACTATCATTAACTCACTTTTTTCCCAGTTTCAGAATATTTTGAACTCCCTGCTTTCCGTTTTTACAAGAGACTACTGTGATTAACTTCGGTGCAACACCACTTCAGTGACCAGTGCGGTGTCATAAGTTATCTTCGGTGATGCGTCAATCTTCGAGTATATTTTTATTAATTCGTTGATGTTTAAAACCAACTATGTAAACAAGTCAGAGGTATTGCGATTTACCCAGTACTTGACCAGTGGGTGAATATTTGTTGTCCAAAACTAACAAGGTAACTAAAGTAAGAACGTTTTTATCTGCAATGTACAAGCTGAGTTAAAGACAAAATTGTAGCTTTTCTTAACGTATTTATCATGGCTTTAAGCTATAAAAGAACAATTGCACGATGACATCATTTTTACTACAACCATCAGAATCCTTCAGTTTGTTGTTTTCTTGAGCAAATTAGGGCTATTGTTTCAACCTCTGCGGGATGAATAACTTTAGGTAAAAAATCACAAAAGAAATGAATTCTTGTAGTTGAAGTCAAATGTCGTCATCATGAAATGGCCTAACCTCTAATAGCGAGGTGTTAAAACAAATAACATTATCGATTGATTATTTCCCTTTTTCTGTGCTTATTACAGCTGTTTTCATAGTGCTGCACAGCCTTCAAGTTTTATACCCTGGCATAACTATTTCCAGATATTATTAAGAATGGTCCTGAACCGGCAGTTAGGTATTGAATGGAGCAATTAAGTTCAAGCAAAACACCTTTTTGCCCTCTTTCGCTTAGCCCTTATCTCTATGGCCAGCGAACAGAGTTTCCTTCAATCTTCCTAGGAATGGTCAAAGCGACTCTGTTAGCTGGGCGTAATCTTTTCTCAGAAAACCAATTGTAATAAGAGAGACAGCAATAAAACAGAATATTTATTGTTGGCAGTTTTTCGCCCTTGGTGTTTTTAGTTTTTACGGTTGACAATTTGCTTTGCATGGTGGCTAATTTTCCTGCAAACACCTTTGTGGCAACTTATACAGGCACTGTTACAGTACCACACAAGTTTCTCAATTGAGGCTGTGTATGCATCTTTTTTCAGCCGGTACTTCTGCTGCCTTCTGAGACAATTTTTAGAAATGTTACAGTGGTATTTTATTTAAGAATACCCCATGTTCCTTGTCATATAGTGTCCTTAGACAAGGAATACTTACTTTATGTGCACTGACCTCGTCGCGTCTGGATGATTTTTCTGATGTAGTTACTTATATGTTGTAATGATAATTAACAATTATTCCTCGAGCCCGAATGGGCTCTGAGTCAATAGCCCATGAGGCCGAAGGCCGAATAGGCTATTGACTCAGAGGCCATGAGGGCGAGTGGAATAATTGTTTTAGTAAAATCTAACTAGTTGGTCAAAAATAGCGAGAATAGAAAATTTTAGCTAGTTAAGGTAGACTTTAATCCTTTTTTGCCGCCAAAAAGTCCTCGCTTTTCGCTACTAGGGGGCTATAACATATAGCCTAGTAGTAGCTCAACCAATCAGAATGCAGCAATGATAATAGACTACTAGTTGGATTTTACTAACAATATTTATTGGGGGAGGAAGCTAAACTTTTTTTGGGGGGGGGGAAGCCTCTACCCCTCAAATACCCTAAATAGAACTCTGCCTGAAATATAACTTTAATCTTAAATATCGAAAACCTGACTGAGTTACAGTTTAAGGTTAAGGTAATGGCCATTATAGAACATAAACGAGATACAGGTAGGGTGGCTACTGTAGCGTCTAACACACTCTTCCAGAGAAGTCGATCGGGCGTATATAAACCACATGTCGTTTCCAGGGCAATCAGCAGGTCTCATGGCGTAGCCAGTTGGGACTTTATCATAAAACAAGTCGTTTGGGTTTTTTATAATTGGGTTAGCGCAAGTCTTGGTTTTGAGGGAGAATTCTCGGCCGTCATGTTTGAATGAGAGGCAACTGGGGGTGTTGTTGCATCGCTCGGCGCATTCTGTTATGGATTCATGGATGTCCACATCCCCGAAATCATTTCCCGGGCAATTACGGGGCCTCATAGCGTAACCGTTGGGTACTCTTTCGTATAAAATGCTGAGAGTGTTTCTAAGATTTATGAAGCACTTCCGGTTGTCATAATGCATGAAAGCTGTGCAAGCAGAACTGGGATCACAGTGCTGTGTTCTTTTCTATGTGGGTTAAATGACTACCATACCTAACGTGAAATTATTTACAAATTGGAATTTGTTTACCTGCCTACCGTCAAACAAACCTTTCATCTCCTTTTTCGTTTTTTGTTTTTCCTTGTAAAACTGTTACAAAATTATTCACACGCATAAACGCTTTGTGCTGTTTGTAATGTTAGCTGCTTTTTTTTTTTCAGGTTTTTTTTTGTTGTTGTTGTTCAAGTAGAGCAAATTGGATTTCATGGAGTCAGGAGCCTGAGTCGTAAACTTCCGATTCTTCATCGATTGTATACAATCGGTATCTCCTCAAGGGTACTCGTTTGTCTTCATCACTGTCGTCATCTTCAAAGAGAGGATTGAATGTCACGTTGCTGTGAACCTCGCTTTCAAACAAATCGCCGAGCGTATTCAAATCACATGTGCGTAAGGTTTGAGTACAACTGGCTGAAAAACCGGGACCTTGTCTTCTGACATGAGCTGCAAATGAGATGGTAGCCTCGATTTGACCATAGTCGTTGAACGTGGATGATGATTCCAGACTTCCTGGAAAGTCTTGTCGCTCTCTTTCATGGCTGGAGCGCTGACTTCTTTTAGTAAGAATTTTGGTTTGCAGTTTAAGTCTAGATTTATGCTCCTCGTCCACTACTTCCTGTTGCCCAGACTTCACTCTTCCAAGAATGGTCTGCCGCTGTCGTTGTCCAGCGAGCTCAGTATCCCTGCTATCTCTGTCACACTCTAAATAATCTTGTTGTAGCTTATCTAAAGTCAAATCTTTTTCGTTCCTAAATCGTGCATATTTTTTCCTGTGAAATATCTTTTTCAATGATTTCACCCTTGATGTCGACCCTCCTGCTGTACTCCACATCTCAGCTAAAAAATCCGGTTGAGAATATGACCGAAAATTTTTTGTGTTTAAACGTTTCTTTTCTTGGTTAGTCTCCAAGTCAAGGAAATCTTTGGCGGAATAATCAACTAATGAACGCCAAGGCGTTGATGTTTCAATTTGGCTTACTGCTGTCTCTTTTGACTCTTTTGAGGGCGGCAAGCCATTTGTCTCCACCAAAACAATTTTCTCTGTCGAGTTATCTACAAAATAAGAAATGATTACGCACTTTTAAGTTATAAAAGTGGCGCAAATATATGCAAGGGGACTGCCTCTTTCGAGGGGTAAACAATGACGTTTTGGGGCTGCATCCAAGAAGATGATATCATAGATAAAAAACGTGTACAGTGATAGTTTTCTATCGAGAATTCAAGCTGACTTAAACGGACGCTGTTACAAAGGCAGTTTGAGGAAGCAGTCTGAGACTGCACGTCAATTTAGGTTTCTGGAAAACTGCCCACCTACCCTCCTCCTAACCAAAATTTTTGCCCCAAGTGAGACGCAAATGTTAAGGTCGACTTAGGGGAGGGGTAGGTGGTCAGCCAGTTTCCCAGAAACCTCCGCCATGACTTCATGTTTAGCTTTGGTTAACGTACTTTCCAGGACATTCTTGTTCCTTTCTCTTGCAATTGTAAGAGTAGTAACTCATTACATTTTAACCTGCTAAAAAAAGAATTCACCTTTTATTTTTCTAGCTTCATTTTCAAGTAAATTCCATTCTTGTGGGCTGATTTCTTCATAGAAACTGGAAATAAAAAGGTTTTTAACATTCATTATTGCGATGTACTATTATTTACAATAATAATTACCATTATTATCTTTCATTGCAAAGATAGAAATAGAACAATTTTCATCTGCAAACAAAATCCTCCAAGATATTTCGGCAAGCTATGGTATGGCTACGAAATGTAATATTAGGTGAAATTGAAATCGGAAACAGGGCCACAGAAGATCATAGAACACTAAGTAATTTTTCCGGAAAACTTGAGGAGTTCTTTGAAGTGCGTTTTTAATTGGTTTCTTTTCTTTCTTTTTTTTATTCAAAATTCTTGATTAGATCGAGCAAATAGTTGTTAAGACAGACCTAAACAACTTTAGTTTTAGCTGGAAACAGTAAGTAAAGCTTTAAATTTGTTTGTTTGCCAAAAATTTCAAACTGAACTTCTCAAAAACTGATCCCGATTGTGGTTGAAATATTAAAATTGGACAATTGAATTATATGTATATATTTTCTTTTTTCGATTAAAAATGTAAAAGAATTTGACGCTACCAGCGAAATAATGATTTTACGTAATCAATGTAACAGTTACCTAGTTTATGACGCAGATCGGCGATGAGCTGAAAAATAAAGCCCTCGCAAACTTTATAAGACATGAAGCATATTCAACGTGCGACATTCGCGAAAGCGCCGTATTGATTTGAATAAGAACTCAAGGAACTCACCTTTCCAAGAGAAATTCATCTTTGTAGAAGCAACCTCTCCAGAAAAACACACAATGTCTACACCACCGACAACAAGCAGAAATCCTAGCACAATTCGCCATAGTAAACTTTGGGACAATTGAATATTGCCAGAACGGTCTTGTAGAAAGATCATTAGTGAAAATTTGAAGGCGAAAAAAAAATTGAAAAATAAATCAGTGGTTTGAAATTGTTTCAGTTGTAAACGTTTATGAAAAGATTAAATAAACCTTTTAGTATTGTTTAGAAAGTGTTTTGTAATCTATTATGATATGCTTATTATTTTCAGCGCATCATGAATAATTTAGAAACTAATGTATCACCACAAAATATGAAGTGCGGTATATCATTTATTTTTCTGGCTCTTACACGCATGTAAACAGATTTTTTTTTTTTTAAATTCTAACCTAAGTTCGAAATAGGTTTCTTTCTAATTTAGATTCGATTCACATTTTCGATCGTGTGTTGACTTTGTTGACTCGATACAAATGACCGGGGAAAGAATCTAATATAGGATCAAAGATGAGTGAATTCAATTAAGCCCTGTAGCTGTAAGACCATTTCCAACACTCGGCCTCACAAGCGCTTGGCCCTTAAAAATTGAAAAATGTGTGACAAAGTTGCCAAAGGCCTTTATATTTGGGTGCAGTTGAAAGTGGAAGTGAAATCGCAAGATGAACTAAGTTGCCAAGGGAACGGAACATGTTGCAAAAAACAATTTAATTACTTTAGATTTTTCGTAGTACCAGGTAGTACTTGTAACTAAAAGGTTGTATAGACACAAAGAGACCCTTCACTCTTGAGATTTTAACAGAGAGTACTGTGAACGCCTGGGGTGGATCGTCGATCTGGAATAGCCTGCGTGGCAGGCGTTTGAAAGGGATTTGTCGCACGACACAGGAGACTTGGTAATGAGGTGGAGCACTGTAAAAAGGAAAAACAGATCAATATGTCTGTACTTTTGGATTTTTGTTCTGCTGCTAGCATCCTGATTGCCTAACCTTTGAGACTCCATTTTCTAGATGGAACATTTTCAGATTTAGAATTAACCATGAAATGTTCCATGACATAGTAAGTAGCCTAAACTGGCTAAATATGATCTTCAGAGTTTGGGACATCTTTCTGAATATAGGACATTTCGACGTTGTGTGAGCGGAACTCTTCATTAGCGTGAAAGTGAGTTATGTCGTCAGTAGATGGTATTATTGAACTCTTGCGGCGCATCAGGGTAAGAATTATATAGATGGTCAGGTTTGTTTGTTTCGCTTTCACCCAAAACGCACAATAGCCCATTTTAAAGTTACAGCTTGAAACGAGGCTGAAGTTGACCTTGTTTTGATACAACCCTTTCTTCTTTGTTATGTAAATCATGTTGTTCTTATGCTATCTAGTATTTTTAAGCAAAATTTACATTAGAAAAGGAAAGAGGTTTGTATCAAAACAAGGTCAACATCAGCCTCACGTTCGCTCAAAGGCTAGGACATTAAGCCCAAAACTATAAAGTGGCCTTTTGTTGATTTTATTTTCGACGCCATCTCAAACACTCCGAAGAATGTTTTACCTGATCTAAAGTTTGTTACCACGGCTGCGCTATGTTTTTTTCGGCTTCGATAAATCACTCTTTCTCGTGTTAAACATTCATTTTTAATGCAGTTTTCTGCGCAAACACGGAGGCTCTTCATGCAGTAAATAACCAGAGCGTGAACACCCATTCTTTTACCATCTGCCCTCTTTTATTCGCGCTCCAATGAAGTAACCAGGCCAATTCCCCAATTCCCCATTTAGTAACAGTCCCAGACGTCTTTACGAAAGTTAACTTGACCCAATTTTCGTCTCGTTTCTAAATTGGGGAATGCTATACAGCTATCCCCGAAGGGGGGGTAAAAAGTAGTGGCCAAAAACCGAGCGCGAAGCGTCCAGGTAAAAATCTAGCGCTATGAACAGACCCTGAGGGGATAGTTGTTTAGTATTTACCAAATCAGTTGGATAAAAATCAAAAAGGAACTTTTTGTCAATAAAGGACGTCACTTAGAGTTTGTTTACGTTTCAGTGCACAGTGTTTCGGGGATCATCTTTTATGATTATGTTGCAAATTCAGTAACAAAATTTTTTTCTACCGACCAGTAAACACCGACAAGCCAAACTGTGTCTCTTTCTTGGCCGTATTTGTTGGTGCAGCTGCTTCATTTACCGTTAAAAATTTCATCTTTCGAAACTGTCGCGAAACGAAAAGCCATTTTGAATCCCGTCCCAAAACAGTGGATATCCAAAGATATTCCCAGTTACGGGAGCCAATCAGAAAGCGCGAAATATGCTATCCACTGATTTGGTAAATACTAAAAACAAATACCTTCCGCTAGTATTGACAAGACAGTACACGAAAACAAATTACCAGCTCTTTTATTGACTCAGATAAGCGCTGACAAGACTCCTAAATTGTCAATAAGAAGTTATGGGTTCATCGTGGTCCTTTAGTAATAAATAATCCAGCGAACATGATATTCAAAACTGCCAATAAATTCATAATATACTCCTAACTAACGATGATTTACGCCGACCAGGAACAGGATGGTCGGATAGTCATTGTTAGCGCGAGCCTGCATTTCAGTTTGAAAGCTTAAAAAATAAAAAAAATTGCCCCAAAAGTATCCATTATCTTGGAAGATTTTACATAAATACGTGAAAATTATGTGGTTATCGTGTGACTAGCCTCAGGTCTCTATGAATTTCTAAGATGGGCGCGCACTTGGGAACAAAAACTTAATGTGGGGGGTGAGGAGGGTTGTATTTTAGCCTAGCAATAATCGCGTCCAAAGTATGGTCGGGCGGTGGTAGAACGCACTGCCATCTTTGAGTCACCTTTGCCTTGGTAGTCGGGGGCAATTCTTGCACTAAATCTAGCAACGTTGGATCGGGCTCGCATAGATTTATACGTTTCAGAAACTTGCTGTTCTCCACCAAAGCATTTATTAGCACAGCGTCCGCTACAGAGTCCATTGAAGCGAAGTTTATCAGCGAGATTGCTTCGATAAATTGACAATGACGAATCATATTTGGAATAAACATGCTCTCGGAAAGGCTGGCCTTGCCGAAAGCTCCATATTCCAGAATCTGCAACTTTGGTAGCATCCTTAAAACCTCTGCCATAGCGGATGGGTTGATGTTAGAAGACTGATATACTCCTAAGCATTTCAGCCTGGGGCAAGATCGAGATAGAATGTATAGTGCCTCGGGCGTAAGTGTTAAACTCCATCGTACGTCCAGCATTTCTAGGAATGTTCCTGTCTCCTGTCTTGCTATCTGCAGCAGTACAGCGTCCGTTACTGCGCGTCCAACACCGCAGTAGGACAAGTTGAGATACTTCAGCGTCTTCACATTGGTGACTAGACTGAGAAGCCCTATCTGCGTAATGTTTGAGCAAGCCGAAATGTCGAGTTCCTCTACTGGCACGTACTTCCACTCTGGAATCACGAAACAGTCATCACGCACCGGAGTATAACGGAGAAGCAGAGTGCGCAATCGCGAACACGATCGAAATAGCGTGCAAAATGTTCTTCCGTACACGTACTTGCATCCGTTTAAACAAAATGATTCTAAAAGAGGGCAGCATTCGGCCACTTTACCGATAACATCATCTGTGATTGTATCGCAGTTCGTGCAGTCAAGGATGACTAGCCTTTGCATCTTGGTGAACATAGAGGGGACCGCGCCTTTCGAAGAATTATTTCCAATACCCAGGTATTTTACCTCGCAGAAGTGTCTCGCTATCCGACCAAGGAAACTGAAATCCCCCTTAATAGGCCTCAATTCCACCAGTTCTAGCTGCGAAGGGAACTCGTATGTGATTTCAGTGTACTTTGGAGGTGGGCTAGGTGGACGCAGCTTTGATCCGCGACTGAATATCAAATATTTCAAACTTTTGCATTTTCTGTTCAATTCACTCAGTAACTCCAGCGAAACTTTACATCCGCCTAAATGAAGAATTGAAAGGGAATGAGAAAATCTTGTCCTTATGAGCATGTGCAGAGTCTCTTCGTCGAGCTTTGTGGCTTGTCGCTTCACGTTCACAGCTTTCCATAATGAATGGTCGTACGACAGTCGTCGCCAGTCACTACAAACTTTGGCTACTCTTCCCAAGTCCGCAACAGGTAGAAAGGAAAACACTTTCAAAATCACTATTTCCGGCAAACAATCCATGCCGAGATGGATTGCTAGCTTATGAAGCCGCTAATAGTATTAGCGGCACTAGCTTAAAAGCGTTCACTCCATTTTTCTAACAGGCCACTTTCTTATTAAAAAGGAAATAATTATACGTCATAGAAGTTATTATATTAATACGTTTCCAGCCTCGCGCTTAAGGTGCGTATTCGAGCTGAGGTGCTCGCGCGATGGGTTTAATTTTTAAAACACTTAAATGTTTCGTTCGTTCATGTTGAGGGGTCAGTGATTACAAAACAAGTGATTAGTACAGTACATGTCGGCTAGCTTATGTTTCCTTACCACTGATTGAGTCGTGGATGAATAGAAATATATGAAATGGCTCATATTTTGACAGCAATTAGCAATTAGATTGTGAGCTCATTCCTGTTGAGCAAACGGTCAACAAAGTAACCTTAAAAAATTCGGCCTGGGGAGAATATAATTTTTGGGGGCCAACACTTTGTTCACAAGGAACCTTTCAATATTTTCGCTCTGATCACACAGAACTGACAAACCAGGTTAATTTTAAACTTCTGTCAGTGCTTTACAATCTGCTACCTTAGCATGCAAATACTAAAATGGCGTTTACCAGTTGAGTTACCACGAGTCCTGCAGCCACCCCTTTGCTTTTGCTGTACAAACTTTAGACGGTTATTGTGTTCACACTGTGCCTTTTGTTTCGACTTCAAGACTTCGCGACTGGTGAGAATTTCTCTTTTAATCAGTGCCATAACAAAGAGTTTTGCGTTTTTTCTCGGGAAACATAATTTATAAAAGCAATAGAAAACTTTTTTCCTGTATTTGTATAGCCTAATATAAACACTCGAGCGGTTGGAAGAATTCTCGATAGTTATGCAAACACGAGACGAAGTCGAGGGTTTGCATAACTGTCTCGAGGTCCCCCAACCTCTCTCGTGTTTATATCAGGCTATGCAAACACAGAAAACGTTTTCTACTGCTTAAATAATTACGACTTGGAAATCATACTGTGACGTAATACAATTAAAAGATATGACCGGGATCGGGACGTTCGGGATGAAGGGAAAATTTTGGTCGAGATAATAATAATGGAATTTATATAGCGCTTATACATCGCTGTTCTAAGCGCTTTGCAATATAAAAAAGGACATAAGAATATCATTAATCACAAGCTTACATATAACCCTTCTGTACATAATGGGAAATTTATAGCATGCACATCTTAAAAAGGAAAGAAAACAAAAACAAATATCATGATGAAACTAAATGTCATATACCTTTTTAAAAAGAAACGTTTTCAACTTAGATTTAAAAAGATTAACATCAGAACAAACTCGAATTTCAAAGGGGAGCTTGTTCCATAGTCGGGGGGCAGCAACGGAAAACGCTGGCTGGCCATAAGTTTACATGTTAAAATTTGGTTCTTCAAGGCGTAAATGATCCCTTGATGACCGTAATGTCCTTGAATGATGGTAAAATTTTTAAATATCTTCAAGATAACGGGGACCGGAGCCATTCAATGTTTTAAAAGTCATCAAATTTATTTTAAAAACAATTCTCTCTACAACAGGAAGCCAGTGAAGATCTCTTAGTGTCTCGGTGATGTGATCGCGTTTTTTGAGACCAGCGATAATTCGAGCAGCCGCATTCTGAACGGACGGCAACTTAACTATGTTCCGTTTTTGGGCACCAAAAAGAAGAGAATTACAGAAGTCCAACTTCGAGCTAACAAAACTGTGAATTAGAATTTCTGTGAATTTCTGAGATGGCGGGATTGAAGAACCCATAGGGGACCCTCATTGTACTGGCGAGCTACTTGGATGTTCCATCGGAAGCAAATCTGCTTCAACCTCGTCTCCAGGGCGCTTTTCCCTGGCTTAGGAAAGCAGGGAAAAGCGCCCTGGGGACGAGGTTGAATCTACTTATCAAACATGGAGTCTGGGCAACACTTTTCCATGGTCTCCGCGGTCAGTCTCCCTCTCTCAACCCTCTCTCCCTCTCTTCTCCCTCTCAAGTCTCCCTCTCCCTCCTCCGCGCTCATACTCGTCCCCAGAGCCCGTCGTTTCTTGGTCACGTGGTCGGGAAATCGGTTACAAATTAAGCCGAGTGTGTAACCGAGTGACCTGTAATGTTATATATACAAAGCGCAACGAAAATTGAGCCTGATCTCAGGTTATTCTGTGTGGAGCTTGTGGTTCAGTTGCTCTGCTTCATGCTGCTCGTGTTTTTGACTATTTTGTAGTTATTGAAATTGCTTTTATGGATAACCAGGCACAGATCCCTGAAACAATTAGTCGATTAGATTCAGAAAAGGTACGTTGATAATAACTTGTGTGTAATTTTGGTTAATTTGAGTATCAGATAAACTGATTTTCTTTCACGAAAACAAGGTTATTGACAGCCATTTTTCACTTAACCTTGCTGAAACTAAGACATAAAAAAAGTTATCATTGCAAGCCGGTTGTCTATTGTAGTTCTAATTTTCGGTTCTTCAATTTCTCAGTCTTAATGTCTTAAAACCGCTTCGAACTTTTAATATTTGGAAAACGACAACATCCAGTCGCTTTGTAGTTTATTTTGTACCAGTGAGTTTTACCCTGTTTTGAAATGACGTTCTTCTGAGTTGATTGCCTTGAAACATAAGCTTAATTATACTGTTGAGGTTGGCAGCAAGTTGACAACTCTATTTATTTATTTTTTTCATTCTCAGAATCAGAGAGCGAAAGCTGGTTCGATGGTGGCTTTTAGAAGTCGAAATTTTCATGCCATGGATGCTATGTATTTAGCAGTTTTGTGTTTGCATGAGATGCAGCCGAGCCGCGCAGTCTGAAACTATTTGAGTCGTCAACCAAAGAACAACCATGTAAAAGAATTAAATAGGCATTTTCTTGAATGAAAGTACGTTTAAGGCATGTTTAGTTTCCCGGCAATAATTATGTCTATGTACTGTTTTTTGGCTTTCAAAGTCGAGGTTGTCATTAAATCCGGCCCATCTTTTGTAATATTGAGTTCTTGTTTTCTCTGATAATAAAATAATTATTGAACGGACTAAACTTTTATTTCTTGGTTCTAGTGTTAATGATAATAATGACGTCTTTATTTCGGTTTCTTTCATAATTATTACTATAGATTCTTTTCTTAGTTATCGCCTTCTCTCAAATTAACTTATACCAAACCAGTAGCATGCAAGAAAGCCAGTAAAAACAAATTCGGGCGTCTTGTGGAGCGCGAGCGACCTACAAACTTCAAACATCATATTCAGCGTTGGTGCAACCAAATAACCATGTGGTGCAAAAATTTGCCACTAGAAAAATATATCAGCTATCGAATGAAGTGATTTTTTTCGCCCCCTTTTTTTGTCTGTTTCTCCCTTCTTGCTTTTAACTTGGCGCGACGGCGAAGACCGGAAATAAAAAGCTGACCGGACGTTAAATTTTGTGCTCATGCTCAGTCCGTTTTGCCGCGGTGTTAGTCTGAGAAGTCTAACACCGCGGCAAAACGTCTACGCATGCGCCAGGTTGAGCATTTCCGGTCTCTTTTTCAGTCACACTTTCCAGTCAGATCAAAGTCTCCCGTACGTTCTCGGCTTCTGTGCAGCTTGTGGTTCAGTTGTTCTGAATCATGCTGCTCGTGTTTTTGACTATTTTGTAGTTATTGAAATTGGTTTTATGGATAACCAGGTACAGATCACTGAAACAATTAGTCGTATAGATTCAGAAAAGGTAAGATGATAATAACCCAGTGTGTAATTTTGGCTAGAGCGTCAGGTAAACTGATTTTCATTCACGAAAACAGAGTTTTTGACTGTTATTTTTCACTTAACCTAGCTGAAACTGAGACATAAAAAGTTATCATTGCAAGCTTGTGTATTGTAGTTCTAATTTTCAGTTTTTCAGTTTCTCAGTCTTCATGTGTTAAAGCCGATTCGAGCTTCATTTGGAAAACGAAAACACACAATCGCTTTGTAGTTTTATTTACCAGTGAGTTACCGTGTTTTGAAATGAAACTCTTCTGAGTTGATTGCCATGAAACATAAGCTTAATTATACTGTTGAGGTTAGCAGCAAGTTGACAACTCTACTGATTTTTTTCATTCTCAGAATCAGAGAGCGAAAGCTGGTTCGATGGCTTTTAGAAGTCGAACTTTTCATGCCATGTATTTAGCAGCTGGAAGTGTCGTGTTTGCATGAGAAGCAGCCGAGCCGCACAGTCTGAAATTATTGAAGTCTTCAACCAAAGAACAACCATGTAAAAGAATTAAATAGGCATTTTCTTGAATGAAAGTCATTTATACTGTTTAGTTTCCCGGCACTGAAAACTCCAGGTGTTCGTGACTGCAGTCATGAAAGTCGAAGTTGTTACTAAATCCCGCCCATGTCTTGTTTTGAGCTCTTGTTTTCTCAGATAATAAAAAAAATTATTAAACGGAGACTAAAATTTTATTTCCTGGTTTTAATGTTAATGATAATGATGACGTCTTCATTTTGGTTTCTTTCATAACTATTGTTATTCTTTTCTTAGTTGTCGCCTGCTCCCACAACTTCTGCCGAACCAGTAGCATGCAAGAAAGCCAGTAAAAACAAATTCGTCTTGTCGAGCGCTTGCGACCTGTAAACTTCAAACATCATGTCACCGTTGGTGCAAACAGATAACCATGTGGTGCAAAAGTTTGACGCTAGAAAAATATATAAGCTTTCGAATGAAGTGATTTTTTTCGCCCCCTTTTTTGTCTGTTTCTTCCTTTTTGCTTTTAAACTTGGCGCGACGGCAATATTATGCTTACGCAAAATTGGTTTATATACTAGACCGGAAATAAAAAGCTGAACGGATGTTAAATTTTGTGCTCATGCGCAGTGCGTTTTGCCGCGGTGTTGGGAAGTCAATTTGGGAAGTCTGGGTGACCTCATTCTCGTCCCCAGAGCCCGTCGTTTCTTGGTCACGTGGTTAGGAAACTGGTCGGTTACAAATTAAGCCGAGTGGCTCTGTGGACGAGAATGGGGTGACCTGTGGTATCTTTCCCACAACTACACGCGCGCCTCGTAACAGTTTCATTTTGAGCGTCCGTCTTCTTTTCTTCCTATTACCTTCTTTCCCTCAACGATCATTATTATTCGTGTACGTACGACTTTCATGTTGCGATGAATCACTGTGTTTCTACTCCTAAGATTTATGAGCTGTCTGGAGTTGTTTCATGGACTTATCAGGCGGAACATGAGGGATCTGGATGGGGAAGGGTGGAACTTTATTATAGCCAGGCGAAGAACATTTACCGTATTGGTGTCAGGAAATCGACGGGAAGGACCAAGCAGGTAAGATGAAGCTGTTAACAAATTATTTGAAAAAGTAGACTGTCTTTTTTTTCTCTAGAAATACGTGTCTTACATAACTAAGTAAGTAACCTGCCATCAGGTGGCCCTTTTTCACTTTTTGTTTGGGAGGTGGAGGTGTAATTTGCAAGTTGCAGGTTGCAGGTCAGAATTTGGAAAAAGAGTTACATTGAAAATGTCCTGAATGGTTTACAGATCTTCCCAAGCTCCTAAAACAGAACATTGAAATGATGTTTCGGTGATATCAAAAATATCTAGCCTGCGAGCAAGCTCTCCTATTTGGGCGAGTGAAACGAGTCTCACGAGAACGCGCGCGCGAGCGGCGAAGACGCGAGGGGCAGAGAAAAGAAGAGCTTGCAACAGTTTCTCAAAAAATTTCATTTGTACTTTGCCCAGACGAAGGGAAATACAATTAGCTGAAAAATGACGTTCCGGAAATCAAAGTTGATTGATAACAGGCCAAGCTGGCACCCCCTTCGTCTGTGTGACAAGTTTGGTTTTCAGGGGGATCAGATTGGTACCGAAAACTTGTTTCAGCCCTCAAAGCGGAGGGGCTCGTTTGATGTAATTCTCGCAAAGAGGATATTGCGAGCTGAGGATAAGTCGGACTGAGTTTGTAGTTCAGTTGTATTCGTTTGTGTCAAGCGCCTTGTTTAGTTCTGAAAACCGGGAGAGTGAAAGTGAAGCGTGATTCAAGGGCTGTCTTCCAACATCGGTTTCTTTGCCCGATTGAATTCTATTTGGTAGAAAAATTCAGAAACATGTACTTGACAGTGTAACGGCTGTGTAGCTTGACCGTAAAGAAGGAAAAGAGAAAGAGTTGGAAGCAACTGGAGTAAAAGGTGAGAGAACCAAGTGCAGGAAAACGCTCAGTCTCTAGTTCCAGATGGACAAATACATGATGTTTTTGTTGGTGGTTGCAATGGGGAGTAGTCTTCTACACTGCAGTATGGACGACTTTTCAAAAGTAAACGAAACAAGAATCAAAGTAGTGGACACGTTGAAGTTCCACGTCCCCGTGGAAAAAATAAACATATGATCAGTGATTAAAAACATTGCTTTGATGCTGTTGCAAAAGCGATTTATAAATAAATAATTCTATGCACCCCCGGCTGTCTAAACTTACTTGACGGGCGGTTGTCACTTTTTTAATCTGCGGCACGTTTGCTGTGACAGTTTTCATGCTTTGCAGAGTCGTGGGGTTTCCGGGGTGGAAATGAAAATTTATGAGAGATTGTTGCAAGCTCTCCTTTCCTCGGCCCCTCGCTCGCGCATTCTTGTAAGGCTCGCTTCACTTGCCCAAATAGGAGAGCTTGCTCGCAGGCTAAAAAAAATTAATATCGGCCAGGTTTAACATGCCATTAATGCTGATCTGAAGAAGGTTGATGAGTGTATGAATTCAATCAAATGAAAAGAAATCATTCAAAATATCAAGCAATTACTTTTGGAAGGGTCAAGAGAAATCCTGTGTTGACCTGTGAAGGAACGATTATCCCTATTCAAGATGAATTGGAACTCCTTAGCGTCACTCTCGATAGTAAGCTAAAGTTTGAGGGACAGATTCGTAAAATCTGTTGTAAAGTTAATTAACAGGTTGCTGTTCTCGATTGTCTGAAGAAAATATTGCTTTTTGACTTGAGGACAGGTAGATATCGTGCTTTCATTGCACCACATTTTCATTACTGTTCAGAGTCGTGGTTAAAGAGGTTCCAGCAAACTTGAAAAAATCAATGAATGAGCCCCTTGCTTTGTGACCCGTCAAGTCAACTTCGTACGAGATGTTGCTTAAACAACTTAACCTGCTGTCCCTTAGCCTGAATTTCATATGATTGCTTCAAGCGGTTTTCTCCTCTCAGCAACGTCTGAATCGACTGGTCGTTAATGTTGTCCAGTGACGTCACTACCTGAAAACTGGGTAAACTTGCTCGTTGGGCGAGTTAAGAATGAATCTGTAAGCTTTTCTTTCTTGTTTCCTTGTTTTCTTTTTTGTTCGTTAAGGACCAAATAGCTTCTTTTCAATTAAAGCAAATCGTTGTGTTTTTGAACTAAGTGTTTTATGTGTGTATTTATTTCATTGCGTGATTGCGATCGAGTTTGGTTATCATGCAGTTGATAGTTTGAATGTTAAACATGAATTACGATCGAAAAGGGTAAAGCAGTTTTGTATCATGTAGACATTTCCAAACAATATTTCTTGGTTTGCCACTTGAAATCATGTTTTACTTTTTGCATGAATTAAAGCAAAGGGGTAGTGATGTCACTGGACGGCATTACAATACGCTCCAGAAATGAACCAATGGCAAAGCCTTTAACATCATGGCTAGTGCCCAGTTTTTCGCAACATAATCTTGCCTGGTAGTGTCGGGACATTGTTTGCACGTTTCAGTGACGAAGTTTCAAGATAAGTTTGCAAGTTTACGGCAAGTAAATAGTCCCAATAGCTGAGATAAGTTTCAAATATGTTGTACAGACATGTATTTGATAAGATTTCTTCTGAATTGCGCGGTATTTCGCGTGTTTTTGTGAACTTTGCGGCTCTGCGACTGCTTGAAATAGCAGAAGCCCTGTACCTATGAGCTGCATCATTTACATTTTACAAACGGGCTACTAAAAGTTTGCATCTGGTGACTATATTTCTCTGGTTGGTTGCCAAAAGGTGACCTGAAGATTTTTTTAATTTCGAGCCCTGAACAATCAACTAATTATACAGTAATCTTAGAGGAAAACACATCCTTGAGCTACCCAAAGTAAATATAACCACCTATGGCCTTAAATCGTGGCATTATACTGAAGCTAAGATTTGGAACGCTCTTCCAGATCAGTTTCATGCCGCTAATAAAACCCGAACATTTAAGAACTTGATGTCTAAGTTGGATTTCTCATGCAAATACATGTAAATACATTTTGCTTAGCTTTTACAACATTATGTAATAATCTGGTGATCGACTCTTAGTTTTAATAATTTTTAACGGTGTATATACTTTTATATAGGTTTTTAATGAGAAATCTTCCCTTTCTGTTATTATTTTTATTTCATTTCTTTATTCATTTTTCGTGGCATGACTGTAAAGTAGCTAATTAGCTATGAATGTCGTTATCGTATTGTATTGGTCTGAACATGGGTATAGATTTTGCCCATTTTGGTCTGGAATTGGGTTTGGTTTACGAAGGAACATGGTTGTGTATCAATGTGTTCATTGTTTCAGTTCCAAGAAAGAAAGTGTAATATGTGAATTTGAAGTGGACTTTAAGAAATCTTTTTGTTGTGCTTTTAATCTCGGCAATGACGACATCTGTTTTATCTAAACATGTAATCTTGTGTTTTGTGACCACCTCCAGGGTACAGTGTATGGATTTTAGAGGCTAGGTCTGAAAATGGGTGTGGAAAATGACATTTTTTGGTCTGAAAATAGGGTGAGGATTTGGAGAACTGGGCAGCACACCCCCACCAATAATTCCCAGGAGCCCCTTGGGCTGTAGTGCCACTTGAAGAAATTTAATGTGCAAATTTTTGTTTCAATATGTCTGCTTCTC
The DNA here is from genome assembly GCA_964035525.1 of Porites cylindrica. NCBI lineage: Eukaryota > Metazoa > Cnidaria > Anthozoa > Scleractinia > Poritidae > Porites > Porites cylindrica. Next base: position 61,666,636 of record OZ037775.1, read on the forward strand.
AGTCTTTTGATTGTTTGTAATAGTGCTATTCAGTGTTACATGAAAATAAGACTTCACCCATGATGAAACCACTTCATGATTCTTACAATGTATTTCATTATCATGATTTATCTTGTTTTAAATAGTTCATAGGTAAAAATAAATTGACATTAAAATAATATTACATGTAATAGTCTGCTGTGAAGTCATCACTGGCTTCTGTTTTATAAGCAAGGAAGAAATGTACAGTATGCATTTAAATCGAGAAAACAGTAAAATCTTCCATATTTACTCATGTTTGGCTCTTGAGTCAAAAACCACAGGGGTGTAAAAAGTGTGGGGTTGGCAAGTGCTCAATCCCTGGGAAACACAACAAATTTGCTAATCCCCCCAGGAACTCATGATTTTTCTCAAGATGAGTCCCAGGACTCACTATAACTATTTGTAACAAAAACACTGGCAGCTGGTTTTTGCAAGATGGTTGCCTCCCAGTTTTATGACATTATAGGTCCATTATGAACTGTGATTTTAAACTAAGGCCAGAGGCCTTTTGTACTGATAACTATTCTTAAAGTTCTCTTCTTTATTGTCTCTATTTAATTGGGCATAGGCAAACACACATTACCAAAAATAGAAGCAATATGGTGTTCACAAAAGTTACAAAATTTCAGAGAATAATGATTAATTACGTAAAAATTTACACAAAATTGATACAGCTAGTCTTAAATATATGTTGGTGGGAGGGTTGAAAAATGATTAATATAAGTTTAAAAAAATTTAATATTCACACACAAATTACAAAATTATGGAATCAGAGCTATTCACCAGAAGGCAATGAGGCAAGTTTGCGTTTAAATTTGGAAAGTGATTGTGCTGTTTTTGTCATGTAATGAAGATCATTCCAGAGTATTGAACCACTATAATTATATGTTTGAGGAAATTAGTCTTTGCCCTTGGAAGTGTTAAATCAGTTTCAAGATTCCTAAGATTTACAGTTGATGTTACTATAGTTGAGTTTTGTAATTCAGCTGGCCAAAACGCACAAATTCGAAAGATCAGTTGACATGTAATAAATCTTTTCCAGTGCAAGATAGTTACATAATCCATTTGCAGGATCAACCATCTGCAGTGGACCATGTTCTTTTTCGTAACTAAAATTATGAAGGTTGGTTAACAGTTAGGCATCCATTGGTTTATATACAGGTGTAGATAACATATTTAATCCTTGTCACCATACGAATACGAGGCCACTGATACACATGTCACTCACATGGCATGGATGTCCACATGCCAATCTGATGAGTTCCCTGGGTGTGAAACCATGTGAAACCCCCTTTGAAAAATCCAGGCTATGCCCATGTATATATGGTGTAGTTAATTTTTTATTTCAGTTATTTTTTTTATTTTTCCATTGTTTTTGGGTATGATAATGTATGCTAATGAATTTAAAACAAAGGAAAAACAAAAATTAACTAAAGTAAAGAATTAACTGCAACATTTACAGCCATACTGTATCTGACTTAATTATTCTTTTTGACTGATTTCATACTGATGAAGACTAGAGATTTAAACGTCATGTTTTTTATCATTGTGCTTCTCTGCACTTTCAGCTTGACCGGTGAGATTTGTCAAGTACTTTCCTGTTTGTATTTTACTGGCAGCTCCGTCAAAGAGTTGCAGTCATGTACCTTTATGGGTACAAAAGCTACCGTATTTATTCAGCTGTAAGCTGAGTGATTTTTACACAAATTAAAGCTAAAGTTAAGTGAAATTTGAGCCGAGAGTTTTTGACAAAAAAAGTTTTTCGGTGCATTGAAACTCTACTAAATGGGGATGTATTCACTTATAAGCCGAGCAAATAGCACTGTCAAAAGATTGAATCAATCGAATAACTAAGAATCTGAATGTTAAGTTAGCTTAGCACAGAAATTCAGTCCCAAATTGTCAAAATATCTGTCAAAAACAGGTCTCACAACTAAAATCTCACATTGATAAGCCTTTTACAACAAGGGAAGGTGTAAAACAAATGAAAGATGTCAAGGAATGTGTAAACAATCTGCTATGTTTGGTCAAATTTGTGCTTTGAGACATTAACATTTGCCTGGTTACTAAGCATGGATGAATGCAACTTGGACTGATGTAGCTGGTTTTGATTGAAAGACGATTTGTGTGATCGTTTCATGCATAATGCGATGAAGACATGAGGAAAGATTTATAGCTGCGAGAAATTCAAACAACAATTAATTTTTACGTTTTCCTGGAGAATATCACATTTTTTTCGAAATTGTTAAGTTTTACACGAATGGGTCCAGGCTTATAGCCGGGTGTTTTGGATTTATCATTCATTCTTGGTTATGCTGATTCAACGAGTTTAAAGTTTAGGGTCTCAGCTTATAGCCAAGATCGGCTTACGGCTGTATACCCAAATAAATACAGTATTTAGTGTGATTAGTTATTCTCTCAATGCATGCAATGACCATATGCAATGACAGCTTGCAAAGAAAGTTGTGTCTAATTCCCAGCTAGCAGAGGCCTATTTTCCTTGGTGCTAGCAGGATTCTGTTGACTTGGCAAGTTACCTTTTTAAGGGGAATTCAAATTGCAGAAGTACATGTGTACTGTAACACAAATTTCCAAAGTTTAAAGCTGTTTTTCAAGCTGATCTGACAAAGTGAAATGCCATTCAATATTATTATTACTGTGAATTAATAAAGCTGGTATTGAAATAACCAATTAATTTTAATTAATAATTATTAATCCTGCTCTTCAAAAAGTTTTTCGGGCTAGTTAAAATGACTCCTGGGCTGGTATATGCTAGGCTACAGCTTGCCTGAAAGGGAAGCTACAAAACTGACTTTCTTCGCATCCTGATGCACACAAATGCTGCGTTACATTTTATAATGTACCAGTATACATCATGTAAAATGGACACTGTTTCCAAATAAATTTCCTCATTTTTTCAGCATTTTTCGTGGTTGAGAAATATGATGCTTGTTACTTAAGCATCAACACTTGACCTTCCTTTAGGAACCACTAGTCTAAGGTTTTGTAGTGTATAGGTTTTACATACATACATACATACATACATACATACATACATACATACACACATACATACATACATACATACATACATACATACATACATACATACATACATACATACACTTTATTGATGCTCCCTAAGTGGGCTTTTCAGCTCAATAGAATAAAAAATACAAATTTATATAAATTAATTAAGAATGTGAGTACAATAATATTATAATTACAAAAAATATATCAACTTAGTAAAACATTAATTTGCAAGATGATGCCTAAAATTCCTGGGGCATTTTAAGGACTTAATATTATCATTCAAGGAGTTCCAGAGTTTGGCTCCTCTGAAAGCAAAGGAGCGCTGCCCTGTTGACAGGCAACATAAAGGTATATCCAAAGCACCAGATGATCGAGTTTGTCTATTATGGACTTTAGAACGTGATTTAAACATATCAGCAAGATAGTCTGGAACAAGCTTGTTAATACATTTGTGCATCATAGTAGCGTCATTGGGAATGAGTTTCTCTCTAACAGGAAGCCATTTCAACGATCGCAACCCATCCGAAATATGGTCATACTTTCTTAGTCCCAGAATAATTCGTCCAGCAAAGTTTTGGACTTTTTGTAACTTGTCAATATTGCTGCTGCTGGTATTACTCCAGACAGTTGAACAATATTGGAGTTTACTAAAATTTATTACTAACAAAAGTGTTTTCCTATCCAGAAGATGTTTGATTCTGTTAATTTGGTACAATTTAAAAAGGCATTTCGAGGCAGTCTCAGTGATATGTTGGTTATAACTGAGGCATGTGTCGAGCAGAACACCCAAGTCCTTAACGACAGGCACAGGTGTTATTTCCTTGTCAAAAAGTGTTATACTGAATGATGACAGTTTCTTTAAAAGTTGTGGTAATCCAATAGCTAGAACCTTAGTTTTGTCCGGATTAATCAAAAGAGAGTTTTTACAGCACCACTGAGATATTCTCGTAAGATCTTCGTTTAAGGCGAGGATGGACGTGGGTAATTCGGCAGGTGAAAATGACAAATACAATTTACAGTCATCAACATAGGAGGCAGATAGACAACGTTTAGGAACAGAAAGGAGGTCGTTAACATAGATTGTAAACAAAACCGGACCTAAAATAGAGCCTTGCGGAACTCCGAACTCAATTGGGAGTACTTTAGAAACTGCGTCACCAATTTGAACGTACTGTTGTCAGTTAGAAAGGTAACTCTGAAACCAATCCAACGCACCCTGGGAAAAATCGAGATATTGTAGCTTGGATAACAAGATGTCATGTCGAATACTATCAAATGCTTTAGACATATCTAATACGACCATGATGGAAACTTTCTTGCTATCCATAGCCTGGAGCAACTGATCCGTAACGTACAACAGAGCTGTTTCTGTCGAGTGAAGCTTTCTATTTCCGCTCTGATGTGCTGCCAGTTTATTATTTCTAATTAGATGCTCCATAAGATAGTGTTTTACATTCATGAAAAAAGAATAGCCCTAGAATCAGAATGAAGTGCCCACCATCTATTTTGATTAAGTGATTTTGGACAGATCTTCATTTTTGGGTCTTAATTTTCAGACCATCTGAAATTATCAAAAGTGAATCAATAGAGCTGCCCTTGCACTGTTGGATATTTAAATAAGTGGATGTGATTTGAGATATTCTGTAAGTTTTAAATGATAACCTGGCAAGATGGGGTACATCCTCGGAGACCCAGGGGCAGATAGTGGGGGCGACGGAAAGTCTAAACGGGCGGGAAAATATGGCACGAAGAAAAGTAAAGAATGGCGAGAAGAGCCCCTGGGGACAATGTATTACCAGACCAGTTCCCAACGGTCGTCGCCGTTCTGCCTTCTGATTGGGCAGAAAAACACAAAAGTTTTCTGGCACCAATCAAAGCCAGAACGACTGTGACAGTTTGGAACTGGTCTGGTAAGACATTGTCCCCAGGGGCTCTTCTCGCCGTTCTTTACTTTTCTTCGTGCCATATTTTCCCACCCGTTTAGACTTTCCGTCGCCCCCACTATCTGCCCCTGGGTCTCCGAGGATGGATAGGGTACTGATGAGACAGTTAGGGAACTTGAAAAAATCATTAACCCACCTTGTAATTGTGGTTAACAGTACCAACCTTTTGATCTCTATATTTGCATTGTGATCAAGGAGATCAACCATTGGTAAAATCAAACGTCTTTAACTTATTCGAGGCCATAAAATACAGGCCAATAAATTTGTTGAAAAATGCGGAAAAATGAACTAAATGAATCAAATTATTACTGTTCCTTTATTTTTTGCTTGTGCCACAACGCAAAGCTTGGGGGAAGGGCCAACAGTATGGAATTAATGGAGAAAAGCCAAGAAAAAAGAAACAAATCTTTGCCATAAATACTGACGATAAATATTTTTTTGAGTGAACACAAATCAGGTAAACCGCATTACAGCTGATGGTACTCCTTTGAAGTTTGTATATATGAGAACCTGACATTTGCTGACAGGTTGACATTCTGTCAGCCAATCAGATCAGGAATGCCATCCACTTTTTGGACGGTTTTTCTCACTGCCTTCTCCCGTCGCTTTAACTCTTACTTTGCAAACCACAGAAGAAAAAACGCACCGAAAAAACTGGCACCTCTGCAGGCTAACAGATGGCAAGGGAAAAGGTGGATTACAATATCCACGCTTGTTTGTTGAAGAAATAACTCATTATTTACTCCTTCATAATTGAACACTTTGATATGAAACTTACTGGTAGTTCCATGATTCCACAGGAACTGGGTGTAAGTTGTTTTTCAAAATGGGTTTTACTTTAAGGTTACTGTCAATATAACTTATCTTGTCTTCCTGTTTCAGTTTATCATCACATCTCAAACTTCTCTGACAAGACTCACTGGAGATTCAGTCATGATTAATGAGTTACAATATCGCTACACACCAAAACCAGAACCTTCAACTGTTAATGTATCAGGCGCTGGCCCGAATGAGGTTCAAAAGTTTATTGACAAGCTACCTGACTGTGTTAAAGGTAAGAATGGAATAATCTCTTTTTCATTTTAGATATCACATGTTCAACATGTTTATTTCATGTAAGTTGGAGGATAATACAATCCCCAAATGTAAATGCTTAAAACTTTGCAAAACCGTCATCTTATTACTGAGAACAAAAACTGAAAAATTAATACTTTAATGTTATTGTTAATAATAACAATGATATATTAAGGTGGCTGAACACAGTTTTGTGGGTGGTCAGAGGTAATTACTCATGTGACGGCACGTGTTCTAAGTTAGACAAACAAACATGGCAGCGAAAAAAACAATGGTACACAGAAGACGATTTCTCAAAATCTACTCATTAAAATTTTGTGCTATTTGGCAGAATTTTTTCTTTTATCGTATTTGACATAATGAGAACTTTAAAATGGAAGTTGAACAGACGAATTTTGTGACACATTTAATAATTACAGTACAATTATATGATAGATTATCTAAAAACCCGTCTGTTAAAATTTGGTCAAATAAGTTTCAAATGGTATTGATTAATTATAGTAAGCTGTATGCAAGTTTATAGGAAAATCTGAAGAGCGAAGTTTTTGTAAGCTGAGCAAAAGTGAAATGTTAAGGTTGTATTCAATCGTTCATGTTGCCATGGAAACTATGAAAATGTCACATTTTTCCTGTCAATCAAAATCTTTCATTAGTATATTTTTCATTTGCCAAGTTTCAGCCTGGGAGCTGCAACCTTTCTCTTGCCATGATTTGGCAATTAATGACATATACTAACAAACTGCCAAAACTGTGTTCAGCCACCTTAATAATAATAATGATAATAATAATAATTTAATTAATAACAATGCTAACTACGGTATTAAAATCCTGTTTACAATTAATCTGCTTAAACAAACTATTTAATCAAAACTTTATTTACCATTCCTTAATTTTGATAATAATAATAATGATAATAATAAAGTTTGGTTTTTGATTGCTCCCGAAACTGGTATGATCGTGAGCCAAAGCCAGTGGAGGAATCAGAAGAATGCAAGTTACAACGAGATTTTCCCATTCAAACTGACCACAAAATTGAGCACAACAGCCAGACATCGTAGCTGTAGACAAGAAGGAAAGGAGCCGCGCATAGATATTGCTTGCCCATTTGACCATCGAGTAAGTCTTAAAGAACAGGAAAGATCGAATACCAAGACTTAAAATGAGCTGAAGCGTCTGTGGAATTGTAAAGAAGTTGTGCTTTTATTGATCGTCTTTGGTGCCCGCAGAACAGTCAGTAAAAGATTCCATCTGTATCTAAAGAACGCAGGACTCAATGGAAGTATTCTGCCCCATTACAAAAAGCTTGTTTACTGGGAACAGCAAGAATTATAAGAAAGGCAATGGATACCTAAGGTGACGGGAGGTCACCTGGTGCCAGGGAATGATCGGTTGGACGACCAAGAAAACCATGCGAACTGACAACAATGATGATGATGATGATGGTGGTGGTGGTGGTGGTGATGGTGGTGGTGGTGATGGTGATGGTGATGGTGATGGTGATGGTGACGCTGATGATGATGAATTAATAACAATTAAGAAATGGTAAACGTGCAACGTGCAACCATGGAGCTATGGATGCACGCGGAAAGTTGCTAAGCACTCAAGAAGCGTAAGAGTCGCCGAGTGCGACTCTAGCTTCTTGAGTGCTTAGCAAACCTCCCAAGTGTATCCATAACTCCATGGTTGCACAGCTGCAACGTTTACCATTTCTTTTATAACATAATCAAAAGAGAAAAACATTATTTTCCATTTGCCTTCGGTGAGTCATCGGTACGAGTTCATGTACGCAGCCATCTGCCCGCGCGTAAACAAATCATGTTCTATGTTTTTCAAAAACTTGCCTTTGAGTTTTTCTTTCGCTGAATCAACTGTTCTCCGTCTTCAGGTAAATTGCAAAACGTTTTTTGTTGGTATTCTGGCATCTGTCTACTTGCTCTTGATATTAGGGTAAAAACTTTGAGGGAAAACTATAGCTGAAACTATAAACACCAGCTAAAAAGACTAAAAAGAAATAAGTTAAAACTAAATAAATGAAATAATTATCAAGCTTATTTATGTGACAATTTTTGACATAAACGTAAAGTAGAAATGAGAAAATTTCACTGTAATTCCTTTAGAATAACAGGTAACACTAATTTTAAAAAGAAATTAACTAGCTTTGTATCGAGATCTGTCTGGGGAAATCCAGCTATAAAAGTCAAAGTTGCAACTGAAATTCGCCGACACACAGCCGGCGCTGAAGCTGTTGTTTTTCGACCGTTCTCTCAACGACTGTTATGAATGAACACTGAGGAACAAAATAATACACACAGAAGTTATTTTTTGAAAAATTTATTTGAAAACCCAAATGTTTCTGTACTCAAATGAAATTCGCTTATTCCAGCGTAATGTGCCCGTTTAAACTCAACGAAAATTTTTAGTCGATGCGATGAAAAGTTCACAACAAAGCTGTCTCGAATTTGAGCGTGTTTCCTAAAATATTTGCTTGAATGTAGCATTAGCTTGACCAAAAAGTCAATAACACAATGCTAATTGATAAATTTACATTTCTCTTTCTATAAAAAACACACAAAATGTACCAAAATGTGCCTTCGCTCGATTATCCTTCAGCCGAATCTAGCCGCGAGGAAAACAGTGATTAATTCATCCAGGGCGAATTTGTCGCTTGATCTTTTGTCTTTTTTCCTTCAAAACGACGGCTTAGTATTTTCTTCAACTTCCACTTTTCATCTGTGCATTTCATCGGTGTATTTTACCGTCAGGGGAGGAGATTTGTTGAATTTGCCTAAATTTTACCGCGCTAGCTCAGTTTCTTGGCGTGCACCCACGGGCAAATGGTAGTGGCTAACTGACCAATCAGAGCGCGCGATTTACTTTTGTTTTGTTATAAAAAATTTTATTGACAACAATGCTAACTATTAAAATCCTACATGTATTTACAATTAATTCGCTTGAAAAAAACTATTCATTCAAAACACTATTTACAATTCCTGTCTATTAAAAAAGTACTCAATTTTGCTTAGAAAAGTTTAATTTAACTAAGAAAAATGATTCAAATTAAAAACATTTCATTTCAATAAAAACTATCAGCCTCTATCAGCCTCTAAAGTTCAAAAGTTTCTTTTAAGTGTTTCTAAAAAAAGAAAGATTGATTTGGTCAGGCTCTAATGTTTTCGATCTTTAAATCTGAGTCAACAAAGTCTAGCTGTCGTTTTCTGGATCTTGAGCCTCTCAAGCATGGTATCGCAGAGCGTACGATGGCGAAAGACACTTCAGCTCTTATCCAGGAAATTGTGCTTGAGTAACTTTCTCCCTTCTTATTTGCGATCAGCTCCGCAAGTCTGCTGTGGTACTTAACACACTCATCTGCCTTTCCGCCTGTGGTCGTGAAAACTATGGGAGTGAACGTTCCCTGTTCGATCTCCATTACTCTTTCCGCATACTGCCTCTTCTTTTCGTTCTCATACTTCTTGTAGATCTCCTTAGGAGTCAAGTCTCTGTAAGAGTCTGCATTGGGGTGACACACCCGAACGCAGAAAATGCAGATCTCTGTCTCTCCCAAAAGCCTCGAGCATGGATATCCAAACGGGAATCAGGGGCTTTGTTAGCGTCATGATTTAATGCCTCCGCAGTGACCTCCTGAAGGACCGGCTCTTCTACATCATTACAGACCATCGTTAACATCTCTGCTTCCAAGTCGCGCAGTTCATTATGGCGCTGGATAATGAACCCGCCACGCTGACACACCATTGTGTGATCCACGCTAAATCAAACACCGCATGTGCAGATCACGGGCGTGTCCATTATTTCCCAGTTGTACAGTAACTTGATTGCATCTCCAAATTCCTTCTTATTCAGATTGTAGCCCAGCTCTTTTAGATGAATCGCGGTCAGCCAATTTGATGATCCCTTTTCTGTAGCTAACTCAACAGCTCGCTTATCTTTTGTTGGCAAGGAGTTCTTCACCTGCTCCAGCCTCTCACTTAGACAGTCATCTTTTTGTTTTCGTGTGCTCAGTTGCAGTGTTCGAATTTCTGAGGCATCTGGAGGCTGGTGCTCTTGCTCAACAATTCGCCTCATGAGTGGTTTTGTAACTTTGATTCAAGCCTCGTATTCAGAAGATGAGGTCACTACAGGATCTGTAAATCCAAGGCCTCCCATGTGCACAGGAAGACCAAGGAGGTTGCGCTCTACTTTAGTGATTGTATGGTCAGTGACAGCTGGTATGAGGACCTCATTAATCGTGCGCTTGAGTGGTTCAAGTAATTCTGCAATATAATAATTATAATTATAATAATAATAATAATAATAATAATAATAATAATAAAAGTAATAATAAAAAGATCATCCTCCTAGGAATGGTGGACATACTGAGAAGGTTTCTGTCCTTCAAATATAAAACTCCCCTGGTACCTCAGGAACTAGGATTGGCTCCAGTTCTAGGAGAGAGTAGGAAGCAATTAAGAAAGTGATAATGGCGTGAGCTTGTAAATTATTATTTTCATCAAAATTTTAGACTATGATAGTGGAATGTAAACTGGTCTTACGATGACTGCCGCTTAATCGCTAGCCAAGCGTGTGTCCACTAATTTTAGAAAGTTGATAATGGCGTGAGCTTGTACATTAGTATATTGGCATTTTAAGATCTTTTGATATTTCTATTTCCTCAAAAGTTTAGTCTGTGATAGTGGAATGTAAATTGGTCATATGTTAATAAAGATTTTCATTGTTTATTAATAGTACTGAAAATGTCTACTATAATAATAGTAATAATAATAATAATAATTATAATAACAATAATAATAAAAAATAATAATAATAATAATAATAATAACAATAACACCGAAACAGAGGGCTTTATTATTGCTGCCCAAGATCAGGCCATCAAGACCAACTACTATCGTAGCAAGATGCTAAAAGATGGTACAGACCCAATGTGCAGGATTTGTGGTCAATTTCAGGAAACTATTGACCATATTGTGGCAGGGTGCCCTCAGCTGGCCAAAACTGAATACCTTCACAGACACAACAAAGCTGCCACAAACCTTCACTGGAACATCTGCAACGAGATGAATATAGACACAAACGAGAAATGGTGCAAGCATGAGCCCCAAACAGTAACAGAAAAAGACAACATCACAATCTTGTGGGATATGCCAATACAGACAGATCGTGAGATGAAGGCCAACAGACCCGACATTGTAATCAAGAACAAACAAGAAAAAAGGTGCCTGCTCATTGATATGTCCATTCCCACCAGAAAGAACCCTTCAGTTAAAGTAACTGAAAGACTGTCAAAATATAAAGACCTTGAAATCGAAGTTGAAAGAATGTGGGGGATGAAAGCTACAACAATCCGGTAGTGATAGGGGCCCTTAAGAAAGGGTTGGAAAATATTTACAACTGATCCCAGGAAACATCAAAATGCATGAACTACAGAAGATCACACTACTTGGAACATCTCACATCCTAAGAAAGGGACTCTCCATCAAATAGACTTCTACCTCATTCTAACCCTTGGCCCAAGGAATGGGCTCGGCTGTTATGTTGTATTATGCTATTACATTAAAGATAATAACAACAACAATAATAATAACAATACCAGTGATAATAATAATATCTAATGTTAATATTTTGTTGTGTGAGTAATAATATTAATTAACTTGTATTGTGCAAATATCAATAAAAAATTCCATATGCTCATTACATTCATTTCTAGTACAAATTCGAAGGACAATAACTAATTATTCCGTAAAATCCTATTTACAAATCCTTCTTAATAATTAATAGTATTTAATAATAATATTATTTTAAGTTAATATTGCAGGATCTCAGTATTATGGTAGCACAGTCTATGACTGAACCTTCCTTTCCTTACTTGCCTTACTTGCAATTGCTCTTTATGAGTCGCGATATTTGCCACTTTGTCCCACGCTTGTGACATCACAATTATTACATTTTTGTAATACTCTACCGAACAAAAGAAAATTTACAAAAGAAAAATCTTATACCTATAGGGAAAATATATTTATGGAGTTGCACAAGGAATGAAGTACTTCCAACGATAGACAGTTATATAGTTAGAGTAAACAATAAGTACGAAATAGAAAAATATATCTGCACTAAAAATAAGAAAAAAACTAATGGACAATTGGACTTTGTAATCTAGTTTATTTTCTTCTTTTACAAAAATGATTATACAAGTTGACTTTGTAGGTAATTTATTTGGTTTCTTCTTTTTTTGAAAAGCACTTGTATGATCATGTGTAGTGATTATTTAATTGCATGTGTGCTTAGGTGTGTAGTCCGTGTGTGTATGTTTACGATGTGATAATTATTGTAATTGTTGTACTTTGGAATAAATGAAATTTAAAAAAAAAAAACCTTCTTTCTCAGTTTATCACAGTAGGCTGATTCGTTTTGTTTTCAAAACCTCAACAGAAAAAATGCAAGATCTTCGCGGAGCCTTAAACATGCAAAGCCCTTTATCAGCAGGAGAACATCATGCCGAAAAAGCACCAAGGCAATCGAGGGGGATGATGGAAGACAAAGAAAACGTACAGATTCAGCAGAGGGGAATGCAGGAACGCGAGCAGAGGCAGCAACGTGAACAAAACTGTCAAAGCCAACTGAGCGAGTTGCAGCAACGACACGATAATTTGCAGCTGAGGTACTTAAACGAAGTAGAGCGACTCGAGCAAAGACAGCAGCAACTTCAACAAAACTTTCAAAGCCAACTGAGCGTCATGCGGCAGCAGAAAGGCAATTTGCAGAAGCAGTTTAACGAAATGCAGCGACGCGAACAAAGACAGTTAGCAGAGAAGCAGCAACTTGAACAAACCTTTCAGAGCCAACTGACCGAGATGCGAGAACGAGAAGGTAATTTGCAGAGGCAGTTGACCGAGACGCAGCAACGTGAAGAAAACCTTCAGGGCAGACTGAGCGCGGCCCAAAACGAAATGCAGCAACGTGAACAAAACTTTCAGGGCCAACTGACCAAGATGCGACAACAAAAGGGTAATTTGCGGAGGCAGTTGACCGAGATGCAGCAACGTGAACAAAACCTTCAGGGCCGACTGAGCGCGGCCCAAAACGAAATGCAGCAACGTGAACAAAACTTTCAGGGCCAACTGACCGAGATGCGACAACAAGAGGGTAATTTGCGGAGGCAGTTGACCGAGATGCAGCAACGTGAACAAAACCTTCAGGGCCGACTGAGTGCGGCCCAACGACGAGAAGAAAATTTGCAACGGGAGGTAAACGAAATGCAGCAACGTGAACGCGACTTTGAGAACCAACGGCAACAACGTGAAAGAGACTTTGAGAGCCTGCGTAGCGAGATGCGGCAAAGAGAAGAAAGTTTACAAAGGCGGTTAAACGAACTACACAGTGAAAATTCTGAACTACAGTTAAGTCTATCAACGGCCCAGCAAACATTGGATGACCTGCGTCGCCAAGAAACACGCGATTGGGTTATTTCCCGCGATGAGATTCACGTAACAGACAAACTCCTTGGACGGGGCGCCTGGGCAAGTGTTTATGAGGGCGTGTATTGCGGCTGCCCTGTAGCAGTGAAACAAATCTATGATTTGATCCTTTCTGATCACAACATTCGTCTATTTGAGAGAGAAATGAGTATAGCATCTAAGTGTCGCCACCCTCATTTACTACAGTTTGTGGGTGCCACGAATGACCAAGAGAGTCCTTTATTTGTGACCGAGCTCATGATGAAAAGTCTGCGGGATCTATTGCACGAGAGAGAGCTCTTAGTAGAAGAAATACATGTTCTTTGTCTTGATATCGCTCGTGCTCTTAACTATCTTCATCAGAAGAAACCAGTACCCATCATTCATCGGGATGTGAGCAGTGCCAATGTGTTGCTATGGCGACAGGGTGACCAATGGAGGGGTAAAGTGTCAGACTACGGCACTGCTAATTTCATGCAGCAGACCATGACAGTGGGTCCGGGTGCTATGATTTACAGCGCACCTGAGTCATCTACACCAAACCAGACAGTCAAGGTTGTTTTATTTTTCACCAATTAATTTAGATGTAAAACCCTGAAAGCGTGAACACCAGAAATATCTGTGGAATGTTGTTCTGTTGGAATTAGAAATCCTATCAGGCGCGAGAAAAATAAACTGCAAGCAGTGGTGGTCACTAGTTTGTTGTTTGTTCAACAAATCGACAACAATTTTCTATGGTCTACTCTTATCGACCATAGAAATGACGTCAACATGTTCAAAACTCAAGTGTAACCACCTACAGGCGAGTGGTTTCACTGCAAAGTTTAGATCACGGTTCGGTTCAAATTGCTTTTTACAATAATCATTACCATTTAGTTTCTCCGAAAATCGCGCGCGGGAGGAAGAGAAAGACAGAAACAAACTGCAAAGCGCCACTTAGGTCATTTGCATGGTTTGTACTCTTATCTTACCATAGCTCTCGACCAAATCTCTCAGTGGAGTTTGCTTGCTTAATTGGTCACTAAACAGTCAACCTTCCTTAAATATTTAGGTGTTTTCGCTTTTCTGTGTTTCCCTCAAAGGAATACACGTTTTCCTCTCCACCTAAGTATACGTTACTTCTCAGCCTAACAGTTTTTCAAAGTTCCTTAATTTGCTTGGGAGACATTTTGTGTGACACGAAGCTGTGATTTTGTCATTCAAAGGTAATTTCTCAAGTTTCATATCGAGTAAAGACGCGTAACTGTCATTAAGAACAAAATGAACTAGAAAGCCGTGACAAAGCCCCTTTAAGCTTAAATTACAAAATTTGACAGCTAAGCATACTCGTATGCTGCAAATGAATCCACCTTAAGACTGGTATTCACTCAGTGTTTTACGTCTTTTAGGTTGATGTTTACAGCTTTGGTGTTCTTCTTTGTGAAATGTTTATCCGCGAACTGCCAGATCCTACACGACGTGAAGAACAAGTGGTACGTGTGAGGAATGGCACATTTAGAAGCCTTGTACGGCGATGCCTACCTATAAATCCGGAATCAAGACCAAGCATGGAAGAGATAATTAACTATGTTATGCGGCTGAATGCAGAATTGTAATTGTAGAATATACAAAAGCATGTGAGGTCGTCCGATTTTTATAAGTTTGAAGGACCATCTGTCCCGAGTGGTATGGTCAAGGCCCTCGAAAATTCTAGGTGACCTTTTTAGGGTAAAAATCCGTTAATAATCGGCAATTGTATCTCAAATAGTCTTCCGAACAGATATTTTCCGAAAATTGACGTTGGGTGCCCCTGACTGTGATTAGACTTCGTCGTATAGGCAGTTTTTAGAAGATGACACTCAAGGGACATTGCGGCTATTTCGATTCATAGAGTAAAGAATGAACTTTGCAATCATTATATTAAAGATTTATTTGAGTTAAATAATAGCAGCTATAAGTTAAGAGTGAAAGAGCTCATGTTACCGAGGCTTACATGTAATACCACAAGCTATGATAAATATTCGATGAGATACTTGGGACCTCAACTTTGGTCGGAGCTAGACTCAAATGTACGGAACGCACCATAAATTTACGCAATTAAAAAGGTTATAAGAAAACTAGATTTAGATGTTTTAAACAGCAACAACTGTAAAATCTGTTCTTATCCCATGTTCTTAGTTGTACATATTTTAATACATAGCAGCCAATTCTTTGTAATATAGGATTAAATTAACTGCAAAAACCGTGGACGAAGATCCTGCCAGTTGTAAACGTTGGATCTCTAGAACAGAGGTCAAATCAGCCAAAATATAAAGAACCAAGAACGAGAAGTTAGAATGGTTAGTAATGTATGGACAAGTGGCACAATTCTGTCCACAACGGAAGCAGCCTGGCGGAAAATGATTGGTGGAGATAACGGGTAGTTGTGCTTTAACTAAAAGGTCACCAAGATTAGAGCTACGTCAGTAAGCAACAAAAGGCGGTTGCTTAAAGACGTCTTTAGGCAAGCGGCTGCTTCCGTTGTGGACAGAATTTTGCCACTTGTCCATACATTACTAACGGCCTCACAAGTTATACCTCTTACGCTACAGGTGAAACACGCTCCATCACTTCACACATTACTTGTAACACTAAAAATGTGATCTACATGGTTCGATGTAACCGTTGTAATTTACAATATATAGGTGAAACTAAGCGACGTCTCAAGGACAGATTTAACGAACACAGACGTGTAGTCGACAAAACTAACAGTAAATCTAAACCCACTACTGTTTCTGAACACTTTCTCTCTCACTCTAACCATTCTCATACTGACATGCAGTTAATCCCACTAGAGAAAATTCATTCTTCACGTGACTCAGTTCGTAAGGCCAGGGAGTCGCATTTGATAGATAAGGCCATGACTCTTGAACCTTATGGCCTAAACCGCCGTGACGAATTATTGTAATCCATATCCTTAGTATTTTTCCTTTCCAGTTTTTATGTTGTACGTCATTTCCGCCTCTCCCTTTTATTGCGACATTCTCCATTTATATAATATTGTGATGGCTACATAAGTTCAGTAACATCTGTAAACCTGAAGAAGGCTGGTATGGCCAGCCGAAATATTGTTATAAAAAACAATACACGTTGTTTTAAATCAGCTTTGCAGTAGTCTTTGGACTTCTCGTTCTTGGTGCTTTGTAATATGTTTTCAAACTTTTTAGACTTTCCTAATTTTTATATAAAGTTATCGAATTTTGCAGTTGTTTTATTTAGTTACTTCGTTTTCAGTATTAACGAAAACACCGATACCTACTTGCCTCAAAATTTGCCTCTTTCTTGAAACGGTTTCAGGAAAATACTTGTGTCTTTTCTTGCAAATACCACTTGAAAAGTAGATGACATCAATCGAACAATATTTTTTGCGTATTATTGCGTATATTTCTTTTTGCGGACAGCCGTGAACTTCACTTTTCTGTATCCACAAGCATGATTGGCTAGACTGCCGCGCTTTACACAACCGTGAAGCAGTTTTTACTTGGAAACGAGGCTGCAAGAAAAATATCATCGTACCGATGGGTTATTGGCTACATCTTCCAAACATGACAAGCGCCGACCGGTTATGGAATCAGCCAGGGGATTACAGCCAATCACAACGGCGAAATATAGGAATGTCGATGATTGAATATACAGTATTTCTCTGACTGGCTTACATTTAAATCCCCCGGCTAATTCTTCGGAACAAGCTTTATTGCCGGTAAATTATAAAATAAAGTCAGCAGTGCAGCTTTCGGCAGGAAAAGGGACGGCAACTGAGAAGCCCTTGTAGGGGAGGCTGCGTTTGATCTGGTGTTTTGGAGAAAGTGGCGGAAAATGTCACGTTTTGCGAAGGAGAAGAAATAACCGATCCTCTGCCTTAAATAGTAACATCTCAAGAACGTCATAAATACAGCTCCATAAATGACAACTGCTATTTCAAGAATTCAAGAGCAGGCTAGTCGATGAAGGATATCTCTTAACTTTTCGATTTGCTTGTATCCATGTCTTCATCAGTAACCTGCGTACAGGCTCCAAATGACATTGACTTATCATAATTTTCTGTGAAGTAAAGGGTCTTTTTCGTGGCTTTTGTACATAATGGTCATTTCTTTCCAGACAGGACATATTCCTAGCCATTCAATTGTTCACGAATATATGCCCTTGGTTCAGGGGCACCCAACGACGGTTTCCTCCTAAATACATAGAAAACACTTTTTAGGCTGTCCAGCTTACTTTTAGATCTCTAGAAATGCATTATGCGGAGCTATAAAATTTGTATCTGTTCGTCGTCCTACGGGAACTAGAGTCTTTTCGAAATTACGAGGGATGCAGTATTATTTTCCCGAAAATTTGAGATGCAATTTAACATATTACGAAGGAGAGAATTTTTCTGATTCCTCTTTCCATCACATTTTTTAATTCCAAAATTTTATGTTTCCTTTTTTCTACAAAGAATAGCCTAACCTGGGGAGTGAAATGTGAAAAATTAAACTTCAGAAAATCTTAGGGAATTTATTAGATGAGCTTCGCAAATTGCACAATGCATGAATGGAACGGTCATGTAGAAATTTTCAGCCGTCCTCAGGTAATAGAAATTTCTAGGCAATATTTGCTTCTCCGAACAGATATTTTACAGACAAAAGTCGTAGGGTGCCCCTGTTGGTTCTGTATGAAACAAGCTAACAGACTCAAACTTTGTGCATATCGACCATCAAGTTGTTTGTCTATTTTTTTCTCATATTATAAAGGTTATGCCCTCTAGCAATGAACCATAAGCCCGTCGACTAATAATCATCCAACTCGAATAAATATTTTGGTAACTTGATTTAATGAAAATGAAAACAATATCCTCTTTCAAAATAGATTTTATAATAAAACAATTTCGTCTATAAAAGATATCTCGAAGCTGTAAGAAAACATAGATCTTTTTGTAAAAAAATGATTCCAAAATAAAATATATCCTTAAAATATCTGCTCGATGGAATGAATCGTTTATCATTCCACAGTTGCCAAAGAAACTTTCATAAAGTAAACTTGGGATTACATCCAGTTAAATTATTGTCTTAAGTAAATTTCACTTACACCTCAATTTACACTAAGTCCTGATCGCGCCAATAGAGAAGACTTCATTTTCAACCAGGCTTTTAAGAAATGTCAAGAACAAAAATGTGCTAATTTATAGTAACAAGCTGGAACAAAAAATTTACAATAACTTTCGAGAAGTCACAAAAGCATGGCTTAGACTATTGTGCAGTTTCAAGTATGTCACTCAGACCGCTATCCAAAGACAATGAAGTCAATGAAGGATCGTAGCGTGGAATAACAAATTAGCAAATGGATTAGAATATCACTTGTGTTGTTATGATAGTGATTTGTGAGAAGCCAGTGTCCGATTTCATGATATCCAGAGCTTTGATAATTGCTGGATGTTTCTTGCGTAACTCAAATTATCTTCTAATAAGTTAGTTCATAAAGGTCTTTAAATTATTTATTCATCGATTTTATCAAGATGTTTTTCAGGTTTCTGGTGGTTTTCTTTCTCAAACATCTCTTTAATGTGTAACGCAGCAGGCTCGTCTCGAAATCTAAGGTATCGAATCTTTCTCATTTCTGCCTCGGAAGGAATTTCTTCTTGAAGTTTTCGCAGTCTCTGATCAATAACCTCATTAAAATCCATAAAACCAAGGCTTGCTAAGTCAGGCATGGAATGAGATAGTCCATCATCTCGGCTAGCTTTAAGAAGCAGAGAATTTCTAAATAATTCTTCGTCTATGGGAAATGGTTGATTTTCGTTATCGGCGCTTTCGGCATTAGCCTCATCATCGTCTACTTCCTCTTCTTGCTCGATTTTTATTGTCGGAATCTCATCGCTAACGGCATGTGTAAGCTCATTATGCTCTTCTCTCTCCATTCTGTCGCCCGAACTCGTGTTAGGCCTCTTCAAAAAATCACAAACACGATCAGTTAGTTCCAAGGGCGACGCAGACAAATCGTCAGAGCTTTTGCTGTGCATCCCCGAAGCTTTCCTAGAGGGGTGTATCTGTCTTGTATCGTCGCCGTGGGGAACAGAACCACTCGCCCCTACAAATACAGAGGACGTGGCGTTCAAGTTTGGCGAGGAATTCGGTCGATAAAGATTAGATTTGGCGCCAGTTGATAGATGACTAACACTCTTTGGAACAGCTCGAAAACGTCTTGCACATGACGGGCTTTTCGGGGAATTAGGCCTCACGGGGCCATCGGCTTGCTTCCCAACCAAAGCTGTACGATGCGCGCCAATCTGCGGTAAAAAAGGCTTCGAAGAGATCTCTTTACTTCGACCTTGTACAACGAGAGGCGAGATCCTCCCGGATGGATTTTCAAACTGACGATTGCTAATTTGTCTCTGTCTAGGATCACTCCACGTTTTTCCAATCGCTGTTTTTCCGGTTGTGGTCTTGAGCCGATGTCTGTACTGTGATAGCCTCAACTCGGAAATTTCAGCCTGAAGGTTGACTAAGTTGCTATGGAGTTGCAGGTCGAGATGTTGAAGATGACCAACCAGACGTCGATTTTCACTGGCGTTTCTGAGAGTAATTCCTCGACTTAAATCACTGGATCGAACGAGGCCCATGTTCTGAGTTGCTTCATACTTCTTCATAGCCCGTTTCGTTTACACTCGCTTTGAGATGACTCAATACGAACCGAGCGCGTTTACTCAGCGACTATCAGCACGGCCTGGAGGACTGTCAAGAATATACCGCTAGTCAGCCCTATAGCTGAAACGTCAGACTTTGCGATACATCGTTTTTGAGTGATCGAGCCAAAATAATACTCCAAGTGCCACGTTCTGGTTCATTGTTTTGAGATTTTGTTGGCGAGATCATATGTCTTCGACTCTGTCACGTTGTCACGCTGTCACACGTGGTCACGAAGTGTTAAAATAGGATGAGTTTGGGAATCTTTCTTATTGATAACTGAAACAATTAAGACAGTTTGATAAAACTTGTGTAATCGTTTTTAATTTGTACCGTTACAATTGGTTCATTTAGGAGCCTGCGACAAAGCTCTCCTAAGGCGGGGTGTGGGGGTGGGAACCCGGGGGGTACTCCCATACATTACCTATACGGGTATGTGCCGCCCAACGGGGTCGTGATTTTGAAGCTCCTGATTTAGAAAGGGGTATCCATTTCAGAGGCGTTTTCTAGAACGGGGTATAATATTTCGAACGCACGAAAGCTCCAGTTTTGTAAGCAGCCATTTGAACTTATTCAAGGACAGATTGCCTTTAAAAATACGGTTCAATGCGTTAACAAGCAAACTGTTGTACTCTTTGCACCTTAGAACGGAGTATAAAAAATTGGTCCATTTCTAGAACGGGGTATCAGTTTTAGCGCGAATTCTAGAACGGGGTATCAATTTTAGGGGGAATTTTTTTTAGAACGGGGTGCCAATTTGGAGTCCCGGGCGGCACATACCCACCCAAAAAATACCCAAGTGCCCTCCCCAGGGGTGGGAAGAGGGACCTTACGATCCGAGACGGCGACGTCCATGAAAGGGTCGCTGAAAAATAAACTTCACATCCTTTTAAACTTTTTCGCGTTTATCCCAATTCGCCCTGTTACTTAAAAAAAGAATTTTTGTTGGAGTTGAAGAGAGGGGACCGCGCCCGAGTTCGGGCAGAGATGGTAAGCTTCCTTGCCGTTCCCGTTCTCAAGCAAGTTGTAAAAAATTTGGTCATTTCACGTCGCAGTTGTGCAAGGACAGCAAAGAAATGTACAAAAAAGCGTGATGCACGTGTAGAGTTGTTGTTTTGCTTATTAAACCTATTGCTTGTTTGACGTTCTCCTTGCCGTCGCCGTCGTAGTTCGTAAGGTCCCTAAATGACCAGAAACGGGAGAACTCTCGTTTCTCCCCTCACCCTCCCCTCCCCCCAGAGCTTGTTCACTTCGCAATCATCATGAATCACATTCCTTTTATTTTGTTTCTTGTTTTTTGCTTTTGTTTTGTTTCGTTTCTTTGTTTAAAACAGGCTCCTGGCAAAAACTTAATTAATGAATACGATAATACAAAGGGGAAAAAAACAGACTCAAATGAATTAAAGAAAAAGTATTTCTCACCGAAGGAAAAACCGGTAAACGGCACCCAAAAACTCTTTAGCACGGTGAAGTGTTGTATAACGACGACGTGCATGTCACGTCCTCCAGCCTAGTTTATCGCGCGACTGATCGCGTGGATTCTCGTGAAGTCAAGGGGTGAGCCCACAGATCGGGGGTCTGTGGTCTGGTCTGAGTAACGTTTACGTTATGCGCGCGCAAAGCGCGGGAAGAAGAAATCCAAGATGGCGCGTCGAACAACAAATCGAAAGCAGCAGGTGAACGTTCTAAAGCAAGCTTGGGAATGGGCTAATTGCACAGAGCCTGAAAATATTACAAGGGAAAATGTTGAGAGCGCTTACAGGATAATGGCGACTGGTTGTGTGCAGGGTAATTGCAGGTAACGGCCATTTCTAACAATATTTAAATTCTAACTTTATTCAATCAATCTTGATCCATTCAGTGAAACTTACCATCTGATAATATTATGATCGATTTCATTCGAATAAGTCTTTTGATAAGGTCTTCCAGTCGGATTTTAGTCTGGAGTCAAAAAATTCCCCGATAACATCAGATCTTTCCATTCAAACTTATTTATATAAGCTTATGGGCATGTTGAGAAAATATTTATGGCGTACTATTGACTGCTCTTGTAGATTTCATGAATAGGAGCTAAATTAAAGTCTAGTTAATTCGTATGTGCTAAATGTTCTACCCATATCAAATGATCAACACTGAAAGCCTAGGGAGCATTTTGCTTTTGAATGACTTTCATAAACATTTGTTTTGTTTTAAAGGTTAACGATAATAATTATATTGAACGTGTGCATGGAATAACTTCCTATTAGTAGATCCTGGTTTAAGATCAACAAGCTTAACATTCTACGAAAATTGAAAGGGTCTATCAAAAGTCATGTATAACCCAGGTACCCTTTATTATTGGACCTTTCACTCCTATAGTGGGAAAAGAAAAAATAAAACCACAAACAAAATTCAAAATTTTAAAAAAGTCTTTTTTATAAGTTATAAAGTAACAAAATAATTATCTTGCCCTGACACATTCTAGCAGTGAAAAAATAAATTACAAGTAGTCAGAATAGAAAAGATAATAAATAGTTAATTAATATTAAATTTAAAATGAGCATACAACTTGGAAGGAGTGACTGTGGCGGGGAAATCTTCGAGAAGCAAAGCTTATGAGGAATAGAGATTTTCTCCCACGGGCAATTTAAATACTAGGCGGCATTTAAAAATATAGAAAAAAGACGTGTATTTTAAGTATATAAGTGTGCTTAGAGAAAAAAATGGATATATAAAGTGTTAAGGTATTTAGGTTGTATCTTGTCTGACCCTTAAAAATGGTTTGATCACACGCTTAAATATATTAAAAGCCAGGGCATTTTTGATGTTGCTCGGTAATGAATTCCATATTCTAGGACCTTGAAACAGGATCGAAAATTTTTTGATATGTATTTATAGATTTTTATTGACCTTTTTGCTTCTCAGGAGGAACTGCAAAGCAAACCCAAACTGCTTTAATTGCCTTGGAGAAAGATTTTGGCTCGGTGAAATTAAAGGTAGTGGTTCATTCAGGTTCTCAATCATTATTTTATCAAGTAATTTTATTTTGTAAAGTTCTTCAGTTTACATAGTCAAAAATATGGAATTTGTGAGCAAAAAGTCTGCTTGGCAAAGCAGATGGAATATGGTCTGTCAACTACCATGTGTGAACATCTTTCATAACTACACTATACAACCTACAACTTAAAAAAAGCCTCATTCTTCTTTTATTCATTATTGATAGAAATCTGCTCAGTGTTCGACGCTAATGCTAATCCACTAGTCCAGGACCGGTGAAACTTCAAGCTGGGCTAGTAAAAAAGTTCTCCTACTACCCCCTAGACCAGTTAGTTTAGTGGACGAAATAAAATTTAGCCTTAATTTAGGTTTCTGGGAAACTGCCCACCTACCCCTCCCCTAAGTCAACATTAATGCTCAGTTCTCACTTAGGGCAAAA
The DNA here is from genome assembly GCA_964035525.1 of Porites cylindrica. Classification (NCBI taxonomy): domain Eukaryota; kingdom Metazoa; phylum Cnidaria; class Anthozoa; order Scleractinia; family Poritidae; genus Porites; species Porites cylindrica. Next base: position 61,690,265 of record OZ037775.1, read on the forward strand.
TGTTGAGTTAGGGGAGGGGTAGGTGGGCAGTTTTCCAGATGCCTAAATTGATCCAAATTTTCTACAACTCTGTAACTTGCGAATTTCTGTTTCTAAAATGCTTCATCAGTATTCAGTTTCTATAGCTTCAGTAGTAAATGTAAATCAAATTATACGATTGACTCGCAAAACAGATGCCATGTTGGAAGTGAGAATTATGTCCTCGCTTCCATGTCAGTCAATAGAGTAGGGATCTGGGTTAGAGCCATCATAGCAGAATGCAAGAATGGCACCGCAAGAATGAAGAAGATTTCAAGCTTTTTCAACAAGTTATAGACAAGAAAGCATCATTCAATGGCCAATGATTCTTTTTTTTTGAACAGTGACTTGTTCTTGTGGGCTAACTGATTTATTTCACTCACTAGCCCATTGGCTAGTGTCCAAAAAGTTAGTATCGAGCACTACTGCTATTGAAATTTCTAATAAACAGAGGCTTTGTTTGATTTTGAATTGACTGGGATGGTGTAAATTTTTTACCAGTCATTGGGGGGAGGGGGGAATTCAATTTTTTACAGCTTAAGTAAGAGAAACTACTGTATGCTAACTGAGAGAGTATTTATAGAATTCATATTCTCACTGATGAGAGATTTTATTTAGAAATCATATCTCTTATCAGCACCAAAAACTCTTTTAATTCTCATTGTCATTCACATTACTGTGAACAACATTATAAATGATTACCTAATGGTGAATTAACCATGTAAATAGTGAAATGTGCTGTTCGACAAAATTTTCATTCCCTCCCCCACCCCTTTGTAAATCTACTTCAGCTTGACACTTTAGTTTTCAACTTTATTTCCAATGATTCCAGCGCCGTAGCTAGTATGAGGCCAACTGAAGCACTCGCCTCGGTAAAATTTTGACGAATTTCGCTGATCATTTTTATTTTACATAAGCGATCATCGGATATTTTTAACGCATCATGATATTACAAAGAATTCAGCAATTCAGTCAATATACTATGAAAAAATTACCATATCATCGATCTCAAGGGGCTACGTACGTTAACTCAAATTTTTTTTGAACAAATACTGATCAAAACCATTGGCGAGGTTAACGGTCACCCAGATTATGTAGCTTGTTTCTGATTATTGCTTTTTAAATTCCACTTAAATTTACTCGAAAAAAAGTTACCGAAAGGCCCAGAAAACGCTGCAAATCGCATTTCCGAGAGACTAAAGTTCAAAATTTCTCGGGGGGGGGGGGGGGGGGGGGCATGCCCCCGAACCCCCCTAGCAACTCCCGCCTGCCTCGGTTGGCCGTTTGGTCTGGCTACGGCACTGGATTCTCATTGGGAATGGAGGAGGAGGGTGTGCGGTGACTTGAGTGAAAGGGGTATCTTCTGCAACCAAATAATAGCACAAAAGATTTTGTGAACAAATGTGCAAAAGCTAAAAATAGTTATAATAGGTGACTGCAGTGTACAGTGTACATTGATGACACAATCATTTTTACCCTCTGACTCTTGTCCTTTACCACCCCAGTAGCCCTACCCATATTTTTTCAACTCCTCACCCAAGAAATGTTTATCTTATTTTTTTTTTTAGGGAGGCTATTCACACACTACAACATTAAATGGGCAAAAGGGGTTTTATTACAACCAAAGTAAATAGAGAAGACAAGTGATGATCCCACATAAACTAAAACTGGGAATTTTTTAGGTTGGTTCGCAAGTCCAGAAAGAAAAAAAACAAAACCCTTGCTAAAAATCAGCCAGTTAGTGCAAATTGGTGGGGTGATTTAAGCACTGTTATTCTCCCCATGACTAATAAATCGTTCTAGAATAGGCTTGGATCATAAATGTTATAATCCAAGCCAACTGAGAATCTTAAACCTTGAGTGAAAGGTTTGAACCCAAGAGTCATTTCAAAAATAGCTTGAGTTTGATTGTCCAGGTGAACGTAGTCCTGAATAGGACTGTTGTTGTTGACAGTGTACTCCGGTTATTGGTCCAATCAGACCAATAACCAGAGTATAATACCATCAACTGACATGATACAACTCACTTTGACTCTGAAGATGACTACCGCACAGGTTGTTGAAACGTCAGTCACAGTCAACAACAACAGTCCTATTCAGGACTACGTTCACCCGGATGATAAAACTCAAGTTATTGTTCTTAAACCGTGTATTAAATATGCAGAGCTGTCATTAAGGGCTGAAGCGCATATTTCTGTCACAGGGTGGGGTCAAAATGAAATTCAGGAATAATTTTTTTTAACCTAGGTTGATTTTCAATTTGCTTTGTTTCCAAGCCCTGATTATTGATGAATTAGGACAAGGAGACAAAGGAAACTGAGAATCAACCTAGGTTCAAACATTTTAACTTGAATTTTAATTTTGACCTGTGACATTTCCACCAGTTTCTATGGGCATGGCTCACTGCTACTTTCATAGGAAATCTAAGATTAATAGAACCAAAAGAACCTCCAAGCTTTGCAAGTCCCCAGCTACTGATTGCATAGACTGTAAATCCTCTATAAGCCTCCCTTGGGCTTATTTCAAGCACATTTTAAGAAGGGTTTGGCGGGGGGGGGGGGGGGAGGACTTATTTAGGTCAGCAAAGATGATGTTATCAGTTTTTCATAAATAACTGCAACTGTAGAATGCCATGGCTGTCACTAAGATTTCAAGTTGTCAGGTAAATACAACAGGTAGGCGGGGAATCAAACAGCTAGATATTTCTTTTGATTCTATTTTTCTTCTATTTTCCTACGAAAGGAGCCGCGGGGAGGTTGTAAATAATAATAAGGGGGAGCGAGCTTATTTAACTTTCTGTCCCTGAAAAGGGGGGACATGCATTTTGTGAGGGGGGTTGGTGGAGGTTAAATAGAAGCTATTATGTACGCGGGGCAACTTGGAGGTGTAGTGACAGCCCTGAATATGATAGGTAACCTGTATTGTAATTTTACAAAGACAATCTTTTTCTTAGATGAGTACTGGCTGGATTGCGAAGACCCAGAAAATGAAAGAAGGCCTGAGGTAAATTATTGAGGAACACTTATTTGAATAGAAAATACCAAATATAATCAGCAAATGTGTGCTTTTCATACATCTATTTATAATTCTGTACATTCATTTGCATTCATCAATACTTAATTATTATTTTTCCTGAGAAATGTTTATTGTGTGACACAAATTTTTCCTGAAGGCTTTCATCTACCTTTCAGGTTCACTTGATTAAAGAAAAAATACATTATTTCAAATGAGAGTTGTGTTTGAAAATTTTTTTGTCATGCATGTTTCTTTGTACAAGAATCATTATTTTGTGTAAAGAGTATGTGACAGTTTTTCTCTTCTTTTCAGAATGCTTTTGTCGGGCTGAGAAACCTTGGAGCTACTTGCTACGTAAATACTCTTCTACAGGTTACTTGCAAGCTTTTATACATGTGTATGATTTGAAATTTCATGATATTGATGATGATGATGATTCTTAATGAAGTCCAAATGAGATTAGGATTGCAGGGGGCCAGTTCCAATAAACTGAAACTGTAGGAAAATGAAAATACAAATTAATGATATATTGTACATAACTTGTTTTGAAATTATTAAAACACAAGTGAAAAAAGAAGGCACTAAGGTGGAGGATTACAGAAAAACAGCTCATGCTCATTTGCATATCATTAGAATGATGACAAAAGACTAACAAAACAGCACATTTTGTTATAAATGTGTGCCTTGTTCTTTTAAGTATTAAATTATATTATTATAAAGATTTTACTTGTAAAAAACAGATTTGAAAGATTGCAAGGTGATTTAATTCTATTTTATTTCCATGCACCGATGTCTTTGACTTCAAACAATTATTATTTGTTTTGTTATTTCTTAAATTTATTTCTTTCATTTTGTTTTGGGCACGTGTGTATTTTTAGGTCTGGTTTCACAATCCAACATTTCGCTCAGCCATGTACAAATATGTTTCTCCTGAAACTCCTGGGAATGATTTAAAACAAGAAAGCATCCAGGGTACGTATTGTCTTATCAATATTCTACAAATCTTACACGTAAAAGATTAACAAGGGTTCTTGATTATTTTGAATTGTGCAAAACTTGAAGTAAAATTAATCTTCATACAAATTCCAGCATTCAATTATATTGAAACAAATTTTAATGTTATTGCTAAGTGTTTGGGTTTGAGGGAGGGCTGTTAGTAAGTCCCGGGGGGACTCCCATATGAAAGGGGTGGGGATGCTCATCTTCTGGCTTAGGGGTGTAACTTTCAGATTTTTGTTTCACTCAGGGTGTTCTGGGCAAAATGCAATTATATTTAGCCGTAAAGGTCTCTTTTAGGGTTGCACAGGAAGTAATATAAAAACCTTAACCCTTTAAGCCCTAAGAGTGATCAGCATCAAATTTCTCCTTGTAATATCAGTGCTTTGTAAAACAGAGTGGTCATGAGAATTACGGACATGATCACACAAAATGAATTTGCTTGATATTAAATTTTTATCAACTTCTTCCCACTACTTCTGTAGTAAATGAATCTTTGATCTTAGGGTTTAAATGGTTAATAAGTTGGGCCACGCCCAGATTGGTCTCCTTTAGGGGTTTGATTAAAAAATTTTAGACGAGCATTCCCACCCCTTTGATATGGGAGTCCTCCCTCTGGGGGATATATCCTGGAGCTTCTAAAGGGATGTCACTAATCGCCAGCTTGCGGCTAATCTCATTGGCTCAAAAAGTCCTTACCACCACCTCAAATTGCTCCGAAGATAAAAGACATTGGGAAATTTTGAAGGTGCAATACAAAAGCCTGTATAGCTTTTCCTTAGCTACATCCCTGCAGAGTAACAGAAAAATTTTCCTGTCTACTTGTCCTTCGGACAAGCACTCTATTAAATTTGGTTGTCTGAAACCCAAGAGTTCTTGTCCAAAAAGTTTAGCTCAAAACTCAAAAACAATCAGGCAGTTAAGTAAATTAATGTTATTGTTTTTGAGTTAAACCTAAAATGGAGCTCGTAAAAACAAATGAAATGACCGTGGAATGGCAAAGTTGTAAAAGGAATATTTAACCTTATTTTGTTAAATGTGAGGTTTGCTTTTATGACTTTTAAGGTGAATTTTAATTCTACTGTCATTTGAAGACAATTTTCAACTGTTTCTTTATTTTTTCTAATAAAAAATGTGCTTGTCTTACGGGGGTTTACAAGGTTTACATGTTGGCACTAAATAATTTATTTCTACCTGTCCCAGACAATTGGACATTGGTTTTGCCACACCCTGTCCCTCCATCTATGAGCACACCGTAAAATTCCGAAAATAAGCCCCGGGGCTTATATTTTTCAAAGGCCCTTTTTGAGGGGCTCATTTTTGGAGGGGCTTATCTACGAAGGGAAATTTGCATTTTAAAATCAATTGGGCAAGGGTTATAGTTGGAAGTGCAGTTACAGTTTTTGCTTTGTTTTACTTTGTATTTGAGAGCAATTTTCCAAGTACAAGCCCCTGCGGGCTTATATTTGGAAGGGCAATTTAATGGAGGGTTTTTTCTGTTACCTGTTTGTGGGGCTTATATTTGGAGGGGCTTATACATGGAGGGGCTTATTTTCAGAATTTTACAGTATTACCCCTGGCTTCTTTCATACAAAATGAAATTCCCTGCCTACCAAGTCAATAAATAATACATGTCAAATACAAGTCTTGGTGACAGCTGGCCCTGTGGAGAGGTACAGTACTTTGAATAAGGCCCTTATACATGTAGACTTCAAAAGTAGGGCTTAATTTGAGATGAGAGATAAGACTATTCTTTCAACTTTAGATCTACAGCCCACAGGCACTTCAGATTTCCCCACACTGACCAACCACTCAAGTGAAAATGGAGAAACCTCAGATGACACCTCTTGTTCTGCTAAAGCTTTAAAACACTCAGCAGCTGTAAAAAAGGTTCCACTGCTTCCTTCTACCACTATACTCAACTCAAATGAGGCACCAACTACTGTCTGTGGACACCTTCAGCTGTTGTTTGCACAGTTGCAGTACAGTTTTCGAAGGTATGTTATTGTATAAGTAAAAACCCAACAAACTTCCTAGCTATTAAATTCCCTGTGTGCTATTTGCGTATATCGAGACCTGTAAATATCAGCCAGTCATCAGACATTGGCCCGACAAAATTTCCTAGTGTCCGACGAAATCTCAGCTGTGTTTATCACAAATTATTTTATGGTTTGGAAGAATAAAAATCGATCTAAACACAGTATATAATGTATATCAAGTTCAACCTGTTTTTCTTGATGTTCAACAAAAATTTTGTTCAGTCCACCCAAGACCGACCGTGTCTTAGAAGAAGGACATTAGTTCTTTCAAAAGAAAAAAATTATTTGCAGTCCTGATAACAGTACCTGGCAGTTTAAATTTTCCGTGCAGTTGTGGCAGCCTTGCATATGTCACCATAGTTGCCGTTGTTGCTGTTGTCACTGTTGTCACCTTTTTTACCATTGTCACTGTGTCACTGTGCTTGCTGTTGTCGCTGTTGTGGCTGTTGTCGCCGTTGTCATCGTTGTCACTGTTGTAATCGTTGTCACCATTGTCACCGTTGTAATGGTTGTCACTGTTGTCTCTGTTGTCGCCGTTGTCATCATTGTCACCGTTGTCAATGTTGTCACTGTTGTCACCGTTGTCATCGTTGTCACTATTGTCACTGTTATCATCGTTGTCACTGTTGTCATCGTTGTCACTGTTGTCGCCGTTGTCACTGTTGTCACCGTTGTCAATGTTGTCACCAATGTCACAGTTGTCACCGTTGTCACTGTTGTCATCGTTGTCACCCTTGTCACCGTTGTCACCGTTGTCATCGTTGTCACTGTTGTCACCGTTGTCACCGTTGTCAGTGTTGTCACTGTTGTCTAAGTTGTCAACGTTGTCACTGTCTTCACTGTTGTCACCGTTGTCACAGCTGTCACTGTTGTCATCGTTGTCACTGTTGTCACCGTTGTCACTGTTGTCACCATTGTCACCGTTGTAATCGTTGTCACTGTTGTCATTGTTGTCACTGTTATCACTGTTGTCACCGTTGTCATGGTGTCACTGTTGTCACCGTTGTCCCCGTTGTCATCGTTTTCACTGTTGTCACCGTTGTAATCGTTGTCAGTGTTCTCTCTGTTGTGACCGTTGTCCTCAATGTCACCGTTGTCACCGTTGTCATCCTTGCCTGTGTTGTCACTGTGTCACCGTTGTCCCTATTATCACCGTTGTAATCGTTGTCACCGTTGTCACTGTTGTTACCGTTGCCACCGTTGTCACCGTCATCATCGTTGTCACTCTTGTCACCGTTGTCACCGTTTTCACTGTTGTCGCCGTTGTCATCGTTCTCACTGTTGTCACCGTTGTCACCGTTGTTACTGTTGTCACCGTTGTAAACTATGTCACTGTTGTCACTCTTGTCACCGTTGTCATCGTTGTCACCGTTGTCACCAATGTCAGTGTTGTCACCGTTGTCATCATTGTCAGTGTTGTCACCGTTGTCATCGTCGTCACTGTTGTCACCGTTGTCATCGTTGTCACCGTTGTCACTGTTGTCACTATTGTCACTGTTGTTACTGTTGTCATCTTTTTCACCCTGTTGACTGTTGTGGCTGTTGTCGCCGTTGTCACCGTTGTCATCGTTGTCACTGTTGTCACCGTTGTCACTGTTGTAATCGTTGTCACCATTGTCACCGTTGTAATAGTTGTCACTGTTGTCACCGTTGTCACTGTTGTCACCCTTGTCACAGTTGTCGCCGTTGTGATTGTTGTCACTGTTGTCACAGTTGTAACGGTTCTAACGGTTGTCAAAGTTGTCATCGTTGTCACTGTTGTCACCGATGTCACAGTTGTCACGGTTGTCACGGATGTCATCGTTGTCACCGTTGTCACCGTTGTCATTGTTGTCACTGTTGTCATTCTTGTCACTGTTGTCACCGTTGTCACAGTTGTCACCGTTGTCATCGTTATCACCGTTGTCATCGTTGTCACTGTTGTCACCGTTCTCACAGTTGTCACGGTTCTCTCGTTTGTCACCATTGTCATCGTTGTCACCGTTGCCACCGTTGTCACCGTTGTCACTGTTGTCACCGTTGCCATCGTTGTCATTGTTGTCACCGTTGTCATCGTTGTCACTGTTGTCACCGTTCTCACAGTTGTCATGGTTGTCACCATTGTCATCGTTTTCACTGTTGTCACCGTTGTCATCGTTGTCACTGTTGTCAATCTTGTTACCGTTGTCACGTTTGTCACTGTTGTCATCGTTGTAACTGTTGTCACCGTTGTCACCGTGGTCACCGTTGTCACTGTTGTCACTGTTGTCACCACTGGCACTGTTGTGACTGTTGTCACCGTTGTCATGGTTGTCAGTGTTGTCACCGTTGTCATCATTGTCATCGTTGTCATTCTTGTCACTGTTGTCACCGTTGTCACAGTTGTCACCGTTGTCACTGTTGTCATCGTTGTCACCGTTGTCACCGTTGTCATCTTTGTCATCGCTGTCACCGTTGTCACCGTTGTCACGTTTGTCACCGTTCTCATCATTGTCACTGTTGTCACCGTTGTCATCATTGTCACTGTTGTCACCGTTGTCATCGTTGTCACTGTTGTCACCGTTGTCACTGTTGTCACCATTGTCATCCTTGTCACCGTTGTCATCGTTGTCACCGTTGTCACCGTTGTCATCTTTGTCACTGTTGTCACAGTTGTCAGAGTTTTCACGGTTGTCACCGTTGCCACTGTTGTTAACATTGTCACTGTTGTCACCGTTGTCATCGTTGTCATCGTTGTCACCATTGTCATCGTTGTCACCATTGTCACCGTTGTAACAGTTGTCACCGTTGTCATCGTTGTCACCTTTGTCTCCGTTGTCATTGTTGTCATCGTTGTCACCGTTGTCACTGTTGTCACCCTTGTCGCAGTTGTCACCGTCGTGATTGTTGTCACTGTTGTCACCATTGTCACAGTTGTCACCGTTGTGACTGTTGTCAGTGTTGTCACGTTTGTCAACGTTGTCATTGTTGTCACTGTTGTCACCGATGTCACAGTTGTCACGGTTGTCACGGATATCATCGTTGTCACCGTTGTCATTGTTGTCACTGTTGTCATTGTTGTCACTGTTGTCACCGTTGTCATCGTTGTCACTGTTGTCAATCTTGTCACCGTTGTCACGTTTGTCACTGTTGTCATCGTTGTAACTGTTGTCACCGTTGTCACCGTGGTCACCGTTGTCACCACTGTCACTGTTGTTACTGTTGTCACCGTTGCATCGTTGTCACTGTTGTCGCCGTTGTCAGTTGTCACTGTTGTCATTGTTGTCACCGTTGTCATCATTGTCATCGTTGTCATTGTTGTCACTGTTGTCACCGTTGTCACCGTTGTCACAGTTGTCACCGTTGTCATCGTTGTCACCGTTGTAACCGTTGTCATCTTTGTCATCGTTGTCACCGTTATCACCGTTGTCATCGTTGTCACTGTTTTCACCGTTGTCACCGTTTTCACGTTTGTCACCGTTTTCATTATTGTCACTGTTGTCACCGTTGTCACCGTTGTCATCATTGTCACTGTTGTCACCGTTGTCATTGTTGTCACTGTTGTCACCGTTGACAGTGTTGTCACCATTGTCACCGTTGTCATCGTTGTCACCGTTGTCATCGTTGTCACCGTTGTCATCTTTGTCACTGTTGTCACCATTGTCACAGTTGTCAGAGTTTTCACGGTTGTCACCGTTGCCACTGTTGTTAACGTTGTCACCGTTGTCAGTTGTGATTGTTGTCATCGTTGTCAACATTGTCATCGTTGTCACCCTTGTCACTCTTGTCACCGTTGTCACAGTTGTCACGGTTGTCACCGTTGTCACCGTTGTCATCGTTGTCACCTTTGTCACCGTTGTCATAGTTGTCATCGTTGTCACCGTTGTCACTGTTGTCACCCTTGTCGCAGTTGTCACCGTTGTGATTGTCGTCACTGGTGTCACCATTGTCACAGTTGTAACGTTTGTTACCGTTGTCATCGTTTTCACTGTTGTCACTGTTGTCATCGTTGTCACCGTTGTCATCGTTGTCATCATTGTCATCGTTGTCATTGTTGTCACTGTTGTCACCGTTGTCACCGATGTCACCGTTGTCACTGTTGTCACCACCGTCACTGTTCTGACTGTTGTCACCGTTGTCATCGTTGTCACTGTTGTCACCGTTGTCAGTTGTCATTGTTGTCACCGTTGTCATCGTTGTCATCGTTGTCACTGTTGTCACCATTGTCATCGTTTTCACTGTTGTCACCGTTGTCACCGTTGTCATCGTTGTCACTGGTGTCAATCTTGTCACCGTTGTGACGTTTGTCACTGGTGTCATGGTTGTCACTGTTGTCACCGTGGTCACCGTTGTCACCGTTGTCTCTGTGGTCACCACTGTCACTGTTGTGACTGTTGTCACCGTTGTCATCGTTGTTACTGTTGTCACCGTTGTCATCGTTGTCACTGTTGTCACCGTTGTCAGTTGTCATTGTTGTCACCGTTGTCATCGTTGTCATCGTTGTCACTGTTGTCACCATTGTCATCGTTTTCACTGTTGTCACCGTGGTCACCGTTGTCACCGTTGTCATCGTTGTCACCTTTGTCCCCGTTGTCATTGTTGTCACCGTTGTCACCGTTGTGACTGTTGTCACCCTTGTCGCCGTTGTCACCGTTGTGATTGTCGTCACTGTTGTCACCATTGTCACAGTTGTCAGGTTTGCCACCGTTGTCATCGTTTTCACTGTTGTCACCGTTGTCATCGTTGTTACTGTTGTCAATCTTGTCACCGTTGTCACGTTTGTCACTGTTGTCATCGTTGTAACTGATGTCCACGTTGTCACCGTGGTCACCGTTGTCACCGTTGCGACTGTTGTCACCCTTGTCGCCGTTGTCACCGTTGTGATTGTCGTCACTGTTGTCACCATTGTCACGGTTGTCAGGTTTGCGACCGTTGTCATCGTTTTCACTGTTGTCACCGTTGTCATCGTTGTTACTGTTGTCAATCTTGTCACCGTTGTCACGTTTGTCACTGTTGTCATCGTTGTAACTGATGTCCACGTTGTCACCGTGGTCACCGTTGTCATCGTTGTCACTGTTGTCACCACTGTCACTGTTGTGACTGTTGTCAATGTTGTCATCGTTGTCACTGTTGTCACCGTTAACAGTTGTCATTGTTGTCACCGTTGGCATCGATGTCATCATTGTCATCGTTGTCATCGTTGTCATTGTTGTCACCGTTGTCATCGTTGTCACCGTTGTAACCGTTGTCATCGTTGTCACCGTTATCACCGTTGTCATCGTTGTCACTGTTGTCACGGTTGTCAGTTGTCATTGTTGTCACCGGTGTCATCGTTGTCATCGTTGTCATCATTGTCATCGTTGTCATTGTTGTCACTGTTGTCACCGTTGTCAAAGTTGTCACCGTTGTCAAAGTTGTCACCGTTGTCAAAGTTGTCACCGTTGTCACTGTTGTCACCGTTGTCATCGATGTCACCGTTGTCATCGTTGTCATCTTTGTCATCGTTGTCACCGTTATCACCGTTGTCATCGTTGTCACTGTTGTCGCCGTTGTCACCGTTCTCATCATTGTCACTGTTGTCACCGTTGTCACCGTTGTCATCATTGTCACTGTTTTCACCGTTGTCATTGTTGTCACTGTTGTCACCGTTCTCACCATTGTCACCATTGTCACCGTCGTCATCTTTGTCACTGTTGTCACTGTTGTCACCATTGTCACAGTTGTCATCGTTTTCACTGTTGTCACTGTTGTCATCGTTGTCACCGTTGTCATCGTTGTCATCATTGTCATCGTTGTCATTGTTGTCACTGTTGTCACCGTTGTCACCGATGTCACCGGTGTCACTGTTGTCACCACCGTCACTGTTCTGACTGTTGTCACCGTTGTCATCGTTGTCACTGTTGTCACCGTTGTCAGTTGTCATTGTTGTCACCGTTGTCATCGTTGTCACTGTTGTCACCATTGTCATCGTTTTCACTGTTGTCACCGTTGTCACCGTTGTCATCGTTGTCACTGGTGTCAATCTTGTCACCGTTGTGACGTTTTTCACTGTTGTCATGGTTGTCACTGTTGTCACCGTGGTCACCGTTGTCTCTGTGGTCACCACTGTCACTGTTGTGACTGTTGTCACCGTTGTCATCGTTGTTACTGTTGTCACCGTTGTCAGTTGTCATTGTTGTCACCGGTGTCATCGTTGTCATCGTTGTCATCATTGTCATCGTTGTCATTGTTGTCACTGTTGTCACCGTTGTCAAAGATGTCACCGTTGTCACTGTTGTCACCGTTGTCGTCGTTGTCACCGTTGTCACCGTTGTCATCGTTGTCACCTTTGTCCCCGTTGTCATTGTTGTCACCGTTGTCACCGTTGTCACTGTTGTCACCCTTGTCGCCGTTGTCACCGTTGTGATTGTCGTCACTGTTGTCACCATTGTCACAGTTGTCAGGTTTGCCACCGTTGTCATCGTTTTCACTGTTGTCACCGTTGTCATCGTTGTTACTGTTGTCAATCTTGTCACCGTTGTCACGTTTGTCACTGTTGTCATCGTTGTAACTGATGTCCACGTTGTCACCGTGGTCACCGTTGTCACCGTTGTCACTGTTGTCACCCTTGTCGCCGTTGTCAGCGTTGTGATTGTCGTCACTGTTGTCACCATTGTCACGGTTGTCAGGTTTCCCACCGTTGTCATCGTTTTCACTGTTGTCACCGTTGTCATCGTTGTTACTGTTGTCAATCTTGGCACCGTTGTCACGTTTGTCACTGTTGTCATCGTTGTAACTGATGTCCACGTTGTCACCGTGGTCACCGTTGTCATCGTTGTCACTGTTGTCACCACTGTCACTGTTGTGACTGTTGTCAATGTTGTCATCGTTGTCACTGTTGTCACCGTTAACAGTTGTCATTGTTGTCACCGTTGGCATCGATGTCATCATTGTCATCGTTGTCATCGTTGTCATTGTTGTCACCGTTGTCATCGTTGTCACCGTTGTAACCGTTGTCATCGTTGTCACCGTTATCACCGTTGTCATCGTTGTCACTGTTGTCACCGTTGTCAGTTGTCATTGTTGTCACCGGTGTCATCGTTGTCATCGTTGTCATCATTGTCATCGTTGTCATTGTTGTCACTGTTGTCAACGTTGTCAAAGTTGTCACCATTGTCAAAGTTGTCACCGTTGTCACTGTTGTCACCGTTGTCATCGATGTCACCGTTTTCATCGTTGCCATCTTTGTCATCGTTGTCACCGTTATCACCGTTGTCATCGCTGTCACTGTTGTCACCGTTGTCACGTTTGTCACCGTTCTCATCATTGTCACTGTTGTCACCGTTGTCATCATTGTCACTGTTTTCACCGTTGTCATTGTTGTCACTGTTGTCACCGTTCTCACCATTGTCACCATTGTCACCGTTGTCATCTTTGTCACTGTTGTCACTGTTGTCACCATTGTCACAGTTGTCAGAGTTTTCACGGTTGTGACCGTTGCCACTGTTGTTAACGTTGTAACCGTTGTCATCGTTGTCACCGTTGTCATCGTTGTCACCATTGTCATCGTTGTCACTCTTGTCATCGTTCTCACAGTTGTCACGGTTGTCACCGTTGTCACCGTTGTCATCGTTGTCACCTTTGTCCCCTTTGTCATTGTTGTCACCGTTGTCACTGTTGTCACCCTTGTCGCAGTTGTCACCGTTGTGATTGTCGTCACTGTTGTCACCATTGTCACAGTTATCAGGTTTGTCACCGTTGTCATCGTTTTCACTGTTGTCACCGTTGTCATCGTTGTTACTGTTGTCAATCTTGTCACCGTTGTCACGTTTGTCACTGTTGTCATCGTTGTAACTGATGTCCACGTTGTCACCGTGGTCACCGTTGTCATCGTTGTCACTGTTGTCACCACTGTCACTGTTGTGACTGGTGGCAATGTTGTCATCGTTGTCACTGTTGTCACCGTTGTCAATTGTCATTGTTGGCACCGTTGTCATCGTTGTCATCATTGTCATCGTTGTCATCGTTGTCATTGTTGTCACCGTTGTCAACGTCATCGTTGTCACCGTTGTAACCGTTGTCATCGTTGTCACCGTTATCACCGTTGTCATCGTTGTCACTGTTGTCACCGTTGTCATCGTTGTCACTGTTGTCACCGTTGTCATCGTTGTCACGTTTGTCACCGTTCTCGTTATTGTCACTGTTGTCACCGTTGTCACCGTTGTCATCCTTGTCACTGTTGTCACCGTTGTCATCATTGTCACTGTTGTCACCGTTGTCATCGTTGTCAGCATTGTCACCGTTGTCATCGTTGTCACCGTTGTCACCGTTGTCATCTTTCTCGCTGTTTTCACCATTATAACAGCTGTCAGAGTTTTCACGGTTGTCACCGTTGCTACTGTTGTTAAGGTTGTCACTGTTGTCACCGTTGTCATCGTTGTCACCATTGTCATCGTTGTCACTCTTGTCACTCTTGTCACCGTTGTCACAGTTGTCATGGTTGTCACCGTTGTCACCATTGTCATCGTTGTCACTCTTGTCACTCTTGTCACCGTTGTCACAGTTGTCATGGTTGTCACCGTTGTCTTCGTTGTCGTCGTTGTTACCTTTGTCACCGTTGTCATTGTTGTCATCGTTGTCACTATTGTCACCGTTGTAACTTTTCTTACCCTTGTCGCAGTTGTCACCGTTGTCATTGTTGTCACTGTTGTCACCATTGTCACAGTTGTCGAAGTTATCACCTTTTTCACAGTTGTCACCGTTGTGATTGTTGTCACTGTTGTCACAGTTGTCACGGTTGTCACGTTTGTCAACGTTGTCATCGTTGTCACTCTTGTCACCGTTGTCACGGTTGTCACCGTTGTCACCGTTGTCATCGTTGTCACCTTTGTCACCGTTGTCATAGTTGTCATCGTTGTCACCGTTGTCACTGTTGTCACCCTTGTCGCAGTTGTCACCGTTGTGATTGTCGTCACTGTTGTCACCATTGTCACAGTTGTAACGTTTCTTACCGTTGTCATCGTTTTCACTGTTGTCACTGTTGTCATCGTTGTCACCGTTGTCATCGTTGTCATCATTGTCATCGTTGTCATTGTTGTCACCGTTGTCACCGATGTCACCGTTGTCACTGTTGTCACCACTGTCACTGTTCTGACTGTTGTCACCGTTGTCATCGTTGTCACTGTTGTCACCGTTGTCAGTTGTCATTGTTGTCACCGTTGTCATCGTTGTCATCGTTGTCACTGTTGTCACCATTGTCATCGTTTTCACTGTTGTCACCGTTGTCACCGTTGTCATCGTTGTCACTGGTGTCAATCTTGTCACCGTTGTGACGTTTGTCACTGTTGTCATGGTTGTCACTGTTGTCACCGTGGTCACCGTTGTCACCGTTGTCTCTGTGGTCACCACTGTCACTGTTGTGACTGTTGTCACCGTTGTCATCGTTGTTACTGTTGTCACCGTTGTCAGTTGTCATTGTTGTCACCAGTGTCATCGTTGTCATCGTTGTCATCATTGTCATCGTTGTCATTGTTGTCACTGTTGTCACCGTTGTCAAAGTTGTCACCGTTGTCACTGTTGTCACCGTTGTCGTCGTTGTCACCGCTGTCACCGTTGTCATCGTTGTCACCTTTGTCCCCGTTGTCATTGTTGTCACCGTTGTCACCGTTGTCACTGTTGTCACCCTTGTCGCCGTTGTCACCGTTGTGATTGTCGTCACTGTTGTCACCATTGTCACAGTTGTCAGGTTTGCCACCGTCGTCATCGTTTTCACTGTTGTCACCGTTGTCATCGTTGTTACTGTTGTCAATCTTGTCACCGTTGTCACGTTTGTCACTGTTGTCATCGTTGTAACTGATGTCCACGTTGTCACCGTGGTCACCGTTGTCACCGTTGTCACTGTTGTCACCTTTGTCGCCGTTGTCACCGTTGTGATTGTCGTCACTGTTGTCACCATTGTCACGGTTGTCAGGTTTGCCACCGTTGTCATCGTTTTCACTGTTGTCACCGTTGTCATCGTTGTTACTGTTGTCAATCTTGTCACCGTTGTCACGTTTGTCACTGTTGTCATCGTTGTAACTGATGTCCACGTTGTCACCGTGGTCACCGTTGTCATCGTTGTCACTGTTGTCACCACTGTCACTGTTGTGACTGTTGTCAATGTTGTCATCGTTGTCACTGTTGTCACCGTTAACAGTTGTCATTGTTGTCACCGTTGGCATGGATGTCATCATTGTCATCGTTGTCATCGTTGTCATTGTTGTCACCGTTGTCATCGTTCTCACCGTTGTAACCGTTGTCATCGTTGTCACCGTTATCACCGTTCTCATCGTTGTCACTGTTGTCACCGTTGTCAGTTGTCATTGTTCTCACCGGTGTCATCGTTGTCATCGTTGTCATCATTGTCATCGTTGTCATTGTTGTCACTGTTGTCACCGTTGTCAAAGTTGTCACCGTTGTCAAAGTTGTCACCGTTGTCACTGTTGTCACCGTTGTCATCGTTGTCACCGTTGTCATCGTTGTCATCTTTGTCATCGTTGTCACCGTTGTCATCGTTGTCACTGTTGTCACCGTTGTCACGTTTGTCACCGTTCTCATCATTGTCACTGTTGTCACCGTTGTCACCGTTGTCATCATTGTCACTGTTTTCACCGTTCTCATTGTTGTCACTGTTGTCACCGTTGTTACCATTGTGACCATTGTCACCGTTGTCATATTTGTCACTGTTGTCACTGTTGTCACCATTGTCACAGTTGTCAGTTTTCACGGTTGTGACCGTTTCCACTGTTGTTAACGTTTTAACCGTTGTCATCGTTGTCATCGTTGTCACCATTGTCATCGTTGTCACTCTTGTGACCGTTCTCACAGTTGTCACGGTTGTCACCGTTGTCATCGTTGTCACCTTTGTCCCCGTTGTCATTGTTGTCACCGTTGTCACTGTTGTCACCCTTGTCGCAGTTGTCACCGTTGTGATTGTCGTCACTGTTGTCACCATTGTCACAGTTGTCAGGTTTGTCACCGTTGTCATCGTTTTCACTGTTGTCACCGTTGTAATCGTTGTTACTGTTGTCAATCTTGTCACCGTTGTCACGTTTGTCACTGTTGTCATCGTTGTAACTGATGTCCACGTTGTCACCATGGTCACCGTTGTCATCGTTGTCACTGTTGTCACCACTGTCACAGTTGTGACTGTTGTCAATGTTGTCATCGTTGTCACTGTTGTCACCGTTGTCAGTTGTCATTGTTGTCACCGTTGTCATCGATGTCATCATTGTCATCGTTGTCATCGTTGTCATTGTTGTCACCGTTGTCATCGTTGTCACCGTTGTAACCGTTGTCATCGTTGTCACCGTTATCACCGTTGTCATCGTTGTCACTGTTGTCACCGTTGTCAGTTGTCATTGTTGTCACCGGTGTCATCGTTGTCATCGTTGTCATCATTGTCATCGTTGTCATTGTTGTCACTGTTGTCACCGTTGTTAAAGTTGTCACCGTTGTGAAAGTTGTCAGCGTTGTCACTGTTGTCACCGTTGTCATCGTTGTCACCGTTGTCATCGTTGTCATCTTTGTCATCGTTGTCACCGTTTTCATCGTTTTCACTGTTGTCACCGTTGTCACGTTTGTCACCGTTCTCATCATTGTCACTGTTGTCACCGTTGTCACCGTTGTCATCATTGTCACTGTTTTTACCGTTGTCATTGTTGTCACTGTTGTCACCGTTGTCACCATTGTCACCGTTGTCATCGTTGTCACTGTTGTCACTGTTGTCACCATTGTCACAGTTGTCAGAGTTTTCACGGTTGTGACCGTTGCCACTGTTGTTAACGTTGTAACCGTTGTCATCGTTGTCATCGTTGTCACCATTGTCATCGTTGTCACTCTTGTCACCGTTCTCACAGTTGTCACGGTTGTCACCGTTGTCACCGTTGTCATCGTTGTCACCTTTGTCCTCGTTGTCATTGTTGTCACCGTTGTCACTGTTGTCACCCTTGTCGCAGTTGTCACCGTTGTGATTGTCGTCACTGTTGTCACCATTGTCACAGTTGTCAGGTTTGTCACCGTTGTCAGCGTTTTCACTGTTGTCACCGTTGTCATCGTTGTTACTGTTGTCAATCTTGTCACCCTTGTCACGTTTGTCACTGTTGTCATCGTTGTAACTGATGTCCACGTTGTCACCATGGTCACCGTTGTCATCGTTGTCACTGTTGTCACCACTGTCACTGTTGTGACTGGTGTCAATGTTGTCATCGTTGTCACTGTTGTCACCGTTGTCAATTGTCATTGTTGGCACCGTTTTCATCGTTGTCATCATTGTCATCGTTGTCATCGTCATTGTTGTTACCGTTGTCACCGTTGTCATCGTTGTCACCGTTGTCATCGTTGTCACCGTTATCACCGTTGTCATCGTTGTCACTGTTGTCACCGTTGTCATCGTTGTTACGTTTGTCACTGTTCTCGTTATTGTCACTGTTGTCACCGTTGTCACCGTTGTCATCCTTGTCACTGTTGTCACCGTTGTCACCGTGGTCATCGTTGTGACCGTTGTCATCGTTGTCACCGTTGTCACCGTTGTCATCTTTCTCCCTGTTTTCACCATTATAACAGCTGTCAGAGTTTTCACGGTTGTCACCGTTGCTACTGTTGTTAACGTTGTCACTGTTGTCACCGTTGTCATCGTTGTCACCATTGTCATCGTTGTCACTCTTGTCGCTCTTGTCACCGTTGTCACAGTTGTCATGGTTGTCACCGTTGTCACCATTGTCATCGTTGTCACTCTTGTCACTCTTGTCACCGTTGTCACAGTTGTCATGGTTGTCACCGTTGTCACCGTTGTCATTGTTGTCATCGTTGTCACTATTGTCACCGTTGTAACTTTTCTCACCCTTGTCGCAGTTGTCACCGTTGTCATTGTTGTGACTGTTGTCACCATTGTCACAGTTGTCGAAGTTATCACCCTTTTCACAGTTGTCACCGTTGTGATTGTTGTCACTGTTGACACAGTTGTCACGGTTGTCACGTTTGTCAACGTTGTCATCGTTGTCACTCTTGTCACCGTTGTCACAGTTGTCACGGATGTCAACGTTGTCACGTTTGTCATCGTTGTCACCGTTGTCATCTTTTTCACTGTTGTCACTGTTGTCACCATTGTCACAGTTGTCAGAGTTTTCACGGTTGTCACCGTTGCCACTGTTGTTAACGTTGTCACTGTTGTCACTGTTGTCATCGTTGTCACTATTCTCATCGTTGTCACTCTTGGCATTCTTGTCGCCGTTGTCACATTTGTCACGGTTGTCACCGTTGGCACCGTTGTCATCGTTGTCAAGTTTGTCACCGTTGTCATTGTTGTCATCGTTGTCACCGTTGTCACTGTTGTCACCCTTGTTGCAGTTGTCACAATTGTAATTGTTGTCACTTTTGTCACCATTGTCACAGTTGTCACGTTTTTCACCGTTGTCATCGTTGTCAGTGTTGTCACCGTTTTCACAGTCGTCACGGTTGGCACGTTTGTCACCATTGTCATTGTTGTCACCGTTGTCACTGTTGTGACCGTTGTCACAGTTGTCACTGTTGTCACCGTTGTCACAGTTGTCACCGTTGTCATCGTTATCACCGTTGTCACCGTTGTCACAGGTGTCACGGTTGTCACTTTTGTCACCATTGTCATCGTTGTCACTGTTGTCACCGTTGTCATCGTTGTCACTTTTGTCACCGTTGTCATCGTTGTCACTGTTATAACCGTTGTCACAGTTGTCACGGTTGTCACCGTTGTCACCGTTGTCATCGTTGTCATCGTGGTCACCGTTGTCACTGTTGTCACCTTTGTTGCAGTTGTCACCGTTGTGATTGTTGTCACTGCTGTCACCATTGTCACAGTTGTCACGGTTGTCACGTTTGTCACCGTTGTCATCGTTGTCACTGTTGTCACCGTTGTCACGGTTGTCACGGTTGTCGCGGTTGTCATAGTTGTCACCGTTGTCACTGTTGTCATTGTTGTCACTATCGTGACTATTGTCACCGTTGTCACAGTTGTCACCGGTGTCATCGTTATCACCGTTGTCATCGTTGTCAGTGTTGTGACCGTTGTCCCAGTTGTCACGGTTGTCACGTTTGTCACCATTGTCATCGTTGTCACCGTTGTCACTGTTGTCACCGTTGTCACTGTTGTCACAGTAGTCACGGTTGTCACGGTTGTCACCGTTGTCACAGTTGTCACCGTTGTCGCAGTTGTCACGGTTGTCACGTTTGGCACCATTGTCATCGTTGTCACTGTTGTCACCGTTGTCACTGTTGTCACCGTTGTCATCGTTGTCACTGTTGTCACCGTTGTTACAGTTGTCACGGTTGTCATCGTTGTCACCGTTGTCACCGTTGTCATTGTTGTCACTGTTGTCACCGTTGTCACAGTTGTCACCGTTGTCATCGTTGTCACTGTTGTCACCGTTGTCACAGTTGTCACGGTTGTCACGTTTGTCACCGTTGTCATCGTTGTCACTGTTGTCAACGTGGTCACAGTTGTCGCGGTTGCCAGCATTGTCATCGTTTTCACTGTTGTCACCGTTGTCAGCGTTGTCATTGTTGTCACCATTGTCACGGTTGCCATTGTTTTCACAGTTGTCACAGTTGTCACTGTTGTCATCGTTGTCATCTTTTTCACTGTTGTCAGCGTTGTCACAGTTGTCACGGTTGTCATTGTTGTCACCGTTGTCACCGTTGTCATTGTTGTCACTGTTGTCACCGTATTCACAGTTGTTACCGTTGTGATGGTTATCACCGTTGTCATCGTTGTCAGTGTTGTCACCGTTGTCACAGTTGTCACGGTTGTCACGTTTGTCACCATTGTCACCGTTGTCACTGTTGTCACCGTTGTCATCGTTGTCACTGTTGTCACCGTTTTTACAGTTGTCACGGTTGTCATCGTTGTCACCGTTGTCACCGTTGTCATATTTGTCACTGTTGTCAGCGTTGTTATCGTTATCACCGTTGTCATCGTTGTCACTGTTGTCACCGTTGTGACAGTTGTCACGGTTGTCACTTTTGTCCCCATTGTCATCGTTGTCACTGTTTTCACGGTTGTCACCGTTGTCATCGTTTTCACTGTTATAACCGTTGTCACAGTTGTCACGGTTGTCGGGGTTGTAATCGTTGTCACCGTTGTCACCGTTGTCATTGTTTTCACCATGGTCATTGTTGTCACCGTTGTCACAGTTGTCAGAGTTTTCACGGTTTTCACCGTTGTCACTTTTGTTAACGTTGTTACTGTTGTCACCGTTGTCATCGTTGTCACTGTTGTCATCGTTGTCGTCATTGTCATCGTTGTCACTCTTGTCACCGTTGTCACCGTTGTCACGGTTGTCACCGTTGTCATCGTTGTCACTTTTGTCACCATTGTGATTGTAGTCATCGTTGTCACCGTTGTCACCGTTGTCACTGTTGTTACTCTTGTCACAGTTGTCACCTTTGTGATTGTTGTCACTGTTGTCACCGTTCTCACAGTTGTCACGGTTGTCACATTAGTCACCGTTGTCATCGTTGTCACTGTTGTCAACGTTGTCACAGTTGTCACGCTTGCCAGCAATGTGATCGTTTTCACTGTTGTCACCGTTGTCAGCGTTGTCATTGTTGTCACCATTGTCACCGTTGTCATTGTTTTCACAGTTGTCACTGTTGTCACTGTTGTCATCGTTGTCATCTTTGTCACTGTTGTCAGCGTTGTCACAGTTGTTACGGTTGTCATTGTTGTCACCGTTGTCATTGTTGTCACTGTTGTCACCGTTTTCAATGTTGTCACCGTTGTGATCGTTATCACCGATGTCATCGTTGTTACTCTTGTCACCGTTGTCACAGTCGTCACGGTTGTCACCGTTGTCATCGTTGTCACCTTTGTCACCATTGTCATTGTTGTCATCGTTGTCACCGTTGTCACCGTTCTCACTGTTGTCACCGTTGTCACGGTTGTAACTTTTGTCACTATTGTCATCGTTGTCACTGTTGTCACCGTTGTCACCGTTGTCACCGTTGTCATCGTTGTCACTGTTATAACCGTTGTCAGAGTTGTCACGGTTGTCGGGGTTGTCACCGTTGTCACCGTTGTTACAGTTTTCAGAGTTTTCACCGTTGTCACCGTCGTCACTGTTGTTAACGTTGTTACTGTTGTCACCGTTGTCATCGTTGTCACCGTTGTCATCGTTGTCATCTTTGTCATTTGTCATCGTCGTCACCTTTGTCACCATTTTCATTGTTGTCATCGTTGTCACCGTTGTCACTGTTGTCACCGTTGTCACAGTTGTCAACTTTGTGATTGTTGTCACTGTTGTCACCGTTGTCACAGTTGTTACGGTTGTCAGGTTTGTCACCGTTGTCATCGTTGTCACTGTTGTCTCCGTTTTCACAGTTGTCACGGCTGTTAGCATTGTCATCGTTTTCACTGTTGTCACTGTTGTCAGCGGTGTAATCGTTGTCACCATTGTCACCGTTGTCATTGTTGTCACAGTTGCCACTGTTGTCACTGTTGTCACCGTTGTCATCGTTGTCATCGTTGTCACTGTTGTCACGGTTGTAACCGTGGTCACCGTTGTCACTTCTGTTACCGTTGTCACCGTTGTCGTCGTTGTCACCTTTGTCACTGTTGTCATCGTTGTCCTCGTGGTAACCGTTGTCACTGTTGTCACCCTTGTTGCAGTAGTCACCGTTGTGATTGTTGTCACTGTTGTCACCATTGTCACAGTAGTCACGGTTGTCACGTTTGTCACCCTTGTCATCGTTGTCACTGTTGTCACCGTTGTCACAGTTGTCACGGTTGTCATAGTTGTTACCGTTGTCACTGTTGTCATTGTTGTCACTATTGTCACCGTTGTCACAGTTGTCACCGTTGTGATGGTTATCACCGTTGTCATCGTTGTCAGTGTTGTCACCGTTGTGACAGTTGTCACGGTTGTCACGTTTGTCACCATTGTCATCGTTGTCACTGTTGTCACCGTTGTCACTGTTGTCACCATTGTCATCGTTGTCACTGTTGTCACCGTTGTCACTGTTGTCACCGTTGTCATCGTTGTCACTGTTGTCACCGTTGTTACAGTTGTCACGGTTGTCATCGTTGTCACCGTTGTCACCGTTGTCATTGTTGTCGCTGTTGTCACCGTTGTCATCGTTGTCACTGTTTTCACCGTTTTCACAGTTGTAACGGTTGTCACTTTTTTCACCATTGTCACAGTTTTCACTGTTGTCGGGGTTGTCATCGTTGTCACCGTTGTCACCGTTGTTATTGTTTTGACCATTGTCATTGCTGTCACCGTTGTCACAGTTGTCAGAGTTTTCACGGTTGTCACCGTTGTCACTGTTGTTAACGTTGTTACTGTTGTCACCGTTGTCATCGTTGTCACCGTTGTCATCGTTGTCACCGTTGTCACCGTTGTCATATTTGTCACTGTTGTCACCGTTGTTATCGTTATCACCGTTGTCATCGTTGTCACTGTTGTCACCGTTGTGACAGTTGTCACGGTTGTCACTTTTGTCCCTATTGTCATCGTTGTCACTGTTTTCACGGTTGTCACCGTTGTCATCGTTTTCACTGTTATAACCGTTGTCACAGTTGTCACGGTTGTCGGGGTTGTAATCGTTGTCACCGTTGTCACCGTTGTCACCGTTGTCATTGTTTTCACCATGGTCATTGTTGTCACCGTTGTCACAGTTGTCAGAGTTTTCACGGTTTTCACCGTTGTCACTTTTGTTAACGTTGTTACTGTTGTCACCGTTGTCATCGTTGTCACTGTTGTCATCGTTGTCACTCTTGTCACCGTTGTCAACGTTGTCACGGTTGTCACCGTTGTCATCGTTGTCACTTTTGTCACCATTGTGATTGTAGTCATCGTTGTCACCGTTGTCACCGTTGTCACTGTTGTTACTCTTGTCACAGTTGTCACCTTTGTGATTGTTGTCACTGTTGTCACCGTTCTCACAGTTGTCACGGTTGTCACATTTGTCACCGTTGTCATCGTTGTCACTGTTGTCAACGTTGTCACAGTTGTCACGCTTGCCAGCAATGTGATCGTTTTCACTGTTGTCACCGTTGTCAGCGTTGTCATTGTTGTCACCATTGTCACCGTTGTCATTGTTTTCACAGTTGTCACTGTTGTCACTGTTGTCATCGTTGTCATCTTTGTCACTGTTGTCAGCGTTGTCACAGTTGTTACGGTTGTCATTGTTGTCACCGTTGTCATTGTTGTCACTGTTGTCACCGTTTTCAATGTTGTCACCGTTGTGATCGTTATCACCGATGTCATCGTTGTTACTCTTGTCACCGTTGTCACAGTCGTCACGGTTGTCACCGTTGTCATCGTTGTCACCTTTGTCACCATTGTCATTGTTGTCATCGTTGTCACCGTTGTCACCGTTCTCACTGTTGTCACCGTTGTCACGGTTGTAACTTTTGTCACCATTGTCATCGTTGTCACTGTTGTCACCGTTGTCACCGTTGTCACCGTTGTCATCGTTGTCACTGTTATAACCGTTGTCAGAGTTGTCACGGTTGTCGGGGTTGTCACCGTTGTCACCGTTGTCACCGTTGTTACAGTTTTCAGAGTTTTCACCGTTGTCACCGTCGTCACTGTTGTTAACGTTGTTACTGTTGTCACCGTTGTCATCGTTGTCACCGTTGTCATCGTTGTCATCTTTGTCATTTGTCATCGTCGTCACCTTTGTCACCATTGTCATTGTTGTCATCGTTGTCACCGTTGTCACTGTTGTCACCGTTGTCACAGTTGTCACCTTTGTGATTGTTGTCACTGTTGTCACCGTTGTCACAGTTGTTACGGTTGTCAGGTTTGTCACCGTTGTCATCGTTGTCACTGTTGTCTCCGTTTTCACAGTTGTCACGGCTGTTAGCATTGTCATCGTTTTCACTGTTGTCACTGTTGTCAGCGGTGTCATCGTTGTCACCATTGTCACCGTTGTCATTGTTGTCACAGTTGCCACTGTTGTCACTGTTGTCACCGTTGTCATCGTTGTCATCGTTGTCACTGTTGTCACGGTTGTAACCGTGGTCACCGTTGTCACTTTTGTTACCGTTGTCACCGTTGTCGTCGTTGTCACCTTTGTCACTGTTGTCATCGTTGTCCTCGTGGTAACCGTTGTCACTGTTGTCACCCTTGTTGCAGTAGTCACCGTTGTGATTGTTGTCACTGTTGTCACCATTGTCACAGTAGTCACGGTTGTCACGTTTGTCACCCTTGTCATCGTTGTCACTGTTGTCACCGTTGTCACGGTTGTCACGGTTGTCACGGTTGTCATAGTTGTCACCGTTGTCACTGTTGTCATTGTTGTCACTATTGTCACCGTTGTCACAGTTGTCATCGTTGTGATGGTTATCACCGTTGTCATCGTTGTCAGTGTTGTCACCGTTGTGACAGTTGTCACGGTTGTCACGTTTGTCACCATTGTCATCGTTGTCACTGTTGTCACCGTTGTCACTGTTGTCACCATTGTCATCGTTGTCACTGTTGTCACCGTTGTCACTGTTGTCACCGTTGTCATCGTTGTCACTGTTGTCACCGTTGTTACAGTTGTCACGGTTGTCATCGTTGTCACCGTTGTCACCGTTGTCATTGTTGTCGCTGTTGTCACCGTTGTCATCGTTGTCACGGTTTTCACCGTTGTCACAGTTGTAACGGTTGTCACTTTTTTCACCATTGTCACAGTTTTCACTGTTGTCGGGGTTGTCATCGTTGTCACCGTTGTCACCGTTGTTATTGTTTTGACCATTGTCATTGCTGTTACCGTTGTCACAGTTGTCAGAGTTTTCACGGTTGTCACCGTTGTCACTGTTGTTAACGTTGTTACTGTTGTCACCGTTGTCATCGTTGTCACCGTTGTCATCGTTGTCGTCATTGTCATCGTTGTCACTCTTGTCACCGTTGTCACAGTTGTCACGGTTGTCACCGTTGTCATCGTTGTCACCTTTGTCACCATTGTCATTGTTGTCATCGTTGTCACCGTTGTCACCGTTGTCACTGTTGTCACCCTTGTCACAGTTGTCACCTTTGTGATTGTTGTCACTGTTGTCACAGTTGTCACGGTTGTCACGTTTGTCACCGTTGTCATCGTTGTCACTGTTGTCAATGTTGTCACAGTTGTCGCGGTTGCCAGCATTGTCATCGTTTTCAGTGTTGTCACCTTTGTCAGCGTTGTCATTGTTGTCACCATTGTCACCGTTGTCATTGTTTTCACAGTTTTTACTGTTGTCATCGTTGTCATCTTTTTCACTGTTGTCAGCGTTGTCACAGTTGTCACGGTTGTCATTGTTGTCACCGTTGTCACCGTTGTCATTGTTGTCACTGTTGTCACCGTTTTCACAGTTGTCACCGTTGTGATGGTTATCACCCTTGTCATCGTTGTCAGTGTTGTCACCGTTGTTACAGTTGTCACGTTTGTCACCATTGTCATCGTTGTCACTGTTGTCATCGTTGTCACTGTTGTCACCGTTGTCATCGTTGTCACTGTTGTCACCGTTGTTACAGTTGTCACGGTTGTCATCGTTGTCACCGTTGTCATTGTTGTCAGTGTTGTTACCGTTGTCACTGTTGTCACCCTTGTTGCAGTTGTCACCGTTGTGATTGTTGTCACTGCTGTCACCATTGTCACAGTTGTCACGGTTGTCACGTTTGTCACCGTTGTCATTGTTGTCACCGTTGTCACGGTTGTCACGGTTGTCATAGTTGTCACCGTTGTCACTGTTGTCATTGTTGTCACTATTGTGACTATTGTCACGGTTGTCACAGTTGTCACCGGTGTCATCGTTATCACCGTTGTCATCGTTGTCAGTGTTGTCACCGTTGTCACAGTTGTCACGGTTGTCACGTTTGTCACCATTGTCATCGTTTTCACCGTTGTTACTGTTGTCACCGTTGTCACTGTTGTCACCGTTGTCACAGTAGTCACGGTTGTCACGGTTGTCACCGTTGTCACAGTTGTCACCGTTGTCATCGTTATCACCGTTGTCATCGTTGTCACCGTTGTCACAGTTGTCACCGTTGTCACGGTTGTCACTTTTTTCACCATTGTCATCGTTGTCACTGTTGTCACCGTTGTCACAGTTGTCATCGTTGTCACTTTTGTAACCGTTGTCAACGTTGTCACTTTTGTTATCGTTGTCACCGTTGTCGTCGTTGTCACCTTTGTCACTGTTGTCATCGTTTTGATCGTGGTCACCGTTGTCACTGTTGTCACCCTTGTTGCAGTAGTCACCGTTGTGATTATTGTCACTGTTGTCACCATTGTCACAGTAGTCACTTTTGTCACGTTTGTCACTCTTGTCATCGTTGTCACTGTTGTCACCGTTGTCACAGTTTTCACGGTTGTCATAGTTGTCACCGTTGTCACTGTTGTCATTGTTGTCACTATTGTCACCGTTGTCACAGTTGTCACGGTTGTGATGGTTATCACCGTTGTCATCGTTGTCAGTGTTGTCACCGTTGTCACAGTTGTCACGTTTGTCACCATTGTCATCGTTGTCACTGTTGTCACCGTTGTCACTGTTGTCACCGTTGTCACAGGTGTGACGGTTGTCACTTTTGTCACGATTGTCATCGTTGTCACTCTTGTCACCGTTGTCATCGTTGTCACTTTTGTCACCGTTGTCATCGTTGTCACTGTTGTCACCGTTGTCACTGTTGTCACCGTTGTCATCATTGTCACTGTTGTCACCGTTGTAACAGTTGTCACGGTTGTCATCGTTGTCACCGTTGTCACCGTTGTCATTGTTGTCACTGTTGTCACCGTTGTCACAGTTGTCACCGTTGTCATCGTTGTCACTAATGTCACCGATTTCACAGTTGTAACGGTTGTCACTTTTGTCACCATTGTCATCGTTGTCACTGTTGTCACCGTTGTCATCGTTGTCACTGTTATAACCGTTGTCACAGTTGTCACGGTTGTCGGGGTTGTCACCGTTGTCATTGTTTTCACCATTGTCATTGTTGTCACCGTTGTCACAGTTGTCAGAGTTTTCACGGTTGTCACCGTTGTCACTGTTGTTAACGTTGTTACTGTTGTCACCGTTGTCATCGTTGTCACCGTTGTCATCGTTGTCGTCATTGTCATCGTTGTCACTCTTGTCACCGTTGTCACAGTTGTCACGGTTGTCACCGTTGTCATCGTTGTCACCTTTGTAACCATTGTCATTGTTGTCATCGTTGTCACCGTTGTCACTGTTGTCATCCTTGTCACAGTTGTCACCTTTGTGATTGTTGTCACTGTTGTCACCGTTGTCACAGTTGTCACGGTTGTCACGTTTGTCACCGTTGTCATCGTTGTCACTTTTGTCACCGTTGTCACAGGTGTCACGGTTGTCACTTTTGTCACCATTGTCATCGTTGTCACTCTTGTCACCGTTGTCATCGTTGTCACTTTTGTCACTGTTGTCACCGTTGTCACCGTTGTCATCGTTGTCACTTTTGTCACTTTTGTCACCATTGTCATTGTTGTCACTGTTATAACCGTTGTGACAGTTGTCACGGTTGTAACCGTTGTCAAAGTTGTCACTTTTGTTACCGTTGTCACCGTTGTCGTCGTTGTCACCTTTGTCACTGTTGTCATCGTTGTGATCGTGGTCACCGGTGTCACTGTTGTCACCCTTGTTGCAGTGGTCACCGTTGTGTTTGTTGTCACTGTTGTCACCATTGTCACAGTAGTCACTTTTGTCAGGTTTGTCACCCTTGTCATCGTTGTCACTGTTGTCACAGTTGTCACGGTTGTCACGGTTGTCATAGTTGTCACCGTTGTCACTGTTGTCATTGTTGTCACTATTGTCACCGTTGTCACCGTTGTCACAGTTGTCACCGTTGTGATGGTTATCACCGTTGTCATCGTTGTCAGTATTGTCACCGTTGTCACAGTTGTCACGTTTGTCACCATTGTCATCGTTGTCACTGTTGTCACCGTTGTCACAGGTGTGACGGTTGTCACTTTTGTCACCATTGTCATCGTTGTCACTCTTGTCACCGTTGTCATCGTTGTCACAGTTGTCACGGTTGTCACCGTTGTGACCGTTGTCATCGTTGTCACCGTTGTCATCGTTGTCGTCATTGTCATCGTTGTCACTCTTGTCACCGTTCTCACAGTGGTCACGGTTGTCACCGTTGTCATCATTGTTACCTTTTTAACCATTGTCATTGTTGTCATCGTTGTCACCGTTGTCACCGTTGTCACTGTTGTCACCCTTGTCACAGTTGTCACCTTTGTGATTGTTGTCACTGTTGTCACCGTTGTCACAGTTGTCACGGTTGTCACGTTTGTCACCGTTGTCATCGTTGTCACTGTTGTCAACGTTGTCACAGTTGTCGCGGTTGCCAGCATTGTCATCGTTTTCTCTGTTGTCACCGTTGTCAGCGTTGTCATTTTTGTCACCATTGTCAGCGTTGTCATTGTTTTCACAGTTGTCACTGTTGTCACTGTTGTCATCGTTGTCATCTTTTTCACTGTTGTCACAGTTGTCATGGTTGTCATTGTTGTCACCGTTGTCACCGTTGTCATTGCTGTCACTGTTGTCACCGTTTTCACAGTTGTCACCGTTGTGATGGTTATCACCGTTGTCATCGTTGTCAGTGTTAACACCGTTGTCACAGTTGTCACGGTTGTCACCATTGTCATCCTTGTCACTGTTGTCACCGTTGTCACTGTTTTCACCGTTGTCATCATTGTCACTGTTGTCACCGTTGTTACAGTTGTCACGGTTGTCATCGTTGTCACCGTTGTCACCGTTTTCATTGTTGTCACTGTTCTCACCGTTGTCACAGTTGTCACCGTTGTCATCGTTATCACCGTTGTCATCGTTGTCACTGTTGTCACCGTTGTCACAGTTGTCACGGCTGTCACTTTTGTCACCATTGTCATCGTTGTCACTGTTGTCACCGTTGTCACTGTTGTCACCGTTGTAACAGTTGTCACTGTTGTCACCGTTGTCACAGTTGTCACTGTTGTCATCGTTATCACCGTTGTCATCGTTGTCACTTTTGTCACCGTTGTCACAGTGGTCACGGTTGTCACTTTTGTCACCATTGTCATCGTTGTCACTGTTGTCACCGTTGTCACTGTTGTCACCGTTGTAACAGTTGTCACGGTTGTCACCGTTGTCACAGTTGTCACCGTTGTCATCGTTATCACCGTTGTCATCGTTGTCACTTTTGTCACCGTTGTCACAGGTGTCACGGTTGTCACTTTTGTCACCATTGTCATCGTTGTCACTGTTGTCACCGTTGTCACTGTTGTCACCGTTGTAACAGTTGTCACTGTTGTCACCGTTGTCACAGTTGTCACCGTTGTCATCGTTATCACCGTTGTCATCGTTGTCACTTTTGTCACCGTTGTCACAGGTGTCACGGTTGTCACTTTTGTCACCATTGTCATCGTTGTCACTCTTGTCACCGTTCTCACAGTTGTCACGGTTGTAACCGTTGTCATCATTGTCACCTTTTTAACCATTGTCATTGTTGTCATCGTTGTCACCGTTGTCACCGTTGTCACTGTTGTCACCCTTGTCACAGTTGTCACCTTTGTGATTGTTGTCACTGTTGTCACCGTTGTCACAGTTGTCACGGTTGTCACGTTTGTCACCGTTGTCATCGTTGTCACTGTTGTCAACGTTGTCACAGTTGTCGCGGTTGCCAGCATTGTCATCGTTTTCTCTGTTGTCACCGTTGTCAGCGTTGTCATTTTTGTCACCATTGTCAGCGTTGTCATTGTTTTCACAGTTGTCACTGTTGTCACTGTTGTCATCGTTGTCATCTTTTTCACTGTTGTCACAGTTGTCACGGTTGTCATTGTTGTCACCGTTGTCACCGTTGTCATTGCTGTCACTGTTGTCACCGTTTTCACAGTTGTCACTGTTGTCACCGTTGTAACAGTTGTCACCGTTGTCACAGTTTTCACCGTTGTCATCGTTATCACCGTTGTCATCGTTGTCACTTTTGTCACCGTTGTCACAGTTGTCACGGTTGTCACTTTTGTCACCATTGTCATCGTTGTCACTGGGTTCACCGTTGTCACTGTTGTCACCGTTGTAACCATTGTCATCGTTGTCACTGTTGTCACCGTTGTCACAGTTGTCACCGTTGTCATCGTTATCACCGTTGTCATCGTTGTCACTTTTGTCACCGTTGTCACAGGTGTCACGGTTGTCACTTTTGTCACCATTGTCATCGTTGTCACTGTTGTCACCGTTGTCACTTTTGTCACCGTTGTAACAGTTCTCACTGTTGTCACCGTTGTCACAGTTGTCACCGTTGTCATCGTTATCACCGTTGTCATCGTTGTCACTTTTGTCACCGTTGTCACAGGTGTCACGGTTGTCACTTTTGTCACCATTGTCATCGTTGTCACTCTTGTCACCGTTGTCATCGTTGTCACTTTTGTCGCTGTAGTCACCGTTGTCACCGTTGTCATCGTTGTCACTTTTGTCACGGTTGTCATTGTTTTCACTGTTATAACCGTTGTCACGGTTGTAACCGTTGTCAAGGTTTTCACTTTTGTTACCGTTGTCATCGTTGTGATCGTGGTCACCGTTGTCACTGTTGTCACCCTTGTTGCAGTAGTCATCGTTGTGATTGTTGTCACTGTTGTCACTATTGTCACAGTAGTCAGTTTTGTCAGGTTTGTCACCCTTGTCATCGTTGTCACTGTTGTCACCGTTGTCACAGTTGTCACGGTTGTCACGGTTGTCATAGTTGTCACCGTTGTCACTGTTGTCATTGTTGTCACTATTGTCACCGTTGTCACCGTTGTCACAGTTGTCACCGTTGTGATGGTTATCACCGTTGTCATCGTTGTCAGTGTTGTCACCGTTGTCACAGTTGTCACGTTTGTCACCATTGTCACCGTTGTCACTGTTGTCACCGTTGTCATCGTTGTCACTGTTGTCACCGTTTTTACAGTTGTCACGGTTGTCATCGTTGTCACCGTTGTCACCGTTGTCATTGTTGTCACTGTTGTCACTGTTGTCGCAGTTGTCACCGTTGTCATCGTTGTCACTGTTGTCACCGTTGTCACAGTTGTCACCGTTGTCATCGTTGTCACTGTTGTCACCGTTGTCACAGTTGTAACGGTTGTCACTTTTGTCACCATTGTCATCGTTGTCACTGTTGTCACGGTTGTCACCGTTGTCATCGTTTTCACTGTTATAACCGTTGTCACAGTTGTCACTGTTGTCCGGGTTGTCACCGTTGTCACCGGTGTCATTGTTTTCACCATTGTCATTGTTGTCACCGTTGTCACAGTTGTCAGAGTTTTCACGGTTGTCACCGTTGTCACTGTTGTTACTGTTGTCACCGTTGTCATCGTTGTCACCGTTGTCATCGTTGTCGTCATTTTCATCGTTGTCACTCTTGTCACCGTTGTCACAGTTGTCACCGTTGTCATCGTTGTCACCTTTTTAACCATTGTCATTGTTGTCATCGTTGTCACCGTTGTTACCGTTGTCACTGTTGTCACCCTTGTCACAGTTGTCACCTTTGTGATTGTTGTCACTGTTGTCACCGTTGTCACGTTTGTCACCGTTGTCATCGTTGTCACTGTTGTCAACGTTGTCACAGTTGTCGCGGTTGCCAGCATTGTCATCGTTTTCACTGTTGTCACCGTTGTCAGCGTTGTCATTGTTGTCACCATTGTCAGCGTTGTCATTGTTTTCACAGTTGTCACTGTTGTCACTGTTCTCATCGTTGTCATCTTTTTCACTGTTGTCAGCGTTGTCACAGTTGTCACGGTTGTCATTGTTGTCACCGTTGTCACCGTTGTCATTGTTGTCACTGTTGTCTCCGTTTTCACAGTTGTCACGTTTGTCACCATTGTTATCGTTGTCACTGTTGTCACCGTTGTCACTGTTGTCACCGTTGTCAGTTATCACTGGTATCATCGTTGTCATCGTTGTGACCGTTGTCAACGTTGTCAGTGTTGTCACCCTTGTCACCGTTGTCACAGTTGTCACTGTTGTCACAGTTGTCATCGTTGTCACCGTTGTCATCGTTGTCACTGTTGTCACTGTGTTCACCGTTGTCATCGTTGTCACCGTTGTCATTGTTGTCACCTTTGTCACCATTGTCATCGTTGTCACTGTTGTAACCGTTTTCACAGTTGTGACCATTGTCACTGTTGTAACCGTTGTCACCGTTGTCACATTAGTCACTATTGGCACAGTTGTCATCGTTGTCACTTCTGTCGCCGTTCTCATTGTTGTCATTGTTGTCACTGTTGTCACCGTTGTCCCCGTCTTGACCATTGTCACCGTTGTCACCGTTGTCACTGTTATAACCGTTGCCAAAGTTGTCACCATTGGCACTGCTTTTACTGTAGTCACCGTTATCACAGTTGTCACTGTTGTCATCGTTGTTACCGTTGTAATCAATGTCACTGTTGTCATCATTGTCACCATTGTCACCGTTGTCATCGTTGTCACTGTTGTCACCGTTGTCACCGTTGTCACTGTTGTCACGGTTGTCTCCGTTTTCATTGTTGTCACCGTTGTCACTGTTGTCACCATTGTTGCAGTTGTCACCTTTGTGATTGTTGTCACTGCTGTCACCGTTGTCACCGTTCACAATTGTCACGGTTGTCTCGTTTGTCACCGTTGTCATCGTTGTCGCTGTTGTCACAGTTGTCACGGTTGTCAGCAGTGTCATCGTTTTCACTGTTGTCACCGTTGTCAGCGTTGTCATCGTTGTCACCATTGTCACCGTTGTCCTTGTTGTCATAGTTGTCACTGTTGTCGCTGTTGTCACCGTTGTCATCGTTTTCACTGCTGTCAGCGTTGTCATTGATGTCACTGTTGTCACTCTGGTCACCGTTGTCACTGTTCTCACCGTTGTCATCGTATTCACCGTTGTCACTGTTGTCATAGTTGTCATCGTTGTCACCGTTGTCATTGTTGTCACCGTTGTCACTATAAGGTCGTTGTGATCGTTGTCACTGTTGTCACCGTTGTCACAGTTGTCACGGTTGTCAGCATTGTCATCGTTTTCACTGTTGTCACCGTTTTCAGCGTTGTCATCGTTGTCACCATTGTCACCGTTATCATTGTTGTCACAGTTGTCACTGTTGTCACTGTTGTCACCGTTGTCATCGTTGTCATCGTTGTCACTGTTGTCAGCGTTGTCACTGATGTCACTGTTGTCACTATGGTCACCGTTGTCACCGTTGTCACTGTTGTCATAGCTGTCATCGTTGTGACCGTTGTCACTGTTGTCGTCGTTGTCAGCGTTGTCATTCTTGTCACTTTTGTCACCGTTGTCATCGTTGTCACCGTTGTCACTGTTTTCATTGTTGTCATCATTGTCACTTTTGTCACCGTTGTTATCGTTGTCACTGTTGTCACTGTTGTGACCGTTGTCACAGTTGTCACAGTTGTGACCATTGTCACTGTTGTCACCGTTGTCACTGTTGTCACTGTTGGCACAGTTGTCATCGTTGTCACTTCTATCGCCGTTGTCATCGTTGTCATTGTTGTCACCGTTGTCATTGTTGTCACCGTTGTCATCGTTGTCACGGTTGTCACTGTTGTAACCGTTGTCAAAGTTTTTACCATTTGCACTGCTTTCACTGTTGTCACCGTTGTCACAGTTGTCACTGTTCTCATCATTGTTACCGTTGTCATTGATGTCACTGTTGTCATCATTGTGACCGTTGTCATTGTTGTCATTGTTGTCACTGTTGTTACCGTTGTCATTGTTGTCATCGTAGTCGCCTTTGTCACCGTTGTTATCGTTGTCACTGTTGTCACCGTTGTCACAGTTGTCACCGTTTTCATCGTTGTCACCGTTGTCACCGTTGTCATTGTTGTCACTGTTGTCACCATTGTCACAGTTGTCAGAGTTTACACGGTTGTCACCGTTGTCACTGTTGTTAACGTTCTCACTGTTGTCACCGTTGTCATCGTTGTCACCGTTGTCATCGTTGTCACCATTGTCATCGTTGTCACTCTTGTCACCGTTGTCACAGTTGTAACGGTTGTCACCGTTGCCACCTTTGTCACCATTCTCAGTGTTGTCATCGTTGTCACCGTTTTCACCGTTGTCACTGTTGTCACCCTTGTCACAGTTTTTACAGTTGTCAGGGTAGTCACGTTTGTCACCATTGTCACAATTGTCAGAGTTTTCATGGTTTTCACCGTTGTCACTGTTGTTAACGTTGTCACCGTTCTTCACCGTTGTCACCGTTGTCACTGTTGTCACCCTCGTCACAGTTGTCACCTTTGTGATTGTTGTCACTGTTGTCACCGTTGTCACAGTTGTCAAGGTTGTCACGTTTGTCACCGTTGTCATCGTTGTCACTTTTGTTACCGTTGTCACAGTTGTCACGGTTGTCATTGTTGTCACTGTTGTCATTGTTGTCACTGTTGTCACCGTTGTCACAGTTGTCAGGGTTGTTACGTTTGTCACCATTGTCACCGTTGTCACTGTTTTCACCGTTGTCATCGTTGTCACTGTTGTCACTGTTGTCACCATTGTCACAGTTGTCTGAGTTTTCACGGTTGTCACCGTTGTCACTGTTGTTAACGTTGTCATCGTTGTCACCGTTGTCATTGTTGTCATTGTTGTCATTGTGGTCACCATTGTCATTGTTGTCACTCCTGTTCCTCTTGTCACCGTTGTCACAGTTGTCACCGTTGTCACCATTGTCATCGTTGTCACCGTTGGCATAGTTGTCATCGTTTTCAGCGTTGTCAGCGTTGTCACTGTTGTCACCCTTGTCGCAGTTGTTACTGTTGTGATTGTTGTCACGGCTGTCACCGTTGTCACAGTTGTTACGGTTGTCACGTTTGTCACCGTTTTCATCGTTGTCACTGCTTTCACCGTTGTCACAGTTGTCACGGTTTTCATCGTTGTCACCGTTGTCACGGTTGTCACAGTTTTCACCGTTGTCATCGTTTTCACTGTTGTCACGGTTGTCACCGTTGTCACCGTTGTCACTGTAGTCACCGATGTCATCGTTCTCACCGTTATCATTTTTCTCATCGTTGTCACCGTTTTACCGTTTTTATCTTTGTCACGTTTTTCACTGTTGTCATCTTTGTCACCGTTGTCATCGTTGTCACTGTTGTCATTGTTGTCACCTTTGTCACCGTTGTTATCGTTGTCACTGTTGTCGCCGTTGTCACAGTTGTCACAGTGGTGACCATTGTCACTGTTGTCACCGTTGTCACCGTTGTCACTGTTGTTAGTGTTGGCACAGTTGTCATCGTTGTCACTTCTTTCGCCGTTGTCATCGTTGTCACCGTTTTCAGCGTTGTCAGCGTCGTCACTGTTGTCACCCTTGTCGCAGTTGTCACTGTTGTGATTGTTGTCACTGTTGTCACCGTTGTCACAGTTGTTACGGTTGTCACGTTTGTCACCGTTTTCATCGTTGTCACTGCTTTCACCGTTGTCACAGTTGTTACGGTTGTTATCGTTGTCACCGTTGTCACGGTTGTCACAGTTGTCACCGTTGTCATCGTTATCACCGTTGTCATCGTTTTCACCGTTGTCACGGTTGTCACCGTTGTCACCGTTGTCACTGTTGTCACGGATGTCATCGTTCTCACCGTTATCATCTTTCTCATCGTTTTCACCGTTTTTACCGTTTTCATCTTTGTCACGTTTTTCACTGTTGTCATCTTTGTCACCGTTGTCATCGTTGTCACTGTTGTCATTGTTGTCATCGTTGTCACCTTTGTCACCGTTGTTATCGTTGTCACTGTTGTCACCGTTGTCACAGTTGTCACAGTGGTGACCATTGTCACTGTTGTCACCGTTGTCACCGTTGTCACCGTTGTCACCGTTGTCACTGTTGTTAGTGTTGGCACAGTTGTCATCGTTGTCACTTCTTTCGCCGTTGTCATCGTTGTCACCGTTGTCACCGTTGTCACCGTTGTCATCGTTGTCACTCTTGTCACCGTTGTTAGAGTTGTCACGGTTGTCACCGTTGTCATCGTTGTCACTGTTGTCACAGTTTTCACAGTTGTGACCATTGTTACTGTTGTCACCGTTGTCACTGTTTTCACGGTTGGCACCTTTGTCATCGTTTTCACTGTTGTCGCCGTTGTCATCGTTGTCATTGTTGTCACCGTTGTCACCGTTGTCACGGTTGTCAGCATTGTCATCGTTTTCACTGGTGTCAGCGTTGTCATTGTTGTCCCCGTTTTCATTGTTGTCACTCTTGTTACTCTTGTCACCTTTTCACAGTTGTCACTGTTGTCACGGTTGTCATTGTTGTCACTGTTGTCATCGTTGTCACCGTTGTCATCGTTGTCACCATTGTCATTGTTGTCACAGTTGTCGCTGTTGTCACTCTTGTCACCGTGGTCATCGTTGTCATCGTTGTCACTGTTGTCAGCGTTGTCATTGATGTCACTGTTGTCACTGTTGTCACCGTTGTCACAGTTGTCACGGTTGTCATTGTTGTCACTGTTGTCATTGTTGTCACTGTTGTCACCGTTGTCACAGTTGTTAGGGTTGTTACGTTTGTCACCATTGTCACCGTTGTCACTGTTTTCACCGTTGTCATCGTTGTCACTGTTGTCACCATTGTCACAGTTGTCTGAGTTTTCACGGTTGTCACCGTTGTCACTGTTGTTAACGTTGTCACCGTTGTCATCGTTGTCACCGTTGTCATTGTTGTCATTGTTGTCATTGTGGTCACCATTGTCATTGTTGTCACTCCTGTTCCTCTTGTCGCCGTTGTCACAGTTGTCACCGTTGTCACCATTGTCATCGTTGTCACCGTTGGCATAGTTGTCATCGTTTTCAGCGTTGTCAGCGTTGTCACTGTTGTCACCCTTGTCGCAGTTGTCACTGTTGTGATTGTTGTCACGGCTGTCACCGTTGTCACAGTTGTTACGGTTGTCACGTTTGTCACCGTTTTCATCGTTGTCACTGCTTTCACCGTTGTCACAGTTGTCACGGTTTTCATCGTTGTCACCGTTGTCACGGTTGTCACAGTTGTCACCGTTGTTTTCGTTTTCACTGTTGTCACGGTTGTCACCGTTGTCACCGTTGTCACTGTAGTCACCGATGTCATCGTTCTCACCGTTATCATTTTTCTCATCGTTGTCACCGTTTTACCGTTTTTATCTTTGTCACGTTTTTCACTGTTGTCATCTTTGTCACCGTTGTCATCGTTGTCACTGTTGTCATTGTTGTCACCTTTGTCACCGTTGTTATCGGTGTCACTGTTGTCGCCGTTGTCACAGTTGTCACAGTGGTGACCATTGTCACTGTTGTCACCGTTGTCACCGTTGTCACTGTTGTTAGTGTTGGCACAGTTGTCATCGTTGTCACCGTTTTCAGCGTTGTCAGCGTCGTCACTGTTGTCACCCTTGTCGCAGTTGTCACTGTTGTGATTGTTGTCACTGTTGTCACCGTTGTCACAGTTGTTACGGTTGTCACGTTTGTCACCGTTTTCATCGTTGTCACTGCTTTCACCGTTGTCACAGTTGTTACGGTTGTTATCGTTGTCACCGTTGTCACGGTTGTCACCGTTGTCATCGTTATCACCGTTGTCATCGTTTTCACCGTTGTCACGGTTGTCACCGTTGTCACTGTTGTCACGGATGTCATCGTTCTCACCGTTATCATCTTTCTCATCGTTTTCACCGTTTTTACCGTTTTCATCTTTGTCACGTTTTTCACTGTTGTCATCTTTGTCACCGTTGTCATCGTTGTCACTGTTGTCATTGTTGTCATCGTTGTCACCTTTGTCACCGTTGTTATCGTTGTCACTGTTGTCACCGTTGTCACAGTTGTCACAGTGGTGACCATTGTCACTGTTGTCACCGTTGTCACCGTTGTCACTGTTGTTAGTGTTGGCACAGTTGTCATCGTTGTCACTTCTTTCGCCGTTGTCATCGTTGTCACCGTTGTCACCGTTGTCATCGTTGTCACTCTTGTCACCGTTGTTACAGTTGTCACGGTTGTCACCGTTGTCATCGTTGTCACTGTTGTCACTGTTGTCACAGTTGTCACAGTTGTGACCATTGTTACTGTTGTCACCGTTGTCACTGTTTTCACGGTTGGCACCTTTGTCATCGTTTTCACTGTTGTCGCCGTTGTCATCGTTGTCATTGTTGTCACCGTTGTCATCGTTGTCATTGTTGTCACCGTTGTCACGGTTGTCAGCATTGTCATCGTTTTCACTGGTATCAGCGTTGTCATTGTTGTCCCCGTTTTCATTGTTGTCACTCTTGTTACTCTTGTCACCTTTTCACAGTTGTCACTGTTGGCACGGTTGTCATTGTTGTTACTGTTGTCATCGTTGTCACCGTTGTCATCGTTGTCACCATTGTCATTGTTGTCACAGTTGTCGCTGTTGTCACTCTTGTCACCGTGGTCATCGTTGTCATCGTTGTCACTGTTGTCAGCGTTGTCATTGATGTCACTGTTGTCACTGTTGTCACTGTTGTCACCGATGTCATTGTATTCACCGTTGTCATAGTTGTCATCGTTGTCACCGTTGTTATTGTTGTCACTGTTGGCATCGTTGTCATCATTGTCATCGTTGTCATCGTTGTCACTTTTGTCACCGTTGTCACCATTGTCACCTTTGTCACCGTTGTCATCGTTGTCACTATTTTCACCGTTGTCACTGTTGTCAGTGTTGTCACAGTTGTCACCGTTGTCACCGTTGTCACTGTTACCAGCGTTGTGACCGTTGTCACCGCTTTCATTTTTGTCATTGTTGTTATCGTTGTCACTGTTTTTTCTGTGTTGACTGTTGATATCGTTGTGACTGTTTTCATTGTTGTCGCTGTTGTGACTGTTGTCAGTTTTGATGCCATTTTTACTGTTGTCACCTATGTCACTCTTGTCATTGTTGTCAGTGTTGACCCTTTTGGCACCTGTCATTTTTGTCACTTGTTGCTGTTACCACTGTTTACACTCTTTTCACTTTTGTCACTTTTTTCCCTTTTCAGTGTTGTTGTTGCTTGTGTCGCTGGTCTCGGTGTTGTCAGTGTCATATATCAGTGGTCATAGCGTTTTTATCTTTGTGGCTTTCTGACTTTGTCTGTTTAGATGTGTGTTGCATGGTGTTTAAGCTTCTATGAGTTGGTGCTAGGAACCAACGAGATTTTGGCATCTTATCATGACTTTGCTTGGCTTTAGGTCAGACAAGGGCACTCTGAGACCGCCATTTTGGTTCTTTACAATTTATTACGGGTAAAGGTGGTTAGAAGCATGATAATGATGTAAATATCTTCATGATTCAAACGCCGAGTACAGTGATGTAGCTGATTAAGGGTTCCTATTCTAGTGTGGCTTCTAGTTCAAGACGTTTATTACCTGATTCGGCTATCGCGAACGGCACAACGTCCTTAATTATTTTTGACCCGCTTCAATGTGAATTGTAAAAAAGCAAATTTTTTTAAAGGTCTACAAATGAAATATAAGTAATTGTTATTTAGATATTGTGTTTTACTGGGAAGTACACGGCGTAATTGTGTTTTTAAACTTTGAACAAGAGCTGATTTTTAGAGATACACCGAGTAAATTCATTCCGTAAACATGCTCTTTTCTCTCTCGCACAAAGTTCAACATACGTTTTAGTTCACATTTCGGAACCTGACAACACATATCTTGCCTCTATTTTATTAACGTGATGAAAAGTTACGTGCGTTAACGTGTGTAGCCAAAAACGCGTCAGGGGAAATCGACCTTAACACTGAAGAAATAGCTCATGCGACGACGTTAAACGTGCCCGTGTGATTGTTTTTGTTTGTATAGGTACATTGACCCAAGCCCATTTGTGGACAGTCTTGGACTGGACACGGCACAGCAACAGGTATTTAACAGGGAGAGAACATTTTTCTAATTATGCAAGTATAAGGTCTTATTAATTTGGAAGAAAAAATGAACAACGCAAAAGTTTGGATATTTTTGTCAATTTGCGTGGTGTTTAAACTTTTGTTAATTTCAGTTTTTGTTCTAGGATGCTCAAGAATTTGGAAAATTGTTTACTTCACTTCTTGAGGAAACACTATCACAGCAGGTTAGAACTTAATTTGCTAGTTGCTTTCTTGTTCTTATAAAAAGAAAAAATTTATTTTATAATTATAATTATTATTATCTTGGCATTAACTATAGGTGGTTTTATTGGCTTTTGCAACTTGGGCAAAAACTGATTAAACTAATTAAACTGGCTGAGATTAATACCAATACCAGAATACTACAAATAGAAGACTGTTATATTCATGTCATTTTCCAAAGCCACCAAATGCTTCCCTTCATTTTCCTTTAACTCTAATCGTTATGAATAATTATTTATAACAATTATCCACCGAAGTGGAGGTGGCTAGTATTGGTTATTTACCGAAGCCGCGAAGCGGCGAGGTAAATATCCAATACTAGCCACCGACACTGAGGTGAATAATTGTTTTAGTATATACTACAACAGTGAGATAATTGAGCACAAAATGATGATTTTTAACTCATTTACTGTTGCCAACGATTACAATTTTGGCGCGCGATGACCGAACGGCCGCGGTCGTCGCTTTTTCTTAGCGGCAAATAAAACTTTTGAAGGCGTTTGTTTAGCTCTTGCGGGGAAGTTTCTTCAAAAGGAGTTGTGAATTGTGTTTGTATTTAAATTAATTCTGTAAAAAAGATTATTAAATTTAGTTTTAACCTTATTTATGAACAAGTCAACTAAATAAAGTAACGCAAGACTTAAGCTTAATTTGCATTTGTAAACAAAAAACTTTTTCACCGGTTTTATCGATAACTACTTAAGTCAAAAAGACAAAGCTTTACCTGTTAAAACTTCCAAACCGAACTTCGTCACCTTCTTCATGTATTTCGGAAATAGCTTGCTTGATTAGTTGTGAAATTTCTTAGTTTGCTACGGCAGCAAACCGGGAAAGCAGTTTGCTCGCAACCTACACGAGTTTGGCGTCGCTCGCTCGGAGGAACTGGAGGTGAATCAATGAATAGTGCAGGATATTCACTGATTGAGTAGCCAATCGGAGCGCCCGAAAAACACTATCCACTGTTTTAGTACATACTAAATTAATTTATTATTGTTAATGACAGTAGTCTAGGTATTAACATAACTGAAGTTTTATACTACAGTGTGTAAACTTTTACTGAGACGTTGTTTCGTCACGTTGTCATGGGAGCAAAATTTCTGAATGACAAAAAACCAAAAACATCACTTAAAAAGTGAATGCAAACTTCATCAATCTTTTCCAATTTCATTTAATTTGACAAATTGTTGGCTAAATTTTCTGGGATTGAAGGTCTGAATATAAATTCAGAAAAGGAAAACGAAAATTTTTGTGTTTGTTCACCTTTCATTTACCCAAGCAGGTGCATGAAATTAGAACGTTTCATGTCACAGTTCTACAACAATAACAAACAAATGTACACATAACGGTGATGCGGAGAAGCGGAAAATACCACAATATTCCTTAATTTTCCATTTGGGTGGTGTTTCTTGTAAAGTCAACTTTTGCATTCCCCTTTGTTCTCTGTACGATTTGCACATGCAATGCATCAGCTTCTTTTAAGTTTACATACACTGCTCCTGTAGTTCATGGAGAAAACAAAAGATAATGCAAAAGTTAGGTTTACGTGAAACCCGAACCTCACCCAAACGGCAGTGAAAAAGAATATAATGGTATTTTTCGCTTTGCCCAATTGTCGTGGTCCAGAAATTTTGCTACCATGGTAACTTGATGTCACACTTCTCCTCTTTATTATTGTATCGCCTATTTAAGCCTGGTCCTCGCTGGGAAGGGAAGCATGCATGTAGCAAGCATCTGCGCTCATGAGGAAGGCCTTGGCAAAGCCAAATCATAAACAAAAGAATATCAAAACTATGCAAGTTCATCTTGTTTCCATGCTAATGTTTATGTCATGTCCATCCTCACTAGTGCACAAGCTTCTTATGCTCATGATTGTAGTTACATGTATGCTTGCATTACAGTCGACTCCCGATAACTCGACCCCTCGATAACTCAAACCTCGTGCTAACTCAAACCAAAGTAGCTTTCCCATGCATTTCCTTCATACATTTACTGTAATTTTGCCCTCGATAATTCAAACTTTCGATAACTCGAGCATTGCGCTAGCTTGAAGCAATTTTTGTTTCCCTTGACATCATTTCTATACAATTTTCCTCGATAACTCAAACCATGTTTTAAGCGCGTGACAAGTCGGAAAAAAACGCGCACTGAAGTCCGAGATAATGAATTTATTTCAAAACAACCGTGTCAATTCTTTGTCTTCACTTTTTTGTCACTCCAGTTCAAATTCATTGTCCATCCCTGTATACTTTGTTGCTTAATTGCATTCCCTTCCCATTCATTTGCTTTTTTCCTTACTTCTGGTTATTCGCTTCAAACTTCCGATAACTCGAACTCTCGAAACTCGACTTTTTTTCGATTTCCCTAAGATTCGATTTATCGGCAGTCGTCTGTATTTGTATTCTTGTGCCTATGGTTAAGCTTGCGTTAACATTGCTATTGAGGATTGTTATCTTCAATCACAACCTTTATAATTAATTTGTTTTCTTTTTAGGGTGATCCTGAGGTGCGCAATGTTGTGCAAACTCAGTTTGGTGGAGAATACTTTTATGTAACAGAGTAAGTCATCACTGTTCTTCATTTTATACAAGTAAACTTTCAATTCCTCATGATATTTAAATACTGTTAAAGGTAAATGTTATTGACATTACAAGAAGTACAGATGCAGGTATACATTAAACTCCCAAAAAATTGCTGTGTTCAAAACCAACTAACAGATATAACTTGCCTCAATTAGAGTTCCCTTCTTCCGTGATAATAGCCTTA
Organism: Porites cylindrica; assembly: GCA_964035525.1. NCBI lineage: Eukaryota > Metazoa > Cnidaria > Anthozoa > Scleractinia > Poritidae > Porites > Porites cylindrica. The sequence goes on from OZ037775.1 coordinate 61,734,065, forward strand.
GTTTTTCTATGGTACTCTACATATTTATAAACATGAAAAAACCTCACAGTAAGAAAGTCATCCCAAGTAATCCCTAGTCATCCAAGTCACCATAGTCACCCTAGTCACCCTGGTCACCCAACTCACCCAAGTCACACTAGTCACCCAGGTCACCCAAGTCACCGTAGTCACCCAAGTCAGCCAAATCAACATAGACACCCTAGTCACCCAAGTCACTAAAGTGACCCTAGTCACCCTACTCACCCAAGTCACCCTAGTCACCCTTTTCACCCAAGTCACTCTAGTCACTCTAGACACCATAGTCACCCAAGTCAGGGTGACTAGAGTGACTAGGGTGACTTGGGTGTCTAGCGTGGCCTGCGTGACTAGGTTGACTTGGGTGACTAGGTTTTCTAGGGTGACTAGAGTGACAGGGGTGACAAGGGTGACGTGGGTGATTTGGGTGACTAGGGTGACTAGGGTGACTAAGGTGACTTGCTTGATTAGGGCGAATAGGATGACTTGGGTGGCTAAGGTGAATTGGGTGGCTCGGGTGACTAGGGTGTGTAGGGTGACTTGGGTGACTAGAGTGACTTGGGTGACTAGTCTAGGGTGACTAGAGTAACTAAGTCAACCTAGTCACGAAGGCCACGCTAGACACCCAAGTCACCCTCGTCACCCAAGTCACCCTAGTCACCCTAGCCACTTCAGCCACCCAAGTCACCCAATTCACCCAAGTCACCCTAGTCACACAAACCACCCTGACTAGAGTGACTAGGGTGACTGCGGTGACTACCAAAGTCACCCTAGTAGCCCAAGTTACCCAAGTCACCATAGTCACCCTAGTCAACCAGGTAACCCTAGTCACCTGTCACCCTTGTCACCCAAGTCACCCTACTCTAGTCACCGAAGTCATCCCTAGTCATCCCAGTAAGCACTCATCATCCCTAGTCATCCCTAGTAATCCCAGTCATCCCTAGTCATCCCTGGTCATCCCTAGTCATCCCAGTCATCCCAGTCATTCCTAGTCGTCCCTAGTCATCCCGAGTCATCCCCAGTCGTTCCTAGACATCCCAGTAATTTCTAGTCATCCCTAGACATCCCAGTCATCCCTAGCCATCCGCGTCATCCCTAGTCATCGTAGTCATCTTTAGTCATCCCTAGTCATTCCCCCGTCATCCGTAGTCATCCTTAGTCATCCCTAGTCATCCCAGTCAACCTTAGTCATCCCAGTCATCCCTAGTCATCCCAGACATTCCCAGTCATCCATAGTCATCGATAGTCATCCTAGTCTTCCCTAACAATCTCTAGTCATCCCAGTCATCCCTAGTCATCCCAGTCATCCCTAGTAATCCCTAGTCATCCCAGTTATCCCTAGTCATCCCTAGTCATCCCTAGTCATCGCAGTCATCCCTAGTCATCCCTAGTCATCCCTAGTCATCCCCGTCATCCCTAGTCATCCCTGGTCATCCCTTGGCATCCCAGACATCCCTAGTCATCTCAGTCATCCCTAGTCATCCCTAGTCATCTCAGTCATCCCTAGTCATCCCTAGTCATCTCTAGTCATCCCAGTCATCCTTAGTCATCCCAGTCATCCATAGTCATCCCTAGTCTTCCTTAGTCATCCCAGTCATCCCTAGTCATCCCTAGTCATCCCTGGTCATCCCAGTCATCCCTAGTCATCCGTAGGCATCCGTAGCCATCCCTAGTCGTCGCAGTTATCCCTAGTCATCCCTAGTCATCCCTAGCCTTCCGCAGTCATCCCAGTCATCCCTAGACATCCCTAGTCATCTCTAGTCATCCCTAGTAACCCCAGTAATCCGTAGTCAGCCCAGTCATCCCAGTCATCCTAGTCAACCCTAGTCATCCTCAGTCATCCCAGTCATCCCTAGTCAACCCTAGTCATCCCTAGTCATCCTTAGTCATCCCTAGTCATCCCTAGTCATCCCAGTCATCCTTACTCATCCCAGTCATCCCTAGTCATCTCTAGTCATCCTTTGTCATCCCAGTCATCCCTAGTCATCCCTAGTCATCCCTAGTCATCGCAATCATCCCTAGTCATCCCTAGTCATCCCTAGTCATCCTAGTCATCCCTAGTCATCGCAGTTATCCCCAGTCATCCCTAGTCATCCCTAGTAACCCCAGTAATCCCTAGTCATCCCTAGTAATCCCAGTCATCCCTAGACATCCCTAGTCATCCTTAGTCATCTCAGTCATCCCTAGTCATCCCAGTCATCCTTAATCATCCCAGTCATCCTAGTCATTCCTAGTCATCCTTAGTCATCCCTAGTCATCCCTAGTCATCCCTAGTAATCCCAGTCATCCCTAGTCATCCTTAGTCATCGCAGTTATCCCTAGTCATCCCTTGTCATCCCTAGTCTTCCCTAGTCATCTCAGTCAACCCTAGTCATCCCTAGTCATCCCAGTCATCCTTAGTCATCCCAGTCATCCATAGTCACCCCTAGTCATCCTTAGTCATCCCAGTCATCCCTAGTCATCCTTAGTCATCCCCAGTCATCCCTAGTCATCCCCAGTCATCCCAGTCATCCCTAGTCATCCCTAGTCATCGCAGTTATCCCTAGTCATCCCTACTCTTCCGTAGTCATACAACTCAATCCTAGTCATCCCTAGTAACCCCAGTAATCCCTAGTCATCCCTAGTAATCCCAGTCATCCCTAGTCATCCCTAGTCATCCTTAGTCATTTCAGTCATCCCTAGTCATCCCCAGTCATCCCAGTCATCCTTAGTCATCCCAGTCATCCCAGTCATCCTAGTCATCCCTAGTCATCCTTAGTCATCCCAGTCATCCCTAGTCATCCCTAGTCATCCCTAGTCATCCCAGTCATCCTTAGTCATCCCTAGTCATCCGTAGTCATCCTGAGTCATCCCAGTCATCCCCAGTCATCCCTAGTCATCCCTAGTCATCCCTAGTCATCCCTAGTCATCCCAGTTATCTCTAGTCATCCCTAGTCATCGCAGTCATCCCTTGTCATCCCGAGTCTCCCGTAGTCATCCCAGTCATCCCTAGTCTTCGTTAGCCATCCCTAGTAACCCCAGTAATACCTAGTCATCCCTAGTCATCCCAGTCATCCCTAGGCATTCCTAGTCATCCTTAGTCATCTCAGTCATCCCTTGTCATCCCTTCGCATCCCTGTCATCCTTAGTCATCTCAATTATCGTAGTCATCCTTAGTCATCCTTAGTCATCCCAGTCATCCCTAGTCATCCCTAGTCATCCCAGTCATCCCTAGTCATCCTTAGTCATCCCTAGTCCTCCCAGTCATCCCTAGTCATCCGTAGTCATCCCTAGTCATCCCAGTAATCCCTAGTCATCCCTAGTCATCCGTAGTCATCCCTAGTAACCCCAGTAATACCTAGTCATCCCTAGTCATCCCAGTCATCCCTAGGCATTCCTAGTCATCCTTAGTCATCTCAGTCATCCCTTGTCATCCCTACTCATCCCTGTCATCCTTAGTCATCCCAGTTATCGTAGTCACCCTTAGTCATCCTTAGTCATCCCAGTCAACCCTAGTCATCCCAGTCATCCCTAGTCATCCCTAGTCATCCTTAGTCATCTCAGTCATCCGTAGTCATCCCTAGTTATCCCAGTCATCCTTAGTCATCCCAGTGATCCTAGTCATCCTTAGTCATTCTTAGTCATCCCTAGTCATCCCAGTCATCCCTAGTCGTCCCAGTCATCCCTAGTCATCGCTAGTCATTGCAGTTATCCCTAGTCATCCCTAGTCTTACCTAGTCATCTCAGTCATCCCTAGTCATCCCTAGTCATGCCAGTCATCCTTAGTCATCCCAGTCATCCCTAGTCGTCCCTAGTCCTCGCAGTTATCCCTAGTCATCCCTAGTCTTCTGTAGTCATCCCCGTCATCCCTAGTCATCCGTTGCCATCCTAAGTAATCCCAGTCTTCCCTAGTCATCCCGAGTAACCCTAGTAATCCCTAGTCATCCCTAGTCATCCCTAGTCATCCCCGTCATCCCTAGTCATCCCTAGTCATCCCAGTCATCCCAGTCATCCCAGTCATCCCTAGTGCTCCCTAGTCATCGCAGCTATCCCTAGTCATCCGACTCATCTTTAGTGATCCCAGTCATCCCTAGCCCTCCTTAGTCATCCCAGTACTCCCTATTCATCCCTAGTCATCCCAGTCATCCCTTGTCATCCCTAGTCTTTTGTAGTCACCCCTAGTCATCCCAGTCATCCCAGTTATCCCTAGTCATCCCTAGTCATCCCTAGTTTTCCCTGGTCATCCCAGCCATCCCTAGTCATACCTAGTCATCCCTAGCGATCTCAATCATCTTTAGTCATCCCTAGTCATCCCTAGTCGTCGCAGTTATCCCTAGTCATCCCTTGTCATCCCTAGTCTTCCCTAGTCATCTCAGTCATCCCTAGACATCCCTAGTCATCCCAGTTATCCTTAGTTATTCCAGTCATCCATAGTCATCCCTAGTCATCCTTAGTCATCCCAGTCATCCCTAGTCATCCCTAGTCATCCCAGTCATCCCTTGTCATCCCTAGTCATCCGTAGTCATCCATAATCATCCCAGTCATCCGTAGTCATCCCTAGTCATCCCAGTCATCCCTAGTCATCCCTAGTCATCCCTAGTCATCCTAGTCTTCCCAGTCATCCCTAGTCATCCCTAGTCATCGAAGTTATCCTTAGTCATCCCAGTGATCCTAGTCTTCCCTAGTCATCCTTAGTCATCCCTAGTCATCCTAGTCATCGCTAGTCATCCCAGTCATCCCAGTCATCCCTAGTCATCCCTAGTTATCCCAGTCATCCTTAGTCATCCCAGTGATCCTAGTCATCCCTAGTCATCGTTAGTCATCCCTAGTCATCCCTAGTCATCCCTAGTCATCCCTAGTCATCCCATGATCCCTAGTCGTCCCAGTTATCCCTAGTCATCCCAGTTATCCCTAGTCATCCCTAGTGATCCCTAGTCATCCCTAGTGATCCCAGTCATCCCTAGTCATCCTTATTCATCCCTAGTCATCCCTAGTCATCCCAGTCATCCCTAGTCATCCCTAGTGATCCCAGTTATCCCTAGTCATCCCTAGTCATCCCTAGTCTTCCGTAGTCATCCCCGTGATTCCTAGTCATCCGTAGCCATCCTAAGCAATCCCTAGTCATCCCTAGTCATCCCTAGTCATCCGAGTCATCCGTAGTCATCCCTAGTCATCCCAGTCATCCCAGTCATCCTTAGTCATCCCTAGGCATCCCAGTCATCCCTAGCCATCCATAGCCATCCCTACTCATCTCAATCATCCCTAGTAATCCCTAGTCATCCCACTCATCCTTAGTCAAACCAGTCATCCCAAGTCATCCGTATTCATCGCAGTTATCCCTAGTCATCCCTAGTCATCCCTAGTAACCCCACTAATACCTAGTCATCGCTAGTCATTCCAGTCATCCCAGTCATCCCTAGTCATCCCTAGTCTTCCCTAGTCATCCTAGTCATTCTTAGTCATCCCAGTCATCCGTAGTCATCCGTAGTCATCTCACTCATCCCTAGTCATCCCTAGTCATCCCTAGTCTTCCCTAGTCATCCTAGTCATCCGTAGTCATCCCAGTCATCCGTAGTCTTCGCAGTTATCCCTAGTCATCCCTAGTGAAATCTAGTCTGCCGTTGTCATCCCCATCATCCCTAGTCATCCCTAGTCATCCTTAGTCATCTCAGTCATCCCTAGTCATCCCAGTCATCCTTAATCATCCCAGTGATCCTAGTCATTCCTAGTCATCCTTAGTCATCCCTAGTCATCCCTAGTCATCCCAGTCATCGCTAGTCATCCTTAGTCATCGCAGTTATCCCTAGTCATCCCTTCTCATCCCTAGTCTTCCCTAGTCATCTCAGTCATCCCTAGTCATCCCTAGTCATCCCAGTCATCCTTAGTCATCCCAGTAATCCATAGTCACCCCTAGTCATCCTTAGTCATCCCAGTCATCCCTAGTCATCCCTAGTCATCCCTAGTCATCCCAGTCATCCCTAGTCATCCCTAGTCATCGCAGTTATCCCTAGTCATACCTAGTCATCCCTACTCTTCCGTAGTCATACCACTCAATCCTAGTCATCCCTAGTAACCCCAGTAATCCCTAGTCATCCTTAGTCATCCCAGTCATCCCTAGTCATCCCTAGTCATCCTTAGTCATCTCAGTCATCCCTAGTCATCCTTAGTCATCCCAGTCATCCTTAGTCATCCCAGTCATCCCAGTCATCCTAGTCATCCCTAGTCATCCTTCGTCATCCCAGTCATCCCTAGTCATTTCTAGTCATCCCAGTCATCCTTAGTCATCCCAGTCATCCCTGGTCATCCGTAGTCATCCTGAGTCATCCCCAGTCATCCCTAGTCTTCCGTAGTCATACCAGTCATCCCTAGTCATCCCTAGTAACCCCAGTAATCCCTAGTCATCCCTAGTCATCCCAGTCATCCCAGTCATCCCTAGTCATCCTTAGTAATCTAAGTCATTCCTAGTCATCCCTAGTCATCGCAGTGATCCTTAGTCATCCCAGTGATCCTAGTCATCCCTAGTCATCCTTAGTCATCCCAGTCATCCCTAGTCATCCCTAGTCATCCCAGTCATCCCTAGTCATCCCTAATCATCCCAGTCACCCCTAGTCATCCCTAGTCATCCCAGTCATCCTTAGTTATCCCAGTCATCCCTAGTCATCCCTAGTCATCCTTAGTCATCCCAGTCATCCCTAGTCATCCCTAGTCATCCCTAGTCATCCCTAGTCATCCTTAGTCATCGCAGTTATCCCAGTCATCCCTAGTCATTCCAGACATCTCTAGTCATCCCTAGCAATCCGTAGTCATCCCTAGTCATCCCAGTCATCCCTAGTCATCCCTAGTCATCGCAGTTATCCCTAGTCATCCCTAGTTAACCAGAGTCTTCTGTAGTCATCCCTACTCATCCCTAGTCATCCCTAGTCATCCCTAGTCATCCCTAGTCATCCCAGTTATCTCTAGTCATCCCAAGTCATCGAAGTGATCCCTTGTCATCCCGAGTCTCCCGTAGTCATCCCAGTCATCCGTAGTCTTCGTTAGTCATCCCTAGTAACCCCAGTAATACCTAGTCATCCCCAGTCATCCCAGTCATCCCTAGGCATTCCTGGTCATCCTTAGTCATCTCAGTCATCCCTTGTCATCCCTACTCATCCCTGTCATCCTTAGTCATCCCAGTTATCGTAGTCATCCTTAGTCATCCTTAGTCATCCCAGTCATCCCTAGTCATCCCTAGTCATCCCTCGTCATCCCAGTCATCCCTAGTCATCCTTAGTCATCCCTAGTCCTCCCAGTAATCCCTAGTCATCCCTAGTCATCCCTAGTCATCCCAGTCTTCCCTAGTCATCCCTAGTCATCGCTAGTCATCTCTAGTCATCCCAGTCTTCCCAGTAATCCCTAGTCATCCCTAGTCATGCTTAGTAATCTCAGTCTTCCGTAGTCATCCCTAGTCATCCCTAGTCTTCCGTAGGCATCCCCATCATCCCTAGTCATCCCTAGTCATTCTAAGTAATCCCAGTCATCCCTAGTAACCCTAGTAATCCCTAGTCATCCCTAATCATCCCTAGTCGTCCCAGTTATCCCAGTCATCCCGAGTCATCCCTAGTCATCCCTAGTCATCCCAGTCATCCCTAGTCATCCCAATAATCCCTAGTCATTCCTAGCCATCTCTAGTCATCTCTATCATCTCTAGTCATCCCTAGTCATCCCTAGTCATCCCAGTCATCCCTAGTCATCCCAGTCATCCCTAGTCATCGTTAGTCATCCCAGTCAACCCTAGTCATCCAAGTCATCCCAGTCATCCCTAGTCATCCCTAGTCATCCGTAGTAACCCCAGTAATCCCTAGTCATCCCTTTTCATCCCAGTCATCCCTAGTTATCCCTAGTCATCCCTAGCAATCCGTAGTCATCCGAGTCATCCCTAGTCATCCCTAGTCATCCCTAGTCATCCCAGTCATCCCTAGTCATCCCTAGTCATCCGTAGTCATCCCTAGTAATCCTTAGTCTTTCCTAGTCATCCCAGTCATCCCTAGTCATCCCGAGACTTTGGTAGTCATCCTAGTCATCCCTAGTCATCCCTAGTAACCCCAGTAATACCTAGTCATCCCTAGTCATCCCAGTCATCCCTAATCATCACTAGTCATCCTTAGTCATCCCAGTCATCCCTAGTCATCTGTATTCATCGCAGTTATCCCTAGTAATCCTTAGTAATCCCAGTCATCCCTAGTCATCCCTAGTCACCCCTAGTCATCCCTAGACATCCCTAGTCATCCCTAGTCTTTCGTAGTCATCTCTTGTCATCCCTTGTCATCCCAGTCATCCCTAGTTCTGTTAGTCATCCCTAGTCATCCTTAGTCATCCCTAGTCATGTGAGTCATCCCTAGGCATCCCTAGTCATCCCAGTCATCCCTAGTCATCTCTAGTCATCCCTAGTCATCTCTTCCCATCTCTTGTCATCCCAGTCATCTCTAGTCATCCGTAGTCATGTCAGTCATCCCTAGTCATCCCAGTTATCCCTAGTCATCCCTAGTTAACCCTAGTCATCGCAGTGATCCTTAGTCATCCCTAGTCATCCCAGTTATCCCTAGTCATCCCTAGTCATCCTAGTCATCCCTAGTCATCCCTAGTCATCCCAGTCATCCCTAGTCATCCCAGTCATCCCTAGTCATCCCTAGTTTTCCCTAGTCATCCATAGTCATGTCAGTCATCCGTAGTCATCCCAGTCATTTCTTGTCATTCCTAGTCATCCCAGTCATCTCTACTCATACCTAGTCATCCCTAGTCATCCCTTGTCATACCAGTCATCCCTAGTCATCCCTGTTCATCCCTAGTGGTCCCAGTCATTCCTAGTCATCCCGAGTCATCCCTACTCATCCCTAGTCATTTCAGTCATCCCTAGTCATCCTTAGTCATTCCAGTTATCCCTAATCATCCCTATTCATCCCAGTCGTCCCTGGTCTTCCGTAGTCATCCCTGTCATCCCTAGTCATCCCTTGTTATCCCAGTCATCCCTAGTCATCCCTAGACATCCTAACTAACTCCAGTCATCCTTAGACATCCCTTGTCATCCCTGGTCATGCCTTGGCATCCCTAGTCATCCTTAGTAATCCCAGTAATCCCTAGTGATCCGAGTCATCCCAGTCATCCTTCGTCATCCCTACTCATCCCTAGTTATCCCAGTCTTCACTAGTCATCCCTAGTCATCCAATGTCATCCCTTATCATCCTTAGTCATCCCAGTCACCCCTAGTCATCCCTAGTCATCCCCATCATCGCTAGTCATCGTTTATTATTCTTAGCCATCCGTAGTCATCCCTAGTCATCCCAGTCATCCCTAATCATCCCTAGTAAACCCTAGTCATCCCAGTCATCCCTAGTCATCCCTCGCTATCCCTAGTCATTCCAGTCATCCGTAGTCATCTGAGTCATCCCTAGTTATCCGAAGTCATTCTAGTCATCCCTAGTCTTCCCTAGTCATCCTTAGTCATCGCACTCGTCCCTGGTCTTCCGTAGTCATCCCTGTCATCCCTAGTCATCCCTTGTGATCCCTTGTTATCCCGGTCATGCCTAGTCATTCTAAGTCATCGTAAGTAATCCCAGTCATCCTTAGAGATCCTTTGTCATCCCTAGTCATCCCTCGGCATCTCTAGTCATCCCTAGTAATTCCAGTACTCCGTAGTCTTTCGAGTCATCCCAGTCATTCTCAGTGATCCCTACTCATCCCTAGTCATCCCAGTCATCCCTAGTCTTCCCTTGTCATCCCAGTCGTCCTTAGTCATCCCTGGTCATCCAATGTCATCCCTTATCCCAGTCTCCCCTAGTCATCCCTAGTGATCCGCATCATCCCTAGTCATCCTTTATTATTGTTAGTCATCTCTAGTCATCCCTGTCATCCCTAGTCATCCCTAGTCATCCCAGTCATCCCTAGTCGTCCCTAGTTGTCCCTAGTCATCCATAGTCATGTCAGTCATCCGTAGTCATCCCATGCATCCTTAGTCACGGGGTTCTCAATAGATTTTTAAGTAGGAGGTGATCACTGATAAAGTAGGAGGCTCTTCAGCAAAGCCAGAGGTGTCAAAACAAAGCAAAGAAAAGCGACTTAAACATAAAGTAAGCGGCTATAAATCCCAAAGTAAGCGGCGATCAATCGCCGGGATCCGCCTTCTATTGAGAACCCTGAGTCATATCTAGTCATTCTTAGTCTTCCCAGTCATCTCTAGTCTTCGCTAGTCATCCCTTTTCATCCCCTTTAACACTAGTTATCCCTAGTCATCCCTTGTCATCCCTAGTCATTTCAGTCATTTCGTGTCATTCCTAGTTATCCCAGTCATCTCTACTCATCCCTACTCATCCCTAGTCATCCCTAGTCATACCAGTCATCGCTAGTCATCCCTGTTCATCCCTATTGATCCCAGTCATTCCTAGTCATCCTGCGTCATCCGTAGTCATCCCAGTCATCCCTAGTCATCCTTAGTCATTCCAGTTATCCCTAATCATCCCTAGTCATCCAATGTCATCCCAGTCGTTCCTGGTCTTCCGTAGTCATCCCTGTCATCCCTAGTCATCCCTTGTTATCCCAGTCTTCCCTAGTCATCCCTAGTCATCCTAAGTAACTCCAGTCATCCCTAGACATCCCTTGTCATCCCTGGTCATGCTTTGGCATTCCTAGTCATCCCTAGTAATCCCAGTAATCCCTAGTCATCCCAGTCATCCCAGTCATCCTTAGTCATCCCTACTCATCCTTGGTCATCCCAGTCATCATAAGTCATTCCTAGTCGTCCTTAGTCTTCCCAGTCGTCCCTAGTCATCCAATGTCATCCCTTATCATCCTTAGTCATCCCAGTCACCCCTAGTCATCCCTAGTCATCGTCATCATCGCTAGTCATCCTTTATTATTCTTAGTCATCCCTAGTCATCCCTAGTCATCCCAGTCATCCCTAGTCATCCCAGTCATTCCTAGTCATCCCGAGTCATCCCTAGTCATCCCAGTGATCCTTAGTCATCCCAGTCATCCCTAATCATCCTTAGTAATCCCTAGTCATCCCAGTCATCCCTAGTCATCCCTAGTCATTCCAGTCATCCCTAGTCATCTCAGTCATCTCTGGTCATCCGTAGTCATCCCAGTCATCCCTAGTCATCGTTAGTCATCGTAGTCGTCCCTGGTCTTCCGTAGTCATCGCTGTCATCCCTAGTCATCCGTTGTCATCTGTTGTTATCCCGGTCATGCCTAGTCATTCTAAGTCATTCTAAGTAATCCCAGTCATTCCTGGACATCCCTTGTCATCCCTAGTCATCCCCTGGCATCCCTAGTCATCCCTAGTAATTCCAGTACTCCGTAGTTATTCGAGTCATCCCAGTCATCCTTAGTCATCCCAGTCATCCTTAGTCATCCCTACTCATCCCTAGTCATCCCAGTCATCACTAATCATCCCTAGTCGTCCCTAGTCATCCCAGTCGTCCCTAGTCATCCCTAGTCATCCAATGTCATCCCTTATCATCCTTAGTTATCCCAGTCACCCCTAGTCATGCCAAGTGATCCCCATCATCCCTAGTCATCCTTTATTATTGTTAGTCATCCCTAGTCATCCCAGTCATCCGTAGTCATCCCAGTCATTCCTTGTCATCCCTAGTCATCCCAGTCATTTCTTGTGATCCCTAGTCATATCTAGTGATTCCTGGTCATCCCAGTCATCCCTCGTCATCCCTAGTCATCCCTAGTCGTCCCTAGTCATTCCTAGTCATCTCAGTCATCCCTAATCATTCCTAGTCTTCCCTAGTCATTCCTTGTCATTCCTAGTCATCCCTGTCATCCCTAGTCATCCCTAGTCCTCCCAGTCATCCCTTGTGATCCCGAGTCATCCAGGCATCCCTAGTGATATCTAGTCATTCCTGGTCATCCCTAGTCATCCCTAGTCATCCCTTGTCATCCCTAGTCGTCCCGAGTCATCCCTAGTCTTCTTAGTCGTCCCTAGTCATCTCTAGTCGTTCCTAGTCATCTCAGTCATCCCTAATCATCCCTAGTCATCCCAGTCATCCCTAATAATCCCTAGTAATCCCAGTCATCCCATGTTATCCCTAGTCATCCCTAGTCATATCTAGTCATTTCTAGTCATCCCAGTCATCCCTAGTCTTCCCTTGTCATCCCGAGTCATCCCTAGTCATCCTAGTGATCCCTAGTCATCCAAGTCATCCGAATCATCCCTAGTCATCCCAGTCATCCCAGTTATCGCTAGTCATTCCTAGTCATTCCTAGTCAAAACAATAATCCCTAGTCATCTCTTGTCATCCCTATTCATCCTAGTAATCGCGGTCATCCCTAGTCATGGCTAGTCATCCCTAGTTATCCCAGTCATCCTTACTCATCCGTAGTCATCCCTTGTCATCCCTTATCATCCCTAGTCATCCCAGTCATCCCTAGTTATCCCTAGTCATTCTTCGTCATCCCAGTCATCCCTAGTCATCCCTAGTGATCCCTTGTCATCCCAGTCATCCCTAGTCATCCCTAGTCCTCCCAGTCATCCCTTGTGATCCCGAGTCATCCACGCATCCCTAGTCATATCTAGTCATTCCTGGTCATCCCAGTCATCCCTAGTCATCCCTAGTCATCCCTTGTCATCCCTAGTTGTCCTGAGTCATCCCTAGTCTTCTTAGTCGTCCCTAGTCATTCCTAGTCGTCCCTACTCAGCCCTAGTCATCTCAGTCATCCCTAATCATCCCTAGTCATCCCTAGTCATCCCAGTCATCCCTAATAATCCCTAGTCATCGCAGTCATCCCTAGTCATCCCAGTCATCCCTAGTTATCCCTAGTCATCCCTAGTCATATCTAGTCATTCCTAGTCATTCCAGTCATCCCAGTCATCCCTAGTCGGCCCTAGTCTTCCCTTGTGATCCCGAGTCATCCCTTGTCATCCCTAGTCATCCTAGTGATCCCTAGTCATCCAAGTCATTCCTAGTCATCCGAATCATCCCTAGTCATCCCAGTTATCGCTAGTCATTCCTAGTCATTCCTAGTCAAAACAGTAATCCCTAGTCATCTCTAGTCATCCGTATTCATCCTAGTGATCCCGGTCATCCCTAGTCATGCCTAGTCATCCCTAAATATCCCAGTCATCCTTGCTCATCCCTAGTCATCCCTTGTCATCCCTTATCATCCCTAGTCATCCCAGTCATCCCTAGTTATCCCTAGTCATTCTTCGTCATCCCAGTTATCCCTAGTCATCCCTTGTGATCCTAGTCATCCCTAGTTATCCCTAGTCATTCCTAGTCATCCCAGTCCTACCTTGTCATGTCTAGTCATCCCTTGTCATCCCTAGTTATTTCGAGTCATCCCTAGTCATCCTTAGTCATCCCTTGTCATCCCAGTCATCCGTAGTCATCCCTAGTCATCTTAGTCATTGGTAGTCATCCCTAGTCATCACTATATCTTCCTAGTCATCCCTAGTCATCCGTAGTCATTTCTAGTCATTCCGAGTCATCCCTAGTCATCCCAGTCATCCAAAGGTATCCCTTATCATCGCTAGTCATCCCAGTCACCCCTAGTCATCCTCATCATCCCTAGTCATCCCTTATCATTCTTAGTTATCCGTAGTCATCCCAGTCATCCCTGGTCATCCCTAGTCATTTCTAGTCATCCCAGTCCTTCCTAGTCATTCTTAGTCTTTCCTAGTCATCCCAGTCATCCCTAGTCATCCCAGTCATCCGTAGTCATCCCAGTCATCCCTGGTCATCCCTAGTCATTCCTAGTCATCCCAGTCCTTCCTAGTCATCCGTAGTCTTCCCTAGTCATCCCAGTCATCCCTAGTCATCCCTTGCTATCACTGTCATTCTTAGTCGTCCCACTAGTTCCTTGTCATCGCCAGCCATCCCTAGTTATCTTTAGTCATCCCAGTTATCCCTGGTCATCCCTAGTCATCTGCTGTCATCCCTTGTCATCCCAGTCATCCCTAGTGATCCCATTCATCCCTAGTCATCTCTAGTCATCCTTAGTCATCTCTTTTCCTCTCTTGTCATCCCGGTCATCCGTAGTCATCCCAGTCGTCCCCACTAATCCCTAGTCATTCCTAGTCATCCCTAGTTATCCTTAGTTATCTCAGCCATCCCTAGTCTTCCCAGTCATCCCTAGTCATTCCTAGTCATCCCCGTCATCCCTTGTGATCCCTAGTCATCTTTAGTCATCCCAGTCATCTCTTGTCATCCCTACTCATCCCAGTCATCCCTAGTCATCCCAGTTATCCCTAGTCATTCTTAGTCATCCCAAGCCATCTCAGTCATCCTTAGTCATCCCAGTCATCCGTAGTCATCCCAGTCATCCCTAGTTATCCCTAGTCATCCCTGGTCATCCCAGTCATCCTTAGTCATCGTAGTGATCCCAGTCATCCATAGTCATCCCAGTCATCCGTAGTCATCCGTAGTCATTCCAGTCATCCCTAGTTATCCCTAGTCATCCCTAGTCATCCCAGTCATCCGTAGTCATCCCTAGTCATCCCTAGTCATGCTTAGTAATCTCAGTCATCCCTAGTCATCCCTAGTTATCCCAGTCTTCCTTAGTCATCCCAGTCATCCTTAGTCATCCTAGTCTTCCCAGTCATCCATAGTCATCCCTAGTCATCCCAGTGATCGCTACTCATCCCTACTCATCCCCGTCATCCCCAGTCATCCCTAGTCATCCTCAGTTGTCCCCGTCATGGCTAGTCATTTGTAGTCATCCTTAGTCATCCCAGCCATCCCGAGTCGTTCCAGTCATCCCTAGTCATCCTTAGTCATCCCTAGTCATCTCAGTCATCCCTTGTGATCCCTAGTCATCCCTAGTCATCCCACTCATCCTTTGTGATCCCCAGTCATCCCTAGTCATTTCTAGTCATCGCTAGTAATCTTTAAACATCCGTAGTCTTCTGAGTTATCCTTGGTCATCCGTAGTTATCCTTAGTTTTTCCTAGTCATCTTAGTCATCCCCAGTCACCCCTAGTTATCTTTTTTCATTTTTAAAGATCTTTAGTCATCCCAGTCTTCCCAGGTCATCCCAGTCGTCCCTAGTCATCCCTGTCATCCGTAGTCATCCCAGTCATTTTTAGTTATCCGTAGTCATCCTAGTCATCTGTAGTCATCCTTAGTCATCCCAGTCATCCCTTGTAATCGTAGCCATCGCAGTCATCCGTAGTCATCCCTAGTCATCCCAGTCATTTCTAGTGATCCCTACTCATAACAGTCATTCCTAGTCATTCCCAGTTATCCCGGTCAACCCAAGTCTATCCTAGTCATTCCAGTTTCCCCTTGTCATCGCTAGTTATCCCAGTGATCGCTAGTTTTCCCAGTCATCTTTAGTCATTCCTTGTCGTCCGTTATCATCCCAGTCAGCCCTAGTCGTCCCCAGTCATCTCACTCATCCCTCGTTGTCCCAGTCTTCCCTACTCATTTTAGTCATCTCCAGTCATTCCGTTGTCTTTTGTAGTCATCCCAGTCATCCCTAGTCACCTCTAGTCATCTCGAGTCATCCCTATTCATCCCTAAACAACCCTAGTCTTCTTAGTTATTACTGGTCATCCCTAGTCATCCTTGGTCATTCCCAGTCATCCCAGTCTTTGCCAGTCTTGTCAGTCTAGTTATCTTTAGTCATCCCTAAACATTTTTAGTCATCCCAGTTTCCCTGGTCATCCCTAGTCATCCCTTTTCATCTCAGTCATCCTTAGTCATCCCAGTCATCCGTAGTAATCCCAGTCATCCCTAGTCATCCCTTGTCATCCCAGTCATCCCTAGTCATCCCCATCCATCCGCAGTCATCCCTAGTGATCCCTAGTCATCCTAGTCATCGCTAGTCATTCCTGGTCATCGGTAGTCATCCCAGTCATCCCTAGTCTTCCGTAGTCATCCCTAGTCATCGCAGTCATCTTTAGTCTTGATTTGTCATTCCTAGTCATCCCTAGTTATACCTAGCCACTGCTAGTCATCGTTTGTCATCCCTAAACATTCGTAGTCATCCCAGTCATCCCTTGTCATCCGTGGTCATCCCGGTCATCCCTAGTCATCCGTACTCGTTCCAGTCATCCGTAGTGATCCCAGTCATCCCTAGTCATCCCTTGTCACCCAGGTCACCCTAGTCACCATTAGTCACCCTAGTCACCCAAGTCACTTCGGTCACACAATTTACCCTAGTCACCCAAGTCACGCAAGTTACCGTCGTCATGCAAGTTACTCTAGTCACGCAAGTCACCGTTGTCACCCAAGTCGCTTTAGTGACACTCTTCACCTTGATCTTCCACGTCACCTTAGTCACCTCAAGTCACCGTAATCACCCTAGTGACCTTAGTCTGTCAAGGTACCCATGTCACCGTTGTCACCCAAGGCACGCAAGTCACTGTAGTCACCCAAGTCACCCTTGTCACCGAAGTCACGCTAGTCACCTAAATCACCTTAGTCACCCAAGTCACCCTAGTTACCCAAGTCACCCTAGTCACCCAATACACCAGTCACCCTAGTCACCCAAGTCGCCCTAGTCACCCAATTCACCATAGTCACCCATGGCATGCAAGTCACCCTCGTGACCCAAGTCACCCTTGTCACCTAGTATCTCTAGTCACCCAAGGTATCCTAGTCATCCTAGTCAGTCTTGGCACCCAAGTCACCCTTGTCACCTTAGTCACACTAGTCACCAAGTAACTCTAGTCACCCAATTCACCCAAGTCATCCTAGTCACCCCCAGGTCACGTTTGTAACCTTATGACCTTTGTCACCCTAGTCATCCTAGTCACTCTCGTCACCCAAGGAACCCAATTCAGCCTTGTCACCCTAGTCACTCTAGTCACCCAAGGTTTTCAAGTCACCCTAGTCACCTTAGTCACCCTAGTAACCCACGTCACCCTAGTCACCTAAATCACCTAAGTCACCCTAGTCACCCAAGTAACCCTATTCACCTAGGTAACCCTTGTCGCCCAATTCACCTTGGTCACGCAAGTCACCCCTAAGTTACTGTAGTCACCCAAGTCACCCAAGTCACCCTTGTCTTCTTAGTCACCCCAAGTCACCCTAGTCACCCAAGGTACCCAAGTCACCTTAGTCACCCCTAAGTCACCCTAGTCACTGAAGGCACCCAAGTCACCCTAGTCACTCTGGTCACCTTAGTCACCCTAGGCACCGAAATGACCTAAGTCACCCAAGTAACCCTAGTCACCTAAGTAACCCTAGTCACCCAATTCACCTTAGTCACCCAAGTCACCTCCAAGTCACCGTAGTCACCGTGGTCACCTAAGGCACCCAAGCCACCCAAATCACGCTTGTCACCCAAGTCACCCTAGTCACTCAAATCACTTAAGTAACTCTAGTCACCCTAGTCACCCTTATCACCCTATTCACCTAATTCACCCAAGTCATCCTAGTCACCCCCAAATCACCCTAGTCACCCTGGTCATGTTACCTAACACACCCTAGTCACCCAAGTAACTCTAGTCACCTAAGTCACCCTAGTTATCCAAGTCACCTTAGTCACCCAAGTCAACCTGGTCACTCAAGTCACCCACCTCACCCTTGTGACCTTAGGTACCCTAGTCACCCAAGTCTTCGTAGTTACCCAAGTGACCCTAGTCACTGAAGTCGCCCAAGTCACCCTAGTCACCCAAGTCGTTCTAGTTACCCTACTCACCCAAGTCACCGTAGTCACCCAAGTCATCTTACTCACCCTAGTCACCCAAGTGACCCTTGGGTGACTTGGGTGATAATATGACAATATGGTAACTAATTTTGCAAATTTGAATTTTTGGGTTCCTATACTTTCTATTTTAAAGCCCAGTTTCTTTTTGATCGCTACGATCGCTGTGATTGCTGCGATTTTTGGAAAAGAGAAATGTTATGGGAACATATGGAAATTTTTCTCTAGCGGTCGCAGTGACCTCAGCGACAACGATATCTGAGATAGAAAATTTTTTATCTTAGCGATCGTTGTCGCTGGAGAGTGGTTTCCATAGTATCGCTGTGGTCGCTGAAATTCTTATTTCAACGTTTGTAGCGATCGTATCGATCATATGAAAGCCAGACCTATAGCTGCTAAATCTCTTTTATTTTAGATGTCACAGCTGTGGGAACAAATCCAAGAGGCTTTCTAGGTTCTATGAACTGGATCTAAACATTCAAGGGCACTCCTCTCTCAACCAGTGCATAAAAGAATTTCTGAAGGAGGAAAAACTGGATGGAGATAATCAGTATTATTGTACCCAGTGTAACGGGAAACAGAACGCCGCGCGATACATTGAGCTACATACGCTACCTCCTGTTTTGAATTTGCAACTTTTACGATTTGTTTTCGACAGGTAATTGAGCTTCTGCCTCGGACCAGTACACTCAAAGTTTTTAAATGTATATTTAGGAGTTGTTTTCATGATACCGGGCCGACTTTCGCGGTGGCGCGAGTTCACTCCTGTTCCTTCTTGTGGTTCTGCACTTGTTTACATGTTACCACCACAAAACGTCATGCCGGCTCGAGTCACATTGGTGTGAGTTCACTGTGGTTTTGGTACCGGATGGAGAATATCACTCCGGTATGAAATTTTGCAACGGTATCATGTAAAAGCGAAACTACCACTTGTTTCTGTGTGAAATCGGTCTGCTGTTAGACTGGAACTGGTAGCACATGCTTTCATGTCATTTCATGCTTTCGATATGAAATGACCCGGTCATCATCTGAACGCGATACGAAATCGAGAGGTCATCCGTATGAAGCTCGAGTTTTCTCATGTAAACTCGCTCTTAGTCATTTGTTTTCCGTAGGAGGGTGATAATGGGGAGTTTTAGCATGGACGACGGCGATAGCAGCGAAAACGTCACGTTTAAACTGAATTGATGTTTTTTTTTTCAATCTTTGTCGCGCTTATTCCAGTTCGCTGACAATGTGAAATGTAGGCGAATTTCCCTGAAATTGATTTCGTTGCGACTGCGCTCAAGCTTAGAAAGAGAACGAAAAATTCGTCGTCGCCTATTTGCGTTCTCCATAAAACGTTGAATTCGGCATTTTGACGTCGTAGTTGTGCAGTGATGGCGAAGAAATGTACAAAAGCGTGCAGGGTTCTTGTTCTCCCGTTCTAAACCTATTGCTCTTTTTGACGTTCTCGTTGCCGTCGCCATCGTTGTTGCTAATTAAAGCTCTGTATTTATTCCTTTACAAACTTATTGACTCAGTAGAAACAATACTTAAACCGAAGTTAGAATTGCTGAGAATGAGTTCTCTTTTCATACAGAAAAACTGGCTACAAGAAAAAACTGAACTCATTCATTCAGTTTCCTGATACTCTTGACATGAAAGATCACGTCAAAAGTGAATATATTGGTAAGCATTGATATTTTCTTATTTCCTTGCATGCTCCAAGCTACCCTGGAAGCCGTGGCTTCGGGCTTCGGTCGAACATGTGTCGGCCTGCGCGAAGCATCTCGCTGTACGCGAGAAAAAACCTATTGTACTCAGGGTACTTTCAAGCTGCAATCACATGCACAACGACACAGTGCGGCGATAAAGCACGTGATACTTTTTCTCGTTTAAATGGTCTTAGTGTACTCAGGGACGTAAATTAGCCCAGAAGGAAGGAACTACTTTCGCCCCGTAAAAAGCTACACCAGTTTCAGGGTCTGCGCTAAAATCCAAATTCGACTCTTTGAATGCTTTAGCGAAACACTTACATGTTAAAAACCATCATGAAGTTAAACAAACATCCTAAAGCAAATTTGCACACGTCCAGTTTGCATTTATTGTTTATTGCTAAAAACATAGCACACCAATTCTTGCGAACTGGATCGAAATCGTACACTTCTGATTGGTTACTTTCTCAAACTGTGCGTCCCTTTTCCGACTATACAAGGGGTCATAAAGTCACTTGCTTTTGCTCGCAACCACACGAGCATTACCTGCTTAAAGCAACTGACGAAGGAAACCATCTTAGACAGATTTCCGAAACCGGTCTTGATATTTAGACAGTTTTTATCAGAACTCTATGGCTACCCACCACTGATTGTTGGAGCCGAAGCTCCTACACTTTATCAACATCATTAAAGGAGTTATACGTGGTTAAGGTCGAGTGACAATATTATTGCACTTGAAATGACTGAAAGAAATGACTGTCCTGTCTCAAGCAGAGGTTAAAACTACACTATACTTCGTGCTTATTACAGATTTCTTCTCCTTGTTTTTGCGAAAATAAACCGTATTTTTCCAGCGTCACTTTGAGGCGGGATACAGCCGCCAAAACCTTGGTCAAACGTAACACAGCATTACCGTAAGATAAATTTCGCTGAAGGTTTTGTTCTCCTTAATGTTTTTTTGTTTTAAATTGATGCGTGCTTGTCATTCACATACCAATCCTTCCTTCCGGATGACTGTATCGAGTTCTTCTCAGTATTTAGATTGTTTTGGAAACACTTTCGCTTCTTTCTTTGGCTATGACGAGATTGCGCTGCGCAGACACTGGGTCAAAATTTGTCCCACATGAAATTCCATGGTGCAATTCGATGAAATACCCTCCCAGGGCCTCTTCACATGAGACCGGTTGACTGTGCTGGCCCGGTTACCGGGATGAATTTCGCCTCGGCTTCATATGACAAATTTCAGCCCGGTTTTCGAGATGCATAGCGAAACACAAGAATTATAACTTTCGCACCTATCGTAGCAACTCTTAAAGCTGTATCGCTGCAGTTAAGTGGGATGCTTACGATGTGGAAAATACAGTAGGCAAGATGGTGCCATAAGGACCGCCTGAAAGCATCCCGTTTTCATCTCGGTAACCGGGCTGAAGTGTTCACGTAGCAAAATTTACCGAGATCCCGGTTGGAAAAACCGAGATCTCGGGAACCGAGCTAGCTCGCTCTCTCGTATAAGAACATATCGAAAATTTTACAAAGGATTTAGAGGTAAGGCGAGATCTCGGAAACCGCGCCAGCCTGGTCAAACGCGCTCATGTGAAGAGGCTACCAGTCTCGCGCATTACCTTCAAATGGGCAATATTTTTAAAATAACTTTTGCTTATCCTTTTCTGCAGGCTCTAACTCTGTTTATGAACTAAGTGCAGTGTTGATTCACTTTGGAGTGAGTGCTTATTCTGGTCACTACGTTGCTCATATCAGGGACAAAAAGGTGTGAATTTGACTCCCCTCTCACTGTACCACTTAGTGCCTCAATCGTTATGCCTCACACAGACTACTTAACCACAGGACCCCCATCCCGTGGATAAGGTACAACATGCACCATGACCTCTGCCCCACCCCACCCTTATCAGTGTTGTTCAGCTGGGGGCAAGGACGATCCAGCCGGACTTCAACATTGTTTCTGGGAGAAAGGTTGAAGTATTTTGTAACTGCCATTGCTTTTTAAGAGCTTTATTTTGAAACTAGACGTAGCAATGCCCATTTTTCGTAATAGTTTTGTCCTAGATTGTAGCTCTAATCACAGGGCTTAGCGAACCGTGAACTCGTCCTCCCTGTCCCATGATGCTTCGATGGCTTTTAGCTGCCAGCGGTTGTCACTTTATCTGTTAACCTTATGTGAATAGGCCTTTTCTGAGTTCTCCCGGGCCTCTGTTTCAAAACGAGGGTAGGTGCTCAGCCTTTGATATGGAAATCATTTTTCATTCTCATGCAAATAAAACTCATTTTCACAAGAAAGGTTGTGTACCTAGCCTCATTTTGAAAGTGAGGGTTTTTAGCCTCGGAAGTGGCCTATTAACTCTTTAGGCGGCCAAGGGTAAATCTCATTTTATTTGAACCCAGTCTTAGCAGCTTCGTTCAAGCTTTAATTTGGTATCGGTTTCCCGCTGTTTTGGTATGCCTCGTGGCCCAATTTTTTCAAGACTCAAATTTTTAGTGTTTTAGAGATAAACCAACTAAGGTTACAGAGAGGCTTAAGTAAATATTAGGAAAGGAAACAACAACAACTTTATTAACAGCAATGAAATACATAACACATACACGTAACCAACATGAAGAAAAAGCTGTTCAAGACAGTATAGTTTTGCTGATCTTAGGTTTATGATAACGAGTTTAAAACAAAGAGGACTAAAATTAAACCAAGGATAAAATTGATCGACAACATATATATCAGCATAACTATCCCGTCTTTGAACATCGAGTGGTGATAGATCGCGTATTTGAAACCTGTCTCTTCACTGTTATTCCTGTTTGATAAAAGCTAAATTTACTTAACAAACGATAGTTTAAAATAAATCGTCTTTCAAATCTATACACCCAGACGGATACTTCAATCACCTAATAATGACCACAGAGACTATTTAAGCTGATTTAACTTCTCTTAAATCTCTAGTCGGGCTCGTGGTATAAATTTAATGACGAAGATATTGTCAAGATGCAGGGAAAATTGAAACTTTCACAAGATGAAGACGATGCAGGTACATGCCGATAGATTTGTTTTTTCTCTGTTATGTTGTCACAGATGAGGTCAAAATGGGGTAGGAACGTGACAGTTTTACGTCATGATGTCTTATTTAACTGTAAAGAAAAAACAACATGGTAAATTGTAATCTGCAGTAAATCCGTTTTAAGCAATCGTCCAATTAAGACACCACTACCCCCCTAGGAGGAAGGAAATCTTTAAGCCCACTCCCTCCCCTCCCCTCCCCGTTTCCCTACCTCCATTGGTTTGGCAAGAAAACTGTACCGAGACTGTATTGATAAACGTTATTTATCAATAAATGTTCGACTCTTTGATTAAGGTTCAATACTATTTGCAATAATATCAGGCAAATTTCCATGCTAATCTCCAAATCTCCATGTTTTCCCTCATCGAAAACAAGATGTAGAGTACCATAACTCCAGGATGGATCTTCCTTGTTCTCTGCTAACAGCTCTGTTTCATCAATTTAAATAAGCCCCCCACCTTCCTCCCTCCTCCATTAAGTTCTCTCGATATGCTTTAAAAGGGATTTACCGTATTTGTTTGGTACGGACAGATTTTACTCTTAAGTGATATTACAAGGAGAATGAAATACTGGTCATTAGAAAAATTCACTGATCTCTGAACTGTTTGTTACAGACACAAGTATAAAGCCTGCCAAGAGACCGAAATGCGCAAAAGGCTATCATGTCTCAAAGAATGCCTACACACTGGTTTACACTCTCCAAGATCATCAGAACGCTGGTAAGGAAAATCATCCGAGTTTTAAGAATTAAAAACAAAATTGTTCTTAATAATATGTATTTGTCAGTTTTATCTAAGCAAATTTTAGAGCGAGTTTTCCTCTGTTTCTAATTTGTCTACCCCCTTTTCAAGCGTCCCTACACTTCGTGTGAACTTGGTCGTTCACTCAAGACCTAAGTTATTTCTCAAGTTACTTCTTTCTGTCTCTAGTTCACATGAAAGGAACCTCCACATTTACAAAACCTTTTATTCGTTGGATATAGGACAGGAACAAAATTTCACAACGAAATAATCGCTGTGATTGTACTTCAGAAGTTCAAAGATGTTAGGCCCTTTTTGAGTTGCTGAGCCTCGTTTTGAAAGCGAGGGTAGTCTTAAATTACGTCTGCGACGCAGGCTAAGGTAACCTCGATTTGAAAACGGGTGTAAGTGCGAAGTTTATGATTTTGAGTTTTAGTTTTCCTGCCATTCGAGGTAAAGTTTATATAAAAGGTGTGTTCTTTGGCCGTTTGAAGATGAGGGTTACGAAAAAATTGAAAATGGCTTATTTTCGTCAAAATGTTCGTGGAATCCAGTCTTTTGACAATAAGTCTCACCCTTGACTTTTTCAGAGAGCAATTGTAGTGAATCTGAGGATGTCGATGTTGATGTTGATGTTGATGTTGATGTACCGCCTCATGTGCAGGAGTTAGTGGCCACAGACAATAGTCGGTTTGAAGACTGGGTCATGCAAGTCAAAGCCTTTAGGGTAAGATGGTTTGGAACAAGTGCTGTGGTAACCGGTAATCATGGTAACCATTTGCCACAAACTGAACCAAGTTAACTTTCGCAAAGACTTCTGGGACTGTCACTTAGGATGGGAAAGAAATTGACCAATAGTTGACCGGCGTGTTTTTAGAAACAATGCGGCAGGACTGCAAATAAGAGTCGGTCATCGGACATTGGCCGTCCCAAATTTGCTAGTGTCCGACGAAATTCCACCTCTTTTCGGACATTGTGTCCGGAGAATTTTTTATCGTAAATCATTATACGGTAAGGAAGAATAAAAATCTATCTTGAGTAAATCCTACTTTGTGTTAGAACGATCTCAAAGTCACAAAACAACATTGACTTAGGTAATGAAGTTTTCTTTTACATTGACGTAGTATGTTTTCTGTTTTACCCAAAAGGTATAAAAAAGTAAAAGATTTTGGTGATGTCCGACCAAAATTTTGTTTTGTCCGACCAAGATGGTGTCTTAATAGGACACAAGTCCTTTCAAGATAAAGTTTGTAAAGTGGAAAATTGCTGTCAAATAACAACAACTTAAGCGATGTAGCGTAAACTAATTTGTCTCCGTTTCTTGTCAAAAACTGTAGCTATTTTTTCGTGATCTAAGTCCTTTTTCTTTAGGAAGCCCTTATTTTCAAAGGGAAGGCGAAACAAGCTGAAATACAAAAGCTTTATCAAGAAATGCCAGTCAGCCCAGGTGAGGACCAACTTATACAGTAAAACTGAACCCGCGACTGAGAATCTGCATTTTCCCAAGTTAGCCTAAAGCAGGTTCTTACATAAATGGTAATTGGCACAAACATAGGCTTTTCAGGTTCATATTTTCTGAAGAAAAAGTGCACTGTAGTGAAGAGTAGTTTATGGTATCCAACTCATTCCGTAGGTAAAAACCTGTATACCATTACAATTGCAGTTAGAGTGGTAAGGCACCTTAATCTTATTTCCCCAAGTGTACTGCTAAATTTTTTAAACACTGTTAGTCGCGGGTTTTTTCTGTGCTATCCGTGAACGAACGAGGCCATTATCCAGCCATTTTCACCGAACAATCTTGGTCAGTAAGGATTTATCGTATGGAAAAAAAAAGTTTTTTTTCGCGGAGTCTGGTTTGGGAGGGGGGGGGGGGCAGGGGGGTAGGACGGAGGATCCCGTGAGGATTAGAGAGGCCCATTTTGCCCATTGGGTAGCCAGTCGGAGCACAGGATTCTCTTCTCGCCGGGCTAGCCCGATTATTTCCCTATCGACCTAGCAACCAGCTCTAGAAAAGCAGGGCGTGTTTTATTCTCAAAAGTTACGAGTGTAGTTTTCTTTGACATTTTTAGAAGCTGAATCATATGAATGGATTTCAACAAAGTGGTTAAAAGACTGGATGAATGACAAGATTGAAACCCCTCCAGTGGATAATACTTCTCTATTGTGTTCTCACGGAAAGTAAGTCGTTAATTTGTGGTGTTAGAGAAGGCAAACTGGAGTGTCATACCAGCTTAAGGTTTAGATTAGCAAAACAACAACTTTGCACGTGCATCACTCTTTTTTGTACAATTCTTTGCCGTCGTTGCACGACTACGTCCTTGCTCCTGGGTTGAACAACTTTCTGCTTTTGTGGGGGAGTGAAACTAAAAGGTTTAGTTTTATCAACTAATTTGATTAAGTAAATTGACCTTCCCATGACAAAGTACTGGTAGTATACTATCGTAGATTATGTTTTATCATGGTCTCTTTCTTACGCTATAAATGCCTTTTTTTTCTACTCCAGACTTAATCCAAATGAAATTGTTAACGCCAAGAGGATAAACATGAAAGCCGTAAGTTTTATTTTTTAAAAAAAACTTTTAAAGTAAATATCAGTGTGGATTATTACTGAAAGTAACTAGAACGGACAAGAATCGGATCTAGATTTTGAAAGACCTTAGCGCAAATGTTTGTTGTCGCAAAAGCCCAATTGAATAATCAATTCGCGCTCGAATTGATTATTACGTAGTTATTGCGTTTTTTCGTGTTTAACTAAAAACTATTTGTAACAATTAATACATGTACAGAAAATATCCCCATAGGTTTTTTAAGGTATTCCTGGAGGCTAAAGTGACTCTTTGGGATTGCCGTAATTTTTTTTTCAGCTAATAGGCAATGTCAACAAAAACTCGCATGCAAAGTTTCAGGTCGATACCACCAAACTCTACCGAGATATAGGGGAGCGAATTTTCGTTTCTAGGGCCGATTTAGCGGGAAAAGTAAGACACCATACCCCAAGGATGGTCTCGTTGACAGATCGCTGTCTCCCGACGCATTTTTCATCTTTTAGGCCGATGAAATATTTCTTAAATACAGTGGAATACCCAGACTTCAAAGGTGAGTAGATTACTTCACTTACGTTAGTAAATACAGCAACTTGATTTCTCGTTACCCGTTTGAGGTCGTTGGTTTAGCATAAATTGACATGGACAAAAACACAAATGCTGATATTTATTTTCTTTTGCCCTGCAGTGACTCTCTTTGTATCAACTGCGTAAAAGAAAATTGCAGACGGATCCGATTTGAAGCCCGCCTGGTGGAAGATCACAAGTTTGTTACAGATGCCTTGAAATGTCAATCTACTGATAGGTAAATGAGTTCTTTCCCCAGATATCATTACTGAATTTTTTTTGGCAAGATGCTGAACTCGTCACATCAAAGGAATTCCTCCACTGACTACGACATAGGTTTTTTGAAATGTTGACAGTTTTTTTGTGTGTTTTTTTTTCCAATGATGTGATCCCAAATCACCTAACATAAAAGATTGAGAAGATGCTGAAAATTTTTCTCACCACACAAGAATACCTAATTGTAACACTCTAAACCCCGCAAATGGTTAATTTACTTCCAGTCCTCTTTCATTACATTGAATGGTTTCATATTTGTAAGTGATACTTCGTAGCATGCTGTTTATCTTTTTTTCGCACTTGCTAGTTGTTGTCAGTGACGGATTTGGTATTTTCACGCGTTGTCACAAATGTTAAATACTTGCAATCTCCACAACACTCGCCGGCTTGGGCTTTGGCAGTGTTCACACTATTTCGGATCGATTTTTGAGCTACAATCAAAGACAAAAGTAGTTGGGAAGGCTGTACAACTTAACAGTAGTCCATTTTAATCCTGAAAAAAGAGAGTTTTCTCTTTTGCTAAATATCCCCCGTCCCCCCTGTTCAATGTTGGGATATAACAGAACAATTACGCGCACAAACATTAACGTTTTGATCAACATTGGGCCAGGGGCGGGGGGAGGAAGGAAAAGAAGAGGTAAAAAAGGCAACCTTCCCAACACTTTTGACGATGATTGTAGATCAGAAGTCGATCCGGTATGGTGTGAACAGACCCAACCAATCCTTCAACGAACGAAGCGCCACAGTGGCCTTCCGGTACAAGAATTTCATCGAAAAAGTCGTCTCATTTGTGAACTGAAGGCCAGTCCTAAATTTTTTTATGATACGATAGCTATCCAGTGAACATAGTGCGGACTTTGCCAAATTTATAGAATGCCAGTGGTAAAGTTTTCTCTCGTTTAAGGCTAAATTTACTCTATTGTCGTTTTTGATGTTGCTTTTTGTTTATTTTTAATTTGTTGTGATCCTGCCTAGTCGCTCTTTGCTCGAGACTAATTTATTTTTCTGCATCTACATTTCAAGTGAAAAGTTATATTGGGTCGGCAGAAGATCGCTTGTTAGATGGAAAAGTTTGGCAGTTGAACAAGAATCAGAGAGGCAGAACTTGATTGACAGGTTTCAAAATACAGACAATCAAGACACAGAGGAAGAAGATGAAACGAAAATAACTGGAGATAAGATTAATAATGTTGATATGGGACAGACTCTCAGAAATGGAAAGGAAAAAGAGAAAGAATCGCCGCAACAAGACACTCCGGAGGAAGACCTGAATGAACCCGACGCTAAATTCAATGAAGATTTGCTTTGTGAACATGGTTAGTTGAGAGTCCTGTCAGTTATCGCAAGCACAATTGCAAGCAAAATAAAGGGCCGAATATCTCTCCTTGTACTTGTGCTTCCTTCTAGATTTTTTTTCCGTAAAAGCAGGAATTGCTTGAAATCTTAAGTGGGCGGCCCAGAAGTTTTTTTGATCGTGGAACCCAGCCTTACGACCACCCTGTTTATACGCCCAAGTCGGTTTTTACCATTCAACGGAGGTCACATTATCGGGGTTCTACTACATTAAAACCCAAAGTTGTCACTAAAGCCTTTTACAGCACAGTCATTGTTGTGGACCAGTGAAATCTCAAATTTGTTCAATGTCACGTGGTCATGTGCTGAAAAACTTGGATGGAGTCGAGTTTCGGTCGTTTTTATCTGGTTCTGCAGTGCTTTGCTGACGGTTTCAATATTTTATCGTTGTGTACTAATTTGTTCAGGAAAAAAATCAAAACCAACAACAAAACAAATAGCAAAGAAGCAAAACCAACCAAACAAACAAGAGAAAACTCTAACAAACTTTTTCTTACCTCGTTGTCGTTTTTTTAAATTTATGTTTTGCAGAAGACTTATCTTCGGAAGAATCATGTCGGCGGCTTGTTTCAGATGCTGTCTGGCAGAGGTTAAAATATTACTTTCCCGCTGCTTGCGAGTTTACGAGTGTTCACTCAGTATGCAGATTATGTCAGGTAAGACCTGATTCTTTTGAGCCTTCCTTTTGATTGATAACCACACCACGTATGCGGGTTGCGTGATGCCAAACGACGGCTGCTTAGGAATGACCAGTGTAATGTCAGTTAAGGTGCTATTGGGCATGCATAAACCCTTCAAATACACTCTATAACGGGGAGAATTTCACGAGTTCAAGTTTGGAAATGAGTAGATGAAGATTTTTAAAAGAGCCGTTCAAATGGTTTTTAACCATGATACGTTGGACAAGCAAATTTCACCACCAATTAAACCTCGCTGGTACGCAAAATTCTTCGCATTTGCACTCTTTGTGCGTGGGTATTCTTTTCAACTCTGTTGCCTTGGGAATTCATTTACAGCTATTTCGAGAAAGGTCGGAAAAAGCGTGCACGCGACAATCCCAAAAGGTACCTAATATGGCGATATGATCAATACACTGTTCCTGACACTGTAGCTGTCGAACTTACTTTTGCTGCTTTCCTTTAGCACTAGCAAACATATGTCCATGGCCTCTCGTGCCATTGTTTCAAATTTCTGCGAAGAACAGAGAACGCAAAACCGCTCATAATACCTTTCGGGATTGTCGCGTGCACTTTTTCCGACAACCTTTCTCGAAATAGCTGTATACAAAACTTCGCAACTTTACCATTTCCAAGCAAGGCTTGGTGGTGAAATTTGCTCGTCCGACGTAAACATACTCACCTGACCAGTAAAGGTAAGAGAAGAATAAAAACCTGGTAGATGACAGGTTATTTGGAACCTTTTTCCATGTTTAGGCGGAAGATGAAGAGGAACGACAGAAAACCGAAGTTCACAGATTACTAGCATCAGAACAGAGATCTGCGTTAACACAGCTTTATTCTGAAAGACAACGGCCGTCCATGGATAATGATGTGAGTAATAAAAGAAGATTCATTCTAAAAGTTTGAAAAGTTTAATATCCCATTTCTTCATATTTATAAACTCCCAGAGGCACTTTATTCCGGGAAAATGTATTTTGGGAAACGACTTAAAGAGATATCAGTCCGAGTCTGTCCTTTAACTTAAACAACAACAAAAAACACTAAAAAAGAACAGTTTTCTTATTTATTTTTGTAATATATCACTAACTAAAACCACTTTAGATTTCTCCAAGGCGTTTTCCTTTAGTGCTCTGTCAAAACTTTTCTAGCGTTTTCTTTTTTTTGCTTTCAGGACCCGGTCGTTGCTCGTGCTGTTTCAAAAGATTTTTTAGATCAATGGAGACAGTTTGTAAGGTAATGCTTCTTCTTCCATATTGTGTGGATAATCACAGAAAACCGGGTGCAGTCAATTCGATTCACTTGATTCATCCGTACCAGCAGAAACTAGGGACCTGATACAGTTTCCTCTGTACTTAAATGGCCCGGGGCTGTTTCATGGCTGTCTACTTCATTTTGTTAAGGTGATATTACACGAGACGATTCGCAACGACGATTTTGAGCGCACTGAACATAGCGTTGCAATGTTGGAACAGTGTTGTAACCATTCGCAACAATGTTGCAACGTTGTGTTCAGTGCGCTAAAAATCGTCGTTGCGAATGGTCTCGTGTAACATCACCTTAAATAATGCCAATTACGCGTTCTTATCCCTTTACACCCCAATAGTGACCACCGTTAATTTTCTCCTAACAAAATCGATACATAATCAGGAGGAAAGGTTTTGAGAAATTATGAAATGATCACTAAACGGAGAATTCTTTTACCTTTGTACAAATTCTCTCAACTGATTTTTTAGGAATTGTATGGAGATCAGTTTGGAGAATTTGTTTTTTGATATTGGGGCTTAATGGGTTATTCGCTATGAAACTTGATAAATTACTCGTCAATGACAATATCGGAACTTCGTGTCAAACAGATGTCTCCAACGCGTTATATCAGACGTTACAAAGAACAAAATAAGCTTTGAAAACTGTTAGGCTAACAAGTTTTTAAAAACCACAATTGCAATCCGTTTCAATCGTCTTCAAGTCAGTCCATCCCTGCCTCTTTTTGCATTAGCTCTGTTATTTGTACTTTCTTTTCACGTTCTGAGCTGTTATTTTTATGTTTCACTCAGTTTGGTGGCGGTTCCCACTGGTGGAATTTTGAAAAAAAAATTCCGTGACACTGTTCCCTTAAGTCCGCGCAAGAGAGGATAAAGGGGACAGAGAAGGTATCCTCCATACACACCCTATTCCATAGGTAATTCGTCTCGAGTTATTTTTAAGACTACAGATCCCAAGGGGGATTAGACAACAGCCAATCACATAGCGCGAATGTGTTCCGCGTGGATGACCCACGCTCAGAGCCACGCGTCCTTCACGAATTGAGGCAGAAAAAAACGGCGGAAGACGCGGAGAGCAATATTGCTATTCGTTTTGTCGACGAAAACGACTAAAGAGAGATTTCTGCTAAAGCTGTGTCAGCGAAACGGAAATTAAAAAAGAATCGCCCTTTCTCTCTTGTATAGAGCTGACAGTACAGCAGGGAAATCCTTAACACAGTGAATATTCTCTCAGTATCATTTATAATTTACAGTTTGAAGAGAGCAATTTCTGGTTTGATATTTATTCTTTTATTAGTCTTTTATTATTCAACAAAAATAACACTTGGCGTCCTATAATAGTAATAATAATAATTTAATAACTTCTAGAGCGCTATTTACATTCATTGATCAACGGCGCTTAACAACTTAAAAAAACTACAATAAAATTCAAATTTGTAAAACTAATTACATGTACATGAATATTACTTGCTACTTGCTTTATTGTACAAACGACCGGTTTCAATAGACCGGCGAAATTTTTCATTTTATTAAAGCAATGAGGTTGCGATAACTTCGAGTGAAACTGATTTCACGGGTTGTCAAAGAGTCGAGCGATTCCCTTTTCCCAGGTGAGCGCTGACTCATTTCGCTTCAATATTCAGAAATGCTCTCGATCTCTTTAGGCTTTCATTGCCTTTCGCCCGACATGTTTTGCTTGGCGTTTCGTCATGCGAAACCTCCACGAAACATCCACTCAGCGCGCGAGGTAACTTTATCCCGATTCTAAAAATAACTCGAGACGAATTACCTATGGAATAGGGTGTGTATGGGGGATGCCTTCTCTGTCCCCTTTATCCTCTCTTGGTCCGCGTCTATACCTTTGTTCGTCCTTGCGGATACATTCCCTCTTGCTTTTACCTCTCTAGTACGGCTCTCTCCCTACAGTAGCCTGCACCACAGACGAAACTAAACTTTGGTCAAGTCTGTCTGCAAAACAGCGCAGAAATCCTTGTTCTAGGTCTGCAGCTGTCTATCAGGACATGATTGCCTTGTCAAAAATGCCATTGTCTATTTGACAGTCAGGTTGAAGGAAAATACGTAATGCATTTCCGGTAATTCATTGAGTCTGTTGGGGGCCCATAACAGGGATATCGGCGCTGCTTCGCAGACGTTACTAACCGAGGTTAAATTACGTCTGCGACGCAGGCTACCCCTACAGCGGCCAACTCGCCACTTAAGAAACGAGAAGGTAATGGGAGCCAAAATACGTCCCGCAATAATTTTTAGGATCGTTACTAGGGACTCGCCGTTTAGCTGTTGGCCGACTTGTCACGTTCTTAGTTCTTAGCAACAGTCCCACAAGTCTTTGCTAAAGTTAAAGGGACAGGTTCACGGATAAGCGCATGCTCATTAATTAAATTAATTTTTTCAAATTTGTTATTAATTCTGTCGGTTTATCATCCCACTCACAGGTATCTCAGCGATCTGAAGTGTACTTCAAAGTAGAAGTGTATTTCAGAGTAACCTGAAGTAGGATGGAGGAGTACTAAAATGGCAGAAAAAATTAGTGGATTGTGCCAACACTATCAACGTTGAATTTGTTGTTGACCCGAAGGTTTTATTCCGTGGTTGATTAATTTACAGCTATTTGCACAAACGTTGATCAAGTGACTGCCAGGGGAGTGTGCAGATTGGTTATTTGACAACATTATGACATGATCATATTGTTTGAAAAGACGATACAGCAATTCCCGGCAGAAAAACAGGATTTTGATAAATGAGCATGCGCTGAACCGTGAACCTGTCCCTTTAACTCGGTGCAGTTTTCTTCTCGTGTCTAGAGTGACAAATGTACTCTAACCGTAAATTAGCCATAGAAGTAAAATGGTTTATTGAATACCTTACAAGCAGTGTGAACTGAATTGCTAAGGCTTACAATGTATAGAAAAAAGGTATGAATTATAACAACAAAAATACTTGCATAATAACTATATGAATCCTACAACTACGAAAACTAACTATGAATTGTTAAAAAATAACTGCGCATTTGTTAATAAAGGTATCACGGCACCTGTTGGTCTTGCATGGCTTTACACGTTATGATGTAAAGTTCCTGAGGTCCTTAAAGGGCCACTCGTTGAATGGTATGAGAGATTGCAAAACATCAAGGGGATTTTCTACAATTTTGTTAAAAATGTTTTCACACAGCTCTGCCCTTCTTTGCTCTAACGTAAGAAGGCCTGAAAGTGACAGGGCGTCTGACTAGTGCACTTCGTAACCAACGTAGAGGTTAGCCTTAAGGGCAAGGTTCGACTGTTTTAACCGTTGGGTTCATCTCCGATGTATTTGTCCCTTTTGTTTTTTTATAGGTACCCGAGAGGAAACTCTCCACCAGAAAGTATAAAGAATGCTCCTCTTCTTTGCTGCCATGAAAAGTTCCTGTTTAATCCCGAGTGTGAAGACGAGGATAATGGCGCAAGCGAAGAGTAAGTTGTTATACCGACTGCTTTTTCCAGGACTCCTCTCTTTTGAGTGGGAACCAGGTTGGTTATTGTAGTGCATGCTTCAGTCCTTCTTTTCTCGTATGATCCCTCGAGTAATCTACCCCTTCCGAAGAACGCCTTTGCAAATAGACCTCTTTAGCTTTTATGTTCTCTTTTCCCAATAGACGTGCCAAGGGAACTTGACCATATGTCGTTTTGTAAGTTATACGTAGTGAGTAAGACGAAATTTGAAAGAAACAGTTCTCTAGAGTGTTATCACATGACCTGCATTAGGAAAACAAAACATACAGGCTAAAGAGATCTATTGTGAAGGTGTGTCCCAATTTTTCGCTCGTGCTCATTCCTACTCAAAAAACCATCGCCAAAACTCGAATGTAAGTATTGTAGATGGTTGATGAGGTGTTTGAAGTAGGCTTACTAACTGAGCTATGAAAACTCATGCATTGAGAGCAGCCCAATTTGTAGAGTTCATCTTACTCGTGAAAGGCATGAAATATAGAATAAAGATGATGAGAACTGGTAAAATACTAGTCTAAATGAAGATATGACCATCGCAGTTGTAGCCCTGGATCTTTTTTGGGCTTAATTGACAATTGTTGAATTTGCGATTACAACTGCGATGATCATACCTTCATTTAGACTTGGATCAACGACATCTGATTTATCTGGCGATAGGTCACAATCATTTGAAAATAACTTTGAACTGGTAGCTAACTGCAACTGCCGATTTATTCTTTAATTCACCATTTCGTGCACATCTCACAAAATCCACCTTTTCTTTCTCCAAAATTTTGCATAGTCACTGTCTTCAACTTCTCGGGGAATACTAGGAGAAATTTAAGGGGAGATGGGTAAACAAGGTGTATTATTGAAGGTGTGCAAATGGCCAATGAAATACTCCTTTCTGTCAGGTTATGTTACATCTGGCAGCATGAGTGGAACATACTCACCCAAAACTACCCATACGACCACGTGATAACGGTAACAAAAAATGTAACGGAAGACGGCGTCAGACAGTTGGCTACTTGCCCCGGTGAGTCATAACTTGTGATCTTCAATTTTCGATTGCAAAGATTGTCATTTGAGATTGTTGTACATCAAGGGACCGTAGGCGGGTCTCTTCAATCAATCAATCAATCGATCAACCAATCAATCAAACTTCGTGCAACAGTGGGCTGCAATAATTGTGGGATTGAGTATCACCTTTCGTCGTACTAAAACGATAGTTGTAGCTAATCGCAACTGTCACAGGCCTTCGAATAAACCAATAATATTTCGAAATACACGTATTTAACGTCAGGCATAGTTAATCTCTGATTGGCTGATAAATCGCAAAGCATTCTTGGTTTCCAACCACGTGACAAGAGCGCCATGTTGGTGGTCAAAACATGCATTTTTTTCCTTAGTATTTGCGTACAAAAGTTAAATCATTCACTTAACACCTTGAATGGTCGACATAATGGTGCGAGCCAGTCATGATTCATAACAACGTTTCTCCAGTGCTCTATTCTGTACGTTGAACACGTATCACAAGTGCTGGCGATCATGGCAGTTTTGTTTTGTCTTGAAACCTTTGAGAGAAATGCATGGATTGGAATTTGGAGTGGAACTCGTTGCATACAATCTCTAGTTTTGTTCTACACGTATTGGACTGGACGGTGAAATTAACCATTTTGCTTTTACACGTTGCGACAGATGTTTGTCCAGAGTGTTCCACAGCTCGGATACAAGCTAGAGCGCAACACGTGGAAAACTACCGCTATGGCACCATATATGTTCGGAAAATTACCAAGGATCACAGCGAAAAGGAAGTGCAGCAAATCTTGAATGATGTAAGTGCAGTGGCTTTTATTTCCTGTGACTGACTGTGACAGCTGTTTCAACCATGTTGACTTTCATTTGGGTGGTCCTGATTTCCGGTCCCACCCCGACCGCCCTAGAAAATGATTATTGTCTTTTTTTGTCCAAAAGGGGAAGTGCCCGTCTGCTAAGCAAGGTAAACGCGGCAGCTGGAAACTTGGTTGTTGTGGTCTCCGTGACGAGCTTCTACAGTAACAGATTATTTTTAATTGTTTTCAGAGTTTCAATTCCCCAAGCAGAGATTGTGATTCCACATTGGATCCCGATTTTCAGGTCAGTGACGGAGTCATTTGGATAGCTTAAAAAAATTTTCAGATTTTTAACAGTGTCAGAATAAAGCTCAGACTAATTTTCCCTAGAGGGAATTTTGTTCGGGCTTCACAAAAATTCAGTCGTTTGGGCCTAAGCAATGAGAGGCAAAATACATTATGGAGGTAAAGCAACAACGACTGCGACGGCTACGAAACGTCACTTAAAAAGTGAAGTCGCGCTGTTTCAAACTTAGTCGTGCTTATTCCATCTCGTTCAATTCGTCAAATGTTGGCAGTTTTATCTGGAGATGAATTCTAACAGGTTGTATCGAAGTTCAGGAAAAGAAAAAGAAAGTCGTTATCTTGTGTTCACGTCTTCCACAAAGCGTGAAATTAGGCCTTTTCACGTTGTAATCGTGCAGTGGCAGAAAAGTAATACAAAAGCGTGATGCACGCCCAGGGTTGTGTTTTTGCCGTTCTCGTTGACGTCGCCGTCGTCATTGCTTAAGCTCCCCACTAACTCGAACGCAACGGAAAATTTATGGTACAAAGGGAGAAAAAGAAACCGCGTACTTTTTTTTCCTTTTTTCTTAGAAAGATTTAGGAGGGGCGGACCACCTTATTACTTTTGGTATGACCCAAAAGTTTGGAGCGTGATTTTGCGCTAGCTGTGTTAAAATTGGGCGATTTTTAGTTACCGTATTGACTCGAATAAACGCCAGGCCCAACCTGAATAGGGGAATGCGGTGTTCATTCGAGGATTTAAAGAAAAAAAACGTCTTGTGTAATCTTCACCATCCAGACAATTACGATTCTATCTCAGCAAAAAAAAGAGTCTTGTTTGCAAATTAATTTGTTCATTGATTCAACTTTTCTAATCAGACGCCACCGGACAGCAAGAAACCGAAGTTAAACCGCGATTCCCGAACGCGTAGAAGCTCAAGGTAACTTCTTTCGCTCTCCCTTTTTTTTTTCTTTTTTTTTTTCTATTCTTTTAAAAGCTAACGCCTTTTCATGTTTACGACAGGCATCGAAAACAACGAGGAGAAATTTCTCTTACCGTCGGGTCAACGGAAACATTGAGAGATGTTAAACTGCAGGTAATTTTTAATAACCCTTGTGAAGATTTTCGGTGTCATCTTGAAAGTTAGGCACGCGCGTCACCTCGTTCTCAAGGCCCCCTCTAACTGGGCCTCCGGAGCGAGTAAGAGAGGACCCTGGGCACGAGGGCACGCGCGTGAGAAATAAGAATGATTTAAATTTTTTTACATATTCACTCTCTCATAGGATTCCGTTGAGTATTTTTAGCTCAAATTAAGTAAGAATGATAAGGATATGTAAATGACTGCACCAAATGTTAACAAAGATTCGCTGATATGCCGCTCCAGGAAATCAAGTTTTAAAAAATATTTATTCTTTGTATTATTTCGGGCACAAACTCGTGAATTGTTTTCTTTTTAGCTGATGAAGAGTTTTTCAGCGATGCCTATGGATCAGCATCTCACGTTAAATGGCATTAAACTTACTGATGATGAAGCCACGCTCATCTCGTTAGGAATCAGACCAGGATCTCTGTTGCTACTCAAGGTTTGTGAGGATAGTATATGGCTGTAGTAAATCTCCGAGCGGGCAAAATGAAGCCAATCCTATATTCTGTATCGCTACCCGAGCAGATAAAGGGAACACGTGAGCAAGGGAGCAAGGGAGCAAGGAAACAGGGGAACAAGGGAATAGGTGAATAAGGCAATCGGGGAACAGGAAAACAGGGGAAGAAGGGAACAAAGTAGCCTCTGTACAGACACCCCTTCCCCTCAGAAAAAAATCGGGAAGAGAGACGTTTGTGAATCGCCGTCGTTAATCGTGTTCCGATGTATATTTGCATATTTTTTCTGTTGTTTTTCCCCTGGCGGTTGAAAAGTGTTGACAGAGCAACACGACTGTGGACTCTTGTTATTTATAACCGAGTATGTTATGCTTTGGAAGATTTCAACACGTACATGTTCGATTTCCTGTTGTTTTGATCTGGGAAGCACTGTTTACATTTCCAGTCAAAGGTTTCATGCAGGAGTTGATCTATTCGATGATTTCGAGAAGGTTTCACGCGAGGAATCGTTCACTTCTAATCGGCAAGAATTAAAGCTCTACTTTAGTCCAATTTTACGAGTCATGACCGGCACATGCGACATAGTTCACAAACTAGCCAAAAACGTCCACACAATGTTCATATATAAGCGTTGATTTCTGAACAGACGCACCCGCAACTGGTGCAGCAAACATCGGCATTCTCACTTCACATGCTTATTCCCGAGAGCCGAAATACAAGTCAACGTATATTAAATGTGGTAAGCTGTCCAAAGGCTAAGGTTTCCCCCGGGGAATCTCCTCTAAGATTCACAATCACATAAAAAAGACGTAAAGGGTTACCCTTGTTACCCCTTATTACTCTTTGTTACCCTTGTTACCCCTTGTTACCCTTGTTACTCTTTGTTACCCTTGTTACCCCTTGTTACCCTTGTTACCCCTTGTTACCCTTGTTACCCTTTGTTACCCTTGTTACCCTTGTTATACCTTGTTACCCTTATTACCCCTTGTTACCCTTGTTACCCTTGTTACCCCTTGTTACCCTTGTTACCCCTTGTTACTCTTTGTTACCCCTTGTTACCCTGGTTACCCCTTGTCACCCTTGTTACCCTTTGTTACCCCTTCTTACCCTTGCTACCCCTTGTTACGCTTTGTTACCCTTGTTACCCCTTGTTACCCTTTGTTACCCTTGTTAACCTTGTTACCCTTGTTACCCCTTGTTACTCTTGTTCCCTTGTTACCCCTTGTTACCCTTGTTACCCCTTGTTACCTTTGTTACACCTTGTTACCCTTGTTACCCCTTGTTACCCCTTGTTACCCTTGTTACCCCTTGTTACCCTTCTTACTCCTTGTTACCCCTTGTTACCCTTGTTACCCTTGTTAACCCTTGTTACCCCTTGTTACCCTTGTTACCCCTTGTTACTCTTTGTTACCCTTGTTACCCTTTGTTACCCTTGTTACCCTTGTTATACCTTGTTACCGTTGTTACCCCTTGTTATCCTTGTTACCCCTTGTTACTCTTTGTTAACCTTGTTACCCCTTTTTACCCTTGTTACCCTTTGTTACCCCTTGTTACCCCTTGTTACCCCTTGTTACCCTTGTTACCCCTTGTTACCCTTTTTACCCCTTGTCACCTTTCTTACCCTTGTTACCCCTTGTTACACCTTGTTACCCTCGTTACCCCTTGTTACTTTTGTTCCCTTTTGTTACTCTTTGTTACCCTTGTTACCCCTTGTTACCCTTTGTTACCCTTGTTACCCTTGTTACCTCTTGTTACCCTTGTTACCCCTTGTTACCCTGTGTTACCCCTGGTTACCCTTGTTACCCCTTGTTACCCCTTGTTACCCTTTGTTAACCTTGTTACCCCTTGTTACCCTTGTTACCCCTTGTTACCCTTATTACCCCTTGTTACCCTCTGTTACCCCTTGTTACCCTTGTGAACCCCTTGTTTCCCTCGTTACCCCTTATTACCCTTGTTCCCTTTTGTTACTCTTTGTTACCCTTGTTACCCCTTGTTACCCCTTGTTACCCTTGTTACCCCTAGTTAACCTTGTTACCCCTTGTTACCCTTGTTACCCTCGTTACCCCTTGTTACCCCTTGTTACCCTTTGTTACCCCTTGTTACCCTTGTTACCCCTTGTTACCCTTTTTACCCTTGTTACCCCTTGTTACCCCTTGTTACCCTTGTTACCCCTTGTTACCCTCTGTTACCCCTTGTTACCCTTGTTACCCTTGTTACCCCTTGTTACCCTGGTTACCCTTGTTACCCCTTGTTACCCTTGTTACCCTTGTTACCCCTTGTTACCCCTTGTTACCCTTGTTACCCCTTGTTACTCTTTGTTACCCTTGTTACCCTTTGTTACCCTTGTTACCCTTGTTATACCTTGTTACCCTTGTTACCCCTTGTTATCCTTGTTACCCTTGTTACCCCTTGTTACTCTTTGTTAACCTTGTTACCCCTTTTTACCCTTGTTACCCTTTGTTACCCCTTGTTACCCCTTGTTACCCTTGTTACCCTTTTTACCCCTTGTCACCTTTCTTACCCTTGTTACCCCTTCTTACACCTTGTTACCCTCGTTACCCCTTGTTACTTTTGTTCCCTTTTGTTACTCTTTGTTACCCTTGATACCCCTTGTTACCCTTTGTTACCCTTGTTACCCTTGTTACCTCTTGTTACCCTTGTTACCCTGTGTTACCCCTTGTTACCCTTGTTACCCCTTGTTACCCCTTGTTACCCTTTGTTAACCTTGTTACCCCTTGTTACCCTTGTTACCCCTTGTTACCCTTGTTACCCCTTGTTACCCTCTGTTACCCCTTGTTACCCTTGTGAACCCCTTGTTCCCCTCGTTACCCCTTATTACCCTTGTTACCCTTTTTACCCCTTGTTACCCCTTGTTACCCCTTGTTACTCTTTGTTACCCTTGTTACCCCTTGTTACCCTTGTTACCCTTGTTACCCTTTGTTACCGCTTGTTACCCTTGTTACCCTTTATTACCCCTTGTTACCCCTTGTTACCCTTGTTACCCCTTGTTACCCTTCTTACCCCTTGTTGCCCCTTGTTACCCTTGTTACCCCTTGTTACCCTTCTTACCCCTTCTTACCCCTTGTTACCCCTTGTTACCCTTGTTACCCCTTGTTATCCCTTGTTACCCTTGTTACCCCTTGTTACCCCTTGTTACCCTCCTTACCCCTTGTTACCCTTTGTTACCCCTTGTTACCCTTGTTACCCCTTGTTACCCTTTGTTACCCCTTGTTACCCCTTTTTACCCTTGTTACCCCTTGTTACCCTTGTTACCCGTTGTTACCTTTGTTACCCCTTGTTACCCTTTTTACCCCTTGTTACCCTCGTTACCCCTTGTTACCCCTTGTTACCCTTGTTACCCCTTGTTACCCCTTGTTACCCCTTGTTACCCTTGTTACCCCTTGTTACCCTTTGTTACCCTTTGTTACCCCTTGTTACCCTTGTTACCCCTTGTTACCTTTGTTACCCCTTGTTGCCCTTGTTAGCCCTTGTCACCCTTGTCACCCCTTGTTACCCTTGTTCCCTCTTGTTACTCTTTGTTACCCTTGTTACCCCTTGTTACCCCTTGTTACCCTTGTTACCCCTAGTTAACCTTTTTACCCCTTGTTACCCTTGTTACCCTCGTTACCCCTTGTTACCCCTTGTTACCGTTTGTTACCCCTTGTTACCCTTGTTACCCTTTGTTACCCCTTGTTACCCTTGTTACCCCTTGTTACCCTTGTTACCCCTTGTTACCTTTGTTACCCCTTGTTACCCCTTGTTACCCCTTGTTACCCTTGTTACCCTTGTTACCCTTTGTTACGCCTTGTTACCCCTTGTTACCCTTGTTACCCCTTGTTACCCTTGTTACCCCTTGTTACCCTCGTTACCCCTTGTTCCCCTTTTTTACCCGTTGTTACCCCTTGTTACCCCTTGTTACCCCTTGTTACCCCTTGTTACCCTTTGTTAACCTTGTTACCCCTTGTTACCCTTGTTACCCTTGTTACCCCTTGTTATCCTTGTTACCCCTTGTTACCCTCTGTTACCCCTTGTTACCCTTTTGAACCCCTTGTTCCCCTCGTTACCCCTTGTTCCCCTTTGTTACCCTTTGTTACCCCTTGTTACCCTTGTTACCCTTGTTACCCCTTGTTACCCCTTGTTACCCTTGTTCCCCATTTACCCCTTGTTACCCTTTGTTACCCCTTCTTACCCTTGTTACCCCTTGTTACCCTTGTTACCCCTTGTTACCCCTTGTCACCCTTGTTACACCTTGTTACCCCTTGTCACCCTTGTTACACCTTGTTACCCTTGTTACCCTCGTCACCCCTTGTTACCCTTGTTCCCTTTTGTTACTCTTTGTTACCCTTGTTACCCCTTGTTACCCCTTGTTACCCTTGTTACCCCTAGTTAACCTTGTTACCCCTTGTTACCCTTGTTACCCTCGTTTCCCCTTGTTACCCTTTGTTACCCCTTGTTACCCTTGTTACCCCTTGTTACCCTTTTTACCCTTGTTACCCCTTGTTACCCCTTGTTACCCTTGTTACCCCTTGTTACCCTCTGTTACCCCTTGTTACCCTTGTTACCCTTGTTACCCCTTGTTACCCTTTGTTACCCCTTGTTACCCTTGTTACCCCTTGTTACCCGTTGTTACCTTTGTTACCCCTTGTTACCCTTGTTACCCCTTATTACCCTCGTTACCCCTTGTTACCCCTTGTTACCCCTTGTTACCCCTTGTTACCCTTGTTACCCCTTGTTACCCTTTGTTACCCCTTGTTACCCTTGTTACCCCTTGTTACCTTTGTTACCCCTTGTTGCCCTTGTTACCCCTTGTCACCCTTGTCACCCCTTGTTACCCTTGTTCCCTCTTGTTACTCTTTGTTACCCTTGTTACCCCTTGTTACCCCTTGTTACCCTTGTAACCCCTAGTTAACCTTTTTACCCCTTGTTACCCTTGTTACCCTCGTTACCCCTTGTTACCCCTTGTTACCGTTTGTTACCCCTTGTTACCCTTGTTACCCTTTGTTACCCCTTGTTACCCTTGTTTCCCCTTCTTATCCTTGTTACCCCTTGTTACCCTTGTTACCCCTTGTTACCCTCTGTTACCCCTTGTTACCCTTGTTACCCTTTGTTACGCCTTGTTACCCCTTGTTACCCTTGTTACCCATTGTTACCCTTTTTACCCCTTGTTACCCTTGTTACCCTTGTTACCCCTTGTTACCCCTTGTTAGCCTTGTTACCCCTTGTTACCCTTGTTACCCCTTGTTACCCTTTGTTATCCCTTGTTACCCTTGTTACCCCTTGTTACCCTTTGTTACCCTTTGTTACCCCTTGTTACCCTTGTTACCCCTTGTTACCTTTGTTACCCCTTGTTGCCCTTGTTACCCCTTGTCACCCTTCTCACCCCTTGTTACCCTTGTTCCCTCTTGTTACTCTTTGTTACCCTTGTTACCCCTTGTTACCCCTTGTTACCCTTGTAACCCCTAGTTAACCTTTTTACCCCTTGTTACCCTTGTTACCCTCGTTACCCCTTGTTACCGTTTGTTACCCCTTGTTACCCTTGTTACCCTTTGTTACCCCTTGTTACCCTTGTTTCCCCTTCTTATCCTTGTTACCCCTTGTTACCCTTGTTACCCCTTGTTACCCCTTGTTACCCTCTGTTACCCCTTGTTACCCTTGTTACCCTTTGTTACGCCTTGTTACCCCTTGTTACCCTTGTTACCCATTGTTACCCTTGTTACCCCTTGTTACCCTTGTTACCCTTGTTACCCCTTGTTACCCCTTGTTAGCCTTGTTACCCCTAGTTACCCTTGTTACCCCTTGTTACCCTTGTTACCCCCTTGTTACCCTTGTTCCCCTTTGTTACCCGTTGTTACCCCTTGTTACCCTTTGTTACCCCTTGTTACCCTTGTTACCCCTTGTTACCCTTTGTTACCCCTTGTTACCCTTGTTACCCTTGTTACCCTTTGTTACGCCTTGTTACTCCTTGTTACCCTTGTTACCCTTTGTTACCCCTTGTTACCCCTTGTTACCCTTGTTACCCCTTGTTACCCTTGTTACCCTTGTTACCCCTTGTTACCTTTGTTACCCCTTGTTACCCTTGTTACCCCTTGTTACCCTCGTTACCCCTTGTTACCCCTTGTTACCCTTGTTACCCTTGGTTACCCCTTGTTACCCTTGTTACCCCTTGTTACCCTTTGTTACCCCTTGTTACCCTTGTTACCCATTTTTACCCTTGTTACCCTTTGTTACCCTTGTTACCCTTTGTTACCCCTTGTTACCCTTGTTACCCCTTGTTACCTTTGTTACCCCTTGTTACCCCTTGTCACCCTTGTTACCCCTTGTTACACCTTGTTACCCTTGTTACCCTCGTCACCCCTTGTTACCCTTGTTCCCTCTTGTTACTCTTTGTTACCCTTGTTACCCCTTGTTACCCTTGTTACCCCTTGTTACCCTTGTTACCCCTAGTTAACCTTGTTACCCCTTGTTACCCTTGTTACCCTCGTTACCCCTTGTTACCCCTTGTTACCGTTTGTTACCCCTTGTTA
The DNA here is from genome assembly GCA_964035525.1 of Porites cylindrica. Classification (NCBI taxonomy): domain Eukaryota; kingdom Metazoa; phylum Cnidaria; class Anthozoa; order Scleractinia; family Poritidae; genus Porites; species Porites cylindrica. The sequence goes on from OZ037775.1 coordinate 61,777,596, forward strand.
CCCTTTGTTACCCCTTGTTACCCTTGTTACCCCTTGTTACCCTTGTTACCCCTTGTTACCCTTGTTACCCCTTGTTACCCTCTGTTATCCCTTGTTACCCTTGTTACCCTTTGTTACGCCTTGTTACCCCTTGTTACCCTTGTTACCCCTTGTTACCCTTGTTACCCCTTGTTACCCTTGTTACCCTTGTTACCCCTTGTTACCCCTTGTTAGCCTTGTTACCCCTTGTTACCCTTGTTACCCCTTGTTACCCTTGTTACCCCCTTGTTACCCTTGTTCCCCTTTGTTACCCGTTGTTACCCCTTGTTACCCTTGTTACCCCTTGTTACCCTTTGTTACCCCTTGTTACCCTTGTTACCCCTTGTTACCCTTTGTTACCCCTTGTTACCCTTGTTACCCTTGTTACCCTTTGTTACGCCTTGTTACTCCTTGTTACCCTTGTTACCCTTGTTACCCCTTTACCCTTGTTACCCTTGTTACCCCTTCTTACCCTTGTTACCCCTTGTTACCCTTGTTACCCCTTGTTACCCTCGTTACCCCTTGTTCCCCTTTGTTACCCTTTGTTACCCCTTGTTACCCTTGTTACCCTTGTTACCCCTTGTTACTCCTTCTTACCCTTGTTACCCCTTGTTACCCTTTGTTACCCCTTGTTACCCTTGTTACCCCTTGTTACCCTTTGTTACCCCTTGTTACCCTCGTTACCCCTTGTTACTTTTGTTCCCTTTTGTTACTCTTTGTTACCCTTGTTACCCCTTGTTACCCTTTGTTACCCTTGTTACCCTTGTTACCTCTTGTTACCCTTGTTACCCCTTGTTACCCTTTGTTACCCCTTGTTACCCCTTGTTACCGTTTGTTAACCTTGTTACCCCTTATTACCCTTGTTACCCTTTTTACCCCTTGTTACCCCTTGTTACTCTTTATTACCCTTGTTACCCCTTGTTACCCTTCTTACCCTTGTTACCCTTTGTTACCGCTTGTTACCCTTGTTACCCTTTGTTACCCCTTGTTACCCTTGTTACCCCTTGTTACCTTTGTTACCCCTTAATACCCTTGTTACCCCTTGTTACCCGTTGTTACACCTTGTTACCCTTGTTACCCTCGTCACCCCTTGTTACCCTTGTTCCCCCTTGTTACTCTTTGTTACCCTTGTTACCCCTTGTTACCCCTTGTTACCCTTGTTACCCCTAGTTAACCTTGTTACCCCTTGTTACCCTCGTTACCCCTTGTTACCCCTTGTTACCCTTTGTTACCCCTTGTTACCCTTGTTACCCCTTGTTACCCTTTTTACCCTTGTTACCCCTTGCTACCCCTTGTTATCCTCTGTTACCCCTTGTTACCCTTGTTACCCCTTGTTACCCTTTTTTACCCCTTGTTACCCCTTGTTACCCCTTGTTACCCTTGTTACCCCTTGTTACCCTTGTTACCCTTGTTACCCCTTGTTACCCCTTGTTCCCCTTTGTTACCCTTTGTTACCCCTTGTTACCCTTGTTACCCCTTGTTACCCTTTGTTACCCCTTGTTACCCTTTGTTACCCCTTGTTACCCTTGTTACCCTTGTTGCACCTTGTTACCCTTTGTTACCCCTTGTTACCCCTTGTTACCCCTTGTTACCCTTGTTACCCCTTGTTATCCCTTGTTACCCTTGTTACCCCTTGTTACGCTTGTTACCCTTGTTACCCCTTGTTACCCTCCTTACCCCTTGTTCCCGTTTGTTACCCTTTGTTACCCCTTGTTACCCCTTGTTACCCTTGTTACCCCTTGTTACGCTTGTTACCCTTGTTACCCCTTGTTACCCTCCTTACCCCTTGTTCCCGTTTGTTACCCCTTGTTACCCTTTGTTACCCCTTCTTACCCCTTGTTACCCTTGTTACCCCTTGTTACCCTTGTTACCCTTGTTACCCCTTGTTACCTTTGTTACCCCTTGTTACCCTTGTTACCCCTTGTTACCCTCGTTACCCCTTGTTACCCCTTGTTACCCTTGTTACCCTTTGTTACCCCTTGTTACCCTTGTTACCCCTTGTTACCCTTTGTTACCCCGTGTTACCCTTGTTACCCTTGTTACCCTTTGCTACCCTTGTTACCCTTTGTTACCCCTTGTTACCCTTGTTACCCCTTGTTACCTTTGTTACCCCTTGTTACCCCTTGTCACCCTTGTTACCCCTTGTTACACCTTGTTACCCTTGTTACCCTCGGCACCCCTTGTTACCCTTGTTCCCTCTTGTTACTCTTTGTTACCCTTGTTACCCCTTGTTACCCTTGTTACCCCTTGTTACCCCTTGTTACCCTTGTTACCCCTAGTTAACCTTGTTACCCCTTGTTACCCTTGTTACCCTCGTTACCCCTTGTTACCCCTTGTTACCGTTTGTTACCCCTTGTTACCCTTGTTACCCTTTGTTACCCCTTGTTACCCTTGTTACCCTTGTTACCCCTTGTTACCCTTGTTACCCCTTGTTACCCTCTGTTACCCCTTGTTACCCTTGTTACCCTTGTTACCCTTTGTTACGCCTTGTTACCCCTTGTTACCCTTGTTACCCCTTGTTACCCTTGTTACCCCTTGTTACCCTTGTTACCCTTGTTACCCCTTGTTACCCCTTGTTAGCCTTGTTACCCCTTGTTACCCTTGTTACCCCTTGTTACCCTTGTTACCCCCTTGTTACCCTTGTTCCCCTTTGTTACCCGTTGTTACCCCTTGTTACCCCTTGTTACCCTTTGTTACCCCTTGTTACCCTTGTTACCCCTTGTTACCCTTTGTTACCCCTTGTTACCCTTGTTACCCCTTGTTACCCTTGTTACCCCTAGTTAACCTTGTTACCTCTTGTTACCCTTGTTACCCTCGTTACCCCTTGTTACCCCTTGTTACCCTTTGTTACCCTTGTTACCCCTTGTTACCCTTGTTACCCCTTGTTACCCCTTGTTACCCTCTGTTACCCGTTGTTACCCTTGTTACCCTTGTTACCTCTTGTTACCCTTTGTTACCCCTTGTTACCCTTGTTACCCTTGTTACCCCTTGTTACCCTTGTTACCCCTTGTTACCCTTGTTACCCTTGTTACCCCTTGTTACCCCTTGTTACCCTTGTTACCCTTGTTACCCCTTGTTACCCTTGTTACCCCTTGTTACCCTCGTTACCCCTTGTTCCCCTTTGTTACCCCTTGTTACCCCTTGTTACCGCTTGTTACCCTATGTTACCCCTTGTTACCCTCGTTACCCCTTGTTACTTTTGTTCCCTTTTGTTACTCTTTGTTACCCTTGTTACCCCTTGTTACCCTTTGTTACCCTTGTTACCTCTTGTTACCCTTGTTACCCCTTGTTACCCTTTGTTACCCCTTGTTACCCCTTGTTACCCTTTTTTAACCTTGTTACCCCTTGTTACCCTTGTTACCCTTGTTACCCCTTGTTATCCTTGTTACCCCTTGTTACCCTCTGTTACCCCTTGTTACCCTTGTGAACCCCTTGTTCCCCTCGTTACCCCTTATTACCCTTGTTACCCTTTTTACCCCTTGTTACCCCTTGTTACTCTTTGTTACCCTTGTTACCCTTGTTACCCTTTGTTACCGCTTGTTACCCTTTGTTACCCCTTGTTACCCTTGTTACCCCTTGTTACCTTTGTTACCCCTTGTTACCCCTTGTTACCCCTTGTTACACCTTGTTACCTTTGTTACCCTCGTCACCCCTTGTTACCCTTGTTCCCTTTTGTTACTCTTTGTTACCCTTGTTACCCCTTGTTACCCTTGTTACCCTTGTTACCCCTAGTTAACCTTGTTGCCCCTTGTTACCCTCGTTAGCCCTTGTTACCCCTTGTTACCCTTTGTTACCCCTTGTTACCCTTGTTACCCCTTGTTACCCTTGTTACCCCTTGTTACCCCTTGTTACCCCTTGTTACCCTCTGTTACCCCTTGTTAGCCTTGTTACCCCTTGTTAGCCTTTGTTACCCCTTGTTACCCTTGTTACCCCTTGTTACCCTTGTTACTCCTTGTTACCCTTGCCTTGTTACCCCTTGTTACCCTTGTTACCCCTTGTTACCCCTTGTTACCCTTGTTACCCCTTGTTACCCTTGTTACCCCTTGTTACCCTCGTTACCCCTTGTTCCCCTTTGTTACCCTTTGTTACCCCTTGTTACCCTTGTTACCCTTGTTACCCCTTGTTACCCTTGTTACCCCTTGTTACCCCTTGTTACCCTTGTTACCCCTTGTTACCCTTGTTACCCCTTGTTACCCCTTGTTACCCTTGTGAACCCCTTGTTTCCCTCGTTACCCCTTATTACCCTTGTTACCCTTTTTACCCCTTATTACCCCTTGTTACCCTCTGTTACCCCTTGTTACCCTTGTTACCCTTGTTACCCCTTGTTACCCTTGTTACCCTTGTTACCCCTTGTTACCCCTTGTTACCCTTGTGAACCCCTTGTTTCCCTCGTTACCCCTTATTACCCTTGTTACCCTTTTTACCCCTTATTACCCCTTGTTACCCTTTGTTACCCCTTGTTACCCTTGTTACCCTTGTTGCACCTTGTTACCCTTTGTTACCCCTTGTTACCCCTTGTTACCCTTGTTACCCCTTGTTACCCTTGTTACCCCTTGTTATCCCTTGTTACCCTTGTTACCCCTTGTTCCCCTTTGTTACCCTTTGTTACCCCTTGTTACCCTTGTTACCCCTTGTTACCCTTTGTTACCCCTTGTTACCCCTTGTTACCCTTGTTACCCCTTGTTACCCTTGTTACCCTTGTTACCCCTTGTTACCTTTGTTACCCCTTGTTACCCTTGTTACCCCTTGTTACCCTCGTTACCCCTTGTTACCCCTTGTTACCCTTGTTACCCTTTGTTACCCCTTGTTACCCTTGTTACCCCTTGTTACCCTTTGTTACCCCTTGTTACCCTTGTTACCCTTGTTACCCTTTGCTACCCTTGTTACCCTTTGTTACCCCTTGTTACCCCTTGTTACCTTTGTTACCTCTTGTTACCCCTTGTCACCCTTGTTACCCCTTGTTACACCTTGTTACCCTTGTTACCCTCGTCACCCCTTGTTACCCTTGTTCCCTCTTGTTACTCTTTGTTACCCTTGTTACCCCTTGTTACCCTTGTTACCCCTTGTTACCCTTGTTACCCCTAGTTAACCTTGTTACCCCTTGTTACCCTTGTTACCCTCGTTACCCCTTGTTACCCCTTGTTACCGTTTGGTACCCCTTGTTACCCTTTTTACCCTTTGTTACCCCTTGTTACCCCTTGTTACCCCTTGTTACCCTTGTTACCCCTTGTTACCCCTTGTTACCCTTGTTACCCTTGTTACCCTTTGTTTCGCCTTGTTACCCCTTGTTACCCTTGTTACCCCTTGTTACCCTTGTTACCCCTTGTTACCCTTGTTACCCTTGTTACCCCTTGTTACTCCTTGTTAGCCTTGTTACCCCTTGTTACCCTTGTTAGCCCTTGTTACCCTTGTTACCCCCTTGTTACCCTTGTTCCCCTTTGTTACCCGTTGTTACCCCTTGTTACCCCTTGTTACCCTTTGTTACCCCTTGTTACCCTTGTTACCCCTTGTTACCCTTTGTTACCCCTTGTTACCCTTGTTACCCCTTGTTACCCTTGTTACCCCTAGTTAACCTTGTTACCTCTTGTTACCCTTGTTACCCTCGTTACCCCTTGTTACCCTTTGTTACCCTTTGTTACCCTTGTTACCCCTTGTTACCCTTGTTAGCCCTTGTTACCCCTTGTTACCCCTTGTTACCCTCTGTTACCCGTTGTTACCCTTGTTACCCTTGTTACCCCTTGTTACCCTTTGTTACCTCTTGTTACCCTTGTTACCCCTTGTTACCCTTGTTACCCCTTGTTACCGTTGTTACCCTTGTTACCCCTTGTTACCCTTGTTACCCCTTGTTACCCCTTGTTACCCTTGTTACCCCTTGTTACCCTTGTTACCCCTTGTTACCCTTGTTACCCCTTGTTACCCTCGTTACCCCTTGTTCCCCTTTGTTACCCCTTGTTACCCCTTGTTACCGCTTGTTACCCTATGTTACCCCTTGTTACCCTCGTTACCCGTTGTTACTTTTGTTCCCTTTTGTTACTCTTTGTTACCCTTGTTACCCCTTGTTACCCTTTGTTACCCTTGTTACCCTTGTTACCTCTTGTTACCCTTGTTACCCCTTGTTACCCCTTGTTACCCTTTGTTAACCTTGTTACCCCTTGTTACCCTTGTTACCCTTGTTACCCCTTGTTATCCTTGTTACCCCTTGTTACCCTCTGTTACCCCTTGTTACCCTTGTGAACCCCTTGTTCCCCTCGTTACCCCTTATTACCCTTGTTACCCTTTTTACCCCTTGTTACCCCTTGTTACCCCTTGTTACCCTTTGTTACCCTCGTTACCCCTTGTTACCCCTTGTTACCCTTTGTTACCCCTTGTTACCCTTGTTACCCCTTGTTACCCTTTTTACCCTTGTTACCCCTTGTTACCCCTTGTTATCCTCTGTTACCCCTTGTTACCCTTGTTACCCCTTGTTACCCTTTCTTACCCCTTGTTACCCCTTGTTACCCCTTGTTACCCTTGTTACCCCTTGTTACCCTTGTTACCCCTTGTTACCCCTTGTTACCCTTGTTACCCCTTGTTACCCTTGTTACCCCTTGTTACCCTTTGTTACCCCTTGTTACCCTTTGTTACCCCTTGTTACCCTTGTTGCACCTTGTTACCCTTTGTTACCCCTTGTTACCCCTTGTTACCCTTGTTACCCCTTGTTACCCCTTGTTACCCTTGTTACCCCTTGTTATTCCTTGTTACCCTTGTTACCCCTTGTTACGCTTGTTACCCTTGTTACCCCTTGTTACCCTCCTTACCCCTTGTTCCCCTTTGTTACCCTTTGTTACCCCTTGTTCCCCTTGTTACCCCTTGTTACCCTTTGTTACCCCTTGTTACCCCTTGTTACCCTTGTTACCCCTTGTTACCCTTGTTACCCTTGTTACCCCTTGTTACCTTTGTTACCCCTTGTTACCCTTGTTACCCCTTGTTACCCTCGTTACCCCTTGTTACCCCTTGTTACCCTTGTTACCCTTTGTTACCCCTTGTTACCCTTGTTACCCATTGTTACCCTTTGTTACCCCTTGTTACCCTTGTTACCCTTGTTACCCTTTGCTACCCTTGTTACCCTTTGTTACCCCTTGTTACCCTTGTTACCCCTTGTTACCTTTGTTACCCCTTGTTACCCCTTGTCACCCTTGTTACCCCTTGTTACACCTTGTTACCCTTGTTACCCTCGTCACCCCTTGTTACCCTTGTTCCCTCTTGTTACTCTTTGTTACCCTTGTTACCCCTTGTTACCCTTGTTACCCCTTGTTACCCCTTGTTACCCTTGTTACCCCTATTTTACCTTGTTACCCCTTGTTACCCTTGTTACCTTCGTTACCCCTTGTTACCCCTTGTTACCGTTTGGTACCCCTTGTTACCCTTGTTACCCTTTGTTACCCCTTGTTACCCTTGTTACCCCTTGTTACCCCTTGTTACCCTTGTTACCCCTTGTTACCCTCTGTTACCACTTGTTACCCTTGTTACCCTTGTTACCCTTTGTTTCGCCTTGTTACCCCTTGTTACCCTTGTTACCCCTTGTTACCCTTGTTACCCCTTGTTACCCTTGTTACCCCTTGTTACTCCTTGTTAGCCTTGTTACCCCTTGTTACCCTTGTTACCCCTTGTTACCCTTGTTACCCCCTTGTTACCCTTGTTCCCCTTTGTTACCCGTTGTTACCCCTTGTTACCCCTTGTTACCCTTTGTTACCCCTTGTTACCCTTGTTACCCCTTGTTACCCTTTGTTACCCCTTGTTACCCTTTTTACCTATTGTTACCCTTGTTACCCCTAGTTAACCTTGTTACCTCTTGTTACCCTTGTTACCCTCGTTACCCCTTGTTACCCCTTGTTACCCTTTGTTACCCTTGTTACCCCTTGTTACCCTTGTTAGCCCTTCTTACCCCTTGTTACCCTTTCTTACCCTCTGTTACCCGTTGTTACCCTTGTTACCCTTGTTACCCCTTGTTACCCTTTGTTACCCCTTGTTACCCTTGTTACCCCTTGTTACCCTTGTTACCCCTTGTTACCCTTGTTACCCTTGTTACCCCTTGTTACCCTTGTTACCCCTTGTTACCCTTGTTACCCCTTGTTACCCTCGTTACCCCTTTGTTACCCCTTGTTACCCCTTGTTACCGCTTGTTACCCTATGTTACCCCTTGTTACCCTCGTTACCCCTTGTTACTTTTGTTCCCTTTTGTTACTCTTTGTTACCCTTGTTACCCCTTGTTACCCTTTGTTACCCTTGTTACCCTTGTTACCTCTTGTTACCCTTGTTACCCCTTGTTACCCCTTGTTACCCCTTGTTACCCCTTGTTACCCTTTGTTAACCTTGTTACCCTTGTTACCCTTGTTACCCCTTGTTATCCTTGTTACCCCTTGTTACCCTCTGTTACCCCTTGTTACCCTTGTGAACCCCTTGTTCCCCTCGTTACCCCTTATTACCCTTGTTACCCTTTTTACCCCTTGTTACCCCTTGTTACCCCTTGTTACTCTTTGTTACCCTTGTTACCCCTTGTTACCCTTGTTACCCTTGTTACCCTTTGTTACCGCGTGTTACCCTTTGTTACCCCTTGTTACCCTTGTTACCCCTTGTTACCTTTGTTACCCCTTGTTACCCTTGTTACCCCTTGTTACACCTTGTTACCTTTGTTACCCTCGTCACCCCTTGTTACCCTTGTCCCTTTTGTTACTCTTTGTTACCCTTGTTACCCCTTGTTACCCTTGTTACCCCTTGTTGCCCCTTGTTACCCTTGTTACCCCTAGTTAACCTTGTTGCCCCTTGTTACCCTCGTTACCCCTTGTTACCCCTTGTTACCCTTTTTTACCCCTTGTTACCCTTGTTACCCCTTGTTACCCTTGTTACCCCTTGTTACCCCTTGTTACCCTTGTTACCCCTTGTTACCCCTTGTTACCCTCTGTTACCCCTTGTTACCCTTGTTACCCCTTGTTAGCCTTTGTTACCCCTTGTTACCCTTGTTACCCCTTGTTACCCTTGTTACTCCTTGTTACCCTTGCCTTGTTACCCCTTGTTACCCTTGTTACCCTTGTTACCCCTTGTTACCCCTTGTTACCCTTGTTACCCCTTGTTACCCTTGTTACCCCTTGTTACCCTCGTTACCCCTTGTTCCCCTTTGTTACCCTTTGTTACCCCTTGTTACCCTTGTTACCCTTGTTACCCCTTGTTACCCTTGTTACCCCTTGTTACCCTTTGTTACCCCTTGTTACCCTTGTTACCCTTGTTACCCCTTGTTACCCTTGTTACCCTTGTTACCCCTTGTTACCCCTTGTTACCCTTGTGAACCCCTTGTTTCCCTCGTTACCCTTTATTACCCTTGTTACCCTTTTTACCCCTTATTACCCCTTGTTACTCTTTGTTACCCTTCTTACCCCTTGTTACCCTTGTTACCCTTTGTAACCGCTTGTTACCCTTGTTACTCTTTCTTACCCCTTGTTACCGTTGTTACCCCTTGTTACCTTTGTTACCCCTTGTTACCCTTGTTACCCCTTTTTACACCTTGTTACCCTTGTTACCCTCGTCACCCCTTGTTACCCTTGTTCCCTTTTGTTACTCTTTGTTACCCTTGTTACCCTTGTTACCCCTTGTTGCCCCTTGTTACCGTTTGTTACCCCTTGTTACCCCTTGTTACCCTCTGTTACCCCTTGTTACCCCTTGTTACCCTTCTTACCCCTTGTTACCCTTGTTACTCCTTGTTATCCTTGTTACCCTTGTTACCCCTTGTTACCCTTGTTACCCCTTGTTACCCCTTGTTACCCTTGTTACCCCTTGTTACCCTTGTTACCCCTTGTTACCCTCGTTACCCCTTGTTCCCCTTTTTTACCCTTTGTTACCCCTTGTTACCCTTGTTACCCCTTGTTACTCCTTGTTACCCTTCTTACCCCTTGTTACCCTTTGTTACCCCTTGTTACCCTTGTTACCCCTTGTTACCCTTGTTACCCCTTGTTACCCCTTGTCACCCTTGTTACACCTTTTTACCCTTGTTACCCTCGTCACCCCTTGTTACCCTTGTTCCCTTTTGTTACTCTTTGTTACCCTTGTTACCCCTTGTTACCCTTGTTACCCCTTGTTACCCCTTGTTACCCTTGTTACACCTAGTTAACCTTGTTACCCCTTGTTACCCTTGTTACCCTTTGTTACCCCTTGTTACCCTTGTTACCCCTTGTTACCCCTTGTTACCCCTTGTTACCCTTGTTACCCTTGTTACCCCTTGTTACCCTTGTTACCCTTGTTACCCCTTGTTACCCCTTGTTACCCTTGTTACCCCTTGTTACCCCTTGTTACCCATTGTTACCCTTGTTACCCTTGTTACCCCTTGTTACCCTTGTTACCCTTGTTACCCCTTGTTACCCGTTGTTACCCTTGTTACCCCTTTTTACCCTTGTTACCCCTTGTTACCCCTAGTTAACCTTGTTACCCCTTGTTACCCTCGTTACCCCTTGTTACCCTTTGTTACCCCTTGTTACCCTTGTTACCCTTGTTACCCTTTTTACCCCTTGTTACCCTTGTTACCCTTGTTACCCCTTGTTACCCTTGTTACCCCTTGTTACCCTTGTTACCCCTTGTTACCCTTGTTACCCCTTGTTACCCTTGTTACCCCTTGTTACCCTCGTTACCCCTTGTTCCCCTTTTTTACCCTTTGTTACCCCTTGTTACCCTTGTTACCCCTTCTTACCCTTTTTTACCCCTTGTTACCCTTGTTACCCCTTGTTACCCCTTGTTACCCCTGGTTATCCCTTGTTACCCCTTGTTACCCTTGTTACCCTTGTTACCCCTTGTTACCCTCCTTACCCCTTCTTCCCCTTTTTTACCCTTTGTTACCTCTGTTACCCTTGTTACCCCTTGTTACCCCTTGTTACCCCTTATTACCCTTGTTACCCCTTGTTACCCTTGTTACCCCTTGTTACCTTTCTTACCCCTTGTTACCCTTGTTACCCCTTGTTACCCTTGTTACCCCTTGTTGCCCCTTGTTACCCTTGTTACCCCTAGTTAACCTTGTTACCCCTTGTTACCCTCGTTACCCCTTGTTACCCTTTGTTACCCCTTGTTACCCTTGTTACCCTTGTTACCCCTTGTTACCCTTGTTACCCCTTGTTACCCTCTGTTACCCCTTGTTACCCTTGTTACCCCTTGTTACCCTTTGTTACCCCTTGTTACCCTTCTTACCCCTTGTTACCCTTTTTACTCCTTGTTACCCTTGTTACCCTTTTTATTCCTTGTTACCCTTGTTACCCTTGTTACCCGTTGTTACCCCTTGTTACCCTTGTTACCCCTTGTTACCCTCGTTACCCCTTGTTCCCCTTTGTTACCCTTTGTTACCCCTTGTTACCCTTGTTACCCCTTGTTACACCTTGTTACCCTTGTTACCCCTTGTTACCCTTTGTTACCCCTTGTTACCCTTGTTACCCCTTGTTACCCTTGTTACCCCTTGTTACCCTTGTCACCCCTTGTTATCCTTGTTACCCCTTGTTACCCTCTGTTACCCCTTGTTACCCTTGTGAACCCCTTGTTCCCCTCGTTACCCCTTGTTCCCCTTTGTTACTCTTTGTTACCCCTTGTTACCCTTGTTACCCCTTGTTACCCCTTGTTACCCTTGTTCCCCATTTACCCCTTGTTACCCCTTCTTACCCTTGTTACCCCTTGTTACCCCTTGTTACCCCTTGTCACCCTTGTTACACCTTGTTACCCCTTGTCACCCTTGTTACACCTTGTTACCCTTTTTACCCTCGTCACCCCTTGTTACCCTTGTTCCCTTTTGTTACTCTTTGTTACCCTTGTTACCCCTTGTTACCCCTTGTTACCCTTGTTACCCCTAGTTAACCTTGTTACCCCTTGTTACCCTTGTTACCCTCGTTTCCCCTTGTTACCCCTTGTTACCCTTTGTTACCCCTTGTTACCCTTGTTACCCCTTGTTACCCTTTTTACCCTTGTTACCCCTTGTTACCCTCTGTTACCCCTTGTTACCCTTGTTACCCCTTGTTACCCTTTGTTACCCCTTGTTACCCTTCTTACCCCTTGTTACCCTTGTTACTCCTTGTTACCCTTGTTACCCTTTTTATTCCTTGTTACCCTTGTTACCCTTGTTACCCGTTGTTACCCCTTGTTACCCTTGTTACCCCTTGTTACCTTTCTTACCCCTTGTTACCCTTGTTACCCCTTGTTACCCTTGTTACCCCTTGTTACCCCTTGTTGCCCCTTGTTACCCTTGTTACCCCTAGTTAACCTTGTTACCCCTTGTTACCCTCGTTACCCCTTGTTACCCTTTGTTACCCCTTGTTACCCTTGTTACCCTTGTTACCCCTTGTTACCCCTTGTTACCCTCTGTTACCCCTTGTTACCCTTGTTACCCCTTGTTACCCTTTGTTACCCCTTGTTACCCTTCTTACCCCTTGTTACCCTTGTTACTCCTTGTTACCCTTGTTACCCTTTTTATTCCTTGTTACCCTTGTTACCCTTGTTACCCGTTGTTACCCCTTGTTACCCTTGTTACCCCTTGTTACCCTTGTTACCCCTTGTTACCCTTGTTACCCTTGTTACCCCTTGTTACCCTTGTTACCCCTTGTTACCCTTGTTACCCCTTGTTACCCTCGTTACCCCTTGTTCCCCTTTGTTACCCCTTGTTACCCCTTGTTACCGCTTGTTACCCTATGTTACCCCTTGTTACCCTCGTTACCCCTTGTTACTTTTGTTCCCTTTTGTTACTCTTTGTTACCCTTGTTACCCCTTGTTACCCTTTGTTACCCTTGTTACCCTTGTTACCTCTTGTTACCCTTGTTACCCCTTGTTACCCTTTGTTACCCCTTGTTACCCCTTGTTACCCCTTGTTACCCTTTGTTAACCTTGTTACCCCTTGTTACCCTTGTTACCCCTTGTTATCCTTGTTACCCCTTGTTACCCTCTGTTACCCCTTGTTACCCTTGTGAACCCCTTGTTCCCCTCGTTACCCCTTATTACCCTTGTTACCCTTTTTACCCCTTGTTACCCCTTGTTACCCCTTGTTACTCTTTGTTACCCTTGTTACCCCTTGTTACCCTTTTTACCCTTGTTACCCTTTGTTACCGCTTGTTACCCTTTGTTACCCCTTGTTACCCTTGTTACCCCTTGTTACCTTTGTTACCCCTTGTTACCCTTGTTACACCTTGTTACCTTTGTTACCCTCGTCACCCCTTGTTACCCTTGTCCCTTTTGTTACTCTTTGTTACCCTTGTTACCCCTTGTTACCCTTGTTACCCCTTGTTGCCCCTTGTTACCCTTGTTACCCCTAGTTAACCTTGTTGCCCCTTGTTACCCTCGTTACCCCTTGTTACCCCTTGTTACCCTTTGTTACCCCTTGTTACCCTTGTTACCCCTTGTTACCCTTGTTACCCCTTGTTACCCCTTGTTACCCTTGTTACCCCTTGTTACCCCTTGTTACCCTCTGTTACCCCTTGTTACCCTTGTTACCCCTTGTTAGCCTTTGTTACCCCTTGTTACCCTTGTTACCCCTTGTTACCCTTGTTACTCCTTGTTACCCTTGCCTTGTTACCCCTTGTTACCCTTGTTACCCTTGTTACCCCTTGTTACCCCTTGTTACCCTTGTTACCCCTTGTTACCCTCGTTACCCCTTGTTCCCCTTTGTTACCCTTTGTTACCCCTTGTTACCCTTGTTACCCTTGTTACCCCTTGTTACCCTTGTTACCCCTTGTTACCCTTTGTTACCCCTTGTTACCCTTGTTACCCTTGTTACCCCTTGTTACCCCTTGTTACCCTTGTGAACCCCTTGTTTCCCTCGTTACCCCTTATTACCCTTGTTACCCTTTTTACCCCTTATTACCCCTTGTTACTCTTTGTTACCCTTCTTACCCCTTGTTACCCTTGTTACCCTTTGTAACCGCTTGTTACCCTTGTTACTCTTTCTTACCCCTTGTTACCGTTGTTACCCCTTGTTACCTTTGTTACCCCTTGTTACCCTTGTTACCCCTTTTTACACCTTGTTACCCTTGTTACCCTCGTCACCCCTTGTTACCCTTGTTCCCTTTTGTTACTCTTTGTTACCCTTGTTACCCTTGTTACCCCTTGTTGCCCCTTGTTACCCTTTGTTACCCCTTGTTACCCCTTGTTACCCTCTGTTACCCCTTGTTACCCCTTGTTACCCCTTGTTACCCTTCTTACCCCTTGTTACCCTTGTTACTCCTTGTTACCCTTGTTACCCTTGTTACCCCTTGTTACCCTTGTTACCCCTTGTTACCCTTGTTACCCCTTGTTACCCTCGTTACCCCTTGTTCCCCTTTGTTACCCTTTGTTACCCCTTGTTACCCTTGTTACCCCTTGTTACTCCTTGTTACCCTTCTTACCCCTTGTTACCCTTTGTTACCCCTTGTTACCCTTGTTACCCCTTGTTACCCTTGTTACCCCTTGTTACCCTTGTTACCCCTTGTTACCCCTTGTCACCCTTGTTACACCTTTTTACCCTTGTTACCCTCGTCACCCCTTGTTACCCTTGTTCCCTTTTGTTACTCTTTGTTACCCTTGTTACCCCTTGTTACCCTTGTTACCCCTTGTTACCCCTTGTTACCCTTGTTACCCCTAGTTAACCTTGTTACCCCTTGTTACCCTTGTTACCCTTTGTTACCCCTTGTTACCCTTGTTACCCCTTGTTACCCCTTGTTACCCCTTGTTACCCTTGTTACCCTTGTTACCCCTTGTTACCCTTGTTACCCTTGTTACCCCTTGTTACCCCTTGTTACCCTTGTTACCCCTTGTTACCCCTTGTTACCCCTTGTTACCCTTGTTACCCCTTGTTACCCTTGTTACCCTTGTTACCCCTTGTTACCCGTTGTTACCCTTGTTACCCCTTGTTACCCTTGTTACCCCTTGTTACCCCTAGTTAACCTTGTTACCCCTTGTTACCCTCGTTACCCCTTGTTACCCCTTGTTACCCTTTGTTACCCCTTGTTACCCTTGTTACCCCTTGTTACCCTTGTTACCCTTGTTACCCCTTGTTACCCTTGTTACCCTTGTTACCCCTTGTTACCCTTGTTACCCCTTGTTATCCTTGTTACCCCTTGTTACCCTTGTTACCCCTTGTTACCCTTGTTACCCCTTGTTACCCTCGTTACCCCTTGTTCCCCTTTGTTACCCTTTGTTACCCCTTGTTACCCTTGTTACCCCTTCTTACCCTTTGTTACCCCTTGTTACCCTTGTTACCCCTTGTTAGCCTTTGTTAACCCTTGTTACCCTTGTTACCCCTTGTTACCCCTTGTTACCCCTGGTTATCCCTTGTTACCCCTTGTTACTCCTTGTTACCCTCCTTACCCCTTGTTCCCCTTTTTTACCCTTTGTTACCTCTGTTACCCTTGTTACCCCTTGTTACCCCTTGTTACCCTTATTACCCTTGTTACCCCTTGTTACCCTTGTTACCCCCTTGTTACCTTTCTTACCCCTTGTTACCCTTGTTACCCCTTGTTACCCTTGTTACCCCTTGTTGCCCCTTGTTACCCTTGTTACCCCTAGTTAACCTTGTTACCCCTTGTTACCCTCGTTACCCCTTGTTACCCTTTGTTACCCCTTGTTACCCTTGTTACCCTTGTTACCCCTTGTTACTCTTGTTACCCCTTGTTACCCTCTGTTACCCCTTGTTACCCTTGTTACCCCTTGTTACCCTTTGTTACCCCTTGTTACCCTTCTTACCCCTTGTTACCCTTGTTACTCCTTGTTACCCTTGTTACCCTTTTTATTCCTTGTTACCCTTGTTATCCTTGTTACCCGTTGTTACCCCTTGTTACCCTTGTTACCCTTGTTACCCTCGTTACCCCTTGTTCCCCTTTGTTACCCTTTGTTACCCCTTGTTACCCTTGTTACCCCTTGTTACCCCTTGTTACCCTTGTTACCCTTGTTACCCTTTGTTACCCCTTGTTACCCTTGTTACCCCTTGTTACCCTTGTTACCCCTTGTTACCCCTTGTCACCCTTGTTACACCTTGTTACCCCTTGTCACCCTTGTTACACCTTGTTACCCTTGTTACCCTTGTCACCCCTTGTTATCCTTGTTACCCCTTGTTACCCTCTGTTACCCCTTGTTACCCTTGTGAACCCCTTGTTCCCCTCGTTACCCCTTGTTCCCCTTTGTTACCCTTTGTTACCCCTTGTTACCCTTGTTACCCTTGTTACCCCTTGTTACCCCTTGTTACCCTTGTTCCCCATTTACCCCTTGTTACCCTTTGTTACCCCTTCTTACCCTTGTTACCCCTTGTTACCCCTTGTTACCCCTTGTCACCCTTGTTACACCTTGTTACCCCTTGTCACCCTTGTTACACCTTGTTACCCTTGTTACCCTCGTCACCCCTTGTTACCCTTGTTCCCTTTTGTTACTCTTTGTTACCCTTGTTACCCCTTGTTACCCCTTGTTACCCTTGTTACCCCTAGTTAACCTTGTTACCCCTTGTTACCCTTGTTACCCTCGTTTCCCCTTGTTACCCCTTGTTACCCTTTGTTACCCCTTGTTACCCTTGTTACCCCTTGTTACCCTTTTTACCCTTGTTACCCCTTGTTACCCTCTGTTACCCCTTGTTACCCTTGTTACCCCTTGTTACCCTTTGTTACCCCTTGTTACCCTTCTTACCCCTTGTTACCCTTGTTACTCCTTGTTACCCTTGTTACCCTTTTTATTCCTTGTTACCCTTGTTACCCCTTGTTACCTTTCTTACCCCTTGTTACCCTTGTTACCCCTTGTTACCCTTGTTACCCCTTGTTGCCCCTTGTTACCCTTGTTACCCCTAGTTAACCTTGTTACCCCTTGTTACCCTCGTTACCCCTTGTTACCCTTTGTTACCCCTTGTTACCCTTGTTTCCCTTGTTACCCCTTGTTACCCTTGTTACCCCTTGTTACCCTCTGTTACCCCTTGTTACCCTTGTTACCCCTTGTTACCCTTTGTTACCCCTTGTTACCCTTCTTACCCCTTGTTACCCTTGTTACTCCTTGTTACCCTTGTTACCCTTTTTATTCCTTGTTACCCTTGTTACCCTTGTTACCCGTTGTTACCCCTTGTTACCCTTGTTACCCCTTGTTACCCTCGTTACCCCTTGTTCCCCTTTGTTACCCTTTGTTACCCCTTGTTACCCTTGTTACCCTTGTTACCCCTTGTTACCCCTTGTTACCCTTGTTACCCCTTGTTACCCTTTGTTACCCCTTGTTACCCTTGTTACCCCTTGTTACCCTTGTTACCCCTTGTTACCCCTTGTCACCCTTGTTACACCTTGTTACCCTTGTTACCCTTGTCACCCCTTGTTACCCTTGTTCCCTTTTGTTACTCTTTGTTACCCTTGTTACCCCTTGTTACCCTTGTTACCCCTTGTTACTCCTTGTTACCCTTGTTACCCCTTGTTACCCCTTGTCACCCTTGTTACACCTTGTTACCCTTGTTACCCCTTGTTACCCTTGTTACCCCTTGTTACCCTTGTTACCCTTGTTACCCCTTGTTACCCCTTGTCACCCTTGTTACCCCTTGTTACCCTTGTTACCCTTGTCACCCCTTGTTACCCTTGTTCCCTTTTGTTACTCTTTGTTACCCTTGTTACCCCTTGTTACCCTTGTTACCCTTGTTACCCCTTGTTACCCTTTGTTACCCCTTGTTACCCTTGTTACCCCTTGTTACCCCTTGTTACCCCTTGTCACCCTTGTTACACCTTGTTACCCTTGTTACCCTTGTCACCCCTTGTTACCCTTGTTCCCTTTTGTTACTCTTTGTTACCCTTGTTACCCCTTGTTACCCTTGTTACCCCTTGTTACCCCTTGTTACCCTTGTTACCCCTTGTTACCCTTTGTTACCCCTTGTTACCCTTGTTACCCCTTGTTACCCTTGTTACCCCTTGTTACCCCTTGTCACCCTTGTTACCCCTTGTTACCCTTGTTACCCTTGTCACCCCTTGTTACCCTTGTTCCCTTTTGTTACTCTTTGTTACCCTTGTTACCCCTTGTTACCCTTGTTACCCCTTGTTACTCCTTGTTACCTTTGTTACACCTAGTTAACCTTGTTACCCCTTGTTACCCTCGTTACCCCTTGTTACCCTTTGTTACCCCTTGTTACCCTTGTTACCCCTTGTTACCCTTTTTACCCTTGTTACCCCTTGTCACCCTTGTTACACCTTGTTACCCTTGTTACCCTCGTCACCCCTTGTTACACTTGTTCCCTTTTGTTACTCTTTGTTACCCTTGTTACCCTTGTTACCCCTTGTTACCCTTTTTACCCTTGTTACCCCTTGTCACCCTTGTTACACCTTGGTACCCTTGTTACCCTCGTCACCCCTTGTTACCCTTGTTCCCTTTTGTTACTCTTTGTTACCCTTGTTACCCTTGTTACCCCTTGTTACCCCTTGTTACCCTTGTTACCCCTAGTTAACCTTGTTACCCCTTGTTACCCTCGTTACCCCTTGTTACCCTTTGTTACCCCTTGTTACCCTTGTTACCCCTTGTTACCCTTTTTACCCTTGTTACCCCTTGTTACCCCTGTTACCCCTTGTTACTCCTTGTTACCTTTTTTATACTTGTTACTCTCTGTTACCCTTTCTTACCCTCTTCCACCCCTTGTTACCCCTGTTAGCCTTTGTTACCCTTGTTACCCTTTTTTACCCTTGTTACCTCTTGGTACCCCTGTTACCTTTTTTTTCCCTCCTTACAACTTTTTTTACCCTGTTACTCGTTCTTACCTCTGTTCCCCCTTGTTACCCTTGGTACCCCTTTTCACCCTTTTTTACCCTTTGTTATCGCTGTTACCCCTTGTTACCAAGGAGTAACAAGTGGTTACCCTTTTTACCCCTTGTTACTCCTGTTACCCCTCGTTACCCCTTTTACCCTTTGTTACCCCTGGTACCCCTTGTTACCCTTGTTACCTTTTGTTCCCCTTGTTGCCCTCTTCACGTCTTGTTACTCCTTGGTAGCCGTGTTACCCCTGTTACCCTTTGTTACCCTTGTTACCCCTTGTTACCCTTTGTTTCCCTTTGTTACCCGTTGGGATCCCTGTTACTCC
Source organism: Porites cylindrica (assembly GCA_964035525.1). NCBI lineage: Eukaryota > Metazoa > Cnidaria > Anthozoa > Scleractinia > Poritidae > Porites > Porites cylindrica. Next base: position 61,796,656 of record OZ037775.1, read on the forward strand.
TTGTTACCTTTCTTACTTCTTGTTACCCTTTGTTTTCCTTGTTACTCCTTGTTTACCCTGTTACCTCTTTTACCCTTGGTACCCCTTGATACTCCTGGTACCCCTGTTTCTTCCTGTTACCCCCGTTACCCCTTGTTGCCCCTTTTACCCTTTGTTACCCCTTGTTACTCCTTGTTACCCCTTTTACGCTTTGTTACCCCTGTTTCCCCCTTTTGCTCTTTTTTTTAACCCTTGTTACCTCTTGTTATCCCTTGTTACTTCTTTTAATCACCTTGTTACCCCTTTTTACCCCTGTGACCCCTTGTTACACCTTTTACCCTTTGTTACCCTCTTTTACCCCTTTTACCCCTTTGTTACTCCTTGTTACACCCGGTTATCCCTGTTTCTCCTTGTTACTCCATCTTACTCATTGTTACCCCGGTTTCGTTTTGTTGCCCTTGTTACTCCTTGTTACAATCTATCAATCAAGGTTTATTTACGGTATCAGGCCATTAGAAATGCTCTTCCAGTGAGCCGTTTAGATAACTCCTTGTTACCCCCTGTTATCCCCTGTTATTCTTTGTTATCCCTTTTACCCCTTGTGACCTTTGTTACGCCTTGTTACCACTGTTCCCCCCTTGTTCTCCCTTGTTTTTTCTTGTTACCCTTGTTACTCCTTGTTACCCTTGTTTCCCCTTGTTACCCATATTACCCCTTGTTAGCCTTTGTTTTTTTTACCCCTTGTTACCGTTTTTTAACCTTGTTACCCCTCTTACCCCTTTTTACCTTATGTTACCCTTTTTACCCCTGTTACCCCTGTTACTCGTTCTTACCTCTGTTCCCCCTTGTTACTCTCGTTCGCCCTTGGTACTCTTTTTCACCCTTTTTTCCCCCTTGTTATCCCTGTTACCTGTTGTTACGAAGGTGTAACAAGTGGTAACCGTTGTTACCCCTTGTTACTCCTTGTTACTCCTGTTACCCCTTTGTTACCCTTTTTACCCCTTGTTACCCCTGGTACCCCTTGTTACCGTTGTTACCCTTGTTACTTCTCGTTACTCCTCGTTACGCCTATTATTCCTTGTTACCTTTTGTTACCCTTGTTACCCCTGGTTACCCCTCTTACCCCTTGTACCCCTCGGTAGCCCTTGTTAGGCTTTGTTACCCTTTGTTACTTTTTTTACCCCTTGTTACATTTGTTACCTCTGTTACTTCTGGTTACTCCTTTTTTACCCCTGTTCCACCTTGTTACCCCTGTTACCATTTGTTACCCCTGTTACCCCTTGTTACCACTGTTACCCCTTCTTACCCCTGTTACCCCCTTTTACCCATTGTTACCCTTTTTACCCCTGTTACCCCTTGTTTTCCTTGTTACCCGTTGTTACTCCTTGTTACCTTTTTTATCCTTGTTACTCTCTGTTTCCGTTTCTTACCCCTTCTACCCCTTGTTACCCCTGTTAGCCTTTGTTACCCTTGTTACCCCTTTTTACCCCTCTTACTTTTTCTTACCCTTGTTGCCCCTTGTTACCCCTGTTACTCGTTCTTAACTTTGTTCCCCCTTGTTACCCTTGGTACCCCTTTTCACCCTTTGTTACCCTTTGTTATCACTGTTACCCGTTGGTAGCAAGGAGTAACAAGTGGTTACCCTTTTTACTGCTTGTTACTCGTGTTACCCCTCGTTACCCCTTTTACCCTTTGTTACCCCTGGTACCCATTGTTACCTTTTGTTCCCCTTGTTGCCCCTGTTACGCCTTGTTACTCCTTGGTAACCCTGTTACCCCTGTTACCCTTTGTTACCCCTATTACTTGTTGTTACCCTTTGTTACCCTTGTTACCCGTTGGTATCCCTGTTACTCCTTGTTACCCTTCTTACTTCTGGTTACCGTTTGTTTTCCTTGTTACTCCTTGTTTACCCTGTTACCTCTTGTTACCCTTGGTACCCCTTGATACTCCTGTTACCCCTTTTTTTTCCTGTTACCCCCGTTACCCCTTGTTACCCCTTTTACCCTTTGTTACCCTTGTTACCCCTTGTTACTCCTTGTTACCCCTTGTTACCCCTGTTTCCCCCTTTTACTCTTTTTTTACCCCCGTTACCCCTTGTTACCGCTTGTTACTTTTTTTATCACCTTGTTACCCCTTTTTACCCCTGTGACCCGTTGTTACACCTTTTACCCTTTGTTACCTCCTTTTACCCCTGTTACCCCTTGTTACTCCTTGTTACACCCGGTTATCCCTCTTACTCCTTGTTACCCCATCTTACTCATTGTTACCCCGGTTACGTCTTGTTACCCTTGTTACTCCTTGTTACAATCTATTAATGAAGGTTTATTTACGGTATCAGGCCAGTAGATATGCTCTTCCAGTGAGCCGTTTAGATAACTCCTTGTTACCCCCTGTTATCCCCTGTTACCCTTTGTTATCCTTTTTACCCCTTGTGACTTTGGTTACGCCTTGTTACCCCTGTTCCCCCCTTGTTCTCCCTTGTTTTTTCTTGTTACCCTTGTTACTCCTTGTTACCCTTTGTTCCCCTTGTTACTCTTTTATTCTATTGTTACCCGTTGTTACTCCTTGTTTCCCCGGTTACCCCTTGTTTCCCCCGTTACTTCTTGTTACCCCTTGTTAATCCTGTTACCCTTTGTTCCCGCTCGTTACCCGAGTTACCCCTTGGTTCCCCCTTTTCCCCCTGTTACCCCGGTTATCCTTTTCTTTACCCTTGTTTCCCCCGTTACCCCTGTTACCCCTTGTTACCTTTTTTACCCTTCGTTACCTTTGTTACTTCTTGTTACCTCGCTAACCCCTTATTCCCCGTGTTTCCTTTTTTTACTCCTGTTACCCCTTTTACTCGTTGGGTTGCCTTGTTGCCCCTTGCTGTTCCTCCTTGTTATCCCTGTTACCGCTTGTTCTCCCTTGTTTCTCCCTGTTACCTGTTGTTACTCCTGTTACCTCTTCTTTCCCTTTTTTACCCCTGTTACCCTTGTTTCCACTTGTTCCCCCTGGTTTTTTCTGTCACCCCTGTTTTTGCCTTGTTGTTTTGGTTCCCCTATGTTTTTGTGTCTCCTTTTTTTTTCCTTTCCCCCTTGTGATCCTTTTTCCTGCGTTCCCCCTTGTTAGCCATGTTCCACGTTTTCCCTTGTTACCTCTTTTCCGTTTTTCCCCCGGTTTCCTCTGTTCCCTTTCTTTCCCTGTTCCTCCTTTTTCGTTCTTCACCCGTTTTTCCTTTCCGTTGTTCTTCTTGTTCCCTCAATTCCCCTGTGTTCTTCTGTTCCACTTGTCCCCTCTTCCCCTGTGTTCTTCTGTTCCCCTTGTGGGTACGACTTCCGGTGCTCAATTTCCCTCTACCACTGGTCAAGCTCGTTTTTAGATCTGCGCGCGCCGTCGTCACTGCCATTGCGTTTTTTGGGGAACCTTTTTGTAATACGCGTCCTTTTCAATGGCGTTTGATGTGTGCTCTGCTACTACGGAAACCCTTTCCCGTACGAATAAATTTTTGCTTGCAGTGGCCTTTGTTATACATAACAGAGCCATTTTTAGTTTTAACCTTTTAAATCCTACCTTTTCAGATCGATGAACCACAGGGCACCATTTCACAGGATGCCCTCCCAGGTAGGAAAACAATAATGGCCAATGGCTACGTTCGAGCTCCAAAATTGTTTAGTAACAAAAGCTTCCCACTTAGCCTTGTTTTCAATCAGGCTTGGGTAAGGCTAGGGTCATCCTCGGAGACCCAGGGGCAGCTAGTCGAGACGATAGAATGGACGCGGTGAAAGTTTACTGTAAGATTGAGAAGAGCTAGGGTTAGGGTAAAAGAAAACTTTCTGCTATCGTCTTGACTACTGTAGCGGCCCGTGGGTCTCCGATGATGGGCTAGGATTAAGTCAGAAATGGTCTTTTGTCATGTGCTATTTACCTTACGGAATGTATCAACGTCCTCCTTCTGTCATTCGAAGGCCGTTTGGGCATCGGTAAGCATTGGCCTTTTTTGAGGTTGTAGTTGACACGGAATCGTTGCTGTTTTGAACTGCGCCATTGGACTGTCTGGGCGATGCAATTAACCACTGCAGAAAATACCATAACATACCATAATGCTCTTTGTTTGTCACCCCGAAATTTTGCATAAGCATTGTTTTCAGTTTCTGTTGGGAGTCAAAATGGCCCCAAGAGAAACTGAAAACAATGTTTATGGAAAATTTTGGGGTGACAAACAAAGAGCATTATGGTATGTTATGGTATTTTCTGTAGTGGTCAGTTCTCTGCGAACCTTGTAATAACCAGTAGAAGCGATAGATGATGCTCAATACTAGTCCGTGAAGCAAGAACGTTCTTGTCACAGTTGCATTTTCTTGCGTCGAGAAAGCAAAATTTCGGTTTACAGCTTTTTGTAAAAGCAGTGCTTAGAGAGTAACGCTCAAAAGATTGACGGCATTAATGTTTTTTTTCGCTTTTCGTTGACAGTGAGCAGTGCACCTGAGGAAGGCTTTAAAGGTAAGGGATTATCTGTACTTTAACAATCGCCATTAAAATAGTCTATCACTGGAAATCCCCTTTGGACAGCTGGTGACGTTTACACAATGTATTATGCCTCAGTGGTTATAGAAACCCATTTGGTAGGCTGACAAATGAGAACGAAGAGCTTTGATATAATTAGAAACAGTCTTTAGGGTGAGCACTGAAACACAGTGGTTAGTTTGACGTAGTTATCTAAAAATGAGGGGAAATGGGATGCAAGGCTGACTAGACAATTCCACACTCCAGAAACTCTAAGGAGAATAGGTACAAGCTTTCGGCGCAATGATTTCTGGGATCCTTTGGGTGAACAAGCGTTAGTTATGATTGGTCGATGGTATTCAAGGCAACCATTAACCAATCATAAGTAACGCTCGTCCACCCAAACGATACCAAAAATCGTTGCATCGAAAGCTTGTACCCTATCCCCTTATAGTTTCTAGAGTGTAGCCTATATAAGCGAGGATGCGAGGCGAGGCGAAGCGCAAGACGAGAGGAGGAGAAAAAAATAAAGCGCCAGTGGCTCTTCCGCCCACCTTTTTCCCACAAAAATCGACTAACGGCGGTGATGTCAAAATGACCTACCTGTGGAATTCCGGAATCCCGGCCTTTGGAGTCCGTAATTCAGTTCAAGGAATCTGGAATCCCGCTAAAGATTGGTATCTGGAATCTAAAGCTCACTGACATGGAATCCGACTGTGTTGGATTACCTTACATAGAGCAAAACAGTAGGGAGCTTAAGCAGCAACGTTTTTTAGCGACCCACGTCAACCGGAAGTGGACTTTTTGCACACTTGAGCCGTAATTTTGAACAAATTTTTGGGCGAATCGTCTCTATAAGAGTGTTACTCAGGTAATGGTTTAGAGGACGGGTAGCTTGCAAACTAAACTGAACTGACGGGGTCGTCGGAACACCAACAAGAAGATTTATTCCAACAACAAACGTAGTTTCCACGAAGTAAAACTCCACAACAGCACGTATTTCGATAAACTTACACGGCCTCCCACAACTTCAATTAAGTTGATGAACTTACACGGCCTCCGCCAACTTGAATAAACACTGCTTCCGTCACACTTGACTAAACACGACTAACGCCAAACTCTCTTCGCTTGTGAAAACTGGTTAAAATTTAACTCGGACTCGCCTACTTATATTCTTTCACAATAACATTCTAAAACTTTCCAAATAGTCTAATCATAGAAAGATTACAAAACATACCGCTTCAGAAACGCTTACACAAGATCCTAAAATAAACAAACTCTCGCGAAGCTTCTAGAAAGTCACGCTAGTCACGCAATACAATTTTTCGTGACAAAGAGGAAAGACACATCAATACACATTTGGTAGCATCAAGGCATATTAAAAGAGAAAAACCCTGACTTCCGGTTGACGTGTGTCGCTCATAAACGTTGCTGCTCAAGCTCCATAATGGTTGTTAGCTAATAAGTATGATTAACGAGTTGAATTTTCACTTAACAGGCACTGGATTACTGGGACACTCGTAAGAAAAAGAAGGAATGCCAGAATTGTCTCCGCAAAAGTTTTTCAATCTTTCAGGTAATCAGCAAACCATTTGAATCGGGGTAATTACAGTGGGTGACAAATCCAGAACAATCAGTTACAAAGAAAAAAAATGAATCTTCCTTAATTTTGAATAAACACTTATTGCAGTTGCGGTTGGGAAACATCTTCCTACTCAGATCTATAACAGGATTAAGCTACGTTCAACACCTTCAGTGGTCTCCTTCGCGGCCGTTTTTGGGTCGTCACGCAACGCTCCTCAGGAGCGTTGAGTGACGACCCTAAAAACGGCTACGAAGGAGACTAGACTTTCAATGTTTTTCTTGAGACGTTAAGATATGACTTTGTATATGTCTGTATATACTGGCAAGAAAAGAGAGAAAGATAAGACATCTGGCTCAACAAGCTATTCCTAGCAGCTGTTTTTAATAGCAAGAAAAGAACTAGTTTATCTTTAGTTTAAGTCAGCTTTTTACGAGGTGTATTCATGGAAACGCTGCGTTTTCGAATGTTTGCTCAGACACAAAAGCGTAGCGAATACCCGTGAAAAAAAATCACATTGAGAGACATCGTACACATGCAAAAAAAGCTGTCGACAGAAACTAGTTAACCCTTTAAGCCCGAATAGTGACCAACAGCAAATTTCTCCTAACGATATCCATACATTTTCATGAGATTAGCTTATGAGAAATATTAAAATGATCACTTTAGGGAAAATACTTTGATCTTTTATCAAATTCTCTTAACTAATTCTTAAAGGAAATGTATAGAGATCAGTTTGGAGAATTTGTATGTGGATATTGGGGCTTAAAGGGTTAAGTTGAGCAAAAGGTTTTAAAATTTGTTTTATCACAAATTAAATGAGAATTGGATATAAGTACTTTTTGCCATAGTATTCATGTCGTTTCACGGAATTTAACTTATATTTGATAGGAAAGCAATTAGAGAATTTAAAATGTAAAAAGAGTCAAGAAATGTACGTTTATTGACAACTCAAAGAGTGGAAATAAAGTAGTTTTAGTCGTTCTGACCGAAATGTCGTTGGATACTCAGAGGTACACAGGAAGTTAAAGGTGTGGTAAAACGGGCAACAAAAACCCTGCAACTTGTTTTGCAACATTGCTGCGAAACGAGTTGAATAGCGATTTTGCGCGTTTTACCACCCACAAAACAGGGCACCCAATGAGAATATAGTTCAAAACCACTTAAAGATAGCATTGTTAAACGTATTTTAGTATTTAGACGGTAGATGTAGGCCTATTTTTATCCCCCCAAATTTTTCATCTGTTCGGATTTCCTAGATGAAAGTCTAGTGATCCGAAAATTATAGGGATCAAAACTTACCTTTTGGAAAATTTCAGCCAGAAAAACTGAAGGCTCCCGAAAATTGTAGGTGACCTTTTTAGGGTAAAAATCCGTTAAAAATGGGCAATTATACCATTTTTTAGATGTTCGAAAATCCTAGGAGAGGCAGGCGAGCAAGAAATTTTACAACAAATGTTCCGAAAATTCCAGATCTCAAATCGTCTTCCGAGCAGATATTTTCCGAAAATTGACGTTGGGTGCCCCTGACAAAAAACCTTGCGACCTTATTTTTGCAATACAGGTTCGAACGTGGATACTAAAATGCTCCACATAACTATTAGTATTCAACTCGTTTTGCAGCAATGTTGCAAAACAAGTTGCATGTTTTTTCTGCACGTTTTACTGTAGCTTAAAGGGCCGAGTGGTCGAGGATAACAGGACGTCGGCCTTAAAATTAGACACGCTTTGTCTGAAAGAACGCTACTCTGGGAAAAGAGGAAATCAGACATGTAGCCAGAGTCTCTTACAGGCCAAAAACACCCTTCCTACCACCCAACGTAGCAGAGCCAGCAATTTTTAGGATTCTTGGGGGAGAAACAAGAGCAAACGTGCTGTTAGAGATCATTTCGTTTCTTTCATCGGTGAGCATATATCATCTCTGCGCCATACTGCAATGCATTGAAACAACAAACAGGGTATCATTCTATAAACCAAATCTTTAATACTAACAACGTAACAAAGTTTCGTCTACGAATGAAGCAATAAAACGTCTCAAATGATAGTCAATCTCCTCTGGAATGTTTTATCTAAAATGTCCACGAAAGGTTTGCGCCAGCTTGAACACAATGTTTTGACGATGACGATGTGAAGGGTGTTGCTACACAAGGAACGATTGGTGGGCGTTTCCTTTTTTTGGCACAGGCTCTGGAACGTTCTTCTGTCCGAAATGTGGCAATAATCTTAACAATCCAACAGCTTTTTGTTCTGCTGTAAAAGACGATTTATTTTGTTCATTGACTTGCCTTTTGGTAGGGAAATCACTAGAAACCTTATAAATGATAATTGAGATTTCCCATTTTAATTGAATCCCTAATGAAATAGTGGAGTGCTACAATGAAATGACAAGAACCAAGGAGTACTTTCCTGGCTAACGTTTTATGTCGACGAGATGGTTCTAAGCTTGGAGTCTAGATGAACTCTCTGGATGACGTCCTATGGTCCCCGATTGAAAATAAAACCTCTTCAACAGTTAACTTTTACTATGCTGTACTAGTACTAGCTTTTGAGTCTGAGAGAATCTCTCAATTGTGACAACTTTCTTCATTTTGGCAAGCAGTTTCCATACTGGTTTTAGTATGTTTGCCGGACAAGGCAAACACTTGGCTAATGAAGTATCCGGCTGGACACGAAATACAACAGAGCCAGTGATTGGTTCATTGAAACGGGCAAATATGGAACACTTGTTGAGAACAGTTTTGTTGCATCACCGAAACGCCGCAGATGGTCTAAAGGAAAACTTCTACGTTGGAAAAAAATCCTTAGAGCGGTTATATGAGGTGAGATTGCAAATTACAAGTTTTAAGGAGAGATTTCCTTCTGTAACACTCCTTGTTAAACAAATCTTATCTACTTCGGAATCCATAACTTTGGTGCTTCAAGTTAGTTTCCCAGTTTCTCAGCATGGTCGTCATCAGTCTGCAAAAGCGATATCTTATCAATTTCCGTAACTTTGGCGCTTCAAGTTAGTTGCCCAGTTTCTCAAGTTCATCTATGTCATCAGCCTGCAAGAGCGTTATTTTCTCGCCAAAATGTTCTTCGATTTTCTTCATGACTGTCATAGACCGCTGACCATCAATAAAGTTGACGGCAATGCCTTTCTTGCCAAACCGGCCAGTCCTACAAATCCTGTGTAAGTATGTTTGGTAATCCGGTTTACCTGTGGGCTCAACTGGCATATCGTAATTTACCACGACAGTAACCTACAACAACAAAACTAAAATTATTACAACATGGCATTACTAAAGCCCGATACTCACTAGCGTCAACGGCGCTGTAACGATAACGTCAGAAAGCAGTAAGTTACATAATCAAAACAACTACACGTGCGTCACAAATTTTGTTACGACCACAACAGGAAGCTTCCTTATTTCGCGTTGTATGAAGGACTAAAACAAAAGACGATGATTTTCTTTTCCTTTACTGGACTTGCTTCGGAAAAACCTTGAAACACTTGCCTCATTTTACAAGGTGGAATAAGAGCGATGAAGTTGGGAACAGCAGGGTGCAAGAAGAGTCAGTTTTACAAGGTACAGCTACAGCTTTACAAGCAAGTCGGTTTTACAATCTGTGGCCTAGCATATACTAGCCCGAAAGTCATTTTGACTAGCCCGAAAAAATTTTTGACGAGCAGGATAAACAAATAATAAATTATTTTATTTTATTTTATTACACCATTTGTTAATTCATATTACCTGCTTTTTTAATTTACCGTAGTAAGTTATAATTTAACGAAAGCTTTAGGAGCCTTAGGGCCTTACTTCTAACGTCTTTTTAATTGTTTTTACCAAAAGATTGTGGAGATTTTTTTTGTAAGTTAAGCTAGTTCGACCTAGTATTTTTGTAGCGACACCTTCCACCTTTGAATCTCTTATACAGTTGACTCCCGATAACTCGAACCTTCAAGGGAAATCGAAAAAGGTTCGAGTTATCGGGAGCTCAAAGAAAATAGCCGGGAGTAAGGAAAAAAACAGTTTTTACTGCACAGTGAGTATTCTAATCACATTTAATTGTAAAAATATTGAGTGAAAGTTGAAAGATACTGTTAGATTATAAATCAGAACGTAAAGTAACAAAATGTTGCCTAATAAAAAAAAAAATAGAGCATGCATTTTACTTTTTGAGAAGTAAAGCTATTTCACGTTAGATTTGTGACAAACAACATCAGCCTCCATTATCGATCCACTAGTAAACCATATGCCTACAACACGTCAATGGGAAATTCAAAATTCAATGTTTCGGAGGCAGTACACTCTTCTTTCCCGACTTTTTAAGGGCTCAAAACATGGTTCGAGTTATCGAGGGTAAAATTATATAGAAATGATCTGACGGGAAACAAAAATTACTTCGAGTTAGCGGGAGTTTCGAGTTATCGAGGGTAAAATTACAGTAAATGTATGACGGAAATCCAGGGGAAATCGATTTTGGTTTGAGTTAGCGCGAGGTTCGAGTTAGCGAGGGTTCGAGTTATCGGGAGTCAACTGTACTTAAACAAATGGATCTTTACTGTAAAACCACCAATTTGTAATTTCTAAGGCAACTTTCTCGAAAACAGTGATTAAACCAAATTTGTTTCTAGATTTTCTTTAAAAAACTTCAGTGCTGCAATTGATCAGTGTACTATAAAATACCCGAATTTCGTGTCCATTGAAAACTTTTTAAGTTGTCTAACTTAGGGCCCGTTTACATGGAGTGGGGGACCCCGGTCTAGTGGGGTAAGTTTCTTTTGTTTTGTGTCCCCCAGAGCGTGAAAACAAAAGAAACTTACCACACTCGACCGGGGTCCCCCACTCCATGTAAACAGGGTCTTAGGCGCAAAATTGCGTAAATATTGAAGCGATGACACAGATCTGGCTAAGTTTTTCCTCTCGGATTTCCTATTATCTCGAGTTTAGCACAATATCAAATGCCCATGCAGCACGCGAGAATTTACCGCGCTTGGTTGCCCTCCGTAATCTACTCGCTATTGTTTTCTCCCATTCTGCAGCACCACCGTACTAACAAATTAAGTAAGAAACATTTACAATGCCATCAACAAGAGAAAAGAAGAAAAAAAAGTACAAGAATGGGCGAGGCACTGTTACGTAAAGTTCGAACTTTAAGGATCTGTATGTTGATAAAAACGATTGTTCCTATAGTCTACGAATGTGAAAGGATTTGACCGTTATGTGCGTTTTGATTGAGCTGGTTTGTTCTCTCTGGTTTGTCCTCAGCTCAATTAAAACGCGTAAATGGCCATAAATCGACTCGGGAACCACACAGGAAGGAAGAAAAACACAACTTAAGTGAGGTGAGCTGAATTGTTTTTGTTTTGTTTTTTTTTTCAAATCCTTTGACATTCGTAGACTTAAGAAAAAAATAGTTTTTTTACCAACATTTCGAACGTTACGTAACCATGCTGGTGGTCATATTTCGAACTTGGGCCGCCTGTGGTAGAGCGAGCGAAATACGAAAGCGCGTGAAATTCGCCACCCGCGAGGTAGGTGACACGCGGAGGAAAGAGAGCTCAGCTATCTCGGAGGAAAATGAGGGACTAGACGTAGTGTAGGCAGAACTTATGTAATTTGAATTTCCCTTAAAAACTTCACCTGGCGGAACACAAATTACTAGCCCAATCGCAATATCAACTAGCCCCGGGCTATCGCACGCGACTTTCTATGCACGCTGAACAGCGCGAATTCATGCACTCTCTGTTGGAAACAGAGCAAAGAAAAAGTGGGGGAAAACGCAACCCCCACGATCTTTAGGAACCTCTGATGGGCTAGGGCAACTGGGTGGAGGGGACACAGAGGGCAAAAGGGAAGGATGTTCAGTGGTCTTGACTGATTTAAATGGTGGCCAACGCGCGCTGACACTTAGTTACCTGTTCACTATCAGTGCCTGTGAGGCTAACATTAGTAGTTATCAGCAGTTTCTCCTTGCCCTCGCGGAATCTGTTTAATACTGCTAGCCGCTGTTCCACTGTGATCTCGCCTGACAACAGCGCTACTGAATGACCGTCTGCTGTCATCTTCTCTGCCAACCAAGAGGCGGAATTCCGAGTCTGAAATTACACAGGCACGCATAGAAACATAGAAAGACGTCTCGGGGTTACTAATATTTAAGGGAAAATCGTTTGAACAGCCACCAAAATTTTAGCCTGAAAAAACAGCCAACATTTCCCAAGGGCATCACGGGTTTCCCCGAGAAATGACGTCTGAGAAACGAGCATAGAAATTCCATACTGGTGACTAGTCACTACCCAGGTCTGGGTAGTGCTTCTGATTGGCTGAAGCAAATTTCCCACTGGGAACGACCATTCAGAAGCACTACCCGGATCTAGGTGGTGACACGTCATCAGTATGGAATTTCTTCTCTCGTTTCTCAGACGTCATTTCGCGGGGAAACCACGAAAATTTATGCTGCGTAGCGCTCGTTTTCTGGGGCGAGGGAAGTTGGGGCTTAAGGAGCAAAAATGAAGCAGGAAAGGAAAAAAGGGAGAGTGAGGGAAGGACTTTTTAACACTTACGTGACAAAAAACGATACACTGTCCAATAGACACAACGCCATACATGTTAGAGAGGGCCTGGAACTTGTCCTCTTTGTCACGGCACACCACATAATACTGCTTGATATTGTCCAGGCTCTCGCGCTGCCGAAGGATGATAGGGTCTGGTACTACGCTCTTGGCAGATTTCATCACCTCGTCGTCGTAGGTTGCATAGAACAGAAGCATTTGGCAATCTTTAGGCATAGTCCTAAAAGAAGGGGAAGTAAATAGAGAGAAGTGTGACGTCACGTTACCATGGTACCACTTTCTGGATGACAACAAAACCAACGGCGACGGCAAGGAGAACGGCAAAAATTGTATGTTTTTATTAACAAACAACAACTTTACATGTGCATCACATAATTTTGTAGGTTTCTTTGCCGTCGTTGCACCACTACGACATGAAACTTCCTAATTTCGCGAGCCCTCTTTAAGAAGTAGGTGAACACAACACAAAAATTGTCGCTTTCTTTTTCGAACGAAAGATACAGTCCTAAAGAAAATTTCGCCAAAATTTGCCAAATTAAATAAACTGAATAAGGTCGGGGAAGTTTGAAATAGTGCGAATAGACTTTTAAGTAACTTTATCGGTTTGTTGTCATCCAAAATTTTGCTACCATAGCAACGTGACGTAACGACTTCTCCTCTCTATTATTTCATAAATTTAATATTCGCGTTTATACTTTCGTACGTTTAAACGTATCGTGACGATAAGGTAGCTCATAAAATGCTGGATCATTGACATTCGCGAAAATTGGTAACAAGCATAGTGCTAATTCCAACTGGCAGCTTACTGCCAAAGTTGCGGTCGACGGGAAAAGTTCGCAAGCCGAATTTCGTGTTAAGTGACCTGTGGTTACCGAGATTGCCTCCCCGGTGTTCTCTGTTCCTCTGTTACGCCAGTTTACCTCGATTACACGCTAAAGTCACATAGAAAAAATAAAATTGAACCAACTGCGCGCATTTCTTTAATCTCTGATCACTGCTGGGTTTTTTTGCCCAGAGGAGTTAGTCAAGTTATGCCGAATTTTAGACAGATTTTGTGAATGTCAAAGTGACGCCATTTTGTTTACAATAGGGGGCTTTAGTAAGCAACCAGGACGGCGATGGCAGCCACAGCGCGAAAAAGGCAATAGCTTTAATACGACTAACAACTCTTCACGCAGGTCACTCTTTACATTTCTTCGCCGTCACTGCACTACTACGACGTAAGATTTCCTAATCTCACGTTTTATGTCCTTTTTCTGATCTTGGATGCGGTTCTTGAATTCAACTGCAGAAATGATAAATTGAACGAGATAGAATAATGACAATAAAGTATGAAACAGCGGGAATTCACTTTTTAAGTGACGAGTTTTCTACCATCGCCGTCGTGGTTGCTTTTAAAAGCTCCCTAATATTTTGTGTACATCTTGAAGAGCTGGTAGTAATATAACCTATATTCGTTGTTCTCGTGTCTTTTAAACAAACGTCTGTGCGCTTCTGCTTCTTTGTTTTAAAAAGTCGATTTGCCAGGCTCTTAAACGATAAAAGAAAACACGGCCTTCTTCATGACTGTGTCTCATCCAAAAATTGTTAATTAACCATCAGCGGTGTAGATGTGTGACTTTGTAGCGGAAAGACTGGTAACTAGTTGATAAAAACAAATGTTTGTTCCTGCAGAAATTAGATGTTTAACGATCAGGCGGTGTGCGCACTGGGATTACGACGCATTGTGGATGTAGAATTTTCAAGATGGCGGCGAAGGTCGAGAAATCTCCCAGGTTATACGCTTTATATTTCGATAGACATAGTTCTTTCCTGAGAAAGTTATCCACAATTACATAAACTTATACTTATTTAGGCTTTTTCTGTGAAGAAAAAAAAATCAACATTCCTCATTACAATCTAAAACACGGAGGACGAAGATTCATCCTCAACGAGCATGAAATTAGAACCCATTGTTTGGAGAGCTATAATTTCTATCATAGTGCTCATTGACGACAGAAAATAGTCTTAAGTGTTTTTACAAAGATTGTTCTACGCCAAGGTATAAACGCTCCCCAACGCTCCCCACTTTTTGAAATAGTTTTTTCGAATTAAAACGGACATGTTTTCATAACAAAATGTGGCCTCGCACAGACGTGACATGTCACTGGAAGTGTCACTCTTGCAATCACAAGTTAATTACAAAATAGTTCATTGGTTATATACAGAAGCATGGAGTCTGTGGACAATTGCACATAACAATTGTCCGATGTATGAAAAAAAATATGAATGAAAAATGCCTATTGAAGTCTGATTGAAAACAAACAAATTACACCAAGTAAAATGATTATCTGATGCATGTGAAGCCTCTGATAGTATAATGAAAGCACCTGAAGATTTTTTCCTTAAAGATAAGAAATTAGCTTTAAATACAGATAAACCCTGTACATTTTGAAAACAACCACCCTTTATGAAAAAAAGTGGTGAGAGAAATGCACGAGTAGTGTCATGTAGAAGCCACCAAGCTGGCACTTTGACTCTAGTCAATGGAATATTCTCATTGTTCTTACTACACTTGAGTGTCAAATTAATAAATATCTCCGTTTAAGACTAGTGTGTGTGTGTGGGTGGATGTTAGGATTATTGTAGTGACTGACAACATCTGCGGGCTAATGAAAACCAGAGACAAATGGCACAAAGAAGCAAAGAAGACTAACGATCCTTTGGCATGGAAGACATGTAAGTTCTTTAGACAAGAGGTTAAACGAGAGATCCGAATAGCAGGAAGAGACTTGATCGTCGCTGAGCAGATAAAGAAAAACCCAAACAACACCATTAGTATCTGGAAGACAATCCGCCACTGTATACCACATAGGTCTAAATCGCAGCGTGTCTTCAGTAAATGTCTCTGTTGGTCAAACATTAAATCAGTGGCAAATAAATTCAATATTGAGACAGGAAACAATGGCAACTTTATCCCAAGGGAATATCCCGAATCTAACCAATTCTCATTGAACGCGACCGATTGTAAACACGTAAAGATATCATTACATTAATGGCCTCTAATAAAGCTCCTGGAATCGATAGGATTCCGATCCGCGTAATTAAGGGTTCCTTGGGCTCTATCCTTCCTGTTCCAACCTCTGTCATAATACATCAATAGCCACGACCATGTTCCCTACAAAATGGAATCTAGCCGAAGTGACCCCAATACCAAAAGATGCAAACTACGAACGAGGGAGTAACAAGAGGTCGTTCTCGCTTCTGTCAATTGTTTCGAAAGTCTGCGAAAGGGTTGTTTGTAATCAGTTCTCATCATATGTTACATCAAATGGCAGACTGTCGAACAATCAAAGCGGAAACAAGAAATTCCATTCAACAGAAACGTCCGTCATTGAAACAACAGACATGATCCCACAGGCCATGGACAATAAAAAGTTAACAGCCATGGTCCTACTTGACATGAGTAAGGCCTTCGATAGCGTCGACCACAAACTGATGATCTCTAAACTTCAAGATGCAGGAGCTTCTTCTTCATGTATTGAATGGTTTCGTAGCTATTTGAGTGGCAGGCAACAGGTTGTCCGAATCAGCTCCGCCCTTTCTGAGCCTCTTCCTATTGTCAGCGGTATACCCCAAGGAAGTGTATTGGCACCTCTTCTTTTCAGTAAATATACGAACGACCTTACCTCTGTACCAATAAAATGCATGGTAAAGAGCTATGTGGACGAAACCAAACTACTTATTTCGTTTAATTTGAAACAGAAGACGCCCACAATAGCTCATATAGAAGAAGACCTATTTAACGTCAGCAAGTGGTGCTGCCAGAACTATTTACTCCTTAACCCAGATAAAACTAAACTCCTGGTTTTGGAAGCAGACAGAAGATAGCGGAGCTTGGCGTCTTCAAGATTTCATTGCTTGGAAAGGAACTGCTACCAGTAGCTAGTGGGAAAGATTTGGGCGTAATTTTGGACAACAACCTAACTTACGATGATCACATTACTCACAATCGCTACATATTCCCTTATTTAAATCGGCGAGTGGTTACAAAGATACAGAAGCTTCTATTACAGAACAGTGAAGATATGGAACCCATTGGACAATTAATTAAAACTAAGTAAAGCTGTTTTAAGCTTCAAACGAAAGCTCGAAAGAAAGCTACTTTGCTCGGCATAGAACTTTATAAACAATAATAATAATAACAATAAATGTCTTGATTTCGCCCGTTAAAATACATAACAAACGTTACGGAGAGTAAAGGTATACAAATCATGAAAATCGCACAGATCATTTACAATTATTATATAAAACCTAATGAAACATTGGATATCTATATTGTTAAAATGCCAAGTTGTATTGAAACCTTATTCTATTAAAGTAGCAATTCTTAAAACGTTCTGTATTAATCCGTGGTAATTGACTTGTTTGTGATCTTAACTTCTTGGATGACTCTTTGACTTCCGGCAAAAGGGCATATAATGGATGGTTAACATTGTTCTTAATTTTGGTGAACAACCTGCGGTCACGCTTCTCTAAAAGGTCAGATATTTATTAACTCAAAAGTGTAACGTTGCTTATTGCATCTTTTTAAAAAGCATTGTATGGTGTTTAAATCTACCTGGCTGGCCCCTTATACTGGAAGTGCGTACGTGATCTTTGGCAGAACAATAGCCTTAAAGAGATGATCTATCTCTACCTGCGTGTATCCATCCTTTCTTAGTGATCTTAAAATGTACAAACACTTGTTTGCTTCCCGAAGCTTTCCCTTAACATGCGATGAAAACTTACAGTCGTTTTGTAATGTGACACCTAACAGAGTGAAACTGTGACTCTGTTCTATACCACATAGAGGGAGGAAGTTAGGTGTGACACCTTTTTTAGCCATACAGAGTTCTTTGCATTTGCTTGTGTTACAGCTCATACCAATGTTTCTTGTATTTTATGTTGGATCTTATTTAGCTCTTAGATAGTTTTACCAATCCACTTTTTATATATTTCTGTACTCCATTTTGTTTGTAATTATACTTTTTGTAATTATCTTTGAAAAGCCTTGTTGAAGGAAAGATAATGAACAATTATTCTTTGAAATCGAGGTGAATAGTGGCTAAATATTTACCGAGCCGCGAAAGGCGGCGAGGTAAATATTCCCAAAGCCACGATTCACCGAGATTGAAAAGAATAATTGTTTTAGTACATACACACGAAGTGATCTCAACAAAATCAGAGAGGAAACCATTAAAAAGTACGATTTGATTGACAGATCAAATCACGCGTAAGTAATAGATCTTTGCAGAATTTTCAAACATGGCAATTCACAAGTTTATCATTTCGCAAACAACAGCGTAATGACTTAAATGGAACCGCTAAAAGTTTGAACTGTTTCCTTACTTGAGAAGAAAAGTAGAGCTTTGTTGTTTTCTGTTGACTCGCCAAGTTTACAGCCAAAAGGGTTTGATGTGTCGTTCTTCGCATGAAGTGCTGACAAAAATGGCAGCTCGGTTGCTCGGTTTTATCATTCTTTTTCCTGTTTACTTGAAACGTAGAATTTCTGCAAACGTTTCCTTTTAAATTTGTTTGTCATAAATAAACTTCGATTTTTGAGCCAAAAGTTTCTTGTCAGAAAACGCTGAGTTCACGAAACGGCTTCTTCTACGCGAATACACGGGAGTTGTAAACAATCCATCGAGCGCAAAACTCAGCTACAGTAAATTGAAAAACGCCGTATTGAATCCTTCCAAGTCTTTTCTTGCCTTAAAAAAAGTCAGTCCTAGGCTTTTGTCGACTTTTAAAAAAATGGGGAAAACACTGAGCTCACACATTATCCACTCGCTAGGAGGTGAATATTGTTGAATAGTCCGAGATAGCGAACCAATCAGATTGCTTAAATCACCAAGATCACTGAGTGTGTATATACTAATAAAGGTTGTATGATGATGGGTAAGTACGACGAAAGGAAGTCGCCTTACTTGAGTATTCTGAGGGACTGATCCTGGTGTCCCATTGTCGCTATCATAAAATCAGCAGAATCTAATGCAAACATCGAAGCAAACCAAGAGGGCAAACCTCTGTGGAAATGAGACAAATGCATATGCCCAATGTGATCATCTGATGGCCAACAGAAAATATCTCAGTAACTGTGATTATTTATAATCTCATTGAAAGGACGTAAAAGAGATCTTTTTGCCAGTTTCATCCGTACGTATGACAAAAGGGGAGTAGCCTTACTTGTGTATTCTAATGGACTGATCCTGGTATTCCTGTTGTGCTACCAAGACATCAGCCACATCTAACACAAACATCTTGATTTTTTTGGGGTCCAGTACTCGGTTGCGCAGAATCCAGTCTAGTAGAGTTCCGGGTGTAGCAAATATTATGTGATCTGTGACTTTCTGACCTCTTGACACTGTAGAAAGGAGGAGGAAAAGAAAGAAAAGTAAGAACTGTAAAGACTAGTGTATACATAATTCTTTACAAACACTAAACTCAAACAAACTCAATACAAAGAGTGTTCAATCGCTTTTTAACTCGTAAATGCCCGAAGGGCAATTTACGAATTATCGCTGTGGGATGAGATATGCAAATGAGTCACTCACTCACAGTAGTATAGGAGGGATGTTTTACTCCTCTTTTTTGGGCTGGAATTTCATTAACTTGGGCAGGAATAAATTAACGCCGATGACGTCATAATTTTTTTTTCTTCATCTCATGAAAAAAATACGCAGGGATGCCATTAAGATAAGGTCATGTGCTATTTTTAGTTGGTTTAGGATTTCTAGTTACTTTAAGGTCGATAAACGTCTTCGTTTTCGATTGGTTAGTTGGAAAATAAGAAACGTTTTTATTGGTTAATTCATACTGTCTGAGGAGTAAAGTCAAACTTGTCTGTGACTTAAAATCACGGAGGCGTAATGTAATTATGCAAGTCCTATTTCCTGCTGCTGTGATTGTCCTAGTTCCGGTTCACTGACTTTTGGCGGGCAAATCGTGCATATTAATGAGGGCAAAGACAAACTAGCTCTTTTTAGCACGAAATACAATGTTTTACTTACCCCTCTCCCTTTTCAATTTTATTGCCCGCCTCAATTTTTTTATGCCCTTTTCCACAATTTTATTATTTTCCCTCCCCAATGTTTTTTATTTCTCTCCTCCACAATTTTTATTATTTTCCCCCCTCTTATACTGCTACTCACTCTCTTTGTCACTCGAGTCGGCCGATATGAAAACGAGATGTCGTTGTTACCGAAGTGTAGTTTGGGCTACTCGTGAGAGAAGCTTGCGAACGAGGTCATGCTCGCGTTCACTGTCACGCGCCCGTAGCGGTCAATCGATTGTATCAGTTCTGGAGGTCGTGTATACATTGTACACTGCGAGTATCTCAACCATAAGCATGCCGTATTATCAGCGGGGCCAAAAAGTATGACCTTATTTCTCCTTTATGAAAGAATTAAATTGGCTTACAGTAGAAAAATTAATCTATCTTAGAAGTGCCACTCTGGCATTTAAATGTATGACGGGCTCAGCACCGGATTATCTTACGTATAAGATGACTGACGTTTCGACAACCTGTGCGGTAGTCATCTTCAGAGTACTATTGTCACAGTTAAACAGTCGTCTATTGTTAGTCAAATTGTCTCAAGCAAAACTAACTACGAGAGAATGACAATTTGACTAACAATAGACGACTGTTTAACTGTGACAATAGACGGATCGAAACGCACCAATTACTGATTACGAGTCTTCATAGCCAATAACATCAATGCTTAACTGACAGACGACATCACGACGTAATTGACCAATCAAATCAATAACCAGAATATAATACCATCAACTGACGTGATACAACTCACTTTGACACTGAAGATGACTACCGCACAGGTTGTCGAAACGTCAGTCACTGTCAACAACAACAGTCCTATTCAGGACTACGTTCACCCGGACGATCAAACTCAACCTACTTTTGAAATGACTCCTGGGTTCAAACCTTTCACAGTTTTAAATTTATATTGTTGTTAAATGTATCCCTGCTAACAACTAAGGATTAAATTTTGGGTATACGTAAAAGCTGCTAAAAATTGTACCATCTAGACTTGTCCTACATTTAATACAAACTCTACAAACAGCACGCAACAAAAGCAGAGTGGATGAATTAAATTCCTTTATCTTTACAAGAAATTCGTAAGTCCCACTTGATCCTTTTTGTGCGCCATGGCTGCTAACGAGGAAACAGTTTTCTCTTTTCAAGAAACTGTTGGCGACCTTAATTTGCGATTTTCAAAGCTTGGATAGGAGAAAGTCCAGGCCAGTTTATTGACCGAGTGAAACGAAAATAGCTGATCTCAGGTTACGCGAAAGCTGAACTGAGCGGGCGAGAGGAAGAAGGAAGAAACCTCAGTTTCGCGCGGCTGTATATCTTGCCATATGTACTACAAACGAAAGACAGACCAAAAAACAGCCTGCATTTTCAGTATAATACTAAAAACGAGTAACGAAAAATATCTTAGCTAGATTACAAAAGCTGAACCCAGGAGTGGCTACTTTTAAAATATGAACTCGCACCTGATTATTTAAGATAGGCACATGATTATTTAAGATATATATACTTAAGTTTGTGAAAGGTTTGAACCCAGGAGTCATTTCAGAAGTAGGTTGAGTTTGATCGTCCGGGTGAACAACGTTTCGACAACCTGTGTAGAGTCAAAGTTTGACTCTGAAGATGACTACCGCACAGGTTGTCGAACCGTCAGTCACTGTCAACAACAACAGTCCTATTCAGGAGCACGTTCACCCGGACGATCAAACTCAACCTACTTTTGATACTTAATTTTATCGCATGATTCTTTAAAAACAAAACCATTTACGAGTTCCCCACAGTTTTTGCTTTGATTAGAAGCCTTTACAGCTTGCGCATATTTTTCTGGCTCCAGTTTCTCACCTCTCTCCCCCCTCACTGCATAACCAATCTTGACTTCAGGGCAAAATTTGCCCATCTTTTCTGCCATTTGTCCTGTTTGTATTGCAAGCTCATATGTTGGTGAAATGCAGATAACCTTGAAATGAAAAGGCACAATCAATCGGTTCATTGCAAGAATTCAGTTTCGTGGGGAAAAATTCCTTAACACTTAATGTTTGTTCCCGCTTTAAAGCTAACAAGTGAAAATTGACTAGTTTCCTGGATTACCATCCCCTAAGACCCATGGACAGCTCACTATGACGAGGTGTTCACTGGCAAAGTTGTTGCAAAGTTTAAAGTTTCCCATGTACCTCTGAGTATTTTATGAAGATTACAGGGGTGTTTTAAAGTTTTACATCTACCTCAACCAATCTGTGAGAACTTTATGAAGATTGCAGGGGTAATAATCAACTTTATTTTTCGAGGGTGGCACTTGACAGTATAAAATACTGATAAACGCGTGGCCCTCAAAACAAATTAAAAATAAACACAAATACATATAAATAATGAAGTAATTAAAACCAGGTGATTTAACAATTAAAATATAAATTATGTACAAATTAATATAAAATATATGAGAATAAAGTAGAATAGCCTAAGCTATACTAAAGCGATGAATATCTTTATACGACTCCAAAAATACTTATATAAAGTCTTCTTTAAAATTTCTAAACTAGAGCCACACTTTGTTTCATTGGGAAGTGAATTCCAAAACCTAGTGGCTGATACTTGAAAAGTCCTAGCGCGTTCTGATTCTCTTTTATACTTTGGACAAATTATATTCAAAGACCCATATCTACTTTGTCTTTCAGTAGAACGTATGTCGATGTTTCGTTTGAGTAATTCTAGAATATAATGGGGACACCCCGTTCAAACGTTTATAAACTAATGCGCACTGATTAATCTTAGCTTCATGAAAAAAAAGGTAGCCAATTAAGTTCTCTAAACAGATCTACACTACACCTTTTGCTGTTCACTACGAGAAAATACGCATTCATTTGCGTGAAAAGGCGACCAACAGCGCGAAGATACATTCATTAGCGCGAAAAAGCGAACATTTGCGCGTAACTCAGATTCAATGACGATTTTTGCATTTTAATCAACATTCAATAACATTTTTGGGCATTCATTTGCGTCATTCGACATACAAAAGAGAAAAATATACTTTCATTAACGCCAACATTCGAGTCATTAAAATTATCTTGAAAATCATTAGGAACAATAGACAAACATTTAAGTGCAAACGCTATTCATTAACATTTTTATGACACTGTTTGCAGTTCAATAGCATTCCTTGACAGCTTGAGAATGGATGAGACAAACATTAATGCGCTTGTACAATCAATTGAGCGTTCTTTTAATTTAATATACAAAAATATATTTTCAATTAAACAATACCAATTCCCCCAAAAAATTGGCCTGAATTTGTTTAAAGAATCACGCCGTACTTCGCCACTGTGTGTTCGTCGACGGCTGCGGCTATACATTTACCCTAGACGGCCAGAAGTCATGGTGGGGCGCGACAGGGAGTGGAGGGCGTACCGCCAAGTGTGCGGCCAACGAGGACGAAACTTGAATATGACCATGGCAATACAACCTATCAGATGGTTTCCTCGGAAGCTGCTGTATTAATGAAAACTGTGTCGGTTTTTTTCCTGGCACGGGCCAGGAAATACTGGATCCCCATAAGTCGGTGGTCTTTGGGTATGACGGGGTACCAGCCCACATAGATTTGGCCATTCCCGCCCAATACGAACACAGCTTATGCTTCCCCCCTCGACATCGTTGAAAAGGATTTGAGTTGTCTGAAAGAGACCGCAAAGACCGAAATCTCGAGTCCGGAAATTAAAAGATGTATAACAGGAATGAGGGCAAAGCCCTAGCAATCTCACTGGCGGAGTTCGGAAACAACAGCTGCAGTGCTTGAAGCTCTGCGCAGAGGATGACATTGTGACCGCAGCTAAATGTGCTTAGGGGTACCATTTCATGCAAAACTACCTCCCAAAATGTTTAAATAGCGAGGTTTTTGAGGGATATTCATTTAACGGACTGAAATTCAGGCCAAATTTGTTTGAATTTTCATTCTTTAATTGAATATCGATTTTTGTATATTAAATGTAAAGAACACTCAATTGATTGTACAAGCGCATTAATGTTTGTCTTATCCATCCTAAGGTTGTCCAGGAATGCTATTGAATTGCAAACAGTGTCATAAAAATGTTAATGAATAGTGTTTGCACTTTAATGTATGTCAGTTGTCCCTATTGACTTTCAAGATGGTATTGATGACTTTGATGTTGGCGTTAATGAAAGTATATTTTTCTCTTTTGTATGTCGAATGACGCAAATGGATGCCCAAAAATGTTATTGAATGTTGATTAAAATGCAAAAATCGTTATTTAATCTGATTTAGGAGCAAATGTTCGCTTTTTTACGCTAATGAATGTATCTTCGCGCTGTTGGTCGCCGTTTAACACAGATGAATGCGTATTTTCTCGTAATGAACAGCAAAAGGTGTATTTGCCCTAGTATCAGCATTGAGAATAACGTGTGCGGCACGCTTCAGTAGCCTGAAGACCTTTTTAAATTATCAACAGATGTAGAAACCCACACTAGAGCCATAAATCATGGTTTGTTTTATCATGATGGCATTGTAATAATGAATTCGTTGATCTAAAGGTAAATGACGCCGGGGTGTAGAAAAAGGCGAGCAATACATCATACAGGAAGTAAAATGATACATTCAATAAAATATGTATGATGTAATAATACCTGAGGGTAGTTTTTTGTTGCATCTACTCTGCTAAGCATGGACAAAACAAATGCTGCAGTTTTTCCTGTTCCAGGCTGCGATTGAACTATCATATTGTTTGGTCTAAACATCAAACAAAACAAAAGCAAACATTCATACACTTACAAATACCACTTGGCACCCACCAAGAAACTTGATCCTGTCATAGAATTGTCATTAATTTTTTCTCACATCCCACATAATTTTCCCGTATAGAATTATTGAGCCCACTGTATTGGATTGCACAAAACCCCCTGGGCTTACTTATTGTTGTCCTGCGGAAAACGCAGGAGATAGCGTTTCCGAGACCCTAAATTTAAAACTTTTTGGGGGAAGCATTCCCCCGACACACCCCCAGGTATGGCTAACTATAACCTGTTTCAAGCATTCAGACAGTGGGGACGGTACTCTCTTACTTCGCGCCACACTCCACTATCTGAACGCCTGGTACAGCTTATGCTCTAACTTTTCTTCCCATGTGTACACCCCCAAAATCTCACCACGCCCCTCACCTGCCCCTGACTACCAGTATAAATGGATAAATGGGGACTACTCGTAGTCTAACTGTAATGGTATTGCGGATTTTATTCAAATATATAAGTTGAACCTCTAAATACTGTTACCTATATCATATTTTTTTTCTGCGCAAAATTGTTGTGTCAAACTTGTTATTGCCAAAGCGGGGTAAATTTTTTTGTTGTGGGGGGGGACGGGGTGGATAAAATTTTGATACAACACACTTTTCTGAAAAAACCCCGCTCCCTCCCTCCCCCTCCCCCCCCCCCCCCCCCCCGTGGCACGTAATAAACGATCGGTTCCTTATGTACTATTGAAGATTACAAATTCACTAATATACTCACGGATCAGCTAAGAGCATGGGTAGTGCTGTTTCCTGAATCTTGGATGGTTTGTTAAAACCCATACCATAGACGCCACGACGGAGTTCTTCTGACCTAATTAAACAATAAAAACAGTTTAATGTTACTAAAAGTAAACTGATCCTTTCAAATGTGAAAATATTTTAAAATCCCTTTCACGCTCTGTCATAAGGAAAGCGTTTGATCGGTGGAAAGTACTTACAGTGGTAATTCCTCAAATGACTTGACAGAGTGCAAGGGTGAACTTGGGTCATTTCTCTGTACCTCAACCTCACTCTTGGTCTTAACACGTTTACTTCTTAACACTTTCATCAAAAAAGAAGCATCTGCAAGGTCTGTAGCCTTAGTCTGCTCTGTGGAAGAAAGACAATGTCAGTATGGGGTTTTAGTATTGATAAAGGTATAAATAATGGTAATGAGGACTGAGGGGAGTCCAATTCGGTCTGTAATGATACTCGTGATTAACAAAATCGGTTGACCGCGTAGCGGGAGTCCGATTTGCTTAATCACGAGTATGATTACAGACCGAACTGGCCGACACGAAGTGCTGTTACCAGTTAATCAAAAATATAACCAAGTTTGTGAGATTTGGCCCTTTTTTTAAATTAAAACACAAGAAATTACGAGCGCTAGAAGTGAAAAAAAAGCTATTAAAGTGCGCGCGCCAGATGGCATGATGCATACTGTCTTCCATTACACTGTCTTATTAGTGCTGAAATTAGGACAATTGATAGCCACTCAGATTTGAGAATTTTGTTACAGCTATGATTAGTATGAATAATAATATTACAAAATATGAAATACGACAGCTAGCGTCACTGAGCTTGCATTTAGTTTGTACCATTATCCTCTTCTTCTGTATTAGCTTGCTTCTCCTTTGTTGGTTGAGTAGTACTTGTGTTACTTAATTTCAACTTATCAACCTGGAAATAGTGAAAAAATATATGAAAGTCAATGGGAGTGTGAGTAGTAAGTACCATCACTGTTTTCCACGCGGGGAATGAGTGCAGAAATTCCACACTGATGATGTATGTGTCACTGCCCAGATATAGGCTGATTTTTTGTGCTGCAAGGGAAATTTGCATTAACCAATCAGAATCACTACACAAATCTGGTTAGTGAAACGCCATCAGTCTAGAGTTCCTGTCCTTGTTCCATAGAGGTCATTTCCTTGGAAAACCAGTGGTCGCATCACAAAATGTCATTGAATTGTTGGATTTTTTCTCAGGTAAATCTTGCGACAATACTACTCTTAATGATCATTACATCTCTTGCGTATTGTTCCTATCATCACACATTATATAGGACAACGTTTACACTCGGTGCCCAAGTACAGTCCTCGCTGGGCACTAATGTGAACGCACCATTTTTTTTCAAGTACCCACGCTAGAATTCGGGCATGGTGCCGGTGCCCGAGAACAAGGTCGAGACCTTGTTCTCGGGCACAAAAGTGGGAACTGGGTCCCTGTCTGCACACAATTTCTGTAAGTTCCGGGCAGTCCACTGCTTTGTTCTTACTGCTAAGCTCATGTTTCAAAATGGAGTCTGACAAGGCGAAATGGAGTAATTATGTATACCGTCACATATCGGATCACGGACTTCTTTGCACTCCAGATTTCGTGTATTGTTTCTTTGAACTAGTAAGTTACTCTTTTTAAAGAGAAAGTTTCAGATATATGAATTCAGGAAGAAATAGCGGGCTTTCAATTCTAATACAAATCTTCCCGCCATCTTGCCCTGATTGCCCATGATGCAACTATAAGCGTGAACTCCTCTATAAAGCCTTATGGAATTCTAAACGCAGCGACAGTAACTTACTTCTCCAGAGATTTGCCGCTCTAGCTCATCAACTTCAGCCGCCCAGTCTTCATCAGCCATTGCTACAAGAAAATTTCGATGATGGACGGTAAAACAAAAGATATCTTTCCGAAGACTGGCTGTAGCCTGAGAAAACAGCCGACATTTCGCGATGCTACCGCTGGTTTCCCCGCCAAATGACGTCTGAGAAACGAGCGCAGAAATTCCATTCCGATGATGCGTAACTACCCAGATCTGGGTGGTGACGAGTCATCAGTATGGAATTTGTGTGCTCGTTTCTCAGATGTCATTTGTAGGCTTGAATAAACTCTGCCAGCAGAATTTCGAGCAGAATAAGTGAATTCTGCCGGCAGAATAAGGAAAAATCAGCGGCACTGATGATATGCATAACAGTTGTCAGAAAAATTTAAAACTAAATAAAAAACAAATGAAAATGGATTAATTTGATTATTTAATAACTACAACGCACTCACATTAAAAGTAACATGAATTACAATTTTGCTACGCATAATGAATAGCTAATTAGTTTTTAGGGGTTAGGCCCAGGCTCCCCTCTATATTTGCGAAAATAAATATGGCCCAAAGGGCCGAAAATTTGTTCGGATACCGAGCAGAATTCTAGCAGAATAACAGTGTCTGAGCAGAAGTTTGAGCAGAATAAGCGATTTTTACGAGTACTGCCGGCAGAGGCAGAATAAGCTATTTTACGAGCAGAGTTTATCCAAGCCTAGTCATTTGGCGCGGAAACCAGTTGCAGCGTCTCCAAATGTCGGCTGTTTTCTCAGGCTAGACTGGCTGTTGATCTTGCAAATGTGATCTGTTTCCGGTTTTTTTTTTTTAAAGAGGCTTGGGATCTAGTACAACCAATCAGTCTGCTGAGCTTTCCGTAAAAATCCTATTCCTTCGGGAAAATAGGAAAAAAAAGGAGGTCTTAAAATTTTCATGAATACCTTACATAAATTGTCAAAGAAATACGTTCCCACTAGGTTTTTAGCTCTGCACATGCCCCACAAGGTTCGTCAACGTTCTTCGGTAACAGATCGATAAATTTTCGGGATATACTCGGAAGTTGCTTGGCAAAGGATACAACGAGTATGGCGGCGGTCATTAACCTGAGATCAGGCGTTATTATTTTTGTTTTTATTTTGTTGCTTCTTTGATTCTTTGGCTCGAGAGGGAAAAAAATAACGCCTGATACATTCATTTAACAAGCCGTCAACCGCCCCCTAATTTACATAATCTAACGTCTGCAGACTTCATTATTAATACAGGGCTGTCAAAAAGGTTTTAAGTAGCAGGCTGATAATGAATAGTAGGCGGCTTTGGAACTCGCACCAAAGGCACAAGGTTTTGAGTGCCGAGGCATCTGGGGATATTTTGAAATTGAGAGTCTCAAAAATGGTGTTTCCAGGGGTTTTCAAGTGGTATTTTCCACTGCAGCCGCCACGTTGTTTTGTCACAATACATGCAAGACTGGGAACAATGGCGTCAAAATATCCCAGGCGTTCCACGACATCGCACGGTTCGAACGTCTCACAGATCTGAATCCGTTTAAATATGCATTCTGTGCCATTAAAAACTGGGAAACGGATGCGTTACAATTTATTTTATTCGATGGTGCTTATTTTTTGATAGCAGTTATGGTGGAAGGAGATGAAAGTAACCGGCAAAGGATGGCTAACTAGCCGGCGGTTTTGGCCGGCTACCGGCCCTTATTGACAGCCCTACCTGCTGCTCGACCTGCCATGTTATTAGCTAATCAGCGTTTACCAGACGGGAATCAAGTTTTGGCGCGAATAACGTCTCTTGAAATAATGTTGGGGAAAAGAAAATGTTTAAATACGTCCATTTTCAGATGGTGCTTCCGAAGAAAATGTTTTAAACGTTTTTTTCATAACAAATGAATAAAGAATTTACAGGTAAAAGTTCGTTGACTTCGTTCTGTGCCGAAAGCAGTGAAAAACATTTTTAAGTTGGTGCACCATATCTCACCAACTCAAAAGTGTTGTGAAAGGGAAGATCGCTCAGTATAATTGGCAGGTTACTGAAGCAGGAATTACAGTCAAACCAGATCAAGATTCCATTCACGAATTGATTATCTGAAAAGTGAACCTGTTTGTCGCTTCTGTAACTTGTACCCGGAATCAAATTGCATTCAAATGTTCGCTAAATGTTTGGCTCTTTAGAATACGATGAGATGGAAAATATTTCAACGAATAAAATTTCTATTTAGACATTCTTCAAATTCAAGAAAACTGAGCCAGCAGAAACTTCATAACGAAGTCGCGTGTGTATTCACCCCATATTATGCAAGTAAAAATGCAGACTGAAATCAACAACAACGAACTGTTGGCGGCATTTTGGCTGATCCGAACAGCGCAAATCATCCGTATTGTTTCCTATTCAATCAGAAAGAAGTCCAGATTCTAACTTTTTTTTGTTTGCAAAGTGGACACGACTTAGCAGGAAGGTTCGGACGTGTGATCCCCTTGTATAGGACTTTGGGGCCAGCTGGCCTGCCTACGAGAGTTACTACAGCGGTGCACAGAATTTTGGCGCCATCAGCGGGGCAAATTTCCTCCAGTAAAGAAGTGAGAGCCTGAGATATTTCTGGTTTTATTGAAGCCAGAGTTCGTGATCTTAACTCAGTTCCATATCTTGGTTTTACTAGTCTGGGCAAATCAGGGTGGATCAGCCTGAGCCAAGTGAGGACTATGAAATTCTCTTATGTGGGGGTGAGCTCCTCGTCTTCAGTAGCTACCTCACCATGGTGTGACAGGCCATTAGGGCCGAGTAATGTGTCTTCAACAAAAGGCCATCAATCTCTGGAAAAGATCCTCAGGGCGCTCCTCGGTTTCAAGGTGCAAGTTTACAGAATCCAGAAAGTGAGCGCCTGTTACTTGAAAGCCAAAATGTTCACGTATCGTGTTTGAAACTGACTAAATAGAAGTTGAATTCTTGACCAGAGTAGTCCTAGATGTGACAGGAAAATAATTCGCTATCTGTCTGACCATGAGCGCCAGAAAATTAACCTTTTGCCGGGTGGTAAGACGTTGTTCCTCCGGTACACTTGAACCATCGTTTCCAAAGCCGCTTAGGGGCTGGCCTTAGTTTTCTTGCCCCACGTAACGCCATCCTCGTGAAATGGCGCGAAGTGGCTGTCGAGTGACAGTGTATACACTGAGTTCTGCTTCCAATTTTCGAAGCTGTTGACAGTCTCGGTCTTTGAGAGGCTCCACTACTTCGGAGTATGGTGAGTACTGGCCATAACTGTTGCTTTTCTGCTGTTTAAAGAGTGAATCGTGCTTCGGCAACGAAGTATCGACTTACCGACGAATGGAGCGGCGGCTCTGCTTTGTGTTCGACGTTTAGGTTTTCTGGACGTAGATTCGAGAGCGCTGCCACCACACCAGAAGAAGAAGAATCGGTCGATCGATGACACGATACGTAACACAACCAGAGCTTTAATAACAAGACGCTATGGAGCCTACACTTCGGCGTTGTGGTTGTGGAACTGATTAATTGTAAATGCGGAGGAATAGTAAGAAATGAAATATGGGATTTGTCAGGATAATAGAGAGTTTTAGATCCGAGTTTACTGCGAACCTCTAACCGCTGGAGGTCACGTGACAAGTCTTTCGCGTCACGTTTGAGGTTTACGACGTGCGTTTTCAACGTGGGGAGGTAGGTTTTCACGTAGGTCATTTACCTGAAAGCTTTTAGCGTATAATTCTTGTTTTATCTCACGTAATGATACAAAAATCTTGTGGAGCAAGTCTTTATCCACTAACAGAGGCACAAATTCGGGCGAAATGCTAAATTTGATTAATTGGATCTTGAAAACAAGTGCCATTCATGGCTGCTGATTCAAAATGGCGGCCGTAAATTCAGTGCAAAAAGAACTAATGTACGAATTTACAGCTCTTTGCTGCTAGATAACCCAGTGTTACCGTAAATCTCTTTTATTTTCACTGATTGATATTTATTTTATTTCTGAATGGAAAAATAAACCAGAATCCACTTCTTTAATCCACCACCAATCTAAATCGAATTATGTTTGAACGTCGAACCGCAAACTGCGGTTAGAGGTTCGCGGTAAACTCTGATCCAAAACTCTCTATTCTGAAAAGAGCAACATCCAAGAGGCCTACTTGTCAAAAACTAGAATTTCGGGGCAAATTGTCTCTGAGATATTACCCCAGTTAAGCTCTGATGACTCCATACAAATCCTTCTAAATTTGACTTGGGTCTATTTGACCTAAGTCAAATATGAGGTTACTGGTGGTGAATAACAGGTCTAACAAAAAAAAACAAAGAAAAGAGAATTCTCTATTTTCTTACATCAGGCTTCAAAAACAGCATACCAGTCTCATGTACTGATTAAAGATATGTAAGGCAAGGGTAAGGAGTCAAATACGTTGAGTATGGAGTTGGCTAAAACTCAATGTTACGAGTTCGAATTAACACAATAACCAAGGAACAGTCTTCAAAGAACTTTAAAACACAGCGTCCGCCAACACAAACTTGACTTGAGCTTAAGCGAAACTAAACAGACTCTGCCAATAATAACAAACTCTCACTTGAACTTCAGATATGTTACGGCTAGCGCCAACTTGTAAACACAGAACTTAAAAATCGACCTTCGTCACACTTGACTAAACACAGCACTCCAGTTCGTGGGAAAAAACTTAGTTCGTCGAAAGAACTCGCTTCGAACTTGTATGCCGTTTGACATAAGGTTCTAGAAAACACTAAACAGGCGAATAGCAGTAGCTTTTCGACATATTTTATGATTTTAGTAACTGATGCAAATCTGCTGACTCATGCTGAAATGTAAACATGCCCTAATTATTTATTCATGAATAATCCAAAAACGTAGAGAACGTTCGAGAAAGTCACGCAACGCATGAAAGCAATTTACTACGCAACACTCAACAAAGACAAAACGTCTTTGTGCAACATTTTGTAACTTTATATTCATCATAAAACAGTTCGAAAGGAGCGCTCACTGGTGAAATGTTTTTCAACACTCGAAGAGAAATTTCGTGTCTCTACGAGGCCATGTAATATCCTCTATTTATTCCTCGAGTAAACTAACGACTTAACTCGAAGTGCTTTCAAGATATCACGAAGTAGTCCGGTCCCATTTCGTGAAATAGCCGAAACAAGCCGAAAAGTTACGAATTTGCGCGCCCAATCTTGTCCCGAAACTAGTGCATAATTTCATAGCAATTTTCATATTCCGAACTACCTTGGGTTGCAGTGGCGCAATCGGCTAATCCCTCAACTTAGAGTCTCCTCTGATCTTACGGGTCACACAGGTGAGTCGGTTCAAACCCCGGGAAAGCCAAATTAATAATTCTTTGTTCCTCGAATGAGTTAAAGAATAAATCAAAGTAATCGAAGTGATCTCGAGATATCTAGAACTAATTCGGCTCTCACTTCGTCAAATAGCCGAATAAAACCGAAAACCTACAGACTTTCCGAACCCAATCTTGTCCCAAAAATATCAACTTTGGGACATCCGTGAGCGTCGCGAAGCCTTTACTTCGCGCTCCGCCGAAGTAACAAGGCAAAACACACAAGTCTTAACACGAGGGAAGCGAGAGACAAGCGAGGAACATGCCTTTTACAGAAGTACCGCTGACCGGTACTGGCGGTAGGCTCGCGTTTCCTCAAACCGGTGGCCAAAGTTGATACTTTGAATGATGTGGCGTAAGTTCACTTTAAATACCTCAAGTGGGACGTGTATGTAAAATCGCCCCTCCTTGGCGTCGCAAGATCTTAGCTTTCTTAAAATCTTGTCGTGAATTTTCTTTAACATTCGCAGCACCATTCCTATGCTCGGCAGGAGCTGCTCTATTTCTCAATCTTAGCTTCGTGACACATTGGAGACGTATATCGTCCCATATTCCGGCAAAGAAATCTGTTTATTATATAGACACGAGTGTTTGACTGGAAAATATACCACTCATAAAATTCATAAAAACTACATTCGGGACCCGAGTGGTTTATTTTCCATAATCTCACACGTGAGTTTATCGATGACGTAATTTTGTTAATTTTCCTCTATTATTTTATCGATGTCATTTTGTCTATACAATAAAAAGAACATTACACGGCGGCTTGAAGATATGAATTTTATTTTCTCGTGGCAAAAACAACATTTTACTCACTTGCTGCGCTCGTTCGTAAAATATTGTTTTGCCACTCGAAAATAAAATTCATATCTTCGCGCCACCGTATAATATCCTCTATTTATTTCTCTCGAAGGGGGATTTTTTTTTAAACATTCCCCATCTTGAATTTTACCAAAGCCAAAAATTAAATTCTTCGACTTATCTTATTGGCGCAAGTGTTCAGAATTTATGTTTATACATTTTAAATATTAGCGAAAGAACCTGCTACAAATTTTAGACTTAAGAGGTTGTTGTGTAGAGGTGGCCTAACTGTCAAATTTTAGCCTAACAGGTTCTTAAAAACCAGGTTCTTAGTCGCGGGTTTTAACTGTATTATGCAAGAAAGATGACGAAACTAAACTACGTCAAAAATGTTTTTCTCCCGAAAACAAGAGTAATTGTAGATCAATAGTAGATCACACTTAAGTAATTGTATTTCTAAGAATAAAATCATATCATATTTGGTCAAATATATGGATTCGCTGGTTTTCCGTATCACTCACAATTATCCTTTCATCACTAAGACTTGCTGCAGAAACCGGGAAATTAAAGTCTCCTCTCCCGCTACTTTCACTTCCAAACTTTGTAACAAACTTTCCACTCAGTTCAAATACCTGAACTCTGTGCTTTCCTGAATCACAGACCATTAACAATCCTTCTTTGTTAACTGACAAATGACGGGGCCTAATGAACTCTCTATCCTTGCTCTCCCATTTTCCAAATTTAAAAATAAACTTTCCCTCAAGATCAAACATTTTAATGGAACTATCAAAATAGTCTGAGACTATCAAATATTGACCGTGTTGGGTACAGTGATTATACGCAGTGACCAAAGAACCTGATCCACCAAATCCGATTTACGCCGTAAATACTCCCCAAGGGAAGAGAAAATCTTGATTAATTTATTACTCTAATTTACAGGAACAATAATATCACCGTTATCGTATATTGATAAACCTTCAGGGTTTTTAAGCTGGCGATCAAGACTTCCATATTCACCAAAGTTACGAAGAAAGTTGCCATTGAACCCTGTGGTTTTTAGTCTGTCACTATAATATTACCATGACTATCAATAGCGATCCCGGAACCATTTTTCTCATCCTCCCCACCAAACGATCTTAAGAGGGTACTGTCACTTCTAAACACTGAAACCGTGTGATTGAAGAGCTCAGTCACAGCAATTTCATCACGATTATTTAATGCCACCCCCCAGGGCCCGTTAAGCTCTCCAACAGACTCACCTTCTTGTCCAAATGATACCAGAGGAATGTAACGCTTGGTTTGTAAATGAGCCTCAAGAGGACTGTTAGCAATATTTGCCTCTTTATTCCCAGCAATCCCAGCTGATTGTTGCGATTTAGTGTCGCTAAAAACAGTTTTTACATTACCTATGCCTTCACTGTTCAACGCGTTTATCACTGCTTCACTTTTAGTGAAACTAAACCGGGGAATACATTCAGTATCACGGCTTTCTTGGGTGCCCCGTTCCTGTAGGATTTTATCAAATGTTTCCTTGAATCCAAGGATTTCAGTACCAAAGTTTCGTTTCATCAGAGATTCAGATTGTTCAATTGCTGACTCAATTGTTTTTACTTGATTTTCAACTTTGCCTTTTTTCTGTGAGAGTGTTTCAAGTGATTTTTTCGCTTGATTATCGACTGCATCAAAAACATCCTGTTTCCTCGCTTCGATGATTGCGATCATTTGGTCTACATTCGTCTGCACTTGGCTTTTTACGTCGGCTACTTTCGCTTGAATTTCCATGCTCTTTTGGTTGAATTGTTCCACTTCCTTTCTTTTTTCTACAATTTTATCTTTCAAGGAAGTAATCATGGAGTTGATCTGTGTCTTGCGCCCATCTATGGCTTCTTGCAAGGGCATCTTACCATGACCTTCATGAAGCGTTACAGCGCAAGTGTTGCAAATGGCGACTTCACAGCTCTTGCAAAAGAACTTCAGCTCTTCTTTTTCATGGTGTTTCTTCTGGCAAATTGCTGGTCGTTGTAACACAGTCTCGAGGTCTCGATCTTGAAAATCCTTTAGTGCCAGCGTTTTGTGTTCTTTATTGGTGCGTATTATGTTATGTCCTAAAATACATTCCTCGCACCAGAAAGAACAACACTGGAAGCAATATAAGGTCTGGGCGCTCTTCTTGTCACAATTTCCGCATTTCACGTTAGCTGTACTGCACTCTTTAATTGTTAAGACATCCAGCAAACTGTTGATACGAAAATTTGTGGGAAGCTCGCTGGGATTTCCACTTCCAGGGATTTGAAACTGTCTCCTGCACTCGGGGCATGCAATTTTGCCATGGACGCCGCTCGTTCGTTGAATTCCTTTCAGGCAATCAAGACAGAAACTGTGCAGACAAGGCAACTGCTTTGGATCAGTGAATGTACACATACACACAGAACAGGATACTTCATCATGAAGATTGTACGGCAAGGTCTTTATATCCATGGAAAAAATCGGGATTGAGTTTGAAATACTCTATAAAGCTTGTTGTTCGCGATACGATATTTTAAATTGGATTTCCAAGGAACCCAACCCACGTAATGTCCTCTGACCCGGACCAAGTAATCGGCTCCTGCCCGGACTAAACTTTATTTTATCAACCAATCAAACAAAGTCTCTTGCACTGTTTGACATTTTGATTTAATATTCTGTTTTTCTTAGAACCGTTGATCTGCTCTACAAGGCATGGCTGTCGCAATTTTTTTCGTCACCTTTTAAGCAAAACGAACGATATCTTCCGAATTTCTGTCTTTTGATCAGACAAGTGTTGACAAACCACAGGACACCCAAGCTAGCATGTGATAACACGTTGTTGTGTAACAAAAGTATAAGGGTTTGTGTGGCGATTTTAGCAATCGTTATAAAGGGGTCAAAAATAGCAATAAAAATACATGAGAACTTCTTATGCTGTCTGAGTCTTGTCTTATTTTATTTATGGTGTGCTGTTAGCATTTTGGGCCTTACTAAGACATGGAAACGGCAAAAATAAACTGCAGAAATAACCAAGGAAGCAAGGTAAGAAGTTCTACTCATAAATACACTCACTAAAATCCCCACACAAACTCTTATAATATTTCTGTTACTCAACAACGATTCTCACTCGTGAGCTTGGCGGACAAAACGCCGTGATCTTTTCCGGTATCTTTTAAAGGGGCTTGGAAACTAGCAGCAAAATGCTTTTAATTTTGGGAACACTTTCGTTAAAAAATGCCTTGTTCACTCATACGCCTTGGACTAATGAAAGACATGCACACGCACTGCGATAGTTAAACCTTTCTTACATCGGTGTGCACATATTGTTTCTATGCTACACTGAAATAATGAAAAAACATAACAGAGTATAATCTTATAAATGACGTAACAATTTCTTTTATGAATGGAGTAATAGAACGTCGCAACTGATTATCAATCCCCTCTACAATATCTCATCAAAGATGTCCTGAAATGTTTGCGCCAGCTAGAACACAACGTTTGTCGAAGGAGGTGTTACACAAGGAATGATTCGCGGGCGTTTCGAAAAGTTAACAATGGCTCTCGTACGTTCTTCAGTCCGTAATGTACCTAAGTCCTTAGCAATCTTCAGCTGTTTATTATGCCGTAAAATACGTAGACTGCGAGCAGTCTCTCTTGTTCTTCAGATTTAGCGAGGTCATTTTCGTTTTGCTCGACGGACTAAAAAAAGAGAGACTGCTTGTAGTCTCTGAAAAACGATTTGCTACATTCAAATAAAAGCTTTACGGCCAGTAACACATTTCAAAAGATAACTAATCCACAATTTCATCCATAAATATAACTGAAAAGCAAACAGCTACTATTATTTTCTGAAAAACACTTTAGTTGCTAAGTATCCCGTTGGACGCAAAATACAGCTTAGCCATTGATTAAGTTAGATTATTAAAACTACCATGTACAGAACACTATTATATCACGCTCGTTGAAAATCATTTTACACACCTCACCAAAGCGCTGCAAATGTTCTATAGGAAGTTAAACGTCTAGGCTGGAATGAAATCCTTAGAGAGACTTTAGCGTGAGGTTTCAAGAGTTAATTCCTTGTGTAACACTACTTGTTAAATAACTCTTATCGATTTCCATAACTTTGGCGATTCAAGTTAGTTGCCCAGTTTCTCAAGTTCATCCACGTCATCAGCCTGCAAGAGCGTTATTTTCTTGCCAAAATGTTCTTCGATTTTCTTCATGATCGTCATAGACCGCTGACCATCAACGAAGTTAACGGCAATGCCGCTCTTGCCAAACCGGCCAGTCCTGCCGATCCTGTGTAAGTATGTTTCGAAATCCGGTTTACCCGTGGGCTCAACCGGCATATCGTAATTTATTACGACAGTAACCTATAGCAACAAGACAAAAAATAAAACAACATCCTATTACTAAGGGCCTGTTTACATAGAGGTGTGGTAACCCGCTTAGGTGGAGTAACCCCTCTGTCCATATAATCTCTTATTTTAATTTGATCACGTTTACATGTAAACAGGCCTTAAGGCCTCACTGGCATCACTAGGGAATTGGGCGGAGTGGGGGGAAGGCTATGTCACAAAAGAATTGCTCTTTTTGATCAATTATGTGCTCAAGTCATTACCTAGTGCCTGAACCCTTTAAGCTTCAATATCCACATACAAATTCTCCAAACATTTCCTTCAAGAATGTGTTGAGAGAATTTGAGAAAAGATCAAGGCATTTTCTCTTTGGGGATCATTTTACTAGTTCTCATAACCTAATCTCTCGACATTGTATGGATATTGTTAGAAGAAAATTGATGTTGGTCACCATTGGGACTTGAAGTGTTAACCCATACAAAAAATGCTCCTATGCAGTTACAAAGAAGATATCAAATCAAATTAATTTCATCAGGAAGCACTGAAAATATTAACCTTTTGGCAGTTTTGGCAGGCATAGAATCAAAATTTGAAAACTGGCCCAATCACTATGGTCTAAAATAATTATGGTAAGTTAAGGAGCATATTATATACCATACATCCCTACCCTAATTTTCATGGAGTAACATACAGTACCCACCCGCACTCTTACTTGGCTCCTACTTACTATTTTATATCCAATAAGATTTATGTTTTTTACATTTTTCATTACTGTTTAACATTCTGGTACCTTACTATGATTTCTGATTACATATTATGATTTTGTCATGCACGAACCCAAAATCCATGTTTTAATACTAGGGAGTGGGTCACTGATTCTAATGGTGGCTAGTGTGTTCTTACCTGTTCCACATCAATGCCTCTGGCACTGACATTAGTTGTTATTAGCAGTTTCTCCTTGCCCTCGCGGAATCTGTTTAATACTGCTAGCCGCTGTTCCACTGTGATCTCGCCTGACAACAGCGCTACTGAATGACCATCCGCTGTCATCTTCTCTGCCAACCAAGAGGCGGCCTTCCGAGTCTGAAATGACACAGGCATACACAAATGTAAAAACATCCTGGGGTTACGAAAAATTTGCCAAACAGCAACTGAAATTTAAGATGCTTTACAGTCGTTTCCTGGGGCAAGGAAGAATTTTAATGGGAATCAGGGGAAAGGTGAAAGAAAAAAGGAGGGGGAAGGAAGGAATTTATTTTAACACTTACGTGACAGAAAACAATACACTGTCCAATAGACACAACGCCATACATGTTAGAGAGGGCCTGGAACTTATCCTCTTTGTCACGACACACCACATAGTACTGCTTGATATTGTCCAGGCTCTCTTCTTCTCGACGCAGCCGAATGATAATAGGGTCTGGTACTACTGTCTTGGCAAATTTCATCACGTCGTCATCATAGGTTGCAGAGAAAAGAAGCATTTGGCATTCTTTAGGCAGGGTCCTAAAACAGAGGAAATACATTATTTGTTAAGTTCAGTATTGGCATTGTAACTAAAGCGGGGTAGCAATGACAACCTACCATGGGTCACTTGCCCTTGGAACCTGTCACACTCGTCTCTCAGTGGAGAATATTAAAGATAAAAAAAGACAACTTAAATGAATGGAGTTCCCTCCAAGGAACAAAGAGGTGGGTGGGTGGAAGGAAGCAAACAAAAGGGAAAAGAGCAGTGAAGCTATTCGAAGCAAACCAGAGGGCAAACCTCTGTGGAAATGAGACAAATACATATGCCCAAGTCGATCATCTGCTGACCAACAGAAAATTTCCCGGTAACTATTATTATTGATAATCTCGTTGAAAGGACGTAAGTATGACAAAAGGGAAGTATCCTTACTTGTGTATTCTAATGTACTGATCCTGGTGTCCCTGACATGTCACTATGACATTAGCGTCGAGTAACACGAACATCTTGATTTTTTTGGGGTCCAATACTCGGTTGCGGAGAATCCAGTCTAGTAGAGTTCCGGGTGTAGCAAATATTATGTGATCTGTGACTTTCTGACCTCTTGCCACTGTAGAACGGAGGAGGAAAGGGGATTAAGAACATTAAAGGCTGTATAGGTCTGTATGTGGAATACACATGTACAATAATTATTTTCTTTACCGACAAAATAAAAAGAATGCTTAACCTTATTTAGAGGCCTTAACCACGGTTCAAAGAAGGTCAGTTTAACAGTTTGCCATTTGGGTAAGCTGTAGCTAGTCCCAAAGCCATTTAACCAGCACAAAAAAAACTTTGTTGCGAAGGATTGACTATCAACTCCCCAAAAACCTCATTTGCCGATCAGGCAAGTTAAGACTAGAATTCCCTAACAGGATAGCAAACTCCACTAGCTTCAGGCTATCTTACCTTACTTTCTTTGTAAGCTTCTTAACACCAACCTCTCCCCACCCCCACCCCCGCCTGCTTCTAAGGACAAGTGAACTCATCAATTAAAATTATTCAACGTCTCTTAAGGACACCTCAGGCCTATGTTTTGCCCGTATTTTTTCTGGCTCAAGTTTCTCACCTCTCTCCCCCCTCACTGCATAACCAATCTTCACTTCAGGGCAGAATTTGCCCATCTTTTCTGCCACTTGTCCTGTTTGTAGGGCAAGCTCATATGTAGGTGAAATACAGATAACCTTGATAAAAGCACAAAAAACAATTCAGCTTTATATGAACAAATTCATCATCTAACACTTCATGTTTGTTTCTGATGTAACACTTTCACCACTAAAGAAGAAGATGGAGTTTTTAAGTGGTTTGTACTTTTGAGTCTTTAGACGAAATCCTACAGTGTGACCAATCACCATTCAAATGACACCAATTTGGCCGTAGACCAAAAGCAGTCTCTTTTTTTGTTAGTTTGTTGAGCGAAACAAGCGAGACACGAAAATGAAGCCATAACGCTTACACCTTATTTTACAGTTTCACACTTTTGCGCATACCTCAACAAATTTTTGAGGTTTTTTTACAAGTTGTGCAGGGGCAAGGAACATACAGGAAGTAAAACAAAATAATAC
This sequence comes from Porites cylindrica, assembly GCA_964035525.1. Classification (NCBI taxonomy): domain Eukaryota; kingdom Metazoa; phylum Cnidaria; class Anthozoa; order Scleractinia; family Poritidae; genus Porites; species Porites cylindrica. The sequence continues at coordinate 61,837,271 of OZ037775.1, forward strand.
CTGAGGGAAGTTTTTTGTTGCATCTACTCTGCTAAGCATGGACAAAACAAATGCTGCAGTTATTTCTGTCCCTTACAGTGATTGAGCTATCATATTGTTTGGTCTAAACATCAAACAAAAAAGCAAACATTTATACAATTGCCACTTCATACCCACCAAGACACCTCCCTAAGTGTTGCGCCTTAATGTGAAGGGGAGGTTCGTGTGCCTCAATGACCCTGAAAACTAAACTGTACAGCAGTTGGGACCTTGCTCTTTGGTGCCGGTTCAACTGTGTTGGACAGGGTTTGGGTGAAAGGCCAAGCCCCAGTTGTTCAAAAGTTGGATAGCACTATCCACCGGATAAATCACTACCCAACAGTTACATGTTAGCCAAAATTAAAGGAAAACCAATTGCACTATCTAGTGGATAGTGATTTATCCTGTGGATAGCCTTTTGAACAACTGGGGCCAGATAAATAACATTGCAATGCCTAGCCCCACCAGGTTGGAGGTTAAACAATAGGTTAATGTCTCATTCCCGTAATAAAAAAATTAACTGATACCAGAGACACTTTCAAGGACAAGTCAGGCCTTACGCATAACAGAGCGTGAACAGGAGAGTTAAGGTAAGCACCTATCAAGAAAATAAATTTATTCATGATTAATGTTTTATCTCACATCTTACATCATGTTTTTTTTCTTGATATGGGTACAATGTATAATTTCAGAAATAAATTATTCTTGTTCTGTGGTTTTTCTAGTCCAGCAGTGTTGATTATGTGAAGACTGTGAACAATATTATAAAATTAGTTCAAGACATTATACAGTGTACGTGCAGTAACTCACGGATCAGCTAAGAGCATGGGTAGTGCTGTTTCCTGAATCTTGGATGGTTTGTTAAAACCCATATCATAGACACCACGACGGAGTTGTTCTGACCTAATAAAAAGAAAACAATACAGATATTTACATTTATGTTAAGTGACTGATAAACCTTTGAAATTTAAGATCTTTTCATGTAACGAGGAAAACCAATCGAATGGCGGTCAGTACTTACAGCGGTAATTCCTCAAATGATTTGACAGAGTGCAAGGGTGAACTTGGGTCATTTCTCTGTACCTCAACCTCATTCTTGGTCTGAACAAGTTTACTTCTTAACACTTTCATCAAAAAAGAAGCATCTGCAAGGTCTGTAGCCTTAGTCAGCTCTGTAGAAGAAACACAATGCGCAGTATGGGTCTTAGCATTGACAAAAAGTAAAAATAATGGTAATAGGACTGAGTGGAGTCCACTACAGTCTCTAATCATATGAGTTTAACAAAATCGATGACCACATAGCGGAAGTCCGATTTGTTGTCTTATGACGGACCGAATTGGACGACACGAAGTTCTGTTACTAATTAATCATAACTATAACAAAATTTGTGAGATTTGATCCTTATTTTAAAATCAAAACATAAGGAGTTATGAAAGCTTTTGCTAGAAGTGACAAAAAAAAGCCATTTAAGTGCGCGTGCCCAATGGCGCGTACTCATCCAGTTACTTAATCCAATTACTTAGGCATGACGCGCACTGTCCTTTTTCACCGTCAGGGTGATGTTACACGAGACGATTTCAGCGCAGCACGGCATTGCAACATTGATGCGACGTTGTTTCGAATTGTTACATTGTTCCAACATTGCAAAGCTGTGTTCCGCTAAAAATCGTCCTTGCGAATCGTTCCGTGTAACAACACCTTTAGTGTTGAAATCAGGACAGTTGATCGCCAAACTAGATTTGAGAAATTTGTTATAGCTATGATCAGTAATATGAATGATAAGGTATAAATATGAAATATGACAGCTAGCATCACTGAGCTTGCATATTTGTACCATTATCCTCTTCTTCTGTATCAGCTTGCTTCTCCTCAGTTGGTTTAGTGGTACTTGTGTTACTTAATTTCAACTTATCAACCTGCAAATAGTGAAAAAATATATGAAAGTCAAAAGGGGTGTTAGTAGTAGCCTGAGAAAAAAGCCAACATTTTGGGTCACCATCACTGTTTTCCATGTGGGGAATAAGTGCAGAAATTCCATACTGATGATTTGTCATTACCCAGATATAGGCAATGCTTCTGATTTGTTGTGCTGCAAGTGAAATGGCATTAACCAATCAGAATCACTACACAAATCTGGTTAGTGAAATGCCATCAGTCTAGAGTTTCTGCTCTTGTTCCTCAGAGGTCATTTCCTGGGAAAACCAGTGGTGGAATCACAAAATGTCATTGAATTGTTGGCTTTTTTCTCAGGTAAATCTCCCGACAATACTACTCTTAATGATCATTAGATCTCTTGCTTATTGTTCCTATCATCACACATTATATAAGGCAGCGTTTACACTCGGTGCTCAAGTACAGTCCTCGCTGGGCACTAATGTGAATGCATCATTTTTTTTTTCAAGTACCCCCGCTAGAATTCGGGCACGGTGCCGGTGCCCGAGTACAAGGTCTCGACCTTGTTCTTGGGCACAAAAGTGGGAACTGGGTCCCTGTCTGCACACAATTTTTGTAAGTTCCGGGCAGTCCACTGCTTTGTTGTTACTGCTAAGCTCATGTTTCAAAATGGAGTCTAACAGGACGAAATGGAGTAATTATGTACACAGTCACATATCGGGTACTCTAAGTGGGAGCACAGCACCATTCTGTGCCGGTACTCAGGCACTGGTTCCCAAACACTTAGTGAGGACAGCCCCTAAGGTTTAGTGAATGATGAAAAATTTGACATTTAAAACATTATTTAACACAAGGGAAAATCCTGGGGGGAGCCAGAATGTTTAATTTTGAAATGCCCGTGATCAGAAGGAAGAGGAAGGACACGCTTGGAATTGACTAAGCCTTTAATACCAAAACCCTTGAAAAAAATGATCGTTTTTCTTGGCCATCTCTGTGGTTAAAAAGCTGCATATCAGTTCTTGAACAACGAGGCTTGTCCAAAATATCTCACCGTATCAGTGATTTTATCCACTACCACAAGGGAAGAAAAGTTCAAAAACCAGTACATTTCCTGAGAAATGAACGTAAATATGAAGGTGTAATATATTCTACACTCTTCTTTTTTCCCCAGGGCCGAGTTGTTCAATGCTGGGTTAAGATAACCCTGGGGTAGTGCGAGATTTTAATTCAGATTTGAAAGCTTAAAAAGCATTTCAGTTTTAATTAGTTTTGTCTACAAGTTGATAAATGGAAGCTCTAAAAATAACAGAGAAAATTATCCGAGAAAATGCTTTTGGACAGAAGAAAAAGAAACCCGGGTTAAGCGCTAATCGGCCTTCGAAAAACTGGGCCCAGATGGACATGTCTGCTGAAAACTCTGCATCAAAATGAAACCACCATTCAACGGTTTGATGGGTTTTATAACTTATACAAGCAAAAATTGGTTAAGATAACACACGAGCTACTAAATGAAAATCATTAACTCATCATGCTAAAGCTTCAAAACTATTTTCAACAGCTACAAGCTGAGGACGCCGAAACATGCGAAATCATTCGCACGTGTTTCTAATAGTTGCGTGATGGGTAAATCAGGGTGAGATGGCGGGAAATTAAAAGACTTGTATTAAAATTCAAAGCCCGCTATTTCTCCCTGAATTCATATATTTGAAGCTTTCTCTTTGAAAAGAGTAACTTACTAGTTCAAAGAAACAGTACACTAAATATGGAGTGCAAAGAAGTTCGTGATCAGTTTTTAGAAAACCTTGATTTTCCCATACATTTTCTGTAATTCGACAGTCTCAAAATTACAAAAAATGTATGGAAAAATTGAGGTCTTCTAAAAACTGATCACGGACTTCTTTGCACTCCAGATTTAGTGTATTGTTTTTTTGAACTAGTAACTCACTCTTTTCAAAGAAAAAGTTTCAAATATATGAATTCAGGAAGAAATAGGGCGCTTTGAATTCTAATACAAATCTTCTAATTTCCCACATCTTGCCCTGATTACCCATGATGCAACTATAAGCGTGAAATCCTCTATAAAGCCTTATGGAATTCTAACCGCAGTGACAGTAACTTACTTCTGCAGAGATTTGCCGCTCTTGCTCATCAATTTCAGCCGCCCAGTCTTCATCAGCGGTAGTCATTGCTACAAGAAAATTTCGATCATGAACAGTAAAACAAAAAATATATCTTTCGGAAGACTGGCTGTAGCCTAAGAAAACAGCCGACATTTGGCGACGCTACCACTGGTTTCCCCGCCAAATGACGTCTGAGAAATGAACGCAGAAATTCCATACCGATGACGCGTCACTACCCAGATCTGGGTAGTGACGCGTCATCAGCATGGAATTTGTGCGCTCATTTCTCAGACGTCATTTGTAGGCTTGGATAAATTCTGCCGGAAGAATAAGCGAATTTTGAGGCGAGCATTCTGCCGACAGAATAAGGCATTTTCGAGCAGAATAAGGGAAAATCAGCGGCACTGATGATATGCATAACAGTTGTAACAAAAATTTAAAACTAAATAAAAAACAAATGAAAATGGATTAATTTGATTATTTAATAACTACAACGCGCTCATATTAAAAGTAACATGAATTACAATTTTGCTACGCATAATGAAAAGCTAATTAGTTTTTAGGGGTTAGGCCCAGGCTCCCCTCTATATTTGCGAAAATAAATATGGCCCAAACGGCCGAAAATTTGTTCGGATACCGAGCAGAATTCGAGCAGAATAACAGTGTCTGAGCAGAAGTTTGAGCAGAATAAGCGATTTTTACGAGTACTGCCGGCAGAGGCAGAATAAGCTATTTTACGAGCAGAGTTTATCCAAGCCTAGTCATTTGGCGCGGAAACCAGTTGCAGCGTCTCCAAATGTCGGCTGTTTTCTCAGGCTAGACTGGCTGTTGATCTTGCAAATGTGATCTGTTTCCGGTTTTTTTTTTTTAAAGAGGCTTGGGATCTAGTACAACCAATCAGTCTGCTGAGCGTTCCGTAAAAATCCTATTCCTTCGGGAAAATAGGAAAAAAAAGGAGGTCTTAAAATTTCCATGAATACCTTACATAAATTGTCAAAGAAATACGTTCCCACTAGGATTTTGGCTCTGCACATGCCCCACAAGGTTCGTCAACGTTCTTCGGTAACAGATCGATAAATTTTCGGGATATACTCGGAAGTTGCTTGGCAAAGGATACAACGAGTACGGCGGCGGTCATTAACCTGAGATCAGGCGTTATTTTTTTATTTTTATTTTGTTGCTTCTTTGATTCTTTGGCTCGAGAGGGAAAAAAATAACGCCTGATACATTCATTTAAAAAACCGTCAACCGCCCCCTAATTTACATAATCTAACGTCTGCAGACTTCATTATTAATACAGGGCTGTCAAAAAGGTTTTAAGTAGCAGGCTGATAATGAATAGTAGGCGGCTTTGGAACTCGCACCAAAGGCACAAGGTTTTGAGTGCCGAGGCATCTAGGAATATTTTGAAATTGACAGTCTCAAAAATGGTGTTTCCAGGGGTTTTCAAGTGGTATTTTCCACTGCAGCCGCCATGTTGTTTTGTCACAATACATGCAAGACTGGGAACAATGGCGTCAAAATATCCCAGGCGTTCCACGACATCGCACGGTTCGAACGTCTCACAGATCTGAATCCGTTTAAATATGCATTCTGTGCTATTCAAAACTGGGAAACGGATGCGTTACAATTTATTTTATTCGATGGTGCTTATTTTTTGATAGCAGTTGTGGTGGAAGGAGATGAAAGTAACCGGCAAAGGATGGCTAACTAGCCGGCGGTTTTGGCCGGCTACCGGCCCTTATTGACAGCCCTACCTGCTGCTCGACCTGTCATGTTATTAGCTAAACAGTGTTTACCAGACGGGAATCAAGTTTTGGCGCGAATAACGTCTCTTGAAATAATGTTGGGGAAAAGAAAATGTTTGAATACGTCCATTTTCAGATGGTGCTTCCGAAGAAAATGTTTTAAACTTTTTTTTCATAACAAATGAATAAAGAATTTACAGGTAAAAGTTCGTTGACTTCGTTCTGTGCCGAAAGCAGTGAAAAACATTTTTAAGTTGGTGCACCATATCTCACCAACTCAAAAGTGTTGTGAAAGGGAAGATCGCTCAGTATAATTGGCAGGTTACTGAAGCAGGAATTACAGTCAAACCAGATCAAGATTCCATTCACGAATTGATTATCTGAAAAGTGAACCTGTTTGTCGCTTCTGTAACTTGTACCCGGAATCAAATTGCATTCAAATGTTCGCTAAATGTTTGGCTCTTTAGAATACGATGAGATGGAAAATATTTCAACGAATAAAATTTCTATTTAGACATTCTTCAAATTCAAGAAAACTGAGCCAGCAGAAACTTCATAACGAAGTCGCGTGTGTATTCACCCCATATTATGCAAGTAAAAATGCAGACTGAAATCAACAACAACGAACTGTTGGCGGCATTTTGGCTAATCGGAACAGCGCAAATCATCCGTATTGTTTCCTATTCAATCAGAAAGAAGTCCAGATTCTAACTTTTTTTTGTTTGCAAAGTGGACACGACTTAGCAGGAAGGTTCGGACGTGTGATCCCCTTGTATAGGACTTTGGGGCCAGCTGGCCTGCCTACGAGAGTTACTACAGCGGTGCACAGAATTTTGGCGCCATCAGCGGGGCAAATTTCCTCCAGTAAAGAAGTGAGAGCCTGAGATATTTCTGGTTTTATTGAAGCCAGAGATCGTGATCTTAACTCAGTTCCATATCTTGGTTTTACTAGTCTGGGCAAATCAGGGTGGATCAGCCTGAGCCAAGTGAGGACTATGAAATTCTCTTATGTGGGGGTGAGCTCCTCGTCTTCAGTAGCTACCTCACCATGGTGTGACAGGCTATTAGGGCCGAGTAATGTGTCTTCAACAAAAGGCCATCAATCTCTGGAAGAGATCCTCAGGGCGCTCCTCGGTTTCAAGGTGCAAGTTTACAGAATCCAGAAAGTGAGCGCCTGTTACTTGAAAGCCAAAATGTTCACGTATCGTGTTTGAAACTGACTAAATAGAAGTTGAATTCTTGACCAGAGTAGTCCTAGATGTGACAGGAAAATAATTCGCTATCTGTCCGACCATGAGCGCCAGAAAATTAACCTTTTCCCGGGTGGCAAGACGTTGTTCCTCCGGTACACTTGAACCATCGTTTCCAAAGCCGCTTAGGGGCTGGCCTTAGTTTTCTTGCCCCACGTAACGCCATCCGCGTGAAATGGCGCGAAGTGGCTGTCGAGTGACAGTGTGTACACTGAGTTCTGCTTCCAATTTTCGAAGCTGTTGACAGTCTCGGTCTTTGAGAGGCTCCACTGCTTCGGAGTATGGTGAGTACTAGCCATAACTGTTGCTTTTCTGCTGTTTAAAGAGTGAATCGTGCTTTGGCAACGAAGTATCGACTTACCGACGAATGGAGCGGCGGCTCTGCTTTGTGTTCGACGTTTAGGTTTTCTGGACATAGATTCGAGAGCGCTGCCACCACACCAGAAGAAGAAGAATCGGTCGATCGATGACACGATACGTAACACAACCAGAGCTTTAATAACAAGACGCTATGGAGCCTACACTTCGGCGTTGTGGTTGTGGAACTGATTAATTGTAAATGCGGAGGAATAGTAAGAAATGAAATATGGGATTTGTCAGGATAATAGAGAGTTTTAGATCCGAGTTTACTGCGAACCTCTAACCGCTGGAGGTCACGTGACAAGTCTTTCGCGTCACGTTTGAGGTTTACGACGTGCGTTTTCAACGTGGGGAGGTAGGTTTTCACGTAGGTCATTTACCTGAAAGCTTTTAGCGTATAATTCTTGTTTTATCTCACGTAATGATACAAAAATCTTGTGGAGCGAGTCTTTATCCACTAACAGAGGCACAAATTCGGGCGAAATGCTAAATTTGATTAATCCTATTGGATCTTGAAAACAAGTGCCAATCATGGCTGCTGATTCAAAATGGCGGCCGTAAATTCAGTGCAAAAAGAACTAATGTACGAATTTACAGCTCTTTGCTGCTAGATAACCCAGTGTTACCGTAAATCTCTTTTATTTTCACTGATTGATATTTATTCTATTTCTAAATGGAAAAATAAACCAGAATCCACTTCTTTAATCCACCACCAATCTAAATCGAATTATGTTTGAACGTCGAACCGCAAACTGCGGTTAGAGGTTCGCGGTAAACTCTGATCCAAAACTCTCTATTCTGAAAAGAGCAACATCCAAGAGGCCTACTTGTCAAAAACTAGAATTTCGGGGCAAATTGTCTCTGAGATATTACCCCAGTTAAGCTCTGATGACTCCATACAAATCCTTCTAAATTTGACTTGGGTCTATTTGACCTAAGTCAAATATGAGGTTACTGGTGGTGAATAACAGGTCTAACAAAAAAAAAACAAAGAAAAGAGAATTCTCTATTTTCTTACATCAGGCTTCAAAAACAGCATAGCAGTCTCATGTACTGATTAAAGATATGTAAGGCAAGGGTAAGGAGTCAAATACGTTGAGTATAGCAGTCTCATGTACTGATTAAAGATATGTAAGGCAAGGGTAAGGAGTCAAATACGTTGAGTATAGCAGTCTCATGTACTGATTAAAGATATGTAAGGCAAGGGTAAGGAGTCAAATACGTTGAGTATGGAGTTGGCTAAAACTCAATGTTACGAGTTCGAATTAACACAATAACAAAGGAACAGTCTTCACAGAACTTTAAAACACAGCGTCTGCCAACACAAACTTGACTTGAGCTTAAGCGAAACTAAACAGACTCTGCCAATAATAACAAACTCTCACTTGAACTTCAGATATGTTACGGCTAGCGCCAACTTGTAAACACAGAACTTAAAAATCGACCTTCGTCACACTTGACTAAACACAGCACTCCAGTTCGTGGGAAAAAACTTAGTTCGTCGAAAGAACTCGCTTCGAACTTGTATACCGTTTGACATAAGGTTCTAGAAAACACTAAACAGGCGAATAGCAGTAGCTTTTCGACATATTTTATGATTTTAGTAACTGATGCAAATCTGCTGACTCATGCTGAAATGTAAACATGTCCTAATTATTTATTCATGAATAATCCAAAAACGTAGAGAACGTTCGAGAAAGTCACGCAACGCATGAAAGCAATTTACTACGCAACACTCAACAAAGACAAAACGTCTTTGTGCAACATTTTGTGACTTTATATTCATCATAAAACAATTCGAAAGGAGCGCTCACTGGTGAAATGTTTTTCAACACTCGAAGAGAAATTTCGTGTCTCTACGCGGCCATGTAATATCCTCTATTTATTCCTCGAGTAAACTAACGACTTAACTCGAAGTGCTTTCAAGATATCACGAAGTAGTCCGGTCTCATTTCGTGAAATAGCCGAAACAAGCCGAAAAGTTACGAATTTGCGCGCCCAATCTTGTCCCGAAACTAGTGCATAATTTCATAGCTATTTTTCATATTCCGAACTACCTTGGGTTGCAGTGGCGCAATCGGCTAATCCCTCAACTTAGAGTCTCCTCTGATCTTACGGGTCACACAGGTGAGTCGGTTCAAACCCCGGGAAAGCCAAATTAATAATTCTTTGTTCCTCGAATAAGTTAAAGAATAAATCAAAGTAATCGAAGTGATCTCGAGATATCTAGAACTAATTCGGCTCTCACTTCGTCAAATAGCCGAATAAAACCGAAAACCTACAGACTTTCCGAGCCCAATCTTGTCCCAAAAATATCAACTTTGGGACATCCGTGAGCGTCGCGAAGCCTTTACTTCGCGCTCCGCCGAAGTAACAAGGCAAAACACATAAGTCTTAACACGAGGGAAGCGAGAGACAAGCGAGGAACATGCCTTTTACAGAAATACCGCTGACCGGTACTGGCGGTAGGCTCGCGTTTCCTCAAACCGGTGGCCAAAGTTGATACTTTGAATGATGTGGCGTAAGTTCACTTTAAATACCTCAAGTGGGACGTGTATGTAAAATCGCCCCTCCATGGCGTCGCAAGATCGTAGCTTTCTTAAAATCTTGTCGTGAATTTTCTTTAACATTCGCAGCACCATTCCTATGCTCGGCAGGAGCTGCTCTATTTCTCAATCTTTGCTTCGTGACACATTGGAGACGTATATCGTCCCATATTCCGGCAAAGAAATCTGTTTATTATATAGACACGAGTGTTTGACTGGAAAATATACCACTCATAAAATTCATAAAAACTACATTCGGGACCCGAGTGGTTTATTTTTCATAGTCTCACACGTGAGTTTATCGATGACGTAATTTCGGTAATTTCCCTCTATTATTTTATCGATGTCATTTTGTCTATATAATAAAAAGAACATTACACGGCGGCTTGAAGATATGAATTTTATTTTCTGGTGGCAAAAACAACATTTTACTCACTTGCTGCGCTCGTTCGTAAAATATTGTTTTGCCACTCGAAAATAAAATTCATATCTTCGCGCCACCGTGTAATATCCTCTATTTATTTCCCTCGAAGGGGGATTTTTTTTAAGACATTCCCCATCTTGAATTTTACCAAAGCCAAAAATAAATTCTTCGACTTTTCTTATTGGCGCAAGTGTTCAGAATTCATGTTTATACATTTTAAATATTAGCGAAAGAACCTGCTACAAATTTTAGACTTAAGAGGTTGTTGTGTAGAGGTGGCCTAACTGTCAAATTTTAGCCTAACAGGTTCTTAAAAACCAGGTTCTTAGTCGCGGGTTTTAACTGTATTATGCAAGAAAGATGACGAAACTAAACTACGTCAAAAATGTTTTTCTCCCGAAAACAAGAGTAATTGTAGATCAATAGTAGATCACACTTAAGTAATTGTATTTCTAAGATAAAATCATATCATATTTGGTCAAATATATGGATTCGCTGGTTATCCGTATCACTCACAATTATCCTTTCATCACTAAGACTTGCTGCAGAAACCGGAAAATTAAACGCTCCTCTCCCGCTACTTTCACTTCCAAACTTTGTAACAAACTTTCCACTCAGTTCAAATACCTGAACTCTGTGCTTTCCTGAATCACAGACAATTAACAATCCTTCTTTGTTAACTGACAAATGACGGGGCCTAATGAACTCTCTATCCTTGCTCTCCCATTTTCCAAATTTAGAAATAAACTTTCCCTCAAGATCAAACATTTTAATGGAACCATCAAAATAGTCTGAGACTATCAAATATTGACCGCGTTGGGTACAGTGATACAAACTAACCAAAGAACCTGATCCACCAAATCCGATTTACGCCGTAAATACTCCCCAAGGGAAGAGAAAATCTTGATAATTTGTTACCCTAAATTACAGGAACAATATCACCGTTATCCTATATTGATAAACCTTCAGAGTTTTTAAGCTGGCGATCAAGACTTCCATACTCACCAAAGTTACGAAGAAAGTTGCCATTGAACCCTGTGGTTTTTAGTCTGTCACTATAATATTACCATGACTGACATTTTTCTCATCCTCCCCACCAAACGATCTTAAGAGGGTACCGTCACTTCTAAACACTGAAACCCTGAGATTGAAGAGCTCAGTCACAGCAATTTCATCACGATTATTTAATGCCACCCCCCAGGGCCCGTTAAGCTCTCCAACAGACTCACCTTTTTGTCCAAATGATACCAGAGGAATGTAACGCTTGGTTTGTAAATGAGCCTCAAGAGGACTGTTAGCAACATTTGCCTCTTTATTCCCAGCAATCCCAGCTGATTGTTGCGATTTAGTGTCGTTAAAAACAGTTTTTACATTACCTATTCCTTCACTGTTCAACGCGTTTATCACTGCTTCACTTTTAGTGAAACTAAACCGAGGAATACATTCAGTATCACGGCTTTCTTGGGTGCCCCGTTCCTGTAGGATTTTATCAAATGTTTCCTTGAATCCAAGGATTTCAGTACCAAAGTTTCGTTTCATCAGAGATTCAGATTGTTCAATTGCTGATTCAATTGTTTTTACTTGATTTTCAACTTTGCCTTTTTTCTGTGAGAGTGTTTCAAGTGATTTTTTCGCTTGATTATCGACTGTATCAAAAACATCCTGTTTCCTCGCTTCGATGATTGCAATCATTTGGTCTACATTCGTCTGCACTTGGCTTTTTACGTCGGCTACTTTCGCTTGAACTTCCATGCTCTTTTGGTTGAATTGTTCCACTTCCTTTCTTTTTTCTACAATTTTATCTTTCAAGGAAGTAATCATGGAGTTGATCCGTGTCTTGCGCTCATCTATGGCTTCTTGCAAGGGCATCTTACCATGACCTTCATGAAGCGTTACAGCGCAAGTGTTGCAAATGGCGACTTTACAGCTCTTGCAAAACAACTTCAGCTCTTCTTTTTCATGGTGTTTCTTCTGGCAAATTGCTGGTCGCTGTAACACAGCCTCGAGGTCTTGATCTTGAAAATCCTTTAGTGCCAGCGTTTTGTGTTCTTTATTGGTGCGTATTATGTTATGTCCTAAAATATATTCCTCGCACCAGAAAGAACAACACTGGAAGCAATATAAGGTCTGGTCGCTCTGCTTGTCACAATTTCCGCATTTCACGTTAGCTGTACTGCACTCTTTAATTGTTAAGACATCCAACAAACTGTTGATACGAAAATTTGTGGGAAGCTCGCTGGGATTTCCACTTCCAGGGATTTGAAACTGTCTCCTGCACTCGGGGCATGCAATTTTGCCATGTACGCCGCTCGTTCGTTGAATTCCTTTCAGGCAATTAAGACAGAAACTGTGCAAACAAGGCAACTGCTTTGGATCAGTGAATGTACACATACACACAGAACAGGATACTTCATCATGAAGATTGTCCGGCAAGGTCTTTATATCCATGGAAAAGTTCGGGATTGAGTTTGAAATTTTCTGTAAAGCTTGTTGCTGGAGATACGATGTTTTAAATCGGATTTCCAAAGAACCCAACCCACGTAATGTCCTCTGACCCGGACCAAGTAATCGGCTCCTGCCCGGACTAAACTTTATTTTATCAACCAATCAAACAAAGTCTCTTGCATTGTTTGGCATTTTGATTTAATACTCTGTTTTTCTTAGAACCGTAGATCTAGCTCGTAGCTCTACAAGGCATGGCTGTCGCAATTTTTTTCGTCACCTTTTAAGCAAAACGAACGATATTTTCCGAATTTCTGCCCGTTGATCAGACAAGTGTTGACAAACCACAGGACACCCAAGCTAGCGTGTGATAACACGTTGTTGTGTAACAAAAGTATAAGGGTTTGTCTGGCGATTTTAGCAATCGTTATAAAGGGGTCAAAAATACCAATAAAAATACATGACAACTTCTTATGCTGTCTGAGTCTTGTCTTATTTTATTTATGGTGTGCTGTTAGCATTTTGGGCCTTACTAAGACATGGAAACGGCAAAAATAAACTGCAGAAATAACCAAGGAAGCAAGGTAAGAAGTTCTACTCATAAATACACTCACTAAAATCCCCACACAAACTCTTATAATATTTCTATTACTCAACAACGATTCTCACTCGTGAGCTTGGCGGACAAAACGCCGTGATCTTTTCCGGTATCTTTTAAAGGGGCTTGGAAACTAGCAGCAAAATGCTTTTAACTTTGGGAACACTTTCGTTAAAAAATGCCCTGTTCACTCAAACGCCTTGGGCTAATGAAAGACATGCACACGCACTGCGATAGTTAAACCTTTCTTACATCGGCGTGCACATATTGTTTCTATGCTACACTGAAATAATGAAAAAACATAACAGAGTATAATTACGGTATATAAATGACGTAACAATTTCTTTTACGAATGGAGTAATAGAACGTCGCAACTGATTATCAATCCCCTCTACAATATCTCATCAAAGATGTCCTGAAATGTTTGCGCCAGCTAGAACACAACGTTTGTCGAAGGAGGTGTTACACAAGGAATGATTCGAGGGCGTTTCGAAAAGTTAGCAATGGCTCTCGTACGTTCTTCAGTCCGTAATGTACCTAAGTCCTTAGCAATCTTCAGCTGTTTATTATGCCGTAAAACACGTAGACTGCGAGCAGTCTCTCTTGTTCTTCAGATTTAGCGAGGTCATTTCCGTTTTGCTCGACGGACTAAAAAAAGAGAGACTGATTGTAGTCTCTGAAAAACGATTTGCTACATTCAAATAAAAGCTTTACGGCCAGTAACACATTTCAAAAGATAACTAATCCACAATTTCATCCATAAATATAACTGAAAAGCAAACAGCTACTAGTATTTTCTGAAAAACACTTTAGTTGCTAAGTATCCCGTTGGACGCAAAATACAGCTTAGCCATTGATTAAGTTAGATTATTAAAACTACCATGTACAGAACACTGTTATATCACGCTTGTTGAAAATCATTTACAAACCTCACCAAAGCGCTGCAAATGTTCTATAGGAAGTTAAACTTCTAGGCTGGAATGAAATCGTTAGAGAGAATTTATAGCGTGAGGTTTCAAGAGTTAATTCCTTGTGTAACACTCCTTGTTAAATAACTCTTATCTATTTCCATAACTTTGGTGCTTCAAGTTAGTTGCTCAGTTTCTCAAGTTTCTCAAGTTCATCCACGTCATCAGTCTGCAAGAGCGTTATTTTCTTGCCAAAATGTTCTTCGATTTTCTTCATGATCATCATAGACCGCTGACCATCAATGAAGTTGACGGCAATGCCGCTCTTGCCAAACCGGCCAGTCCTGCCGATCCTGTGCAAGTATGTTTCGTAATCCGGTTTACCCGTGGGCTCAACTGGCATGTCGAAATTAATTACGACAGTAACCTATAGAAACAAAACAAAAAACAAAACAACATCGTATTACGAAGGGCCTATTTTTTTTATCACGTTTACGTGTAAACAGGCCCCAAGGCCTCACTGGCGTCACTAGGGAATTGGGAGGGGGCGGGGGGGCCATTGCACAAGGGAATTGCTCTTTTTGATCAATTCTGTGCTCAAGTCATTACTTAGTGCCTTAACACTTTAAGCCCTAATATCTACATACAAATTCTCGAAGCTGATCTCTATACATTTCCTTAAAGGATTTGTTGAGAGAATTTGAAAAAAGATCAAAGCATTCTCTCTTTGGTGATCATTTTACTAGTTCTTGTAACCTAATCTCTTGACATTGTATGGATATCGTTACGAGAAAATTGATGTTGGTCACCTTTGGGAGTTGAAGTGTTAACCCATACAAAAAGTGCTCCTATGGAGTTACAAAAAGGACACCAAACAAATTTCATCAGGAAGCACTGAAAATAATAACCTTTTGGTAGTTTTTGCAGGCATAGCATTAAAATTTGAAAAACTGGCCCAATCACTATGGTCTAAAATAGGGTAAGTTAAGAAGCATATTACAGTCGAACCCCGCTATTTCGAAGTCGCAAGGGAAATGAAAAAAAGTTCGAAATAGCGGGGCTTCGAAATAACCGGGGAAGCGTAAAGGGGAAGGGTAAATCCAAGGGTATTCGATCTTCCTTCGAAATAGCGGGGACTTCGAATTAACCGAGTTCGAAATAGCGAGGTTCGACTGTATATACCATACATCCCTACCCGAATTTTCAGGGAGTCACATAAAGTACCTACCTGCGCTCTTACTTACTTTTTTATATGCAATTTTAATACATTTTATGTTTTTTACATTTTTCATTGCTGTTTAAAATTTGGGTACCTTAGTGTCGTTACCGATGTTGTTACATATATTAAGATTTTGTCATGCACAAACCCAAAATCTGTTTTAATAATAAGGGGTGGGTCACAGATTCTTATGGCGGCCAGTGAGAACTTACCTGTTCCACGTCAATGCCTCTGGCGCTTACATTCGTTGTTATCAGCACTTTCTCCTTGCTGTCGCGGAATCTGTTTAATACTGCTAGCCGCTGTTCCACTGTCATTTCGCCTGACAACAGCGCTACTGAATGACCATCCGCTGTCATCTTTTCTGCCAACCAAGAGGCGGACTTCCGAGTCTGAAATGACACAAGCATACATAAATGTAAAAACATCCTGGGGTAATGAAAAATTTTCCGAACAGCAACTAAAATTTATGCCGCTTTGCATTGTACAGATTGCCGTTCGGGCAAGCTGTAACTAACATCTAATAGCCCGAAAAATTTTTTTCGCGAGCAGAATGAAAAAATATTAATTAATTATTCCTTTCTTAATTACACTGTAAGTTAATAAATTACTGGCTTCATTTATTCATTACAATCTGCTGTAGTTATTTAACAAAAGCAATAAATAACCGTAAAAGTGTGAACTATAAGTAGACCTGGTAAGATACTCCTGACACACTGGTACAATAATTCAGTGTTCACCTTTTGATTATAAATGCCTTTGTCTTGAAAGTCAACTCACAATGATGAAATAAGGAATTTAAGTGAAGCTAACAGAATGAAGGTCCAAATAACAGACAAACGTTTGTCTTTGAACAAAATGCTAAAAACTACATATTACTGGTTAACCTCTTGTGAAAAATAATGTCCAAATACTCAATCTTCTGTAACGCTTTGAGTTCAACGCAATATTCACTCCCGATGTCTTCAACAAGTTTGATCTAGTTTTGCTGTTTTGCTCTCGGCGTTGCCACACTGTAGAATTTTTTCTAAGTCCACTACAACACGTGAATGATTAACATGCATTTTATACATTTTACAATTTAGAAAAAACATTTTTTAAGGAAAAAAAAAACGGCGTTGAAACTGTGAAACCAAAGTTCTCAAAGGACTTAAGCCGCTGACAGGGGAGATGTTTATATTATTAAAGGGCATAAAAATTTGATAGCTTTCATCAGTTTGCTTCTCATCCAAAAGCAGTGCATTCAGAAGATCATTTTTCTGAAGAAGGTTTGTTTGGGAGTCGGTTTTCCGTGTCAAGTTTCAAGTTCACGGGAAAGAGGAAAGTGCGAGTACCAAGTCACGTATCAGTGAGCAAATATCATGCAAACAAAAATTATGCAAATTTGTGGTTCATCTTGTTACAAGTAACCAAAACTTTTAGGTTTCAAAAGAACAGAAATGTTCGTTTTATTTCTGGCAACTTTTCATCTCAAAGATTTTCGTGAAAAGTGAAAACAATACGAGGTGGTCTATATATTTTAATCAACAAACACCTACAGCATCAGTGTTTAGAATTTACCATACTGAAACGCACGTGACCAATATTTGCTAAAACCATAATAAATTCCTCAGAGGGGTTCAGGATCAAAATCTTTTAGTTTCCTCACAAATGATTATGAAGCAAAATTTAGACAAACAGCTTTCTCTGAATCAGTAAGAATTAGTCACGGGCAACATTTACTTCCAAAGTTTTTTCACTATCTGCTTTTCCTTTACGCGCGGGATGTTTATGCAGATTTCACTTCCTCGGAGCGACTTTCGGTCCGCAGGAATTAATTAGGAATTTAAAACATTTTGTCTTACAGTACTTCTGTAATTTTACTTCTCCGAAAAATCTTCACTTGCCTGTCGGGCAAGTTAAGCACAGAATTCACTCGCCCGATAGCAAAATCCACTAGCCACGGGCTATCGGACACGACTTTCTTTGCACGCTGTAATTTATTTTAACACTTACATGACAGAAAACGATACACTGTCCAATAGACACAACACCATACATGTTGGAGAGGGCCTGGAACTTATCCTCTTTGTCACGACACACCACATAGTACTGCTTGATATTGTCCAGGCTCTCCTCTTCTCGACGCAGCCGAATGATGATAGGGTCTGGTACTACTGTCTTGGCAAATTTCATCACCTCGTCGTCGTAGGTTGCAGAGAACAGAAGCATTTGGCAATCTTTAGGTAGGGTCCTAGAACAGAGGAAATACGTTATTTCGTAAGTTCAGTATTTGCATTGCAACTAAAGTAGGGCAACAATGACAACCTGCCATGGGTCACCTCCCCTTGGAACCTGTCACAATGGCGTCTCAGTGGAGAATATTAAAGATCAAAAAAGACAGCTTACCTGAATGGAGTTCCCTCCAAGGAACAAAGAGGTGAGTGGGTGGAAGGAAACAAACACAAGGGAAAAGAGTGGTAAAGCCATTCAAAGCAAACCGGAGGGCAAACCTCTGTGGAAATGAGGCAAAGGCGATCATCTGCTGGCCAGCAGAAAATCTCCTAGTAACTATGATTATTTATAATCTCATCAAAAGGACATATCAGAGAATTTTTTGCCAGTTTCATCCGTACGTATGACAAAAGGAAAGTAGCCTTACTTGTGTATTCTAATGGACTGATCCTGGTGTCCCTGTAACGCTATCATGACATCGGCCTCATCTAACACAAACATCTTTATTTTTTTCGGGTCTAGCACTTTGCTACGCAGAATCCAGTCTAGTAGAGTTCCGGGTGTAGCAAAAATTATGTGATCTGTGACTTTCTGACCTCTTGCCACTGTAGAAAGGAGAAGGAGAGGGGGTTAAGTACATTAAAGGCTGTTTATGGAATACACAAAAATCATTTTCTTCAGCGACAAAATAAAAACAATGCTAAGCTGTATCTATAGGCCTTAACCAGGGTGCTAAGAAAACGGGCTTTACAGCCTGCCATTTATGTAAGCTGTAGCTAGCCCCAGAGTCATTTCAACTAACACGGAAAAAAATTTTTGCTGAGAAGGATTGATTACAGTTCCTTTGAAGTAATTTTTTAACAACTCCCTATAAAACTTCACTTACCCATCAGGCAAGTTAAGGCTAGAAGTCACTAGCCATATATCAAACTCCACTTATAGCTCTGGGCTATCTTAGATTACTTTCTTTGCAAGCTGCTTAACGCAACCCCCCTGTCCCCTTCGCCTGCTTCTGGGGACAAGTGGACAAGTGTACTCTTACGGTAAACTACAGTAAACAGAGAATGATGCTTACACCAAAGATTGAATTAAACCTCTTAAGGAGACCAATTGAGGAAAGGCTCAAGCTTTTTACGACCACAGCCCCAAACAAGACCTAAGAGGCTAAAAATATTGGTCTCTTACTTTTTCTCTTACTAAATAAGACAAAAAAATCCTAAATTTACACCCCTGAGCGAGACAGGATGGTATTTCCCCCCTCAGGCCTATGTCTTGGGCATAATTATTTTTCCTGGCTCCAGTTTCTCACCTCTCTCCCCCCTCACTGCATAACCAATCTTGACTTCAGGGCAGAATTTGCCCATCTTTTCTGCCACTTGTCCTGTTTGTACTGCAAGCTCATATGTAGGTGAAATACAGATAACCTTGATAAAAGCACAACAAATCAGTTCATTGCAACAATTATTCAGTTCTATGTGAACAAATTGATCTTCTCAGGGTCCGAAATTAACTTTTTAATATGGGAGCCAACTGGTGAGCAAGTATAAATTTTTGGTCGCCAGAGGGCAAATTATTTTCGCCAAAAATTCCCCTTGGTGGCTTGGAAACGTTCAACTCGTATTGATCGTAGCTGTTGTGGAGGTATATTTACAGGAAGATTCGTTTCACTTTTAAATTAAAAAACTATCAGCAGGACAAAAAGTAAGACACCTGTTGGCAAAGAGCTTTGAGGTTTCAATTCTTGATCATTTTCTCCGAACATGAAAGTCTAGCTACAATAACAACCAGCTTTACAAGTCGCTAGCCGGCGACCAGCTATGAAATTCTGGTCACCAGAACTGAATTTTTGGTCGCATTGGCGACCAGGAAGGCGCAATTTCGGACCCTGCTTCTAACAATTCATGTTTGTTCCTGATGTAACTCTTTCACTACAAGAGAGGAAGAGGGAATTTTTAAGTGGTTTCTACTTTAGACGAAATCCTGCAGTGTGACCAGTCACCATTCAAATGACACCAATTAGGCAGTAAACCAAAAGCAGTTTCTTTTTTTTCTTAGTCTGTTGAGTTAAACAAGCGAGACATGAAAATGATGCCATAATGCTTACACCTTATTTTACTGTATCACACTTTTGCATGTACCTCAATGAGTCTGTGAGTTTTTTTACAAGTTGTGCAGGAGGAAGGAACATACAAGAAGTAAAACAAAATAATACCTGAGGGTAGTTTTTTGTGGCATCTACTCTGCTAAGCATGGACAAAACAAATGCTGCAGTTTTTCCTGTCCCAGACTGTGATTGAGCTATCATATTGTTTGGTCTAAACATCAAGCAAAAAAGCAAACATACAATAAGCCACTTGATACCCACCAAGAAACCTCTCTGACATGTTGTGCCTTTATAACATGGAGGGGAGGTTCGTGCGCCTCAATGACCCTGAAAACTGCACTGTATAGCTGATGGGACCTCACATCTTGGTGGGTTCAACTGTATTGGGCAGGTTTTGGGTGAAAGGCCAGGCCCCAGCTGTTTAAAAGTTGGATAGCACTATCCACTGGATACATGTTAGGGAAACCAATAGTGCTATCCACTGGATAGTGATTTATCGAGTGGATAGTGTTATCCACCTTTTGAACAGCTGGGGCCAGATGAATAAAATTGCAATGCCTAGCCCCACCAGGTTGGGGGTTGAGGAGTGGGTTAATGTCTCACTCCCATAAAAAAAATATTACTAATACCAGACACACTTTTCAAGGACAAGTCAGAGGCCTTTTGCATAATGGCGCATGAAGAGGAGAGTCAAGGTAAGTACCCACCGAGAAAAGAAATTTATTCATGATTAACGTTTTATCTCACTTAATATGGGCACACTGTATTATAATAATATTTCAGATTAAATTATTCTGGTTGTATGGTTTTACTAGTCCAGCAGCGTTGATTATGTGAAGACTGTGGACACTACTATAAAATTAATTCAAGGGATTAAACACACAGTACATGTAACTCACGGATCAGCTAAGAGCATGGGTAGTGCTGTTTCCTGAATCTTGGATGGTTTGTTAAAACCCATATCATAGACACCACGACGGAGTTGTTCCGACCTGATAAAAAATACAACACAGATTATATTATCTTATGATAATAATAATCGTCACTGGCAATAGTCACTGATAAACCTTTGAAATTTAAGATCTTTTCATGTAAAGAGGAAAACCATAGAATGGCGGTCATTACTTACAGTGGTAATTCCTCAAATGACTTGACAGAGTGCAAGGGTGAACTTGGGTCATTTCTCTGTACCTCAACCTCATTCTTGGTCTTAACAAGTTTACTTCTTAACACTTTCGTCAAAAAAGAAGCATCTGCAAGGTCTGTACCCTTAGTCAGCTCTGTGGAAGAAAGACAATACACAGTATGGGGTTTTAGTATTGATAAAAGTATAAATAATGGTACTAAGGACTGAGTGGAGTCCAATTTGGTCTGTAATCATAAAAGTGATTAACAAAATCTGATGACTGCATAGCGGGAGTCCAATTTGTTTAATCACAAGTATGATTACAGACCACATTGGACGACACGAAGTTATGTAACTAATTAATCATAACTATAACAAAGTTTGTGAGATTTGGTCCTTTTTTAAAATTAAAACACAAGAAATTACAATAGCTTTTGCTAGAAGTTAAAAAAAAAAGCCATTTAAGTGCGCGCGGCTGATTGCACGTACTGTCCAATTTAATAGGCATAACGCGTATTGTCCTATTACAATGTCCTGTTAGTGCTCAAATCAGGACAGTTGATAGCCAATCAGGACAGTTGATAGCTATGATTAGCATGAATAATAATATTATTACAAAACATGTCACTGAGCACTGAGCTTGCATTTTATTTGTACCATTACCCTCTTCTGTATTAGCTTGCTTCTCCTCAGTTGGTTTAGTGGTACTTGTGTTACTTAATTTCAACTTATCAACCTGGAAATAGTGAATAAATATATGAAAGTCAAAAGGGGTGTTAGTCGTAGCCTGAGAAAAAAGCCAACATTTTGGGCCACCATCACTGTTTTCCATGTGGGGAATTAGTGCAGAAATTCCATACTGATGATGTGTTGCTACCCAGATATGGGCAATGCTTCTGATTTGTTATGCTGCGAAGGAAATTTGCATTAACCAATCAGAATCACTACTCAAATCTGGTTAGTGAAACACCATCAGTCTAGAGTTTCTGCCCATGTTCCTCAGAGGTCATTTCCTGGGAAAACCAGTGGTGGCATCATGAAATGTCATTGAATTGTTGGCTTTTTTCTCAGGTAAATCTCCCGACAATACTACTCTTAATGATCATTGCATCTCTTGCTTAGGCATGGGTCACACTTGGCAAAGTTTTTGGGAGAATTTGTTTACTTTGCGGTAGAAATCTGTCATCGGTGGACATTGCTAAGTGCAACCCCGAGTTTTCAAGTTAGAAAAAATTTTGAAAATCGGTAAAAACATCAAAGACGCCGTAGTGCTTGGGTGGGGCAGGCAGATTTTGGAAACTCGAGCTAAACAATAGGAATCACAGCGGCAACTGTCAGCGCTTGTCATGAATGTGATCCATTTGAAACATGATCAATTGAAAATAAATGTGGCTGAATTTTCAGACCTTGGCGAGGAGGCTTCTAATCAGCTATCCTTTGCCATTTCAAGTTTTTTTTCGAAAACTCTCTACTGGCGAAGACTTCACATGCTTATAAACCTTCGGTATTTTAAGGTTTTTACGGGAACTAGCTCTCTATTGAAGGCAAACCAGTTCCCGTCTACACATGCAAGCACTTCACAGGCTTGTTATTCTCCAAACCAAATGCACTTTTCGCATCCATACACTTTGTCTTCTTTATCTGTCCTATCCTCCTGAAACTGGGAATGGAGGAAAAAGATTTTTCGTCAAAGGTTCGGACGAAGAAGAGAAAAATGTTTTCTGGTATCTGGCATTCTTCAGTTCTCAATGTGTTAAAGCAAAAACTATTAACTCCCACTAATGCGAACCTCCTCGGCTGGAATAAAAGTCTTCTTTTTCAGTTGCAGTTTCGAATTTTTGTGATTTTTTAGCCGGCAAAGATAAAAACTTTTCCCAAGTGCAACCCATGCCTTATTGTTCCTATCATCACACATTATATAAGACAGCTTTTACACTCAGTGCCTAAATACAGTACTCACTGGGCACTAATGTGAACGTACCATTTTTTCAAGTACCCGCGCTAGAATCTGGGTACAATGCCAATGCCCAAGTACAAGGTCTCGACCTCGTTCTCGGGCACAAAAGTAGGCACTGGGTCCCTGTCTGCACACAATTTTTGTAAGTTCTGGGCAGTCCACCGCTCTGTTGTCACTACTAAGCTCATGTTTCAAAATGGAGTCTGACAAGGCGAAAATGGAGTAACTATGTATACAGTCACATATCAGGTACTTCAAGTGTGAACACAATTCTCCAAAATATGGACAACGGTAAATTTTCGTGCGGTGTTTTCATCAATCTCAAGAAGGCTTTTGATACTGTTAACCATGAGATTTTGTTAGCTAAACTTGAAAATTATGGTATTATAGGTGTAATCAACTCCTGGTTCAGATCATACCTGACTGATCGAAAGTAAACTATGGAAGTTAATAATGTTGTGTCTGAGGCTGAGACGACCTTGTGCGGTGTGCCACAAGGTTCAGTCCTCGGACCACTCTTATTCCTACTGTACATCAATGATATTTACAAGTCCTCTTCATTATTTGCCTTTCATCTATTTGCTGATGATACTAGTATAATACTTACAAATAACAACCTAAAGGAACTCGAAATACTTGTTAATTGCAAGCTTGGCAACGTCAACGAATGGCTAAAGGCCAACAAACTGTCTTTGAACATAAAAAAATCAAACTTTGTAATCTTTCGTCCCCGGCAAAAGAATATGCCCTTCATACCTAGGATTAGAATTCTTGACCATGTGACTAACAGCTACGCAAACCTTGAAATGAAAGATTACGTAAAATATCTTGGCTTAATGATTGATTCAAATCTTTCATGGAAATACCATATAGAATCTATCTGTCACAAAATCAGCAAGTCGATAGGAATAATAGCTAAGATTCGACACTATGTCCCGCGTCGTCTTTTACTTTCAGTTTACAACTCACTAATATTGTCCCTTACTGTCTTGACTTATGGTATTTGTGGTTGGGGAAACTCTGCCTTGACATTTCAAAGAAAGATCGTAACTCTACAAAAATGGGCCTTACGTCTCATTTACTTCAGTAAGTCTAAGGAACACACCGTACCCTTCTTTCTCAAATCGAATTGCCTTCCCCTTCCGAGCCTATTGTGGCTATTTATTGTATGATATCAACAGACAGTCAGCACCAGCTAGTATACTCAATCAGTTCATTAAAACAAGTCAGATTCATAACTACAGAACAAGATCTGTCTCTAGCGACTTGTTTTGTGTTACATTCTCTAGAACTGATAAAATGTATGCCTTTTTCACGAGAATCGGTGCCCAAATTTGGAAATCTATTCCTTATTCGATTAAAATACTTAAGCATTCGTCCTTTCATAAAAAAATAAAGGAATTATTACTACACTTCCTGCGGTTAGAAGATGATTATGTCGAAGTCTCCCATCTTATGGAGTAATTTAATACTTCAGGTTAGCCTGTCTTCATAATCATTATGTACTTGCCTGGTTTTATCTTAGTTTATTCTGTTTACTGTATA
This sequence comes from Porites cylindrica, assembly GCA_964035525.1. Taxonomy (NCBI): domain Eukaryota; kingdom Metazoa; phylum Cnidaria; class Anthozoa; order Scleractinia; family Poritidae; genus Porites; species Porites cylindrica. Next base: position 61,861,744 of record OZ037775.1, read on the forward strand.
GTAGTGTCTTCACTGTTATTTAGTCCATCTATATATAAATCTTGTACTTGTAATATGTCTTCAGCTCCTCCCCACCTCAATTAGTTTATAAGCTATTTGCGGGTGGGAAAGTAATGTAATTAGTTATACCGTAAATCCTCTATTAAGCCCCCCGGGGGGCTTACTTTTTTCAAGCACTTTTGAGGGTGGGCTTAAAAGAGAGGGGGGGCTTATTTAATTTAGCAAAATGCATCACCTGTGGCAAAAATACTGTGGTATGAGACAGCGTAGACTTACGCGTTGTACAATTAAAGTCACTGTCAAAAGTATTTAATTCACTTGCGGGAGCCTAAAAGTAACAAAAACAAAATTCTTATTCTTCAAAAATGTGCTTTCCGCCTCATTTTCTTCTGTAATTTTTAAGAGAATGGTTACTTGTATTGATTTGTCGTACACAACTTACAAACTAAAATCTCTGAAAAACTCCTCTTATATTTACATTTTTTATCTCTTACATTTAAATGTTTTATATAAACAGCCTTGAAATTTATGATACTATAATTCTACGGTATTTCATAAAATGATAACCTAAACAAAACAGCGGAAAGTGAAATTGAAAAGTTAGAAACTTTATGGTCAAGATTCAATGTCAATGTCAACGATTTCATCCTCATCATCTTCATCCAAAAACAATATGAACTTCCAGCCTAAATAAACCATAACTGATCAGTCCATGTTAATCGTTAATTTTTTTGTGAAGAATAAGGATTGGGGGAGGGAGGGGGTTAATAGAGAGGGGGGGGCTTATTAACTCTCCTCCTCTGAAAAGGGGGGGCTTATTTGAGAGGGGGGGCTTAACAGAGGATTTATGGTATTTCCAATTTTCAATAAAATTTGTTGTTGTTGTTGTTGTAACACAATACCACTTTGTGCTAGTACCCAGGCACTGGTTCTCGAGCGCCAAGTGTGGAAAGCCCCTAAGATGTAGTGAATGATGAAAAATTTGACATTTAAAACATAATTTAACACAAGTGAAAATCCTTGGGGGAGCCAGAATGTTTAATTTTTGAAAATGCCCATGATCAGAAGGAAGAGAAAGGACATGCTTGGAATGACTAGGCCTTTAATACCAAAACCTTTGAAAAAAAAATGATCGTCTTTCTTGGCCATCTCTGTGGTGAATACCAGTTCTTGAACAAGGAGGCTTGACCACAATATCTCACCGTATCAGTGATTTTATCCACTATCACAAGGGAAGAAAAGTCTAAAAACCAGTGCATTTCCTAAGAAATATACGTGAATATGAAGGTGTAATATCTTCTACACTCTTCTTTTTTCTCCAGATCGACATGTCAGCTGAAAACTCTGCATCAAAATAAAGCCATCATTCAACGGTTTGATGGGTTTTTATAAATTATACAACCAAAATTGGTTAAGATAACCCACGAGCTGCTAAATGAAAATTCATTAATTCATCAAGCTAAAGCTTCAAAACTATTTTCAACAGCTATAAGCAGAGGACGCCGAAACGTACATGCGAAATCATTCGCACGTGTTTCAAAGAATGAAGCGTTATGGAATTCTAACCGCGGCGACAGTAACTTACTTTTCCAGAGATTTGCCGCTCTTGCTCGTCAACTTCAGCCGCCCAGTCTTCATCAGCGGTAGTCATTGCTACAAGAAAATTTCGATCATGAACAGGGAAACGAAAGATATTCCGAACACTAGCTTATCTTGCACACTGTGGTCTGTTTCCGGTTTTTTTGAAAGAGGCTTGGGATCTAGTAACACCAATCAATAAAATGCCGTGAAACCGCTGAGCGCTCCGTGAAAATCCTATTCCTTCGGGAATATAGGAAAAGGAAACGGACGTCTTGTCGGGTTGAAATTTCCGTGAATACTTTATATCAATTTTCAACGAAGTACGTTTCCACCAGCTTTTTTAGCTCTACAAATGCCCCAAAAGTTTAAGCAACGTTCTTCGGTAACAGATCGATAAATTTCCGGGATATGCTCGGAAGTTGCTAAGCAAAGGAGACAACGAGTATGGCGGCGGACATTTGACGATGTACCCAGCGAACGAACTCACTGAATCTGCAACGCAGAATAAACAAACGATTCCTCATTCGGTAAAAGCCAAAATGCCAGCTGCGTCTGGAGTGAGACGTATAAGTGGAGGTAAGGAAAATGTTAAGAAAATTCACTGTGCATTTCACGAAATCGTACATTAATTTCAGCTGGTCCCTTAAATCAAATGGGGTTATCTTTTACTCAAAATGGATACTTTTCATTGAAAAACCGACAACACCTGTTTTTAGTTGTTCAGAATGCAAGTCGATGCATTGGTACTAAAGGTGAAGATCACAATAAAAATAGTGGAAGAAATCTGAAAATGACACCCACCCCTACTCGAATGTTACAGGATCCCCCCTGGTGTAGCAGAAAATGTATAGAGTTAGCAAAGACAACTTCCTTTGCTGCTTACTGTCGTACTTTGAATCCAGTAAAAAGGTCCAATTGGCCTGTTTTTGTATCAAACGTCATTGTCACTTGTAATCTTCAACATTTTTGTTCAAATATTTTTACTGTAGAAAATTTTGGTGAACGTCCTTTATCACGTCATGGCGAAAGACCCACAAGCAGCAGATCTCTTGACAGTCCCTTGCAAACTGCAGCACAGTCACCCCAACAAAGGTCTCTTTATTGTGGGGGAAGCAACCTTCAACGTCGAAGCTCAGAAGAGCTGATCTCTTCTCATGGTGCTATCTTTGTTCCAAGGCCTCCGTCCAGACAAAAGACAGGTGGTCGCCCCAAATCAGCCAAAGGGCGGGTGCGTCCTAACTCCCATGTTGGAAGAGAAAGAAAAGCTTCAAGAGAGAGTTTGTCTGATGTTGGAGATCCAGTTTCCTGTTCCCCACCACTAAAACCACAGCTATCTTTTTCAAAGTACAAGCCCCTTCCTTCTATAGGCACAGGGCTTGTTCCCAAGACTGACAATTACCATTCTTTAAGTGAATTATCTCAAAGTAGAACAAGAACACAAACTGACAGCAATGATACTGATAATGTGTCGACCTTGTCAAAAGCTACTGCAAGTCTATCATTACACTACTCCCTCCCTGATGAACCAACAGATGCAGAGCCAGAGAGACTTAACCTTGCCATAAAACTATTGGATGGTACTCGTCATGAGAGATGGTTTAGACCCACAGACACTCTAGGCGCAGTGATCGCATTTGCCGCATCAGTTACTAAGGACGAGCTTCCTCCCTGTCTCATTTGCACAAATGAGGTGCCCAGAAGAGTTTTTGATAATTTTTCTCTAAGTTTGTCACAAGCTGGGATAAACTCAAGAACAGTTGTCTATCTTGAAGACTTGGTACCATTAGATAACAATAGTAAATAACTAAACCCCTTCTTGTCATCATAGTGAAACCCATTCAATTCAACCACTCGAGGGTGATGGAAATCTGGTAAATTTTTTTAGGTAGTCTTTTGAAGGGAGTGTTTGGATTAGCATGGGTTTCAATAAGCACCGACGACTGACGAAACGCGTCAATTATTTTGCTTAGAGAAGTCGGCTACTTTTCTCCCCAAAAGAAGAAGCAACTAGTACTGATGATGTCGTAAACAAGTACCATATCATAAAATCTGGCTACTTCAATTATTATTGAAACCCCTGGATTAGGAAGGTTATAAGTTGGTGTTTTTGTTCATTTGGGCCAAAAAAAATATGGTCAAAATTATAAAGTGGTGATGAGGTAAAGTTTTAATCTTAGAGCTATGTTCACTCAACCTCCTGCATGGTAAACAGAAAGAAAATGAGGCAACCAAAAGTGCAGCTTTACTCTTGGACCTTGTTCCTCAATACCCTGCGAGCAGAGGTTACTCCCTTGCATGCCTACAGCATTTACAAGCCTTCAAGTCATTTGTATCGCATGTCAGTTACTTAGTTGGTTTGTTTACGCCCCAGGAGAAACATTTTTGTCAGGGTGTAAACAAATCATCTACACAACTGACATGCGACGCAAATGACTTGTCATAAACACTAAAAGTCATGCAAGAGAGAAACATCTGCTCAGTTTTATTTTTCAAACATGTAAAAATAGCCTTCAAAACACTGTTGAGCCTTTACTTTGAGTTTCAGTTTCAGACCTTTCAAATACACAGGGCAACGAAGACAGTACTTCTGTTTGCCTTTTTCTGGTTGAATGATGCTTCGTAATGCCTGATGCCGATGTAGACTTCACAGATCGTTTTCTGTTTGTAGTTTGATCCTGTTAAAAGGATTTTTACCAAATGCCACTTTAGAAACTAGAAGAACACTTCTGGGTTTCTTACTCAGGGCTGTCAAAAAGATTTTAAGTAGCAGGTTAATCTTAAATGAATAGTGGGTGGCTTTGGAACTCGCATCAAAGGCACAGGTTCTGGAGGGCCCAGGCATCTAGGGACATTTTGAAATTTAGAGTCTTGGAAATGGCATTTCCAGGTCTTTTCAAGAGGTATTTTCCACTGCGGACGCCGTATATTGCTTTGTCAGAATACATGCAAGACTGGGAACAATGCCATCGAAATTCCCAGATCTAAACCTGTTTAAATATGCCTTCAATGCCATTCAAAATTGAGAAACATATGCTTTACAATATTGCATTCGATGGTGCTTATTTGTTTTTAGCAGTTATGGTAGGAGATGATGAAAGTATGTAGCCAGCTAAGGATGGCTAACTAGCCGGCAGTTTTGGCCGGCTACCAACCCTTATTGACAACCCTGTATTACTGAGGATGTGCTGGTCACTATTGCCCAGTTTTTTCCCAGTCCTCATTAACAGTCCCAGAAGTATTTACAAAAAGTCAACTTGGCCAAGTTTCCATATGCATCTCATTTCTAAAGTGGAGAATGTCCAGGTTGATGGAGTGACTCCATCATGAGTACATGATAAGCATATAGCAACGTGTGGAATACAAAATCAATTAAATTATTTATTGGATAGTTCATGTAAATGTTGTAAAAAATGTTCTAAACATGCATTTTATTTTAAGTGTACAGTTTTAAGTTGTATCTACATGTATACGTATAATTGTTCACTTTATTCTTCTGTACGTATTATTTATTGTTTTTAATTTATAGACTGCTTAGTAATCAGAATGTTTTTGTTACCCATAGTGTCATTTCCTCTGTTTCCTGAGCGGGACATGAGGCTGCAGTTATCAGAGTACATGTAGTTTAATTCATGTGAACTCAGAATGATTGTATAAAAGAGTGTGCAACATAGATAGCGCTCAATTCCCAGTTTTATTAGTCTGCTACACAGCCGTTTTTAGTGTTGTCACGCAATGCTCCTCCCCTCCTCCCCTCCCCGTTAGTGGGGAGGAGCGTTGCGTGACGACACTAAAAACGGCTGTGTAGACTACAGTTTTATGGATGGCATGTATTTGTATTTGGATTCTTATAGGCCTAAGGAGGGGAGGGGTAGATTGTTAAAATTTTTGATGGAATGCAGGAGGCATGACTGTCAGGTGTTTTGCATCACCCGGCGTTTCGGTTTTTGGAATTAAATGAAATTGAAAAAAGGATCAGAATTTCCTTTAACAGGCTTGAACAAAACAACAGCACTGCAAACCGGAATGACACGTTTTGGGACATGTGGCTGCCTCCTCCAAAGGCTTTTTATTGTTGTAATGCGTTTTTGATCACCTAGTATGTTAAAAAGCGCACTATAAATGTATAAATTATTATTATTATTGTCCAAAGGCTCAGTGGGGAGCACTAAGCGAGAGAAAGCGAGAAGCGCGGGAGGGGAGTGATGGTCCCTTCTTCTCCACTTTCCTTGTTTGCGAGTGACTGGGGACAAGGCAGGACATGTGAGTAATTTGCCGGGACAAATCACCGAAAGCGGCCGTAGTAACAAAGTGGGCTTGGTGCCCAATGATTATCGCGAGGTTAGGCTCGTTTCTTAATAGCCTGCGTAGCTGGCGTATTGTGTAGTAGTCGAGTGAGATTTGGCGGCGGAGCCGTTGTAATATAGTCGAGTGAGATTTGACGGCGGAGCCATCACGAGCGGCAGCCTGCGTAGCTGGCGGTATTGTGTAGTAGTCGAGTGAGATTTGGCGGCGGAGCCGTTGTAATAATTATAGTCGAGTGAGATTTGACGGCGGAGCCGTCACGAGCGGCGAAGCCGCGAGAAATACCGCCTGCCAGAGAACCATGATTTTTCGAATGCCACCCACTTTTGTCACGTTAGCTGATCCCAATTAAATCAGCCAATCAAAGAGAAACCCGCAATTTGAAACTTCCGATTATTTTCACGCGAGACAGTTTAGAAATAAGCGTTGACAGGCTAAACACGACTCCTAAGCTCGTGACAATGTGAAACGTGACCTTGTGAGTTTGCTTGAACAGAGATTTTTTTTATTTTCTCGGCTCTCGATCGAAGGTTACTAGCACTACACAGTGCATGTATCATTCTAAACTTTGACTGAGTAAATCTTTTTTTGCAACACTAGGCTTAACATTAAAGACATTAAAAGATCATGAAGCTGGTTTGTTACATGCATACTGAGTAACCATTTCCGGTGGTTTATTCTTCTGTAGGTGTTCCTGATAGGATTTGATCTCAGATGTAGTTGTAAAGTGTTTTAATTTTCTTTGACCATTGTTTCTTGCGGCTAAATTAAGACAATTCCAGCGCTGTGAAGTTTAAAGACGCCATTTCGGCAATTTGGTCACCAATTATGCTCTGTTTAGAGCGGAAATCACAATCACTTTACACGTACGTCTTCTCCACTTTACTTTTATCTGCTCCCTAAATTGGAGTCTATCTTTTTGTCGAGGGTCGAGGGTCGAGGGTTCCATGTCGAGGGCGAGGGTACCATGTCGAGGGTCGAAGGTAACATTTTTTTTCCATTTTGTTTTTTTTTTTGGAAAAGGTAATAATCGATGCAATCAATGTCATTAAAACAGATAAGAAGAATTTAAAAAACAAATGGCGCGTGAACATCTTCTAGCTGTTGGGGGGGGGGGGGGGGGGGGGGGGAGGGGGTGGAATAGAGAAAAGCTCCTGGACCGTCCCAATTTTTTTTCGAAGAATTACATTTATAACACCCCGGAAACCCATCCACGAACAGAACACGTTACTTGAAAACACTGATTTTAAAAAAAATGTTGTAAACACAATTTAAAATGTCGTAAAACAAGAATGAGTGCGTTGAATTATGAATTTCTGGTCCAACCAACAAGAATGGAAGGAAAAAACTCTTATTGCGTTGTAAAGTGTGTCATAAAAGGTGTCATAAACGAACAATGCAATCGTTGGAGTCTTTCTTTTTGCAGAGCTATTAAAATGCGCGAAATCGCATGGAAATCGCCACCCACTAACGCAGAGGTTTAAAATAGAACTAGAACCACTACGTGGAACTTACCGGGGCCCAGTGGGATACGGGATTGCATAGATATAGTTTACCTCTCGCACCCCTCCCCCCTCCTCTGTGGAGGCTAATACTTAGTCTGAATTAACTCATGCAGAAGAAAAGCAACAAAATGCATGAGAAAGGAGGATGTTGTTGTAAGTTTGTTCAGTGTTATGGCAGCTAACGGTCTGTGTTATAGTAGTGTTTTTAGTAACACTGTGATGTCAATAAGTGTGATCTGTATAAGGTTTTCATTTGTTTTTAAGTTTGAGTGAAAAAGCAAAAATCACTGACAGTTTTGGGTTGAATGGTAATGACAAAGTTTGCAAAGAAGTTTGTTACAGAATTATCACAATTTCACATTTTCTCAAGTACGTTATCATCAGGTTTATCATTGAGATTTATTAATCACATTTATCTATTTTTTGCGAAAACACTGTGAATTTGAAATGATAACAGACATAAGACATTTTTGAAATAGATCTTTGTGGTCATGGATTGTTGTCTTGCACTGTAAAAAATGTCATCCAGTGTTATATACAGACATAATAAAATGCTTATTTATTGATGACTGAGTATCATTTGTTAATTCATTGCACATTGAAATGGAGGCACTTGATTGTAAGGCAGTGGTTGATACATAGTGGCATTCATCAATATGGCCTATAGTAATTATTGTAGAGGAAATATTTCTTTCCTGAACTGGGTAAACAGTAGTATATCTGCAACTGCTTGAATGATAAGTGCATCAGCCCATGTACCTTGAATACACATATTATTCAGATATCTTATCCATGAATTTTCGGTATTGCTCTCAATAAATCTCTCAGGATTGTCTCTCATAAATTGAACCCCAGCAGTACGTATATGCATGTGATGGTTGCTTTTGCCATATAATTGATGTGATACAGATCTAAAGAAACAATCACCTGCACCGCCAACATCTATTGATTGTAAACAAAGTGCACCTAATCTTGACTGCATCAAATTCTCAGAGGAAATAGGAGAGTTCAACTGTATTGGTTGAGGTCACACTAGAGAAAGTTTACTATAGTAAACTCAAGTTTACCATAGTAAACGGCGCCGTAAGTGTGACCGGCATTTTTCAGTTTACAATGGTAAACTCTACCCCGGTTAATTTCCATGACTACCGCGGAAAGAACAAAGATGACCCATCACCGATAACCATCTGGTTACCAAAAAAAATAGGTGGGTATATCTTTAGTCTATCTAAACTTTGTTTGTTTTGTTGACAGTTTGTCATGATTTTTGAGGAAAGTAGTTTCAAAAAGGGTCACATAACAGAATAGCTTTAGAACATCGGTGATTGCTTTTTCCACAGTGCTTGAAGGTTTCTGTTTCTGTACATTTCTTCAAACCATTCCTGGGGTCGAGGTTAAACCCACGCTTGCCTTCGCAATGCCGCTCTTTCTCCAAGAATACGTCTTCGATGAGTAATCAATAAACCTGTAACTAAAACATCTTCACTAACTTCGTATTCGAAACCAAGGTAGGTAATAAGGGAGCGCATTCTTCTTGCTCGTCTGAGCAGCAGAATTAAAAGCAAAATGCTCACAACAGAAAACAATACTCTCTCACATTGAAGCATCTTTGTACACTTGTGAGGGTCACGCTCAGGAAGTTACAGTTCAGTAATTTCAATTTAGTCAGCTCTCATAGCAGGTCATCATTTGTTTTACTTTTCACTCTCACGTTACCGATCACGCGAGAAAAAACGCCTGGAAAGTTTCAAATGCCTTTTTAAGTGGACCTGTCAGGTTTACTACGGTAAAGAAGACGTTGCGAGACTTACCATAGTAAAGCCCTTTTTACCATAGTAAAGTCTCTAGTGTGACCTCAACCAATGTTGAGCTGTGATTTTGCATAGAAGGTCTAATTATTACTTCATGATGATCAGTGTTGTATTGAGTAGGTCCTGGATTCTTCTCAACATCTTTACTTAGTTTGAAATTCACATAATTGGTCATATGACTCACACAATTGCAAGAAAACAATGATAAAGATCGACGTGCTTTACATTATTTTTAGTTTCATTATCCTGTGATAATGCCTGCTAAAGAAAGACAACAAATAAGCTTTCTTGGGTATAGCCATTTTATTTAAGTTAATTATCTTTGGATCGCGTTTGTTACATTTATATCGTGCATGATAAAGTTTTCTCACCTTATTAACATAGCGATGGAGCTTTGAAGTCTTCGGTATGTCAATCATTGAAATCTTTTTGAAGACAAATTTTGATAAGTGTTCGCTTTGATTCTCGATAAATTTCACGATGGAAGGTTCACTCAATTTCTCGATAAGTTTCACGATGGAAGGTTCAGTCTCAGAAGTGATCGCTCGTAAATTTGTCTCTCCAAATATTCACTCTTAAATTTTCGCTCATAAACTAGTTGGGTTGGGGGAACGTGTCGTTCCCCAAAAAAGCTATAATCTTTCTCTTGACTGTCCTCCATGCCTCTTCTTTTCAAAATGGCGGATAAGATTTCAATGAGCCAGCGATATATCTCAGTCAGCGATATATCCCTAACAATGTAACGTTGAAAAAACGGACGGTCTGCATTTTAAGACCGGTGCCAGCCTTCGGCTGGGCCCCGGTAATAATGCCTGGTAGCGACTTTCGGTGAGGTGAACATCGGCATTTGCCGACGCTTTCCTATTAAAATACAATATATCTTTCTAGGCCACAATCCGTCATATTTATTTGTGAACGTGGACGTGGTGGAAGTGAATAGGAAAAAAAACAGACGTACGGTCCATGTCTCCCATTGATCCAATTAATTGTTTTACATCATGTTGACACACTTCTACTAAAGATCTGTTGTTTTGCCAAGTTGGACATGAATAGGAAAAACCGGAGTACTGCGATAATGCCGTTTATCTTGAACCGTGAATACAAGTTTTTTATTGCCGAAAAAAAATCGACTGTGTTGCAAATTCTGTTTAACTGTTTGAAATGTTACAATGTCACACAAGGCCATTCCTGTACAATTTTTCGGTCGGTCGGGCAAGAAAAAATGGCATTGGGTTTGTGGTTCTGTTTTGAGGATATTTTCCCTGGTATTTCAATTCAAGCTTTCTCTGTCATCTATTTTTCCGTGGTTTCTGATGTAAATTTACTACTTTTAAAATCATGCAAGAAACTGGACAGTGTATTCCAAGTCTGTCTTTTGCGGAATTTTTTTTTCTTTAAATATTCATATAGTGTACACTCTTTTTTTCTTTTTTTGAAAGTTCGCATAATTGGTCTGCTTCGATCTGATCGCTGTTCGTGAATAAAAGGTCCCCTTTTCGTGCAAAATAGGAGGTGATCGCTGAAGCCGTTGTGAAGAAAGTTTTTGCGCAGACACCTCTGATTTCTGTTTGAAATGCACACTAGGGATAAAGATGTGTACAAAATTAATTTCGCCATATGACTTCCTATTGTCCCAGTGCCGCCATCAACTGCGCCGATAAGTGTTGGTTTTGCGTTCCTTTTGTGTTTCAGGGTGTTTCAAATTTCTGCAGTGATACACTTTTTACCGGGGCCCAGCCGAAGGCTGGCACCGGTCTTAAAATGCAGACCGTCCGTTTTTTCAACGTTACATTGTTAGGGATATATCGCTGACTGAGATATATCGCTGGCTCATTGAAATCTTATCCGCCATTTTGAAAAGAAGAGGCATGGAGGACAGTCAAGAGAAAGATTATAGCTTTTTTGGGGAACGACACGTTCCCCCAACCCAACTGGTTTATGAGCGAAAATTTAAGAGTGAATATTTGGAGAGACAAATTTACGAGCGATCACTTCTGAGACTGAACCTTCCATCGTGAAACTTATCGAGAAATTGAGTGAACCTTCCATCGTGAAATTTATCGAGAATCAAAGCGAACACTTATCAAAATTTGTCTTCAAAAAGATTTCAATGATTGACATACCGAAGACTTCAAAGCTCCATCGCTATGTTAATAAGGTGAGAAAACTTTATCATGCACGATATAAATGTAATAACAAACGCGATCCAAAGATAATTAACCTAAATAAAATGGCTATACCCAAGAAAGCTTATTTGTTGTCTTTCTTTAGCAGGCATTATCACAGGATAATGAAACTAAAAATAATGTAAAGCACGTCGATCTTTATCATTGTTTTCTTGCAATTGTGTGAGTCATATGACCAATTATGTGAATTTCAAACTAAGTAAAGATGTTGAGAAGAATCCAGGACCTACTCAATACAACACTGATCATCATGAAGTAATAATTAGACCTTCTATGCAAAATCACAGCTCAACATTGGTTGAGGTCACACTAGAGACTTTACTATGGTAAAAAGGGCTTTACTATGGTAAGTCTCGCAACGTCTTCTTTACCGTAGTAAACCTGACAGGTCCACTTAAAAAGGCATTTGAAACTTTCCAGGCGTTTTTTCTCGCGTGATCGGTAACGTGAGAGTGAAAAGTAAAACAAATGATGACCTGCTATGAGAGCTGACTAAATTGAAATTACTGAACTGTAACTTCCTGAGCGTGACCCTCACAAGTGTACAAAGATGCTTCAATGTGAGAGAGTATTGTTTTCTGTTGTGAGCATTTTGCTTTTAATTCTGCTGCTCAGACGAGCAAGAAGAATGCGCTCCCTTATTACCTACCTTGGTTTCGAATACGAAGTTAGTGAAGATGTTTTAGTGACAGGTTTATTGATTACTCATCGAAGACGTATTCTTAGAGAAAGAGCGGCACTGCGAAGGCAAGCGTGGGTTTAACCTCGACCCCAGGAATGGTTTGAAGAAATGTACAGAAACAGAAACCTTCAAGCACTGTGGAAAAAGCAATCACCGATGTTCTAAAGCTATTCTGTTATGTGACCCTTTTTGAAACTACTTTCCTCAAAAATCATGACAAACTGTCAACAAAACAAACAAAGTTTAGACAGACTAGAGATATACCCACCTATTTTTTTTGGTAACCAGATGGTTATCGGTGATGGGTCATCTTTGTTCTTTCCGCGGTAGTCATGGAAATTAACCAGGGTAGAGTTTACCATTGTAAACTGAAAAATGCCGGTCACACTTACGGCGCCGTTTACTATGGTAAACTTGAGTTTACTATAGTAAACTTTCTCTGGTGTGACCTCAACCAATGCAGTTGAACTCTCCTATTTCCTCTGAGAATTTGATGCAGTCAAGATAAGGTGCACTTTGTTTACAATCAATAGATGTTGGCGGTGCAGGTGATTGTTTCTTTAGATCTGTATCACATCAATTATATGGCAAAAGCAACCATCACATGCATATACGTACTGCTGGGGTTCAATTTATGAGAGACAATCCTGAGAGATTTATTGAGAGCAATACCGAAAATTCATGGATAAGATATCTGAATAATATGTGTATTCAAGGTACATGGGCTGATGCACTTATCATTCAAGCAGTTGCAGATATACTACTGTTTACCCAGTTCAGGAAAGAAATACTTCCTCTACAATAATTACTATAGGCCATATTGATGAATGCCACTATGTATCAACCACTGCCTTACAATCAAGTGCCTCCATTTCAATGTGCAATGAATTAACAAATGATACTCAGTCATCAATAAATAAGCATTTTATTATGTCTGTATATAACACTGGATGACATTTTTTACAGTGCAAGACAACAATCCATGACCACAAAGATCTATTTCAAAAATGTCTTATGTCTGTTATCATTTCAAATTCACAGTGTTTTCGCAAAAAATAGATAAATGTGATTAATAAATCTCAATGATAAACCTGATGATAACGTACTTGAGAAAATGTGAAATTGTGATAATTCTGTAACAAACTTCTTTGCAAACTTTGTCATTACCATTCAACCCAAAACTGTCAGTGATTTTTGCTTTTTCACTCAAACTTAAAAACAAATGAAAACCTTATACAGATCACACTTATTGACATCACAGTGTTACTAAAAACACTACTATAACACAGACCGTTAGCTGTAATAACACTGAACAAACGTACAACAACATCCTCCTTTCTCATGCATTTTGTTGCTTTTCTTCTGCATGAGTTAATTCAGACTAAGTATTAGCCTCCACAGAGGAGGGGGGAGGGGTGCGAGAGGTAAACTATATCTATGCAATCCCGTATCCCACTGGGCCCCGGTAAGTTCCACGTAGTGGTTCTAGTTAATCTGCAGAACATAACGTTGGTAATTAAAGGAGTTTATTATTGCGGCGCGACTTGGGCGATAGCATCAACCATCTAAATTATCACTCCAGCTACGCACCTACGTACCTACGTAGGTCACGATTTCCGGTGTCGGTGATTATCGATGACTTGTATTTTAAAATTTCATGGCGAGTTTCTACTTCATTGAAAGCACGACGCATACAGTGGGATAGCTTAAAAAACAAGAATCGGTGAAATATCCATATTCAAACTACCCCAATGAACAGCCAAGCAAGGGAGAGAAGAGGCAGACGTGACTGAAATCTAAGCCGCGAACCCGGGGGGAGTACTCCCATACATTACATATACGGGTATGTGCCGCCCAAAGGGGTCGTGATTTTGAAGCTCCTGATTTAGAACGGGGTATCCATTTCAGAGGCGTTTTCTAGAACGGGGTATAATATTTCGAACGCACGAAAGCTCCATTTTTGTTGGCAGCCATTTGAAAGTATTCAAGGACAGATTGCTTTTAAAAATACGGTTCAATGCGTTAACAAGCAAACCGTTGTACTCTTGTTGCACCCTAGAACGGAGTATAAAAAATTGGCCCATTTCTAGAACGGGGTATCAATTTTAGGGGAAATTTTTTCCAGAACGGGGTCCCATTTTGGAGTCCCGGGCGGCACATACCCACCCAAAAAATACCCAAGTGCCCCCCCCCCCGGGGCCGCGAAGCAGGGGCACCCAACCACGGTTACCTCCTAAATGCATTGAAAACACTTTTTCGCTTATCCAGAGTACTTTCAAATCTCTATAAATGCATTCTAAGCGGCGCTATAAAATTGTATCTGTTCGGTCGTCCTATGGCAACTTGAATCTTTTCGAAATCACTTAGGGCCTCAGTATTATTTTCCCGAAAATTTTAGATGCAATTTTAGTTTTTACGAAAGTGAGAATTTTTCTGATTCCTCTCTCCATCGCATTTTCTAATCCAAAAATTTTAGATTTCCTTTTTCTACGAAAAATAGGCTAAGTTGGGGACTGAAATGTGAAAAACTAAACTTTAGAAAATCGTAGGGAATTAATTAGATAAGCTACGAAAACTGTACATGAATGGAACGGCCGTCTAGAAATTTTTAGCCTTCCTCATGTAACAGAAAATTGTAGGCAATTTTTGCTTCTCCGAACAGATATTTTACAGAAAACAGTCGTTCGGTGCCCCTGCCTAAGCTCTATGACATTTTTTTTAGGCACAACCTGTCTACCTTCACAGGAAGGGAGAAGGTTCTTTTAAGTTCTTTTTTGTTGTTCTCCACGTACTATTTTAATTTAACAACAACAACAACAACATCACATTTTCTTTATGGATGTCCCGGAGCTTTTCTCTATTCCACCCCCCACCTTACAACTAGAAGATGTTCCCGCGCCATTTGTTTTTTAAATTCTTCTTATTTGTTTTAATGACATTGATTGCATCGATTATTACCTTTTCCAAAAAAAAAAAATTTGGAAAAAAAATGTTACCCTCGACCCTCGACATGGTACCCTCGCCCTCGACATGGAACCCTCGACCCTCCACCCTCGACAAAAAGATAGACTCTAAATTGGCAAATATACGCGAAGGCTCATCCAACATGATTGACATATGTATGGCCCTCGACCAATCCGTTTCCCCGCACACTGGTGTGCGGACTATTCAAAATACTGGGGTTTTCTGGCAGGCGGTATTTCAACCGCCTCGTCCCTATTCCCTTTTTTTGGAACACGGCTCCGCCGCCAAAACTTTAATCTCGCACCCACACAATACCGCCAGCTACGCAGGCTAGTTTCTTAACACATAGAATACATTTTACATGCAAAGTTTGCTAAACCGGTTTTTATTTTTACTTTTTGTTATCGGCAACAGCTATTTTATTCGGCTAATTTACATAAAACAGTCCGACACTAAGTTGTGCCATAGCTGAGCCAACTTGTGTGTGTGGTTCAACATCCGTTTCTGTTAGGTTCCACCGGTTTTGCAGTTTTGCAGTGATAAGTTCGGTACACAGGCTTTCTCCGAAATATATTTTATACCGGCAGAAATCTTCACCGATTTCCGTTTCTAGGCCTAGACCTTCCACGGTTATTTCAACTTTTAACATGGTCTAGTTAGGGAAAATTCATCGATTAGTAAAATTGCTAAATATGAGAGTGATATGTCCTTGATACGTCCTAAGGGACGAAGATATAACTCGCGCAAAGTTGCGAAAATTTACAGAAAATATCCATTCCCCCCCCCCCCCCCCCCCGCTACGGAGGGCAACGGAAATTCCGAGCGGAGGGGGGGTCCAAAAGGAGGCAATTTCCGAGGGGGTGGGGGTCGCTTACAGAGGTTTTCTTCCAGGGGGTCTGAGTAAGATCGGTGAGTTATTAATAAATAACAGCTTCTCTGTTGAGCAAGCTATCAGTTATTTTACTGTTTGGCCAGTGTTTCATATGGCGCGTTATTAGGGTCAAAATTAATAATGCAAATTTTTTTAAAGATGACTTTCGAATTGCAAGCGCGCGTGAAAACCGAGAAGAAAAAATCTAATTCCATTTAGTAATAATAACGTCGTGATTTGCAATCGCGCTGGATGAGATAAGAACTAGACGGCGGGATTTAAAAGAGAAAAGGCGTACTGCAAGCAGTCTATTGTACCACAAGGTAAATTTACCGAGTTGTGTAGCTCGAGCTCGGCGGCCAATGTGTCACAAAGTATCTCCACCGAGTTCTGTAGTTCGGCAACCGCTGTCCCACAAAGTAAATCTACCGAGATGTGAAGCTCGGCGGCGCCATTTGATCATGACTTGAGATATTTTCGGCACTGGACAAACGAACACTTTAACTCTATGTTATTTATTAGCAACAACTTGTAAACCAGCCCACAGTAGCGCCACTCTCGAGTCACTGAAATCAACACGCTCGACCAAATTACTGGAAAAGTTATTGACGTGAGCCGCACACTTGCAGGCTTTGACAGGGTTTGTGCGAAGTTTGAATTCAGATGTGAAAGCTTTTAAAACAGTACATTCAATTTAACTCATTTTGTCAACAAGTTGATGATTGGATACTCTTAGAAATAACAGAGAAAATTATCCGAAGAAATTATTTTTGAAGAAAGAAAAAGAATCCCGGGTTAAACTCTAATCGGCCTTGGAGCAACTGCGCCCTGTAATCGCGCCAGTAAAACAAAATGTTCTATTTACACGCCCGACGAACTCTGGCCAATGTCCCCTCCGATTACAAGCACTTGAAACCGAACAATATGACATCTTTTCAAAACCTTCTTATAATGATAAACAGTTTAAATTGAGGTTTCGCAGTACGCAACCCTTACGTTCAAAATATACCATAATCATATTTATCTATGGCAACCACCAGCTACCACCCTTCCCCCTCAACTTCTACCTATAGGCCTAAAAAACATATCGAACGCACTCTCCTAAGCTCCGATTACTCCTAGTTATTAGCTAAGAACGTCCTTGAGATTATTGAATGAAAAGATTTGTTCTCATTTTGTCGCAGAAAAAAAATATCTTTCGCATAATAATATGGTGCAACAACATTTTTTAAACAAATATTATTTCCAAAGGGTACCTAATCAAGTTGAAAAATTACGGAAATTCCAGGGGGCTGGGTATGAT
Organism: Porites cylindrica; assembly: GCA_964035525.1. Lineage (NCBI taxonomy): Eukaryota > Metazoa > Cnidaria > Anthozoa > Scleractinia > Poritidae > Porites > Porites cylindrica. The sequence goes on from OZ037775.1 coordinate 61,878,949, forward strand.
AAGCACCCCCTGGAAAGGAAATTCCAGCGGGGTGGGGGTTCTAAAACAAAATGCCCGTCCTCTGGGGGTGGGGGGGGGGTATGGATATTTTCTGAAACTACACATTGACAGGTCGTTAAGCACTAAAAACATAAATTAAGGTGAAAAAAAGAAAATTGTACTGAATACGTTTAGTTTTTCAAGATAATGAAACACAAATTTCTTCTGTCAATATCAGGTGTAATCTTAATAAGTCAACTATCTTAAAAATGTCAACAAAAATTAAACTTAAAAGATCTTAACTAAGAAAAGAAGTCCACACCACTACACTTCCTTTACACTTGCCGATAATTTTCTGTAAAACAGAGTGTGTCATTAATAAAGTCACGAGGTCCCCTGAGTGAATCTGTAACTGCCGCAATCAGCACCTCCTCCAGCTCGTAACTAAAGGCAGAAACTTTAATATACGAGAGTTCTAAATCAGTTAAATATGTTCTATTCAACATCTGTAATTTCACTATGTCGGCCCCGACCTGTTTTGCAATGTCGTTAAAATGCAGTATCTAAAGCACAATTCTATTGGTGGGTTCTCGAAGTAGCCACCCCCCTCAATTAACCAATCAACTTGAGAGTTATCTGAAAAGTCCGAAAGTTGTTTTTGTTGACCTTTTGCCAGTAGTTTCGTCTATGGCAGTGTCAAGAAGATATGTTTTCGTCGTTTAGAAGATGAGAATTACTATTTGGGTGATTCCTTTGGTAAGTACCTCCTTTTATCGCGATCTAAGTGTCTCTTTTGATGGCATTATAAACCGATAGTGTAGTCTCAAAATACCGGTTTGCGATTGGTTGAATATTTCCAGGTTCTTGCGTAAGAAACCCAAAATTTAAAAGTTTGTTCAAAATAAGGGCAGAAGAGTTAACAAAAATGTTTTTTGGCAGACAAAGCTAAACTAAGCCGGTATAAGGCAACAATCACTTTACCGTAAATTAACGATAGAATTAGTTTTACTTGTACAGCCGTTTCCTGTTGTTTTTACGGTTTGTTTACATCAAAATCTTTTGCTGTGCACGCGACAATCACGATTTTTGGAAAAACGTTTTGAGCTTAAATCTTGAACAAGTTTATTTTGATCATCTTTTTTCCTTTTTTCGACGACTGAAACTCGAAAGTTTTTCAGAAACATGCCCATCATAGGTTACGTTTAAAGCGAGAAAATTCCGTATCAGTTTGATATTTTCTCGCAACTGTCACTGAACCGTGAGACCCACAGTTGACTCCCGATAACTCGAACCTCGCGCTAACTCGAACCAAAGTCGATTTCCCCTGGATTTCCTTATTACATTTACTGTAATCTTACCCTCGATAACTCGAACCTCCCACTAACTCGAAGTAATTTTTGTTTCCCTTCAGATCATTTGTATACAATTTTCCCCTCGATAACTCGAACCATGTTATAAGCGCGTGACAGGTCGGGAGAAAAAACTGTGTACTGAAGTCCGAAACATTGAATTTATTTCAAAACAACCTTCTTTGTCTTTACCTTTTTGTCACTCCAGTTCAAATTCAGTGTCCATTCCTGTATACTTTGTTGCTTAATTGCATTGCCTCCCCATCCATTTGCTTATTTCCCGACTGTCTTAGGCCCGGTTCAGACGCCGCTCCACTCGTGTGCCGAACCTAACTGATGAATTAAGTACGGCAAAAGAGCGGCGTCTGCATCAATTTGGTACGGCAGTTTTAGTTTGGTGCGGCAAAAGCGTTAAGTTCGACAGAGTCTGTCGAACTTAACTTAGGTTCGACACGCGGTACGCCGTCTGAATCAGATGTCGCGCCAGTGTCGCTCCAAAGTCGAACTTATTCAGTTAGGTTCGGCACATGAAAAGTATGGCGTCTGAACCAGGCCTTATTTCCTTACTTCCTGGAGGCTCGATTACCAGCCGCTGTTCGGGAAAATGAGCCCGCACTCCTACCGGACCCAGGAGACGGCGGAAATCGAGCCTATACTTCCGGTTATTTGCTTCAAACTCCCGATAACTCGAACTTTTTTCGATTTCCCTTGAAGGTTCGAGTTATCGGGAGTCAACTGTAAATTATAAAGCCTTGATGTGGTCTAAAAATAGAATTAAGTATAAGCTCATAATTAAAAGAAATCAAGCGTCAATCGAACAAACTTTCCAGTTGTTACCTTATAAATAGGCGAGAAGCACCAAATTGAACACACGTACCCGAAAGTCATATTTTACTGTCTGTACAATCGTTTAGGAACATGGATAGGCTTGTACAATATTTTTGACTTGTCGGAGAATGGGCCCAAGTATTCATGATGAATCTTTGGTCACCTCTTGTGAGCTGAAAAACCTACCTTGCATGTGACTTTTGTAAGAAAGTTATCAGTTTATACATACCTGCCAAAGCCCCCGGTTCTGCGGGGGAAATCCCGATTTTCACGAAATTCCCCGTTTTTGAGGAGAGCTTGGAAACTGTAATGATCAACTAATGATTTATATCAACTTCCAGAAAAAATCAATTATCCATTCTGACGATTCTCTCAATCTTGGTCATAAATAAATGCCTTGAGAGATATCATCGTGTTATACCGCTTGACTCTCCACATTGATGGCACAGCCTTAAATTATCCGATTTCTTTGCCTAGTCCCTAGGCTTCATTATTCCGAGAGGCTAACGCGTTTTGGGTCACGTGGTCCGCATCGGATGGCAAAATTCTTGGAACCTTGTCCCGTCGAGAAGAATCAAATTCAGGTTGCAATAAATTGTGGTTGTTGTATGCGTTGTTATAACAAAAAGTAGCCAGAACTCCGTTTCTAAAAGCTGGATGAAATGCCCGGTCATTCGCGTAACTAATCAATCTGCAGCCAGCCTGACCTACTTCAACTCGGATAGGAACTGATTCAGTGATAGTCAAAATCTGATATAGTTTAAGAGAGAGCGACGGCGGCGAAAACTTCACTTAAAAAGTCAACTTCCCGTTGGCTTCTTTGAAACTTCAGAGAGATTATTAAAACTCGCTCTCTTTATCTAATGTAGGCCAACTCTTCTTGAGTTGAATTATTAAGAAATATATCGAAGTTTAGAAAGAGAAATTCGTAGTCGTTAGTTCACGTTCTAGATAAAGCGTGAAATTAGGCAAAGTCTTGCAGTGAGAGCAAAGAAAGATACCGCAAAAAGGAAAATGTGCTGCAAGTGCAGAGTTTTTTTCATCTAAACCTATGGCTGTTTTGATGTTCTCGTTGCCGTCACTGTCGTGACAACTTAAAACTCCCTAATAGCTGTTCCTGTTTCACGAAGTTAACAAAGTTGCAGTCCTTCTTGAGAAAACTATCCTGCATTGAAAACCGGCCAAAACCAATTTTAATGCACAAAAAAATTTAAACCACATATTTAAAGTGCGTTTAACTGTAATAGTTCCATCCCTTTTAAACTGCTGCCAGTTTCCTTTTTTATACAAACATTTTCCCTTGCCTGCCCCAATGGGCTTGACTCTCAGTGAGGTGGCTCATGTGTACCTATGTCTACCCTGAGAGTAGAGGCTACATTTTCGAGGTTTGAGCTGGCGCCAGAGGCTACTTTTCGCACGGCGCGCAGATCACACCTGGAAAATGTGGCCTCTGCTCGCAGGGTAACCTACTTCACTTCTGAAAGAAGGTAATATTGGAGTGCCTCATTTTACATTAACAGAGATAATAGAGTCCTTTAGATTCGAGGACGAGAACGACTACGAGTACGAGATTTGACTTGATGTTTTTTCGTGTATTCGCAAAATATAGACTTCCTGGAAAGCTTTTTTTTACCATATTTCACTAGAAAAATTAGCACTGTTACCTTTAATTAGTGAAGGAGGTTACGCGCTTTCCCCATCGCAAAATGATAAAACTTCTAACATCTGATAACGGCTACCACGTTTTCCCGCCAAAAGGACGCTGGTTCACTGGCGAGCACTACTTAGTGTTGAGACATGTCGTACTTGTAGTCGTACTCGTCTTAGAATCTAAAAGTCTCTAATATACTTCTTTGTCTTCTGTTTCAGTCTTTTGTGGCGTGTGGCCTGGTGTGTGGACTGAGCTGTCCTACAGGACAGTTTCTTTCATCAGTTCCTGGACGTTGCTGCAATCTTTGTCCTGCAGGCCACTTTATGAGCAAAGAATGCCAGATGTCAGCTAATGACACACAGTGCTCGCCTTGCCGTTCAGGCACATACAATGCCAAAGAAAATAAAGATAGGTCATGTCGTAACTGTAGAACATCCTGTCGAGATCAGAAGGAAACAATAGTGAAAAATTGCTCTTTAGTTAGTGATATTCAATGCAAGTGTTCAGATAACTATTATCGAGATCCACATTCACTTCAATGCAGAAAATGCACATCGTGTGTGAAAAAGGACCAAGTGTTGGTATCTCGTTGTGAAGAAAACAAGGATGCAGTATGTAAGGCTTGTGGCAAGGTAAAAAAATAGCTGTAGGCTGCTTTTATGTGATCAGGTTCATGTTGTTAATTCTCTGTTCTCACTGTCATGCCATTAAAAATAAAAATGCAGACCATTTAATACAGAAAGTCTAGAACCTGGGAAATAAAAGAAGCCTCGCCAAGGAATCTTTGCGATATGTCGTATGCTAGGGATTAGGAATTTTACCAAAATTTATATAGGTTTGTATGACAGCACTACGTTAGTGTCCCTTTGAGGGGCACAAATCTGGCCACCAAAAACCAACAGAAACATCTGTCTAATTTGAGTTTTCCTACAAATGCGTGTATTCATTGCTTGAGGAACTCATGAAGATTAAAGTAATATTTATTCTGAGACAAGGAATGTCGGTAACGTTTTTAACCCACGCAAGAGCTTTCCTGGCAATTTGTATAAACAAAAGTGTTTAGGTGGTGTAATACCTCATGAACGTAGAAACTCAGAAGAATCAACAGTTTCTTAGTTTGAATTTTGGTGACGTCATTGTGAAAACCGAGAATACAGTGAATGGTTTGAACTCAGGAGTGATTTACAACAACTGAGGATTTCTTGCGCACTGATTCAAGGCTGTGCTTTCAGAAAAATTGAAGAGAGCACAGACCTCTGAACCCGTGAAATCCAGGGTCACAGTGCAAGGCATATGATTTATATGAAGAAATTCGAAGATTTTCTAGTCACTTAGGAGCAAAAGTTCATTGCATTGGAGTTACCAGACACTGCTAGCGTACAGCCTTACGATTGGTCGAGAGCTATATTGGACGGTAATATGATAAATATATTTGGACACGAGAGAGAAAATTTTGTATCTGGTAATGTTGTATTTCTCATGTATAAACACCACTGAAATACCAAACCATTTCACATATCTCGTTTTCTTTCTGCGAAAGGTGCGATTTATCTTTTGTTGTAGCCATAGCACGTGCGAAGATAACATATTATTTTCTCATGTGAAGATATCATGTTGTCCATTTGCAGTTTTTTGTTTTATATTGTGGTTCTTCTCCCACTGTCTTTATGTTATTATCTTTTCAGGGAAACTTTTTGTTAAATAATCATTGTGTACCATGCGATCGCTGCCATAATGGAGAGTTTGTGGTGGAGGAGTGTTCACCAAAACGAAACACTGTTTGTAGGAAACTTGCAAAAAGTACACGCCCTCCCTCTTCTCTACATATTAACTCTCAAGAACCAGTTACTGGGCCTAAGCTTGTTGAAAGAGGTACTGTACATGCCATGTAATTGTTACAAGACAAAATTTAATTCAGGTTAATAGTTTTTAACCGAACCTCGTTTCCAGGGTTCTCTCCTACCCATGGGAACGAGGTTGTTTTTAACCTTGGTTGATTCTCGATTTCCTTTGTCTCCTTTAGACGACAGTCCAAAACGTGTACATTGTTTTGTTGATTATCTTATAATCAAAGAAGAAAGAGAATCTGATCACCCAAACGCACGGAAAAAATTCCTATTGGTCATAGCACTATAGAGTTTCTAAAACAAAAGAAATAAGCATATTTGATTGGTTAGAATTGAGTACACCAAAGGGAGCCATATGCCACTCTCAGGAAGGAGACCAAAGATATGGGACTCTTGGATGGGAAATGGTTATGAACGTCAGCCACTTCCAAAAACTACCAGCTGCTCTGTAAACTTGCAGTTTTAGTATTAGGCTTTTACTGCAGCTTTGTGCTGCCAGGACTATGTATAAAAGTGTGAGAGTACTTTTTTGTTAGCCTTAATTTGCTACATGTCTTTTCATTGAAAGTTGTTATAAAAAGGAATTCATGTTCTTACTAATTAATATTTTGCAGTTGACCATAACCCAACACCAGCCTATTTTAAAGCGAGAAAGATGTCTCAGGATGAGATTTGGGTGTATCGTGCTGTCATAATGCTATTAGTGTTGATCGTATTAGGCCTGGTTCTTCACAAGAAAATAAAGTTATGCCAAACGATTAAAACTAAAGTCATCACCCTGAAAAAATGCTCAGGTCCAAAAGGTGAGGAAGCTTTTACAACTTTGAAGCATTTAAGCTTTTCAAAAATGTAAATGTAAATGGCCTTTTAACTCCTTTTTGTTAAGATCACGTGATCAGTCACGCCCATAATTATGCAAAATTTGGACTTTGCAGTTTACACCACGGTAGTGAATGTGAACACCATCGTTTTTCCTTCCATAATGTTTCATTTACAGTCAATAAGCGGAATTGATCGGGGATTTGTGAAATGGTCAATTCCTTCGTAATTATTCGATATCTTTCTCTCGTCCCAGCCTCCCTCTTAACAAGAAACGTTATAGTTTACAAAATGTAGATAATTTAAGAAAACTCCGACTAATTCCAAAAAAACTCTGTGACAATAGTCATTGACAAAAAATAAATTGAATTGCAAGTGTTATTTAAAAAGTGGTGTAAATTTGGATTGAAATAAAAAGTCAAAAACGGGTGTGGCAAGTCACGTGACAAAGATAACTTATTAGTAAGTATGAAAAATGAATGCTTATGGGAAGTAGATTTTAAGTTTAAAATTCTCGCGCGAAAGGTAAAATCTCTACTAAAACAGACCACCCTTCACCAAATTTGAAGTGCCCCATTCCTTAATTCACCAGAGGATTGTAAAATAACTGAGAAATGAAGATACTCCCTTTGCCCCGTTAACGGCTAGACCTTCGCGTGACAGGGATGACCAAGTAAAATGGCGGTCTCCTGTCTCCAGTAGGAGACATAAAAATAGTGTCCCCAATTAGTACTTCCGTGCTAAATACATTGACACTCAAAGAAAGTGCTTTTTTTTAAGTGGTACAACGGAATGAATCTCAAAGTTGCCGGGAACATTTACTAGAGCTTAGAGAGAAGGAAAAACATATACAGAACATAGAAAGACAGGTGATGGAATTAGAAGAGCAAGTGAGAGAGAAAGATGAGCAACAACAAAATTCACAAAGCCAGCTGACCATTTTTCGAGGTGATGGAGAGAAAGACAGTGTTAACTTCCACAAACAGTTTCATTTGAAGCTAAAAGAACTTGCAGATTTGGAAAAAGAGCTCAGAGATTGCGAACAAGACAATGTTGAACTACAAAGGGAGCTTTCCACAGCTAAAGAAAAATTAAGCAAATGTGAGTCCCTGTTAACGACACGTGAATGGTTGATTTCTCGAGATGAAATTGAAATTATGAGCGAAAAATTCCTAGGAGAGGGGGGCTACGGAAAGGTTTTTATAGGCAAATATCGTGGTTTTGTCGTTGCTGTAAAAGCACTTAAGAGCTTGACTTTCTCTCCACGAGAACGTGATCTGTTTGAAAGGGAAATGGACATTGCTTCAAGGTGCCGTCATCCATGCCTGTTACAGTTCATAGGTGCAACTCAAGGAGAATCACCTTTGTTTGTTATGGAGTTGATGGAATTAAGCTTGCGGAAATTGTTAGGGAAACGTCGGCTATGTGGAAAAGAAATCACTACCATTTCGTTGGACATAGCTCACGCCCTTAACTACCTTCACCAAAGAAAACCCAAAGCTATTGTTCACCGTGACGTTAGTAGTGCTAATGTGTTGCTATGGAAACAAAATGACCAATGGCGAGGAAAACTGGGAGATTATGGCACTGTTAAATTTCTGCAAGAGATCATGACTGTAGATGCTGGGGCTATGATTTACAGTGCACCCGAAGCAGGAAATCCTTATAATCAAACAGTCAAGGTTAGTTTCTTGTTGTTAGTGACAGAAAAACACGACTGTGGTGTCCAGAATGAATTTACTTATTGTTCCCGCAAACTAAAGAATGTGTTTTGAGGCGAGCGCGGGGTTAATTCTTAAGGGAAATTCGAGGAACAGATTGAACAGAAGGCAAAGGAGAATGCATTATTGCCGTCAAAGCAGTAACAACAGCAACAAAATACTTCTTTTGCTGTTACAGAACCGCGGTTCAAACTAACGTTAACTTCATGGGTTATTGCATCCTTGGAGACCCAGGGGCACTTCATCGCGCTTTTTCTTGCGACCCAACTGACGGTCCCCAAGTCTACGAGATTGTGAAGAAGAAATAATCAGCACGTCACGAGAGTAGGACAAAGAAAAAATCCGAGTCCCCGACAGGATTCGAACCTATGACCTCCCAAACACCGGGCGAGCGCTCTATCCACTCGGTTCTACGGAGAACTCGTGGAGAGCGAGGCCATATGCTAGGTTCATATTTATTAGTTATTGTTGCAAAAGAAAATTTTAAATGGTGTTTGAACTTGAGCTCTTCTGCTGTGTAAGTTATCCATCAAGTCACGTTTGCTGTACAACGACTAGGGACCTTACGATCCGACAACGGCGACACCAATGAAAAACTCGCTAAAAATGGTCTTCGCGTACTTCGAAACCTCCTTATACCAATTCACCCAGTTACTTGAAAGTAGGAAAGTTAGGCTGGAACTAAAGAGAAACACAGAAAAATTTATCGCCTTACCGTACCCTTTCTCAGGTCAACCAAGAGAGAATGATCTAGCTCATTCTCTCTTGGATCAACTCAAAATTTAGTCATCTCACGTCGTAGTTATGCAGGGAGGGCAAAGAAGTTACAAAAAGAGTGATGCACGTGCAGAGTATGTTCAGGAGAGTTGTTGCTTTGCTCATAAAACCTACTGTGTTTGAGACGTTCCCCACTCGCAGTCGTAGTTTCGTAATGTCCCTATTGGGAAGTAAAGCGCAGGCTCAGGGTATGAGAAGGAAAATGGGAGAGAGAAACAAAAACCAGTGGCGGATCCAGGTTAGGGGCCCGGGGGGCCTACCCCCTCCTCTGCCTCGTCCCTAGTCGCTCGCGATCAC